>OY756402.1:18041262-19241262 GCA_963576865.1 Anania hortulata | reverse complement strand
ACAATATCCAATATTTCTGGCGCAAGAGCGACATCAATAGATCAGGACCAGCGTGACAATTAACTTTATGATGATAATCGATTAACAATTCAACAATATGACCCTTACGGGGAAGAATAATAGGGTGCTTCTGGTGAAACTCCAGCTGTGAGTTGCTTAGACGACCACCTACTCTAATCAAACCGTCACTTAAAAACGGGTTTAAGCGTTGAAATGAGCGATTGCAAGTCCTTCCTGCTTGCAGGTCCGCCAACTCGTTAGCAAAATCAAGACGCTGGACTTCTTTCCAAATAAACAATTCAGCGTACTCTAAATCAGATGCGGAAATATGGTCACGCGGTGGCAACATTTTGGCAAATCTACAAACATATATCACGCTACGCAGTAGCTTAGACCAAGATGATATGCGTTTGGCTAAATCAATAATGATAGAATCCTCGGACGAAGTTGAAGACACAAACGAGTGTTTCTTTTCCTCTGGAGGTTCTTCAAGCGTTGTAGGGTTGAAAACTGAAACTGGCCATTCAGAGGGGCGAGAATGAGCCCATGATGGACCACTAAACCAAAGCGGATGATCAACAATTTGAGCTGGTGTGAGACCACGCGACAAACAATCAGCGGGATTTTCACGGCCTGAAACGTGAAACAAATCTTGCGGGGATAACTCATCCTGAATTTTGGCTACCCTATTAGCCACAAACGTATCCCATCTATGGGGTGAGGAGTGAGCCCAACAAAGCGCGACTGTGGAGTCCGAAAAGGCGAATATTCTATTGATTTGAATACGATGCTTACAAGATACAACTACAAAATTAATTACTTTTGCAAGAACTAATAATGCACAAAGCTCAAGACGAGCGAGAGACTGAACTTTACGTGGGGCGACCTTGGACTTAGCACAACAAAGACTGAGTGTTATTCTGTTTGAATTTTCTACGTGAAAATAAACAACCCCTCCGTATGCCTTCTCACTAGCGTCGGCGAAGCCTAGTAGGGTAAACACACTACCACTGGTGATGCCCACATGGCGCGAAATCTTGATTTGCTCAAGTAGAGGAAGCTCATTCCTAAAGCGAGTCCACAATCTTACTATATCATCTGGAGGGTTATCATCCCAATCACAATCACACAACCACAGTTGCTTGACAATCAACTTTGCGTACAAAACTACAGGCGCGACAAATCCAATTAGATCCCAAATTCTAGCAATACAAGAAAGTATAGTGCGTTTTGTGCAAGCTTCGCTAGGCTTGCCAATCTTCAAACTAAACAAATCAGTTGCTGGGGACCAACACAACCCCAGAACCTTATGCGAATCAGAATCATCAAATTCCTTGACAGATGAAAGGCGATGCGAGTGCGGAATGTGCTCTAAAACCTTTTGCGAGTTACTAGTCCACTTGACTAGGTCGAACTGACCAGCCTTCATGAGGCCTATTACTTCGTCAGCGGTGGAGATAGCATCCTCCTCCGTGTCTACGGAGTGGACGTAGTCATCCATGTACAACCCTGTCTCAATAGTTTCCCTAGCCTTGGGAAAAGAGTCGCCTTCATCGACTGCCAACTGTTTGACAGTACGCAATGCGTGAAATGGACTAGACTTGAGCCCAAAACAAACTCTATTAAACTGATAAACCTGCAATGGTTCGTCAGGCGAAAAATGGTACAAAATGCGTTGAAATCTACGATCACAAGAGCGAATACCAATGCACAAAAACATCTGACGAATGTCAGCCGAAAGGGCGATGCGAAATAAGCGAAAATTAACAATTATACTAAACAAATTACCTTGCAGATTTTGACCACTATACAAAAGGTCATTTAGCGAGACAGAAGTACTAGTTTTAGCACTACCATCGAGGACTATGCGGAGTTTCGAAGTAAGCTTGTCTTCTCTAATAACACCATGGTGCGGTATTATATAAGACGGCGGCATATCTACCAAGTCCTCCACATCTGAAGGTGCGAGCGAGAGATAACCTTTATCTAGGTATTCTCTAACGACAGCGTCATAAGCTTCTCTTAACTTAGAGGAAGCCTCTAACTTGCGTTCTAAACAAAGAAAGCGATTTTCAGCAATCCGCCTTGAGTCGCCGAGAGACGTAATATCGCCTTTGAAAGGGAGCGCAACAATATACCTACCGCTCTCATCACGGGTGGTTGTGCGTGTATAAATGTCCTCACAGACCTTATCATCTGGACTAAGTATAGGAGGTACGCTAACCTCTTCCAGTTCCCAGAACTTACGGACGACAGACTCAAGGGGCGCAACTGAACAACAACAAGAGACCGTAGTGTTTGACTCAACACTGACGGGCGCGGGACCAATAATAACAAAACCAAGCACTGTCTCTAATGCGTGGGGTGCGGGTGCGGCAGTATGATTGGAGAGGCCTCTTACCTTGCTAGGTAACAAAAGGTGCGGGAAAATCGATGCTCCAATCAACATATCTATAGTACCAGGAACGGCATAATTATCATCAGCGAGCGGCAAGCCATCAAAGCTTGATAACAAAGACACATCAACTTCAACAGAGGGCAAGCGGTCGGTCACTTTGTCAACAATCAAAGTGTCCGCATCAAAATAAACGTTGCGATTAAATCGTGAGTAGAATTTAATCGTAGCGGTGTGCTGGACGGTTTTACTAGAACCTCCTATTCCCTTTACAACAGTGCGTGTAGAATTATTATTTAAAGGCAAATCTAAACGTTGACAACATTCTCGAGTTACAAAATTACTTTGTGAAGCGCTATCTAACAAAACACGAATAAAATGTTCCCTTCCATGCGAATCAATAACAATAACACGTGCCGTAGCAAGTAGCACAGTGGTAGGCGCGGGCGCGAGCAGTTTGTTCGTTATCAAACTACTAGAACAAAGCGCAGCGCTCGTCGGCGCGAGCGCGGGCGTACATATACCTACTGTCTCCGGGCGAGCCGGGGCGGGCGTAACATTTTGCGCGGGAACATTTTTAACAGTATTATCAAAATGAAGCATCGAATGATGTTTACCAGCACATTGGCGACATCTACTATTCGAGTTACAATTAATTGCACGATGTTTATTACTCAGACAGTTATAACAATAACCATTTATCTTAACAAAATCAAAACGTTCCTTACAAGACCAATTTTTAAACGTAGAACATTGATACAAATGGTCGTGTTTGTTAGTACACAAACTGCAAGTATTATCATTTTGCGGAGATGCAACCAAATAGCTATGCGTTGACCTTGAAGGTCTCGAGGGCGGATTGCCTCGCTTATTGTTCTCCAGATGACTTGAACTATTTTGCAGAATCCTTACATGATCGCGAATGAATTCAACAAAACTAGCGAACGTAGGTATTTCCGTACCTCTCTTATCTAATTCGAACGACCGGACGGTTTCTGAGTCCATTCTTTTCAAAGCGATAGACAAAAACAAATAATCTAGCGGGTCGACCAAATTCAAATTCTTTAGCGCGGCGACAGATGAAGCGAAGTTATCTAAGAAATATTCCAAGTTACTACAATTAGCGTTAGAAATAGCTTTAAAGTCCAAAATCCGATCCAAATAAGTATTTGCTAATAAGCGTTTATCTTCATATTTCTTTTTAAGCGTTTCTAGTATCAACAAATAGTTATCAGCGCACGGCGTAATGCCGGTGCACACTGATTGCGCTTTTCCAACAAGTTTACCTATGAGATAGTACAACTTATCCGAATCGGATAATGAAGGATTATTGTGTACTGTGTTAGTAAAACTAGAATAAAACAGAGGCCATTTTCTAATGTCACCATTAAATTCCGGTAGCTCAATAGCCGGCAGTTTAGGCTTAATAATTTGAGGTTTAATATCTAACTGCGGTGGAGCTTGAGGTTTATCCATCAATCCTCTAGCTATTCGCTTAACGCGACAAAACAAGTCTTCGAATGCAAAAAGCGCTTGATAAGAGATAACGTACTTTGGAGTCAATTCTAATTCCAAAGCGTTTATTTTGTCTAACAAATTTTCGAAATCGGAGCGTAAATTATCAACAGTTTCCATCTCATACAAGAATGAATTCTTAATCGTTTCATTAGCAACATTATTCGCGTGATCGCTAATATTTTGCATACGTGAAAATATCGCTTCTCTTTTAGCGTGCAAAATCTTTAACTGCTGAGCGACAATATCTATAGGTACTTTATCCGTTGCCATTGTAAACGGAATGCGATGCGTTTTATTCTATGATCCGACAAACAAACTTAGAAGCGGGAACAGACGTCACCTGCCAACGGTACCACTGGCGGTGCGGGTTATATGAAACTACCTACTTATAACAACAAAACAAATCGGATGATACCTGCGCGGTCAACGCCCTGTTCTTATCAATAACTAGCGATGCAAATCTATAAACAAATTAGATACTTATATGAACTATTGCGGGGGCTACAATAAAATTAAATAGCTATATAAGTACCCAGTAGACTTAATAATTGCGGGTTTGACTAATAAATAATAATTATTACGTTGCGCGGCGCGGGAAAGCTAAACAAAACAAACCAAAATCCTCAACAATTAAAACAAAATCCGTCTCGAAACGGACCAAAATAATGGATGCGCGTTTCGTTCGTCTGACTCTGTACTCTGGAGACCGGTGGACTGTATCTAAATAAAAACGGGACGGGCAAAGAACTTCAAAGACGCGAGCTGGTCTGCAGTGAGAAAATTTCAAAGGTGATGACGGAAGGGGCGGTCGGTATACACACGTACAAAAATGCAAGAAGAACCAGGCTGGGCGGAAAATGACAATAAGGACACAACCTGGTGGAAGAAGAAAGGAATGCACGTACCTTTAGCTCCTGGCAGCTGCAGATGGGGTTGCAGGTGTCTATCTTGGACACACCACGTGATAGCACGTGGTCGAGCACGAGGGCGGCCAGGTTTCTTCTCTCAACACGCACAACGAACGTAATAGCACAATGCTGATAACACAACACTATAGCATAGAATTTGGTATACCGAGACACAACACAATTAACTTATCGCGAGAACAATTATTAAGCGATCACTTGCGAGGCGGCGCGAAGCGGACTTTTCTTGTCTACGATTTCAACACAACTGTCGCGCGAACGCAGCGACATCTTCAAGCACCGCGAAGATTTCTTCCGCGGTTCCATATGTTCGTACTCTTCTTACGGTACGTGCGGGAAAAGGATAGGAAGAAGGAAGTGCATTTTGTACGCGCATAGACCAACTAAATTTAACAAATTACAAACTACTAAGGGCGCGAGAAAAATGGCGGAATGAAATCAGTCCGTAAATTCGGCGCAACCATAAAGTATTCAAAGCTCTTAAAACGCTGTATAAATCAATCTCAAAAACTAACAAACTCTAAATTCATTATTCAATCCAAAAACAAATGCAAAGCTACTTGGGATTTAATACGAAATAAAATAATTAATTCTCAAATTAATTCAAGCATTGACAAATTAATAACAAATAATGACATAATTAGAGATGACCCGAGTGACATTGCGAATACTTTTAATAATTATTATATTCAATTGACAAATTCAAATAATGATAATAATACTGACCAACAGCCATATTCTTCACAAATTAATTCTAATCGCGCTAGCTTGTTTTTGAACCCAACAGATGAATATGAAATAATAAAAATAATAAACTCGCTAAAATCAACGAATTCGGTTGGACATGACGAAATACAAACAAGTGTATTGAAGGCCTGTAGTAGGGAAACTGCGGCCATATTGAGTTACTTGGTGAATCTTTCTTTTGTCACAGGAACTTTTCCTGAACCATTAAAAATGTCCATAGTGAAGCCACTTCACAAGAAGGGTTCTAAGGATACCGTGGAAAATTATCGTCCGATATCACTTATACCTGTCATTGCAAAAATTTTCGAAAAGGCTATGCATGAACGTATTACAAATTTTCTTAATAAGTACAATATAATAAAACAAAATCAGAACGGGTTCCAAAAAGGGAAATCTACATCCCTGGCTGCTTTTTCTCTCGTGGATAGGATTTTAGGCTACATGAACAAACGTAAACCGGTGACGACTGTTTTTTTCGATATGTCTAAAGCATTTGATTACGTGGCACATAACATTCTTCTCGAAAAATGCGATCGTTATGGTGTAAGGGGTATAGCCTACAAATGGATAGCCAGTTATTTAAGCAATAGGTTGCAATATGTGGAGATCTCGAAGTTAGATTCAAACAATGAACAAAACAAATACAAATCTCAAATTGCGGCAAACAGAGTCGGGGTACCTCAGGGAAGTATCCTGGGACCTTTGTTGTTTTTACTCTATATTAATGACATACCGGATATTATAAAATATGACTGCATTTTATTTGCTGATGACATATCGGTGGTTATACCATGTAATGATATCAATACTTATAATGACGAATTAAATAATACTATTTTAAAAATAATAAATTGGCTAGACAATAATAAACTTAATGTAAATTTAAATAAAACAACATATATACAATTTGTTAATAAAAATGGCAAGAAACAAAACTTAAACATACATTTTGGTGATAAATCAATAAATCAATCTTGTTATACTTCCTTCCTAGGTATTATACTAGACGATAGATGCTCATGGGCCGAACATATAAAGAAAACCTGCGCGAAAGTAAATTCTTTTGCGTATCCGTTATGGCGATTGACAAAGATTAGCAGTAAAAAGGTAGCTATTCAAGCATATCATGGGTATGTGGGATGTGCGCTTAGATACGGCATTCTTCTGTGGGGAAATTCTTGTCATATGAATCGAGCATTTATAGCCCAGAAGCAATGTGTGAGAGCAATATGTAATGTTGATTCACTAACATCTTGTAGATCGCTTTTTAAAGACTTAAATTTTCTTACTGTTCCTTGCATGTACATTTATGAAATATGCATCTTTGTCAAAAGTCACCCAAAGTTATTTAAAACACGCATGGAAACACATGGACGTAATACAAGGTACCCTAACAAGCTGATACTAAATACAGTAACGACTCGGATATATGGTCAAAATAGCTACCAAATGGCAGTCAAAATATATAACAGACTAAGCGATGATATGAAGTCTCTATCATTGGAAATGTTTAAAAAGAAACTAAAAACCTGGTTGATACATAACTGTTTCTACTCAGTGGAGGAATATTTTGATTTTTACAAACGAATATGATGTTAAAATTAGTAATTATTGTATATAATAAAATTGTTTGCATGCCAGATTCTGGTAAAATGTGTGAAACGCTGTTAAAATTTAAGATCTGTATGTACCACATTTTTAGCAAAATAAAATATTATCTTATTATCTTATCTATCTGAACCGTGTGTTTCCATTGGTCAATATTCCCCGTAGGATAACCTTAAGTAGGCACACATCCCTCGCCGCAAGCCGCGGACAAGGGCCTAAATTAGTTCCTACATGTTAACGGGCTACTCAGGTGAGCTAGCCGTAAGGGTACCCCGTTACATTGGCACCCAACGGAAAAACTCATAAAAAAACCTTCGGGGAAAGGCCGCTTACCAGGACGTCGCACCCAGGCACTCTGCCGAAAGAGCGCAACGTCCAGGGAGTGACCAAATTAGGTTAAATTGACCAATAACCCAACGACCGACCGACTGACCGCATGTCCAATCCACCCACGTCGTGGATCTACTACCTGACGAAACACGAACTCGAAGAGGAGTGTAAGAAAAGAAATCTACAAACCGAAGGCTTGACAGTACGAGATCTACGGCACGATCTCGCCGAGGCGATAAGGACAGATATCCAGTCAACGTCGCCACCGCAGATATTAATCTTTGGGGGTGTGAGGAACAGGGTGTGTAGTTCCTCATCTCCCATTGAAAAGAGGAGGATCCTCCGACCAGACGGGTGTTGTGTCTGGTGGGCTACTGCCCGACGGTTGTTTGTCAGGTTTTTGTATATATAGTTCAATCGCTCCGATAACTTTAATATCGCGATGTAGGATACGTCAGTTTTATATGTAGCGAGATAGATGTCGCTACATCACTCCCCTCCGAGACCGGAGGTCGATAGCAGGTTGAGTCGTCCATTCTGATGCTTGCCGGGCCAGTGGAATGTTCCAGTGAGTCGGAACCAGATGCCGCATAGTTCGCGGTGAGTCGGAACTGTCTGCGGTGATGCCCCAGTGAGTCGGGGTGATGCTGCAAGTGCTCCAGTGAGTCGGAGTGGTGCAGTGCTGCGTAGTGGCTGGCTGCTGCGTCGACCAGGAGAGAAGTGCGTCTCTGCTTGCTGACCGGCCGAAGTGCAGTGTGCTGTGCCAAGGTCGCTGAGAAGGCTGTGGGTGATGACCAGGAATGCGCGTCCGCTGCATGCTGGTAGTCAGGATACCCGTAGTAGCCGTGGATGCTGGCTGGCTGTATGGACTCGCTGCTCGAAAGCTTGAGGAAGTGATGATGACGTAACGATGACGTAGCTTTGCGAAGGCTGCGCTGACGTTCATGCTCAGGGTCACCAGTTTGGGGGCTGAGAGGAACAGGGTGTAAAGTTCCTCATCCCCCATTGAAAAGGGAAGGATCCTCCGACCAGACGGGTGTTGTGTCTGGTGGGCTACTGCCCGACGGTTGTTTGTCAGGTTTTTGTATATATGGTTCAATCGCTCCGATAACTTTAATATCGCGATGTAGGATACGTCAATTTTATATGTAGCGAAATAGATGTCGCTACAAATCCAACTCGCTGAAAACTCGACCAGCGAACCAGACACAGAATTTGAAGACGCACAGATGTCACAAGACAAAAAGGTAGACGAAGAAACAATAAATAACAAGCCAAACATGTCAAACAACGCAGAACAGAGCGATAATATAGTGTCCAAGTGGAATCTAAGTTTTAATACATACAACGACCCAGGCGAATTCCTGGAACGGCTGGACGAACTAACAGCATCAAGTGAGGTAGAACTAGACAGAGTACTAAAAGTTTTACCCCGGTTCCTACAAGGTAAGGCTGTGCTGTGGTTCCGGAACAATAAAAATTCGTGGAAAACATGGGAAGAATTCGTATTGTTTCAAAGCAACTTTCATCCCGTTAAATTACCAAAGAGATCTCCTGGGCAAAATCGTCAATAAAACACAACAGGACCGACAAAACTTTATAGATTACATGATAGAAATACAGACGCTTATGCGCAGATACGGGAAAATGTCCAGAGAAGAGGAACTAGATAGAATATACGAAAACATGAATACAAAATACAAATACTACATCAGAAGAACAGGGTTTACTACAGTTTATCAGCTGGTACAACTAGCAAAAGTATACGAAAATATCGCGACAGACAACCGCACGGATTTTGAGCAAGAAAGACTATCTTACAGAACTCAAAACGACACACGAATACCGCAGGAAAGAGAAACAATACAGCAAGACACAAACACAGAAGAAACAACAAAACATATCTATAACTATGACCGTAGGACATGTTGTTGGAGTTGCGGAAAACGGGGACATTTAAGAACAGAGTGTAGATCAAAAAATATTTTATTTTGTAACGGTTGCAGCAGAATCGGCAAACTAAGCACACAATGTTGTAACATACCTACAACGGTCGCACAATCAACAGTTATAGACACACAGACATCACTAGAAGATAACTGCCCGTATGTAAAAATAAAAGTACTAGGAATGGGAATAAACGTACTAGTAGATACAGGAGCAACGAGATCGTTCGCCAACAGAACAATATACGAGAAATACAAAACCAGCAACACGAAAACAAACACAATAAAAACCAATAAAAAACCAATAAAACCAATTTATTTCTGTAAATAGGCCTAAATTAAGCTCTTTTACACGTCCCAATATATTTTTTTACCCTACCACTGCTTCGGGACAATATTGTGGGCTAGTGCCGAGAAGAAGCAGCGCAAGAAACTCGGTCACTATTGTCAGCCTCTTTTTAAATAGTGTGTTTACATTACAAGTTAAAATGAACCTGTGCGAGCACGGCAGTATTTAATTCCATACATTTTTATCATTTAAATAGTCATTTACAGTGTAATAACCTTTTTTCATTAAAATCATCTTGACATGCGATTTAAATTCATACATAGGCAGTTCAGCAATGGACTGTGGTAATTTGTTAAAAAAGCGAATACATTTTCCCATAAACGAATTACCCACTTTATGCAGTCTGAAATTTGGAACGGCAAGTTTATCTTTATTCCGGGTATTAATATTATGCATGTCACTCTTTTTAGGAAATAGATGCAGGTTTTTGCGAATATACATGATATTTTCATAAATGAATTGAGAAGCCACTGTTAGTATATTAATTTCCTTGAACAGTTCCTTCAACGAGTCTCGGGGTCTGAGGTCGTAAATTGCCCGTACAGCTCTCTTTTGTAGCACAAAAATAGATTCAATATCTGCTGCTGAGCCCCATAATAATATTCCATATGACATTATACTATGAAAATAGCTAAAGTACACCAATCTTGCCGTTCCAACATCAGTCAATTGTCTTATCTTTCTCACGGTATAAGCAGCTGAACTAAGTCTTCCCGATAGAGTCTCAATATGAGCACCCCATTGCAAACGGGAATCTAAAGTGATTCCTAAAAAGGTAGTGGAACTAGATGTATCTAGCAGTTCATCTTTTACAGTTATATGTGTTGGGACCAGTTTTACGTTCGGCATGGTGAATTTAATACATTTTGTTTTATTTGCATTAAGCATAAGATTATTGGTAGTGAAGAAACCAGTAAACCACAGTATTTTTAGTAGTAGTATTTTTTTTTTTTTTTGCGCTGGCAACCGTGCCTGTCAGACGCAACTCGAACAGCTGTTATAATTTTAATTAAAATTTATTATTAATTTGTGTAAAACAAACCTTATTTGGACTCAGATGATTAAAACAAAGCCTCGCAAATAATATGTGACAGTGTAAACATACCTAAATACAAAAATAAGACATAATAAGCGGACAAAGTGACCGGCCGGCTTTGTTAACAAAATTCAAAAGGAGTTTATCGGATTACTTAAAACCAGGGGAGTACTGTTTTCAACATTATTTATCCTTACTAGTACTTGTTTATGTTCAATTTGACCCTTTGTAAATCTATACTTCTATGATATGTTCAATTAAGTTGAGGTTATAACTGCAGTAAACATATTCTACGTAACTTTTACCTGATCGTAACTAGTTAATGTTTCCCTACTGTAATACTGTTATCACAACATTTAACACGGTACAAACCTCACGAAAGTGAGACTCGTCACAATTCATCACATTTCGGCCTAGTTGTGCCTCTCTTTACTTGACGTAATAGTGGAAGTAAAGTTGACGAAAACAACCTTTTGCCGCAGACATTCTACTTCTAACACCTATCAATATACATTTTAATCACTTGCGTTGGGAAATATTTATAGTTATTTAAAATAATCTTATATGTAACTTAGCAGAATAACCACCTTTATTACATTGATAAAAATACCCTCAGTATCAATAAATAAAAATAAAAATACTGTAAATTTGTATTTGTTTAAAAACCAATTAGTTTTATTTTAGGGATTTCTTTCAAATTAGATACAACCATCCACAAGAATTAATTTAACATCTAAGTACCTATACTGACAGTTTTCCCCACTCATTATAACAAATTCAATATTGTATCAAAACATCTGTTATACACTTTTTTGTGAATAATTCCAGGTGAGGCCCTTATTAAACACACAAAATGACTACTCGAAGTGGAATTATGACCCGCAAAATGGCTTCACAAAACACCGAGCTAAAACTCAAAATGGCACTCGAGGATTTGAAACAGAGTAGGGAAACCTGTAACCAACTTCTTAGGGAAAGAGATGAGAGTGAAGAAGAGATCAAAATTACTATTGATAAGAACTCTCAACTCAAGAAAGAATTAGCTGAATTGCATGCCCAACTCCAGGAAGTCACGGACCACCGTGACGAGTTACTTAAGACCATCAACACCTTTGATCAATGCAGCA
Organism: Anania hortulata; assembly: GCA_963576865.1. NCBI lineage: Eukaryota > Metazoa > Arthropoda > Insecta > Lepidoptera > Crambidae > Anania > Anania hortulata. The sequence goes on along the minus strand of OY756402.1, from coordinate 19,229,280 downwards.
GTATTTTCGAACAGACACTAGTACGTAATAATGAATTGGAGATTGAACTCCGAGATACCAACAGGACGTTATTGCACTTCAAAGAAGAAAAGAAACAACAACAGTTCTCGCAGACTTTGAACCTCTATGAGGAGTTGGTCGGGAGCCCTGGTGGGCATGCAGTAGTTTCAGTAGTTTCAGATTTGAATTTAAGTAAAAAAGAACAATTTGTTGATAGTAAAAATATTATAAAATCACTTAGTAATAATAGGCTAAAAAAATATTTAAAATTAAATAAGTTTATTTTAAAAACTAAAAAATTAATTAAAAAACAGAAATGCTTTTATAATAATATTAAGTTAAGGAAAGAACGCGCAGAGTTAGTGGACAGTCTAGAGATCTATCATAATAAACTGTATGAAAGTAGATCTAAATACAATGTTGACATTGAACGGATGCAGGCTGACATCTCACAATTGCACGAGTCATTAAAATCTATAACGCACAAATATGTATCTGCCCAGGAACAAATAAATGAACATATCCTGGCTGCAAATAAACTTTTAGAAATAGGGAATCATAAAACAGATTTCTTATCATTACCAAATATAAAAGTAACTCAGATGCCAGATAACAGCATTTCAGGTGCCCAACAGAGTGCTAGCCAGCAGCCATCAGTGTCAACACCACATAAAAATTGTTATAATACCAAGCCCAATGTAATTATTTTTTCAGATAGGTTAGGAGTTGGTTACGGTCCCTTACTAAGCAAGGAATTAAAATGTAATGTTATTAATAATTGTATGCCAGGTGCAACACTTGATAAAATAATTAATTGTGTCCAGAATAGTCAATTTAACTCTAACTCGATCCTTGTTATAATGTTAGGAAATAGTCAAAAACTCACAAAGACAAAAATTATTCAAAATTACTCAATTTTGTCTGGCCTTAATGTTAAGAAAATATTCTTCTGTGCCCTACCTTTCTGTAAAAATCAGACAGTGCAAGAAAATGACAGTATTCACTCTTTGAATACTTTAATTTATAATATGACTCAACGTCATAATGACAAGTTTGTGTTTTTTGACACAAATAAATTTATTAACAATAGCTTTCAGTTGACTGGCAGCTCTTTACACCTGCCTTATAAACTAAAAAAACGAGTAGCTACTTTGTTAGCATATAATATTAACTGTATTAATTTAAAATACAATACTGACATTTGCAATGATCATATTAGTACTATTACTAATTTAAATATTATTCCATTGACAACCTCTGAGACTTTAAACTGAGAAGCAAGACAAAAGCCAGGCCTAATGAGTTTTTTAATATTGTTCATCAAAACATGCAAGGCCTGGCCGGCAAGGAGTTAGGATTGGGGTTATTTTTACTAGACTTTAATGTTCATGTGATTTGTTTAACGGAACATTGGTTTAAAAAATATGAATTATTAATAAATATTGATAATTACAAAGTCGGTAGTTCGTTCACAAGGGAGTCTGCTATTAGAGGAGGGTCACTTATACTTTTAAATAGTCAATTAAAATGTAAAGAACGCAAAGATATAGTAGCACTCTCAGTTGAACAAACTATTGAGCTAGCGTGTGCTGAGCTGGAGCAGTATGTAATAATTAGCGTATATAGGCCCCCCTCTGCGAATTACCACATTTTTGAATCCACGATGGATGATGTCTTAAAAAAAGTCAGTAAATCAAATAAGAAAATAGTTGTATGTGGAGATTTTAACATTGATATATTGGTAAACACGCAGACATCAATCCGTTTTCTTAATCTTTTTAAGTCGTATAATTTAATAAATATTTTTAATGAACCTACAAGGGTGACCCCCACATCGGCTACTTGCTTAGACAATATTTTTTGTAATAGCGATGTAATTGATCAATCTATTTTAAATTGTCTAAGCTCGGACCATAGTGGACAAAAGGCATCATTTGAACACCATCATGTCTCGAACATTGTAGATGTTGTTTGTAGGCCAGTTACCATCAATAGAATTGACAGATTTAAGGAAAAAATTAATGATGGTGTTAATTTAATAAAACCTACGACTGACCACAGTGCTGATGAGTTATACGAGAATCTTTTTGGCTTAATTAAAAATGAATTTGATCAGATTTTTACGGAAAGAAAGATAAAAATAAATAACCTAAAGAGTAAGTTCAATAATTGGGCTACTCCTGGTATTTATAAAAGTAGAAATACGTTATATAACTTGTATAGTTTAAAAGCAGATTCTCAGAACCCACAGATCATAGAGTATGTTAAAAAGTATTCTAAAATATTTAAACAAGTATGTGCCAAAGCAAAGTCAAACCATCTACGTAGCATAATTACAGGTTCTACTAATAAAGCGAAGGCTACGTGGAATATTATAAATAAGGAAACTTGTAGACATAAACCAAGGGATCACACTTACTCTCTCAAAGTTGGAGATAAGCTAATTAAATCAAACACAGAAGTTGCAAATACTTTTGAGAAATTCTTCTCAAACATAGCTACCTCTGCAACTAAAGAACTTGCATCTTCTGCTGAACTAGCTGAGTCTCTTTTAAAGTCAGGTGTTAATGAGTGTCAATCTCTATTAAATTTTAGACATATAAACACTGAGGAAATACTAAAAACATTTGGGGAATTAAATATGAAAAAAACTAAGGATCTATGGGGAATCTCTGTCAATATCATTAATACAATAATAAATGCAATAGCCCCTCACCTTACAATTATATTTAACAAATGTATTGATGATGGAGAATTCCCAACTTTAATGAAATTTAGCAAAATTATTCCTTTATTTAAATCGGGTAAGAAAACTGATCCCTCCAATTTTCGACCAATATCTATCTTACCCGTACTTAGTAAAATTTTTGAAAAAATATTGTTTAATCAACTTTTATCTCACTTTGTCCTAAATAAGTTACTACATGATAAACAATACGGTTTCACAAAAGGTAGAAATACTACCGATGCTGGAGTTGCACTCCTAAAACATGTATTCGATGCATGGGAGAGTAAGCAAGATGCTTTAGGTATCTTCTGTGATCTTTCTAAGGCCTTTGATTGTGTAGATCATCAAACTTTACTAAAAAAATTGAGACATTATGGGGTTTCAAAAGAGTCCTTAGATTTATTAAACTCTTATCTCACAGGCAGAACTCAAAAAGTATGTATAAATGGAACTGAATCTTCAGGGTCACCTCTTACCATGGGTGTATCGCAGGGATCAATATTAGGACCCCTGCTATTTCTAATTTATATAAATGACCTTCCTTACTTTGCAACCGACCTATGTGAGGTGGTATTATTTGCAGGTGATACATCACTGATCTTTAAAATTAAAAGAGGTCAAGAATCTTTTGACGATGTAAATAATGCACTCTCGCGGGTTCTGCATTGGTTTAGTACCAACAATCTTTTGCTCAATGCAAGCAAAACGAAATGCATAAAATTTACAATGCCAAATGTAAGGCAGGTCTCAACAAATATCATTGTAAAAGATGAACGACTGGATACTAGTAATTCCACTACCTTTTTGGGAATAACTTTAGATTCCCGTCTGCAATGGGGTGCTCATATTGAGACTCTGTCAGGAAGACTTAGTTCAGCTGCTTATGCTGTGGGAAAGATAAGACAATTGACTGATGTTGGAACGGCAAGATTAGTGTATTTTAGCTACTTTCATAGTATAATGTCATACGGAATATTGTTATGGGGCTCAGCAGCCGATATTGAATCTATCTTTGTACTACAAAAGAGAGCTGTACGGGCAATTTACAACCTTCGACCACGAGACTCATTAAAAGAACTGTTTAAGGAAATTAATATACTAACAGTGGCCTCTCAATTCATTTATGAAAATATTATGTACATTCGCAAAAACCTGCATCTTTTCCCTAAGAAAAGTGACAAACATAATTTTAATACCCGGAATAAAGATAAACTTGCTGTTTCAAATTTCAGACTGCATAAAGTGAGTAATTCGTTCATGGGGAAATGTATTCGCTTTTTTAACAAATTACCACAGTCTATTGTTGAACTACCCATGTTTGAATTTAAATCGCATGTTAAGATTATTTTGATGAAAAAGGGTTATTATACTGTTAATGACTATTTAAATGACAAAAATGTCTGGAATTAAATACTGCCCTGCTCGCACAGGTATACATTATTTTCTTTTCCTTTTTTTGTGGCAGCTAGTGGTGACTGAGTTTGTTCCGGCGTTTGTTCTCAGCACTTGCCAGATTGTCTGTGTCTTGTCTCGAAGCGCTAGTAGGGCCCAAAAAATAAGGAGACATGTTCTGCCCCATATGGGCCAATAATGTTATTATTGACGTTCATAAGTGGCAGTTTTCTGCCCTAAACTGAATAAATGATTTTTGACTTTGACTTTGACTTTGACTTTATCAGAAACCGCAGTTATGGCAAACGGATCCCATCTAAAGATAACAGAAGCTCTGCAAGTAGACATCGACATCAATGGGCAAACGATAAACCATCAGTTACTGTACCACCCACATATAACTAGACCACTGCTAGGGATGGATATACTGCTGAAAACAGGAGCAACATTGCAATGGCCCGACAAACCCAGAAAAATGCACACTAAAACAACACTCAGAAAGCCTACTCCGAACGACAATCCATCACAACACGATTACAAGACAGAATATAGACCGGAAAAACTAAACAAAATAGCGAATGAATCGTCCAGGAACCCGATAAGCACGGTGGAAGAAAATTCTTACGAAGACTGGCCACAGAGAAAAATCACGGAAGTACATAAAAATTACAACCGCAAGTATGAGCTAAGGAATAACAGCTTATACAAAAAAAATACGAACTACGCGTATGGATCTAGACTGGACCCCACATCAGAGTGGAAATCATACATCAGTGACAGGGACAAACACGAAGTCCTAAGACAAAATCATGACACACCGACCGCCGACCACCCCGAGACAGCAAACAAGCCAGACAGAAAATCACAATGGACCTACTGGCCCGGAATGTACAGAGATGTAAAAAACTGCAAAACCTACCCAGCATACAAAAAACAACAACAGACACCATGGCAAACAGTATCGACAGACCGAATCGGACCACTACCTAGATCTTCAAACAAGTACGAAGACGAGAAGCCACCAGAACAGCACCACGTAGAACTCGTGGACACAGCAGGGGAACACGACCACCAGAGCAACACGACACCGCGCGTCAAGCACAAGAGACCAAAAAGGAAAGAAAACCACGGTGGAGAAAAAACAGAAAAGGCGAGTACCGAACCCCTTAGCCTAAAGGCATAAGTTTTTTTAAAATTTTATATTTTGTTTACTTTTCTCAAAGTAAAAACCACAATGACTAGTCAGAAATATCGCTAATTAGACCGAACGAAAGGTGCTTAGTTTTTATTGAGTTATTTGATATCAAGAAATGACAATCTATATAACTTCAATGTAATTAAGCAGGTATATATTTAGGTATAGTTACTCCATTCCATAATATTAAAGTTCATTACCAGAATGTAAGACTATCCAAATATTCAGTTAAATATTTAAATACCTAGATAATACTTAGAAAGCATTATGCATCCCGAAGTTGTTTACTTGTAAAACCGTACCTACAACATGTGTTCACGGCGAGGAATGATAAGTACCTACAGTTAACGTTCTAACCGTTCATTCTCGCACCGCAATTGATAATGCATTTATGAAAATATAAAATATTAGTATCTAGACTTATAGTTATAGGATCTGATCCGATCTGACCCGGTTACGGATACCTATAGAATAATTGACAAGTTCACGTTATTTAGTTTGTAAAAAAAGCAACATGTAAGAAAAAGTATTTTTGTAATTAAAGAAAAGTCACAGTTAAAAGATTCTAGCTATTCATTACCGTACCAAACTAGTAATGAATAACCATATACTTAAATGTTTAGCTATTATCTTAGGATACCTGTAAACCTGACTGACCTAAACAGGGTAGTTAGTGCATTATAGATTTTTTTTAATTTCAGTTAAGTATTAGTTTGTTCGTAAAGTGTTATGCCAAGATACTTACAGGGTAATTAATTAACATAGTCACGTTATTTAGTTTGTAAAAGAAACGATGCCAAAAGAAAAAGTATTATTGTAATTAAGGAAAAGTCATAGTTAAGACTGTCTATGAATAACCTTATAAATGTTTATCTATTATCTTAGAATATCTACAACCATGACTGACATAAACAAGGTAGATAGTGAAATATGGATTTGTTTTTTTTTTAATTAAAGTTAAGCACTAGTTTGTAAAGCGATATGCCAAGAGGCACGTATACGTATAAATATATATATTTTTTGTTTGTAATAGCTGAATATCACACCAAAGTTCCTAGCAATTTATTGTAAGAGTAATGTAACATCATAAGACCCGTCCAGACACAGCTGTGTAAGGTGATCGAGCAGACCTCCTGCCGACACAGTTTTTCTCTTGTTTATAAATAAAATAAAAGGCCTATGATTAAAATAGAAGCACACCAACCGACATGAAGTCAAGTTCTCCTATTTAATTTAATGGAATGAGCCCTAAAATAAGTCAGAACCCGAACCTTATATAGTAGGTAACTAGACAACCTGTGTACCGGATCTTGTGATTTTCTCCGAATCTCCGAAACAAGGGAGGGAATGTGACGTAGACCGGCGCCACGACAACCCGTCCAAGTTACGAAGCCACCCGATAACCCTACCGAAAACGATTGCCATACTGAAGCGACCGCCGCGAGGCCTATATAAGGCGCTGCAGCGGCCAGTCCGGTGTGCATTCGCTCGGGAGTCACCGCGCTAGCAAGATGTCCGTCCGCGCAACGTCTACCGTACCGTACCGACCCACAAAGCTCCCTAGCGAGTGTTCACCCCGTGTTCCCACTAACATCACCGTACCGCCGTCCTTCCCGATCCTTCCCCCAACCCCGCGTTCGATCGCGACTGTAGCTGGTCCTCCGAGGCGCGCAGTCCTTTCGTTCGCGTCCCTAAACCACCCTCTCCCGATCCTTCCCCCAACCCCGCGTTCGATCGCGACTGTAGCTGGTCCTCCGAGGCGCGCAGTCCTTTCGTTCGTGTCCCTAAACCACCCTCTCCTGATCCTTCCCCCAACCCCGCGTTCGTTCGCGACTGTAGCTGGTCCTCCGAGGCGCGCAGTCCTTTCGTTCGTGTCCCTAAATCACCCTCTCCCGATCCTTCCCCCTACCCCGCGTTCGATCGCGACTGTAGGTGGTCCTCCGAGGCGCGCAGTCCTTTTGTTCGTATCCCTAAACCATTCTCCCGATCCTTCCCCCAACCCCGTATTCGATCGCGACTGTAGCTGGTCCTCCGAGGCGCGCAGTCCTTTCGTTCGCGTCCCTAAACCACCCTCTCCCGAACTATCCCGAATCCAACGTCCGCACTAACGCTTACCGTACCGCCGCCGACCGTAACCCTATTTCGAAGCGCCTCAGTAAACGCCCCTCTGGCGTCATACTCCTACCCTCGCAATAATCGCGAAACCGCGTCGCGCCTAGATCTAAGAGTGAACCTAGTTATAAGCAAAAACCTTTGTGGAAAGATAAATATAGATTACCGTTTGTTGTTATTTGAACCGTGTGTTTCCATTGGTCAATATTCCCCGTAGGATAACCTTAAGTAGGCACACATCCCTCGCCGCAAGCCACGGACAAGGGCCTAAATTAGTTCCTACATGTTAACTGGGTGGAAGGTGTATAAGTGCCCGGAAGAGGGCCTATGTACAAAATAAATGAGTATTATTGAGTATAACGGGCTACTCAGGTGAGCTAGCCGTAAGGGTACCCCGTTACAACAACTTAACCGACGTAAGGCGAATACAAATTTATCTAATTTTATACAAAGTCGGTTAACATGTTCTTTCCAGTTTAGGTGTTCGTCTACCGTAATGCCCAAGAACGTGGCATAGTTTACGTGTTCAATATTTGTGTCATTATAATTAATATTAATTGGAATGTCTTTGTTGTGGTTCGCTCTAAAATAAATTGCATTGGTTTTGTCAAGGTTAATTTTCAAATCATTTTGTTCGAGCCACTCTATTACATTACTCAGTTCATCATTACCTAATTTCCCTAGGAATTCTTTGTCTTTACTTTTGATGACGATTGTCTTATCATCTGCAAATAGAATGCATTCTTGCTTTATAGATTTCGGGATGTCATTTATATATAATAAGAACAGTAAAGGACCCAAAATACTTCCTTGCGGTACTCCAGAATATTTGATTTTGTGTGCAGATTGGGAAATGTGTTTTTTGTTGTCATATATTTTACCTATTTCAGTATACTGGTAACGCTCAAACAGGTAGCTGTGAATCCAAGCTAAGGCATTGCCTCTAATGCCATATTTTTGAAGCTTCAAAAGTAAGCGGGTGTGAAAAACATAATCAAACGCTTTGCTCATGTCTAGGAATAATCCTACAACCGCTTCTTTGTTGTTAAAAGCTTCTGTGATTGTTTTAATTAGAGCGAAGCAGGCATGAGTTGTGGAAACACCTTTTCTAAAGCCGAACTGGTTCGGTACGAGGATATTATTTTTGATAAGAAAACCTTCCATTCTCATCAACATGGCTTTTTCGAAGATTTTTGAGACGATTGGTATTAGATAGATAGATAGATACTCTTTATTGCACACCATACAAGTAAAAGGTCTATAATTACCCATACACGTGGAATCTCCTTTTTTGTATATAGGTTTGATTACAGATAATTTTAGCCTGTTAGGGAAAATACCTTGTTCGAACGATAGATTTATTATGTAAGCAAATGGCGGAGCTATTATTTCGGCACAAATTTTAATAATTTTGGTACTTATCTCGTCATATCCCACGGAATTTGTATTACTAAGTGATTTGATGATTTTAACAGCTTCATGTTCTGTAATCGGTGACACTAACATGCTGTTTGCCGTATCATCAATATTAATATTTTTATTTGTTTTGTTGATGTCATGTTCATTGTTTGTTGTCAAGTTAATAAAATAGTCATTAAATAATTCGGAGATGTCATTCGGTTTATTATAAATTATGTCATTCTTCATAATAGCTTTTATGACATTTTTATTATTATCTACATTAATGTTGTTTTTAATAATGTCCCATGAAGCCTTACATTTGTTTTTTGATTTCACAATATAATTATTGTTGTTTATTTGGTGAGATTTTTATATGCATCTTTTCAATATTCTGCTATAGTCGGTATAAAATTTAATATTATACTTTTTATTGGTAGACTCTCTTTTATATTTGTAGTATATTAATCTTTTTTTCGCATAACACTTTTTTAGGCCTTTTGTAACCCACTTATTGTTGTTACTTCTTTTTCCAATTCTTATTCGTGAAAGCAGAGATCATGAAAAAGTTTGAGTAAGTCATGAAATTTCTTAAACGATTTGTTGCACTCTCTTTCCTCATAAACTTCGTTAAATGATAGCGATGAAATGCATTCGCGAAATTTTTTAAAATTATCTTTACCTAGATCGCGACGGTTTTCAAACCATTGTTTTCTTGAGTTTCTGTCATTGCCAGTTTTAGGGATTGTAAATATTAGGCTTTGTCCCGTATCATGATCTGACAATGCCAAATGATGTATACTACTTTTTATGTTTAAGTTACCTATATTACTGGCTATTTGATCTATACTGGAGTCTTTTCTAGTAGGCACATTAATGTGAGGATACATATTATAATTGAGTAGAATTTCCTCCAGTTCTTTACGTTGGGGGCTGTCTTTTAGAACACCAATGTTCCAGTCTCCACATATCACAACATGTTTTTTGTTATTCCTAGTGATTTTAAATAAGAGAAACTTAAGTTTTTCAAAGAAGATATTTATATTTGATTTAGGAATTCTGTATACACAAACAATAATAAGACTATAATTAGTCAGTTCTACCCCACAGCATTCAAAATCGTAAGAACTGGCTAGTTGGTTTGTAATCTGTAGGGGTACGGAATCGATATCATTTTTTATTAGTATACATGATCCGCCTCGTCTTTCCTTCTCTCTGCCGTACCAAGCAGATAACTTATAGCCAGGTAGACGCAAATTGGACTCAGATCCCTTTTTTATAAAGGTTTCTGTGAGACATATGAAGTCTATACGGCCAATAGAATTTTCCAATTCAGTTAGGGTCAATTCAAAAATTTCATTTTTGTTTAGAACTCCTGCAATGTTTAGATGAAACAGGGTGAAACTCTGGTTTGTTCCCACTTTAATTAAGTTTTCTGCAGAAACTGACTCGTTTTCGATAAAAAATCTATTGAATTTTGATTGTGAGTTGGAGTTGGTTCTTTTGGGCTACTATTTTTCATGTTTATAACAGGGAAATAGTAGGGAATAGTGCCTTTTCTAGGAAGTAAGTTACTATTGTTGCTTGTTTCACCCTTAGAGTTGTTCATTTTAATAATTTTTTTCAGACCATTTGACGATAAGTACTTAGAGCTATAGTCATTAAAGTTTATTATAAAATTAATTTTTTTACATGTCAAATAATGAATTTTGTTATTGTTTAGGTATAGTTGATTATTATCCTTAAATGTACAATTGACAGTATTCCTACACATGTTTGCTATATAATTATTTAATTTATAAGTATTCAAATATTGGTTATCGATAATGCCTTTAACAATAATATTAATATAGTGGAAGTGCCTAAGAATTGAGGCTAGTTCCATATAAACCTTCGTTGGATTGTAGTCATGTTCGCCTGCACATATAATTAAATAGTTCTTAGACGAGTCTTCGACCGAGGCTCTTTCTTTCAATATCTCCTCAGCCGTGGCGTTCGGTTTTGTGAGGGCGCTAATAGAATATTGTTCATAGTTGCCGCCAAGTCTAGAATGGTGAAGTCTTGCCCCCAGGCCCACACATTGCTGAGTACCAAGAATGTATATTTTATTACAGGATTTGTTGACTGGATCGGATTCTTGCATATTATTTAAGGTAGATATCGGAGATTCGACTTTTTTAGTTCTGTCTATGAGAGTTGCCGGCACAAATTGTGCCACATCCTGGCTTAGATCTAGATTATTGAAATTCTTTCTAGTTTCAGAAGTCAAACTGGATCGGTAACAGGGTGTGCGCGAGGATATCAGGTAATTTGGTTTAGAAGGCGTAGTTTTACGTACTGAAGGCTCTGTAAGGAGTTGCGTTAGTACTTGACTTTTCCTTTGTTGGTCGTCAATTTTCTTCTGTAAGTTAGTTACTTGCGTATTCAGTCGTTCGATTTCCAGGTGAGCGCTTGCTAGTTGAATTTTAAGTAAGCTTATCTCCTCCTGGAGCTCCCTATTTTCCGCAATATTCACATTTAAATCTGGGAGGCTCATACGAGTATCTTCAAGTAACGTCGAGGTGTTCGCATTCAAGGATTCCTCGATAGTGTTGTCAAGTAATTCAACCGAGGACGCACGTAGTTTATTATTTCGCTGCCGGGTTGTTACGTTTTGTGATTCTTCATATTTGCTGCTATTACTGTCTAATGTCAGTACTGAGGCAGATATATTGCTGGTGGTTGGAGTGAGTGAATGTTTATGTTTAGTCAGGCATTTGTCACATCTCCATATCTTTTTTCTCTCCGCATTCATGACATTAAATCGTACAAAGGGCACGTTAGCGCATGCTAAATCTAATGTTTGGTTGCAACTTCTACATTTTAGGTATTCACGTCGCTGTATCAAGTGTTTGCATTTATCACATTTCTTATTTGTATTCGACATGATTGTTGGTCGTAGAAATAAGCAATTTATAATTTATTTACTAGCATTAGCTAGAAAAAATAATAATCGTGTGCGGTGATTTGAAGTCCCGACCCCACGCATGGAATCTATCACTACAGTCTGGTAATGTAGCTAATACACCAAGCGTTCATTTTGGAATAAGTTAAATTTTGTAGCTGCTTTCTAGGGAGATGTTTGTTGTTGTTTAAACGTAACTCACAAGATGTCGCTTTATCTGTGCAAGCGGGTCCCTTATCACGGAGAGTAGAAGCTTATGGCTGTTGTCAATAGATGGCGTTGTTGCATCAAAAAAGAAATCTTGCAAAAAGAAACAAGCTGTGGGGGACTCGAAGTCCGGGTCAAATCGCTCCACGTAGATCGATGCTTTAACCGCTGAGCCACTGCGACTTATATTCGATTGATGAAATAGTGGTACCAATTGTTCGTATCGTAAGTTTAAACTCGTCAGAGACGGTTATTATGAGTCACGACAGTGAAATTTGGGCTATTACATTTCCTACTACTTTAACAATCTTAGTGGAAACGTCATCGAAACCTACACTGTTTAGTTTAGATAGGTAGGTGTTTTAGTTTATCATAAATATTGTGTATCGGAGGGTAGTACTTTATGGCGGGTAGTTTGGTTTAAAGGGACTGTCAGTAAGTCTTAAGTTGTCGGTTCGGGAACGCGGGTCGGTCTGTCGCCGTTAAATAAATTATATTGCTTTGGACGGATTTATTCCCTTAATATCAGTGATTAGTAGGGTGTCCCAGGAAATAAGGCAAAATTTTTTTTTCGCGAAATCCGATATGCATACCCTCTATTTTTTTTCTAATTGACCTTTACAACTTAAATGTAAAATATTTTTGCGATTGGACAACGATAACCCGTAACGACTTGAGGTCAAAGTTTTCACATTATAAGTTTGTATTGTTGTTAAAAAAAATTCTTAGAATAAACTGTAAATTTAATAATAAAACACCAATTTGTTTAAATTTTTTAGGTTTTATTAGCTGCTGAACAATTTACCTTTTAAAAAATAAGATAAAAATATGAAACAATTAAAATATACATACATTATCTTCAAATTTTTATTTATATATATAGATGACGTACTTTCTTTGGCTAAATTCAATACCATTTTTATTTTAGTTTCTTGGTCCACGTCATCGTCAAATAGTACCAAGACTGATACTTCATCAGACAAGTACCATAAGTGCTGGCTAAACTTCTTCAAGGCTGCTTCTGAGATACTTTTATCAATTGTTTCGTAAGACTTCAAAAAGCACAGATCTTGATATGATGCTTTTTTGCCAAAAGGCATTGAAGCCAGGGCTTGACATAGCACGTCACTACGAACAGGCACACGTCTAACAACGCTGCTTTATCTTTGCTGGTTATTTTTAATTGGGAGCTTAGCAACGTTATTTTCAATGAATAAATTGCTCTCGCCATCCACCGAGCTTGGTGCATAGCACCTGGAGGTCGAATTTTATATTTTTTCTCTTCATCTCCGCCTAAAAATATGACACATAGCTCTACCAACTCTCGATAGTCATCTCGGATCATTTTTTTGGTCAATTCTGTTCGGTAAAATTCAAGCAAATTTTCAGTTTCGAAAATAGTCAAGGATGATTCTATATTTTCTTTATAGCACTGAATTTTGTTGGGATCCACGTTCTTCCAGTTATCGCGAATTTTTTTAAAGAGGGGAACATCAGGGCTCGAGGTCACTTGACTGATTTTTACTTCGAATACTCCTTTTAACACCAATTCGTATACGTGGTGCCGGCAAGCGAAAATAAGCATTACCTTATTAAGTTTTTGCTCAAGAAGAATGCAGGCACCATTGATGCGGCCTGTATAAGAAGCCGTAGTATCACAACAAAGAATCTGTACTTTATCTTCAAGATTCCAGTTGGCAATGGCGTTCCAAATAGCGTAAGCCTGTTCCTTACCAGAAGAACTTTCCAGCCTTGGTACAGCAATAAGTTGTTCTTTGTTATCATAAGAATTGGAAGACGTTCTTCTTTCGATTTTCGAGCATCCAAAGCGGGCAACAACTTGCCATCCCAGTGAACTGTCACAACGTCTGGTACATCGGTTTGAAAGTCAACTTTTATGGCTTCAGCGCGTTCTTTCCGCTTTTTTGTCCGAATTCTTTGAATTGAAGACTTGCTTATAGGAAACTCGTCAATATTATATCCCAGTGCCTCAATGGTAGCTTCAAGAATAAAAACAGAGTCGCGCATATTTAACTGACACCTGTCTAGTGCAGCTACTAATTTAGGAGTAATGAAGTCTTTCGTCATTGTTATTTTACTTATTTTGGGTTCATCACTCTCGGACACAGCAGAAGAATCTTCGTCTAAATTCTCACTGTAGTTTGAATCAAAAGATGTAGTGGTTTTTAAGGGCTCGAGTAATAACGAAGAAGTTGACGCCGTAAGTTTAGCACGCCGCTGTTCCTCCTGGATGGTTCTCAGGCGTGACCTTTCTTCTTTATCAGTTCTATCAGTCAGCTTTTTGTCTACACCTCCTAAGTGACCTGGGCGACCTGGTTCTCTTTGCCGCTGCAGGAAAACCTTATCCTCATCAATTTTAATCAAATGAAGCGCATCGGCGTGTGCAATATCAAACAAGTTATCTAAATTCGTAACAAATTCTTGTTGGCGCTGTTTAAAAACCTATTTTGGTTTCTTAGAATTTTTCTGTAGGTCCCTCCAAACATTATATAAAGTAACAAGTTTTTTCACGCAGTTTGGTAAAGCTTTGGTTGGTATACGCGCCTTCTCCCAAAAGATAATACATTCTCTTATTGCAAGGTTTGCGCTTTCATTCACGGTCAAATTTACTTCACGGATATTGTAAAACAAAACAGCCAGAACTTGTCCATTTCCCGTTATTTGGTGTTTCACATCTCCTACTAAAAAACACCCTTTCTAGAACTTCGCAATTCCACTGACATTATTAATTTATAAAAACAATGCGTTTCTAAACTTAATAACTTGTAATAACAAGCACTTCAACACGTAAACTGGCGGCCGCCTAGGTGCGAAGTACTGCAATCTTTGGATGCAAGTCGGCACAGGTTACCGTCGAGCAAAGTACACGAAATTTGATTAACAAGTGTTTTGACATGATAAAAAAAAAAAAAATGATTTTTTTGGGACACCCTAGTCATTAGTGATAAAGAGTGTTACCGGGGTTAACTATATATTATATATATTTGTGTTTCTGGCGTGTAAACGAACAATGGGCTAGTTTCCTAAAAAAATCTAATTAGTCCGTTAGTTGGATTAACAGAAAATATTGGATACGTATTTTTTCTTATCTTAATCAAACAAAAAATGATGAAGATATAGCCCGTTAAAGTTCCGCGTAACGTCACGCCTTGCGAAACTTTGTAGCAAGGCGTGACGTCACGTGCTTACTTTGATGCGCTTTATCTTCGTCATTTTTTGTTTGATTGACAAAAGACAAAATATGGGTCCAATATTTTTTGATAATCTAACTGACGGACTAAATAGAATAATCTTTTATTGACCCAGGAAACTAGCCTATTATCATCAAGAGGATACAGTGCACGGGGGCCCCCTTCAAGGCTTCAATACCATCAAAGGAAGGTACTGCAGTGTATTATATTTATGTCTTTTTAGTTTATTAGGTAGCTCCGCGTATCGCGGACATTCTTTGGTAGCAGAGCGTAGTTTTTTCGGTTTTCAAGGGCCTCGTGGTTACTAGGTTAGCTCGGTCGGTAATTGGTAAATTACCAAGTATATGTAGGTACCAGTCGTTTGATAAAATAATTTACGGTCGGTCATTTTAACTCACTTATTCTTCGAGTTCAGTTCGGAAGGGCTCGTTCGTATGTTTTCGGTAACAGTCGGGTGATAGGAATTTCTTAATTGAGCTACACGGACTTGTTGACCCACAATAAATAGCCTTGCTGATTCATCAGCCTTTTGTGTCTAGGGTTTATATTACAGTAAGCAGCAGATGATTTTAATTTAACTGCCTACAACATAAGCGGTTTGTTTGTTGTTTCTTTGTTTGGGTTGTACGTTTTATAGCGGTAAATATGACAACTTTAAAAGGTTTTTGGTCGGCTTTTAAGGTCAAGTTGCAATGGTTAATTGATAGCGCGGATTTAATAGATAAATCGGACCATGTTAATAGATTGAAAATTCGTTTATTAACTGTAACCACGGAGTTTACGTCATTGGAACACGCGTATCAGCGTATTATTGAGTTTGCGGATTTGACTGTTAAGGCAGAAGAAGAGATTGTTATAGCTGCTAGAAAGGAATATATTAGGGCTCTCGAGGCTTATGATATGTTAATGATTAAACAAATGGAAAGCGGTACGGTTTCTAGTATTTGCTCTGAGGCTAAATCAGACACTAACAAAGTTGATTCGGAGACACTAATTTCTCGTTTACCGGTACTTAGACTACCTACATTTTCTCGTGAGATGGATCAATGGGTAGGGTTTAATAACCTATTTGATAGGTTGGTTGATTCACGTGGTGACCTGTCGCCGGCGCAGAAGTTAGCTTACTTGATGTCGTGTTTGAACGGCGAAGCGCGCGGCTTAGTTCAGCATATTAAGATTTCAGACGAGGGATATCAGACCGCTAAAGGTCTTCTTTTAAAGAGATACCAAAATACTCGGCATTTGGCTGATGTACAGGTAGACCAAATTTTAAAGTTGCCTAATATATCACCACGTTTAATAGGACTTCGTTCACAATTTCTTAATTCATTGATTATGGCGATTAATTATTTGGAGCGCTTAGGCCTCCCGGTGACGCAATGGTCCTTTTTACTTTTGCATATTGTTCTAACTAAACTGCCTACTACTCTCAAAACACGTTTTGAGCAAAAATGTGGTACCGAAACAGATGTTATACCTACTCTCACGGAGTTGATTGATTTTTTAGAAACTGAGTGTCGTTTACTAGAGTGTACCAAATCGGATTTGGTAGGTAGTCAAATAGAGACTTCACATTCACGACCCCAACGCCGATCGGGCCAGTACCTAGTCGCGGCTGTAGCTCAAAACTGTCTATGTTGTGGGGATAGTAATCACTCCGGCTTAATAAGATGTCCTAAGTTTAGGTCTCTCACGCCGTTTGAACGTAAGGAAGTTACACAACGGCATAGACTTTGTTAATATTGTTTCGGTAGCCATAGTTATCGGGATTGTCGGAACCCACCACGGTGTGATGGGTGTGGTTGTCAGAAGCATCACTCATTGTTGTGTTTTAATAGATCGGGTGACGTTCAAACCCAAAGGGTTTACCACGCGAGACAACGGTCACCACCGGCACCGCGCACGGGCGGCGGTGGCGGTGGCGGTGTTAGTAGGTATTCTCCGCGGCGAAACGGTTCTCCGCGTGCTTCCCCGCCACAGGTTCAGCGTCGTGCTCATTCACCTGATCGTACGCGCACCGTCATGTCACTCAATTTAATAGGAACACTAGGCCGGTTTACGGGCGACAAGACGTTCGCTTTGATAATTGTCGTCGGGACGATTGCAGGGACGACGAATATGATAAGGCCCACTGCCACTCACACGCCTCTCCAAGAACTATATTGCTACCTACAGCTTTGGTAAGGATTTTAAACGGAAATTCGGATAATAATATATTTGTGCGGGCGTTACTAGATGCGGGATCCCAAGGGTCGCTAATCACTATTGATCTAGCGCGCAGAATAGGTTTGTTCTTGGAGCCATCAAAGGAGTTAGTGAGAGGGGTAGGTGGGTTAGAAGCGGGAAATTCATTTGGTCGGACTTTTATAACTTTCTCACCAGTCTGTCAACAATATCCAGTTATAACAACACCTGTGACGTGTTTAGGGGATTTAGTAGGCAATCAACCGGCCTGCGACCTATCGGATACGATAAGTAATTTAACTGTTGGGTTGGATTTAGCTGATTCGGATTTTTATAAATCGAAATCGATCGATTTACTTCTCGGTTCAGACGTTTTCGGTAAATTAGTAAGTGGGGATAAAATAGAATTAAATTCTAACTGTTTTACTGCGTATCGGTCGGTTTTCGGTTATGTTCTTTTAGGCCCAGTCGAGTATGGTTCATCAGTTTTGACTGATGCGGAGTTTTTTGGGGTGTCACTTTCGGATACATTACAAAAGTTTTGGGAGGTCGAAGAAGCCCCAATGGACGTTAAACAAAGCCCACACGAATGTGAGACATTCTACAAAAATCATATACTTCGGTTAGAAGACGGTCGCTTTATGACACGTTTGCCTTTTATGTCCAGTCGGCCAGTGCTGGGACAGTCACGTGGGATAGCTGAGAAACAGTTTATAGCAATGGAACGGCGTTTAATTAGGGATTCGGAACTTAGAAAAAAAAAAAAAAAGAGTTTATGAGGGAATATTCGGATTTAGGTCACATGTCAGTCTCAAATTTTAATCTAAACTCGGGCGAAGAGCATTACTACATTCCACATCACGGTGTTTTTAAAAATGTAGATAAAAATAAAATATTGTTTTGTTTTTAACGGTAGTTGTCCTACTTCGACTGGCGTTTCGTTAAACCAATGCTTACATTCGGGTCCCAAGTTACAGCGGGATATAACGGTTATTCTTCTAAACTTTAGACTTCATCAAACAGTTTTATTTACGGACATCCCAATGATGTTTCGACAGACACTGATTAGTCCTACGGATCGAAAGTATCAGTTAATATTGTGGAGAGAGTCTCCAGACGAACCTCTTCTTACCTATGAACTAAATACAAATACTTATGGTTTGAAGTCCAGTCCGTACATAGCAATACGTACGTTGTTAGAGTTGGCCGATCGAGAACGTGAGCGGTTTCCACGCGCGGCCGCGGTTTTAGAGCGCGATATCTATGTCGACGATATTTTGACAGGCGCCGATTCGGAGTCTAGTGCCTTAGAGCTCCAACAAGAACTTATATCTCTTATGCAATCGGGTGGCTATGAGCTGCGAAAATGGCTGTCAAATACTCCAGCAGTTTTGGCAAATTTGCCAGACGAACACAAGCAAGTGCCGCTTTTATTTGAAAACTCCGACAACCCCCAATCGGTTTCGGTGTTAGGAGTCTTGTATGATCCAGTTTCGGACTCGTTTTCTTATAATTTGAATGTTCCTTCGCATGACCAGGCTTCGAAGCGAAATATTCTTTCAACGGTTGCTCGGATGTATAATCCCAATGGCTGGATTGCTCCGGTGTTGTTTTTGGCTAAGTGTTTATTACAACGGCTATGGTTAAAAGGTGTAGATTGGGATGATCCCTTAGATTTGGATTTAGAACGTGAATGGCTCTCATTCCGGTCAGATTTGGACAATGTTAGGAAGGCTTCCATACCTAGATGTATTATGCCGGCTCAGGCTACTCGTGTCAGCCTTCACGGATTTTCGGACGCGTCGGAGTTAGGGTTCGCAGCGGTTGTGTACCTCCGAGTTCAGACAGGAGACGGTAAGATTTCGGTACATTTGCTTATGAGCAAAAGTAAAGTGGCTCCAATCAGATCACGACTCACAATTCCTAAGCTGGAATTGTGTGGTGCAGTGTTGCTGACCAAACTCTTCAATCAAGTTTGTCTTTGCCTACAAAGAACCATTGATGTGAAGGAGATATACGGATGGACTGATAGTTTAATAGTATTGGCTTGGATTCAAACCCCTCCTCATACCCTTCAGGTATTCGAGGCAAATAGAGTTACTCAAATTCAAAATTCGTCAGTTCCCATCATATGGCGTCACGTTCCTGGACAATTAAACCCTGCGGATGCTGCATCACGAGGATGCCCGGCGTCGGCTTTGATCTTGCACCCTCTGTGGTGAGGTCCACCTTGGCTAGCTGACTCGGAGTCAGGCTGGCCGGAGTCAGGTGTCGATCAACTAACAGATCTGCCTGGGTTACGACTGTGTTTTGCTATTACTAGTTCGAATCCCGAACCTGACTTGGATTTTTTATTGGAGCGGTATAGTAGTTTCGACAAATTAATAACGATAACGGGTTGGATATTGCGGCTTTTGAATAATATACGAAATAAAAATAATCTAGTCTAATAAGATTTCTCAAAAATATTTAACGGCTAGTGAAAGAAAGAAAGCTTTATTTGAGGCTGCGGTGAAGTCAGCAAAGACTCACCTCAAGCGGTGTATCGGTGACACCAAGCTCACATTCGAAGAGCTAAGTACGGTTTTATGTAAAGTTGAAGCGGTTCTTAATGACCTTTAGAGACCTTTGTGCCCTATATCTTCGGACCCAAATGACCTTGAAGTTCTTACTTCTGGTCATTTCTTAATAGGACAGCCATTAAACGCTGTATCGGAATATTCATGGCAGGATGTGAAGATGTATAAGTTATCACGGTATCAGTTACTGCAACAAATAACTCAAAGCTTTTGGCATCGGTGGCATTTAGAGTATCTTCACACCCTGCAACAGCGCGTGAAGTGGACGGATAATATTGCTCCTCCCAAGGAAGGGGATTTAGTTTTGTTAAAGGACGAAAACATCCCTCCGCTTCACTGGCGTCGCGGTAGGATTGTTAAGTTATACCCGGGCACCGATGGGGTAATACGGCTGGCGGACGTGCGTGTGGCTCAAGGTGCAATTTTGAAACGGGCAGTAGCCAAGCTCTGACGCTTGCCTATTGATTAGGTTAGCAATTCGGTTAAGCTAAGCTATAATAAGATTATTTAGGTCTTTTAGGGTAGTTAAATCAGTGGTACTGATTAGGCGGCGGGAATGTTTGGTTTAGATAGGTAGGTGTTTTAGTTTATCATAAATGTTGTGTATCTGAGGGTAGTACTTTATGGCGGGTAGTTTGGTTTAAAGGGACTGTCAGTAAATCTTAAGTTTCGGGAACGCGGGTCGGTCTGTCACCGTTAAATAAATTATATTGCTTTGGACGGATTTATTCCCTTAATATCAGTGATTAGTGATAAAGAGTGTTACCGGGGTTAACTATATATTATATATATTTGTGTTTCTGGTACAATTATCGTATCGTTATAAACGAACAATTATCATCAAGAGGATACAGTGCACGGGGGCCCCCTTCAAGGCTTCAATACCATCAAAGGAAGGTACTGCAGTGTATTATATGTATTTATGTCTTTTTAGTTTATTAGATAGCGTATCGGACATATACTGTTAGTGTTTGTTAACGCAACCGCGGGCACCGCGGCGGGCGCGCGGGACGAAGAAGCGGACGATATACGTCTGCGAGCCGCCCCCCGCGCAAGACACTTCTCTTTAACCACCGTCGCGCACGCACTTATGTGTACCTACTAATTTATAGTTCTCATAATAATTACCAGCAATTTACAGTCTTATCTTTCATTTATATATTCCCTGTAGGATCCCTTTTCTTTTAGTTCAGGCCTACGGGCACATAATGGTCCTTCGCCCCTCAGTTCGCGAGAATTAAAAATATAGTGAACTTTTTTTTCAAAAAATTTATTTCGGTACACCGTCATCTCGTACAAAGTTCGTCGGCTACTCGAGTTCTTAGCACTGCCATCAGCTTTTGGCGTCTCCCACAACCTGAAGAAAAGCCTGCAAGCCAAGACCAGCATCGTCGACGTGCAGCTCAGAGCCACAATCGAAGTCAAGCCCAAGTTCAAGTTCAACGGCGTCAGCGCAGAACCCAGTGAAGAGCAGAAGTCATCCACGAAGAAAGAAGACATCAGGATAAGTTGCGCCATAGCACGAAACCGTGAGATCGATCCAATTTTACTTATCTAACTTCTTTTCTTCCACCCATTTTTTCATAAATTCATCCTTATTCATTCCCATTTCATTCCATTTCTTATCATCATTCTTATC
This sequence comes from Anania hortulata, assembly GCA_963576865.1. NCBI lineage: Eukaryota > Metazoa > Arthropoda > Insecta > Lepidoptera > Crambidae > Anania > Anania hortulata. The sequence continues at coordinate 19,207,690 of OY756402.1, read as the reverse complement.
TCATTTTCACCTCTTCTGTATCAGTAAGTAGTTAGTAAAATCATCAAATTAATTTTTTCACCAAATCTACCGTCCATTACCTGCATTAAACTTTCATCATTTACTTTTATTACATAACCATAACTTGTTTATTCTTTCAAGCTTTGCATAGAATTAAAACAATTAAGTTCTCAAATCAAAGTTTATTTACTGTATTGTTACAAAAATAACATAATTTTGAAAATCTAGTATTACAGCAATTAGTTTTCTTGTAGTACGCTTCGCACTAACGTAACAGTAGATTAATCGACTAACATTTCCCTTCTTATTTTACATTGTTTTTATTTTTTTTATTATTTTTTTTTCTAGGTCGGTAGACGCCGACGGCTGACGAGAATCGTGTACCACTACGCGAGCCAACGCCCCTGTTGCGGAGGCATAGCAAAGTTGTACCTTTCCTCTACTTAACTATTTAAATTATTGCTCTTACATTAGAAATTAAATTTATCAATTAATTATCAAGTTGATTTTGCCCGTACACATATTTACAATAAATAAAATAAAAATTAGAATACTTAACATCTAATAAATCTTAAAGTATAACTTAAACTCTATTAAAATTATTTACAATGGCTGAAGCTAAAATTTCACAACTGGTTAAAAAGCGCGGATCGGTTAAAAGCAAAATTACTTACTTTTCAAATTATATAAATACAATAAAAGATACGTCAGTTATTCCAAATTCCCCGCTTTTTAACGAGATTAAAGTTCGCCTTGAAAAGATTGATACATTATATGAGGATTTTGATAATCTTCAGACGGAGATCGAAGAGCTCGCGGAGGATCCTGATGTAAGGTATCAGGAAAGGGAGATCATCGAGAGCCAGTACTACGGCGCGATTGGCACCGCGAAGGCACTACTCGACACACCCTCTGCGGCTTCTGCTCGAGCACTTAACGGTAGTGAGGTAAGCTCTCTTGATGTTAGCACACAAAGACACAACAATTTCGTAAGATTACCTCAAATTGAATTACCCACTTTTAACGGCGCCTATCAGCAATGGCTTGAATTTCGCGATACTTTTGTTTCAATGATTCATTCCAATGACAGCATGGATGAAATAAATAAGTTTCATTATCTTCGCGCCTGTTTAAAGGATAGTGCTGCCTTAGTCATTAAAAGCCTGGATTTCAAGGCCAATAATTATGCTTCTGCTTGGGAATTGTTGTGTAAAAGATACGACAACAAACGCCTGTTAGTTAACAATCACGTGCAATCGCTTTTTAGTGTTAACATTATTCAAAAAGAATCTAGTAAGTCCTTGCGATACATAGTCGATGTGACAAATAAAAATTTACGTGCTTTAGCTACCCTCGATCAGCCCACTAAATATTGGGATACATTAATTATTTATATGATGGCTACAAAACTAGATAGTACTACAAATAGAGAATGGGAGGAATTTCGCAATAATCGTAGTGACCCTCCTACATTAGATATTTTTATAACATTTTTGACAAACAGGGCTGACCTTCTGGAGACTTTAGAAGAAGCTAAGGGCAATAAAGGTAAAGTCGATTCTCCACCTACAACTAAACCAAGAAGTTTTATTGTTACCTCCACTAGCAAACCAAAAAGTCGTTCTTGTCCACTATGCCATAAAGAACATCAGCTGTTTTCGTGTGACGCATTCCGCAGATTACCAGTTGAAACCCGCATACTCAAGGTCAAAGACTTCAAAGTTTGCCAAAATTGTCTTAGACCAGGTCATCATGAATCACGTTGTAAATTATCTCACTGCAAGTATTGCACTGTAAAACATAATACTCTGTTGCATAATGGCTCGCCTCAAGAGACCATTTCCCATGACGGTATAGTCCTATCAGCTGATTATTCGCATCTTTCTAATGCAAACAATATATTACTTTCCACAGCTCTAGTCAAGGTCATCGACAAGCGTGGGAAACCGCACTCAGCCAGAGTTCTGCTCGACAATGGCAGCACGGGTAACTTCGTCACACAGGATCTCTGTGGCAGACTAAATCTCCCTACTTCTATAACCAACTCAAAGGTAACAGGCATAAACAACCTAACGTCCAATAGTACTCAGTCTTGCTCTCTTACATTGGAGTCTTACAATGGCGAATACAGGACGGACATTGACTGCTTTGTTCTTCCGCAAATAACAACATTGTTACCAAATACATATATAGACATACGCGACTTACATATACCATCCGGGGTTTGCTTAGCCGATCCAAACTTCAACGTACCGTCAACCATCAATTTATTAGTAGGTGCGGACGTCTTTTGGAACGTGATTGGCACAAATCGCATCCAGTTAGGTAAAAATAAGCCCGTTCTATGCGAGACTAAGTTCGGATGGTTAGTTTCAGGCGCCATAAGCCAGCCGGGTCCAAAAACTACTGTGTGTATGTTCACAAATAACTTCCAAGGTCAATCTGATTTGACGCGTTTTTGGGAGTTAGACACAATTCCATCCCAACACCAATTTACACAGGATGAGCATGAATGTGAGAAACATTTTTTAGAGACTACAAGACGCGATCATGATGGTCGGTATATAGTTTCCATGCCTCTTAATGACTCACCAGACACCTTAGGTGATTCTTTTTATATCGCAAAACGACGATTTCTTTCACTTGAGCTTCGTTTAGAAAGAGACGCTCACATGAATCAACTATACTCACAGTTCATGCATGAGTATGTCGATCTGGGTCACATGACTGAAATAATACCTAACCCAAATACTAAGTATTGTTTTCTACCACACCATAGTGTATATAGGGACAGTAGTTCCACCACTAAATTAAGGGTGGTTTTTGATGCATCGGCCAAAACGTCTTCGGGAAAGTCACTCAATGACATCCAGCGTGTAGGGCCCACAATGCAGAACGACATCTACCCCATTTTATTACGTTTTAGGGAACATCAATTTGTGGTTTCAGCGGATGTCGAAAAAATGTATCGACAAATAAATATTGAAATTCATCAGCGTCCGCTACAATGCATATTGTGGAGGTTCGACCCCTCCCACCCACTTAAGACGTATACCCTAAACACTGTGACGTACGGTACAGCTTCGGCTCCATATTTAGCTACCCGGTGTCTGTCACAATTAGGATACGACTCGCCTGACCCTAAGATACAGCGAGCTATTTGCCAGGATTTTTATATGGACGATTTTTTATCAGGGTCCGATTCTGTAAATGACACAATTAATTTATGCAAAGACGTAAATCGCACATTAGATTCTGCAAAATTTCATTTAAGAAAATGGCACTCGAATTGCAAAGATATTTTAAATGCAGTGTGCAGTCCAAACACAGACACAGATATATTAAATCTTAGTTCTAAAGAAGCAGCCAAAACATTAGGACTAAATTGGAAGTGTGCTTCTGACACACTCACATTTTCAATTAATATAAATCCAACACAAAAAATTACTAAAAGACTAATTTTGTCCACAATTTCTCAGGTTTTCGACCCACTGGGGCTGGTGTCACCTTGCATTGTCGAAGCTAAATTATTAATCCAACAATTGTGGATACAAAAATGTTCATGGGATGAGGAAGTTTCTTTAGAAATTAAAAAACCCTACGTTGAATTTGCAACCTCATTACTACAACTACAAAATTTAAGAATTCCTAGATGCATCAAAATCCATCCATCCGTGAACACACAAATACATGTTTTTTCGGATGCGTCTGAAAAGGCGTATGGCGCCTGTGTCTATGTGCGGAGTGTGGATAGGAGTGGCGTAGTCAGTGTCCGACTGTTGACATCTAAAAGTAAGGTCGCACCTATTAAAACAGCTACTATACCACGTTTAGAACTCTGTGGTGCGCTGATGGGAGTAAGGTTGTGTGCAAAGGTTGTTTCGTCAGTTACCTTTAAATATATTTCCTGTATATGTTGGACTGATTCGATGATTGTTTTGGGCTGGCTGTCTTCCCCCCCCAATCAACTTAAATCTTTTGTTCGGCATCGAGTTATAGAAATACAGGATAATTCTTTTGATTTTCGATATGTGCCATCAAAGCAAAATCCCGCAGACTTAGTTTCCCGTGGAATGCGAGCAGATTCAATAAAGGACTGCCCGCTATGGTGGGACGGCCCTTCTTTTCTAAAACTAGATTGTTCTGAGTGGCCTGACAAACCTAATCAAATTAAGGAAACAATTAAAATTCTTCCAGAAACAATATTAAAAAATTTTCATTTACAAGATAATCAGACAAATAATCAAGATAATCAAACTAACTTATTATCTACATTTATTCTAAAATCATCAAGTATTACTAAATTAAAACGTACAGTAGCATTCATATTCAGATTTATTCATAACTGTCGTAAAGGTAATACAAAAATAACAGGTAATTTAACTATCTCAGAGCTTGATGCCGCCACGACACAATTGCTATTAATTTCCCAACAGGAGTCATTTCCAGTGGAACGTCAGTCACTCATCAAAGACAGTAAATTACCTTTTAAAAACAGACTGACGTCACTGAACCCATTTATAGATTCTGATAATCTTATCAGAGTGGGTGGCAGGCTTAGTGATTCTCACTACGATTATAATGTGAAGCACCCAATCCTCTTATGTAGTAAACATCGTTTGTCTGAGTTAATTTTTGATGCGTTACATAAGACATACCTACACTCAGGACCCCAGTTGTTATTAGCTACAACACGACATAATTATTGGACCTTAGGAGGGACAAGACTCGCAAAGCGGATTGTACGAGCATGTGTGAAATGCTGTCGTTTTCAAGGCAAAACAATTCAGCCTATTATGGGCAACTTACCTAGTATGCGAGTTCATCTTGAATACCCTTTCCTTGAAACAGGTGTGGATTATGCCGGACCAATGCTGATAGCTGACCGCAAAGGAAGAGGTTGTAGATTAATAAAATGCTACATTTGTGTCTTTGTTTGTTTAGCCACCAAGGCGTTGCATCTGGAGCTTGTCTCAGACCTTACAAAGGAAGCCTTTATTGCAGCCCTTAACAGGTTCATAGCACGACGAGGCAAACCGCAGAGGGTGTTCTCGGACAACGGGACTACATTTGTAGGAACATTTAATGAGTTATCCAAACTCCTCAAAGACCCTTCACTATCGTCAGACGTTATCGATAAAGGTATAAATTTTATATATATTCCAGTAAACACACCGCACTTCGGAGGCCTCTGGGAGGGTGCGGTTAAGTCAGTTAAGCATCATCTACGTCGCGTACTAAATTTGACTCATTTAAACTTTGAAGAAATGGCGACTCTTCTGATACAGATAGAAGCAATTCTAAATTCTCGACCTATTACTCCTATTTCCGACGACCCTTCAGATCTTGGTTGTCTCACTCCTGCTCACTTTCTTATTGGACGTTCGATCGGCTCGTTGCCTTGCCCGCAACTTATTGACAAGCGCATCACTTCACTGCAGCGATTCCAACGTATTGAAGCGCTAAGGCAACACTTCTGGGTTCGATTTCATAACGAGTATGTTTTGTGGCTACAGAAAAGGACAAGGTGGCACACGTCACGCGGAGAGCTGCGCGTGGGATCACTCGTCCTCATCAAAGACAAGAAGACACCTCCTCTGATGTGGCCGCTTGGCCGCGTCCTCCGAACGTTGCCTGGCAGAGATGGCATAGCCAGCGTCGCCGACATCAACACGAAGAAGGGCGTCATCCGTCGCGCGTATAACACTCTCTGTCCGCTGCCAACAACAATAAATAATTGAAGATGTACCACTTCAAGGCGGGCAGTATGTTAACGCAACCGCGGGCACCGCGGCGGGCGCGCGGGACGAAGAAGCGGACGATATACGTCTGCGAGCCGCCCCCCGCGCAAGACACTTCTCTTTAACCACCGTCGCGCACGCACTTATGTGTACCTACTAATTTATAGTTCTCATAATAATTACCAGCAATTTACAGTCTTATCTTTCATTTATATATTCCCTGTAGGATCCCTTTTCTTTTAGTTCAGGCCTACGGGCACAGTGTTTCTAAGTGAATTTATAGATTCAAGAACATCAAAAGGAATAATTGGTGTCATAAAAATTTAATTAAGTTGACTACGTGGAATAGAATAAGGTTCGGGTTTGTCATTGTCAGCTGTCTTTGATATATTTGTGAAAAAGTCATTAAATGCATTTGCTATTTCTGTTGATTCAGTTACTTCTCTATTAACATTATTTACTATGCTGGTAATCTGTTCCCTAGGTAAGCTATTATTATACTTATTAATTATTTTCCACGTCGCTTGGGATTTATTTTTTGACTGAGATATACATATAATAGTCATTCTGTGCTTTTTGAGTTAGATTTATTATTCTCTTGTACCGTCTACTATAGTTAGCAAAATTTGATTTGTTTATTGATGTTGGAGATAGACGATATTTTCATAGGAGATGACGCCGTTTTTTGCTACAGGATTTAATGCCCTTTGAAATCCATTTCGGTTTGTTTGAAGTAGATATTTTGACTTTGATTTGTGGGAAGCACAGCTTATAAAAGAGTGTAAAGAGGTCGTGAAATGAGTTGAATGCTTTATTTGGACAACTTGTATTCTATGCTTCATTGAAGCTCAGGCTTTTTATGCAATTTATAAATTTCCCTATATTATCAACAGAAAAATCTCGATGGTAAGTATACCAGTGTTTTAGCCGACATGTTTTTTTGACAGGTATTCTAAGAGTTTGAGCAGAGTGATCGGAAAATGCTAACTCTATGACTTCTCCTTTTGCACCACGAATATTATGCAACATATTATCTAGACATGTTTTACTGCGAGGTCTGGTTGGTTTATGAAATTGGCATTTTGTGTTATACTTAGATAGTAGCTGTTCAAAATCTCTGGATATTTTATTATTTTTGAGCACGTCAATATTAAAGTCACCACATATAATGAATTTATATGTGCTCTTATCACTAAGGAAGCTCAATATATTATCAAGTGTATTGAGAAATAGAGCCACTAGTTCTGATTTTGACCGAGGTGGTCTGTAAATACAGACGATATAGACCTTATGTTGTGCTAATTTTATTGCCGAACACTCAATTACACCAGGTATAGATTGGTTGATTACACTGCTTACTTTCTCGTATTCGTGATGGTTTTTAATAAGAATACAAGATCCACCATTGCGCTGTTGTCTACAATAGAAGGACGCAAGTTTGTAGTTGCATACATTAAGATGATGCAAGTCACTAATAATCATGTTGTGTTCTGTTATGCCTATAATATTTACCTGTCCTATAAGGTCCGTCCTCCAAAGTCTAAGGCGAAATTTCTCCTGCAACGCAATTTTAGTGGCATGAACCTTGACGCTCTCAAACATGATGCCTCTGGCACAGACTGGGCCGCTATCGTAAGAGCCGATAGTGTGGATGAGAAGGTTTCAATTTTTAATGCACTCATTCTTAAATTGTTCGATAAGCATGCTCCTGTTCGTCCTGTCAAAATTAAACATGTTCCTGCACCTTGGCTTACGGATGAACTTAAATCGTTAAGGAACAAGAAAAATGCTGCTAAAACGAAATTCAAAATGGACCCGTCCGACAAAAACCGCGAAAAATATAAAATCCTTCGGAATCGCTGCAATACTTTGTGCAGAGACGCTCAAAGACGCCATATTCACAAATCGGTAGAAAATGGAGATCCAGCTAAAGTTTGGAGATTCCTTAAGTCTATTGAAGTTGGAAAGACGCGCAATGATCCTGTGTCTAAAGATATAAATATCGATCTTTTAAATAAGCATTTCTCCTCATCTGATGCTATTGATAGCATAACAAAAATATATACATTACATCAACTTTCTTCACTTCCAACTTCTGACTACACATCTTTCAGCTTTAGTCAAGTATCGGATTGTGATGTTAAGAGAAACATTATGTCTATAGCCTCAAATGCAGTCGGGTCTGATTGTGTTAGCCGAAAAATGATTACTCCTTTGCTGGATATCATTACACCAATAATCACCCACATCCTCAATCACTCCCTCTCCTCAAGCGTTTTTCCTACATTATGGAAAGATGCCCAAATAGTTCCTCTGCCGAAAAAAGCCAAACCTTGTTCGTTTTCGGACTATCGGCCTATTTCAATTCTACCCTTCCTATCCAAAGTGATGGAGCGCGTTGTCCATCACCAACTCAGTCACTTTCTATCCTCAAACCAACTCCTTAATCCTTATCAATCCGGTTTTCGCCCAGGCCATAGTACAACCACTGCTTTAATTAAAATAACAGACGACATCCGACAGGCTATGGATAAACAACAACTTACTGTACTGGCACTACTTGACTTTAGTAACGCGTTTAACACTGTAGATTTTGACATTTTACTTGGAGTGCTACGTTCTCTTAACATATCTCCAACCGTGCTTGACTGGTTTCACAGTTACTTGTATGGTCGCCGGCAGCGCATCCGTTCGGAGGACTCCTTCTCTGCTTGGTGTGATATCAGTGCCGGTGTCCCTCAAGGTGGCGTGCTGTCTCCTCTCCTCTTCGCACTTTTCATCAATTCGATTACTCATAACCTAAAATCTTTTTTTCACTTATATGCAGACGATCTCCAAATATATTCACAAGGGCGCCTTGAAGACCTTTCTAGTGTTGTACGGGTAGTTAACGATGACCTTAGTCGTATACTACATTGGAGCAAGTCATTTGGTCTCAGGGTTAACCCTACTAAAACGCAGGTAATTGTTGTGGGAGGTTCGCGGCAAATTGCTAGGATTGACTGGCCGGCCTTGCAACCCATCACATTTGACGGTGTCCATGTCCCTTATAGCAAAATTGTAAAGAACCTGGGCATTCATATTGATAGCTCACTCACTTGGACAACACAAACTGCGGAAGTCAGCAGAAAAATGTATGCAGCGGCAGCGTCATTAAATAGACTTCGTAATTTCTTGCCTATACCCACTAAAATTGCGCTTGTTCAGGCTCTTTTATTTCCCATCCTAGATTATGCAGATTGCTGTTACTTAGATTTAAATGAAAACCTCCTTAATAAGCTCGAGCGTCTACAGAACTTCTGTATACGAATAGTTTTTGGTTTACGGAAGTATGATCATGTTACCGAATACCGGACTCTGCTTAAATGGCTTCCAATCCGTCGTAGGCGTGACTTGCATATTCTTTCGCAATTATTTAACATATTGTTCAGTCCGAAATCACCACCCTATTTAAAAAAGCGCTTTCAATTTTTGCAGTCATCACAGGGTCATGACATGCGGTCATCCAAAAAACTACATCTTCAATTTCCTCCCCATTCTACTAATTACTATACGCAGTCGTTTACTGTCCAGTCCATTCGCCTCTGGAATTCCTTACCATTAACAATCAGAAAATCCGAATCGATTGCTATTTTTAAAAATCGGCTTAAAGCACACTTTCTTTCTTCTTGACACAAACTGCCTTTATATCTTAGAATATTACTGGTCACTGTTAGTTTCGACATCTCCTCGCATATATCAAGTAGTATGTATGTTTATTGTATGTATGTATAATTATTGTTATGTATTTATTTTATTTTATTTTTATTTATTTATTACTGTTTGTATACGTTTATGCCGTAAATTTATGCAATTCTATTTGTATCAGGTAAGAATTTTAAGAACTCTGCAACACCTTCCCCTTTCTTTAATGGTTGTCCTCTACCTAAAGGTTGTCTGGAAGAGATCGCTATTAGCGATAAGACCGCCTAAATTGTACATCTTTCTGTAAAAATCATGTGTATTTTACTTGTATGGTGTGCAATAAAGAGTATCTATCTATCTATCTATCTATTGGGGTACGTGCAGCATTAAAATTTTCTAAGTTTACCATTAATGTATCTGTATAGTGATAAGGCCATTCATATTTTGATGGAGGATATATCACGAATTAAACACGAAATAAATGATTTGATGTATTATAGTTAGATTTAGAATTACTCTCTAAGTCAAAGTCAAAAGTCAAAAATAATTTATTCAATTTAGGGCAGAAAACTGTCACTTATGAACGTCAATAATAACATTATTGGCCCATATGGAGCAGAACATGTCTCCTTATTTTTTGGGCCCTACTAGCGCTTCGAGACAAGACACAGACAATCTGGCAAGTGCTGAGAAGAAACGCTGGAACAAACTCAGTCACCACTAGCTGCCACACAAAAAATATAAATCAAAATAAACAGGTAGTTACATCAGTTTAGTGCAGGCTGGACTGACCATACATTCTTTTCATCAAGATAGTCTTGAATTTTGTAATACCCCTTTGACATTAGGGTAGTTTTGACATGTGATTTAAATTTATTAATAGGAAGTTCGATAACATTGTAAGGTATATTATTAAAAAATTTAATACAATTACCCAAGAATGAGTTACTTGTTTTGGCCAATCTGAAGTTTGGGACTACAAGTTTGTTTTTGTTTCTTGTGTTATATGAACGAATATCACTCTTTTTTATAAAAAGATCTAAATTTTTGCGAACGTACATGATATTATCAAATATATATTGAGAGGCTACAGTGAGTATGTTGATTTCTTTAAAGAAATCTCTCAGGGATTCGCGCGGACTAAGTTTGTAAATAGCTCGAATGGCTCTTTTCTGTAAAATAAAGATGGTATCGATGTCCGCAGCAGAACCCATAAGACATAATACTGTGAAAGTAACTAAAATACACGAGCCTTGCCGTTACAACGTCAGTTAGATGTCTAATTTTTCTAACCGCAAAGGCAGCCGAAGCAAGTCTCCCAGCCAGAGTGTCAACATGTGGTCCCCATTGCAACTTCGAATCCAATGTAATGCCCAGAAAAACAGTGGAGTTTGATATATCAAGTTTTTTACCATTTAGTAAAATTTCTGGGTTAGTTTGCTTTACGTTAGGCATAGTGAATTTAATACATTTGTTTTTTTTTGTATTAAGAAGTAAGTTGTTACTTGTGAACCAATTCAATACCTTAGAGAGAGCTCCGCTTACATCGTCAAATATTTCTTCGCCTCTTTTTGATTTGAAGATTAAAGAAGTATCATCAGCAAACAGAACTATCTCATAGTAGTCTTTGGAATAGAAAGGAAGATCGTTAATATAGATCAAAAATAGCAACGGTCCCAATATTGAGCCCTGGGGCACTTCCATTTGAAGCGGGGCGCCAGAGGAGTTAGTACCATTAACGTTTACTGCTTGCAATCTTCCTGAGAGGTAAGAATTTAACAATTTTGATGCGTTATTAGATACACCGTAATGTTTTAGCTTAATAATAAGTGTTTGGTGATCGACACAATCAAACGCCTTCGATAAATCACAGAACACACTTAACGCATCATGTCTGTCTTCATACGCATCCAAAATGTGTTTGACAAGTGCCAACCCAGCATCTGTTGTATTTCTACCTTTAGAAAAACCAAACTGATTTTCGTGCAGTAAATTGTTGAGTTTAAAATGGGAGAGCAATTGATTAAATATAACTTTTTCAAAAATTTTGCTTAAAGCAGGTAGAATGGAAATTGGCCTGAAATTGCTCGGGTCACTTTTTTCTCTAGATTTGAATAAAGGTATTATCTTACTATATTTCATTAAAGTAGGAAATTGGCCTTGATCAATATATTCATTGAATATATGTGCTAAGTGAGATGCTACGAGAGGTATAATGGGTTTTATTGTGTCAGTTGATATGCCCCATATATCCTCAGTTTTTTTCTGTTTCAGTTCCATAAAAGTTTTGACTACTATTATAGGATTAATATGAGTCAAATCAAATGAGGAGTTGCACCTGTCAACACCGGACACAAGCAGTCATTTTGCATGCAGAGCGGATGAATTAAGTTGTTTTGTGATTTCGATAGGTATATTACAGAAGTAATTCTCGAAGGCGCCTGCCACCTCATTATCGGATTTAATATTCTTACTATACATTTTTAGTGTAAATGTGTGATCGCGTGGTTTAATTTTACAAGTTTCTTTGTCTATAATATTCCAAGTCTCTTTAATTTTATTATTGGATTTATTGATTTTATCACGTATATAATTGGATTTAGCTACCATACAGACCTTCTTAAATAACTTTGAGTATTTTTTAACATGTTCTACAAATATTAGGTCATTATTCCTATACACTTTTTGACTATATAGTTCAAAATTTTTTTTCCTACTGATATACAAGGTCTAACAAAATCAACTGCGTTCCTTTAAAGGGGGGTATCTATACATCATACTGAATGCGATGACAAAAAATAAGGTATTTTTTTATAGTCATTTTTAAAAGTTATGTTTTCTAACAAAATAAATAAATTAAAACGCAGTCAAAAATGAAACACTGTATCTTTTCTTACTCATGCAAACTGTAGTTCACAGATGGTGTGTACGTACACAGCGCACACCAGCATTTTATTACCAAAGATCGTTGTGTGCATCACCCTTGTCAAACCAGCTGATCTGCGATTGGTCGAGTGGCACAGCTAGGCTTTTTCGCGACCAATCAACAGATCAATTGAAACGAAGAATAGCTTCATACACACATGTTGGTACACTAGTGTGTGTAGAATGCACTTTCATGATAATAATGTTTTCGATAACAAACAAAACAAACAATGTCAACTAAATTAATAACCAACATCGTTTTTTTGTTACTTCAAGGCTCTAAGGAAAGATAATTTCTATGTTTTATGAGTTAGAATAAATTTTAGTTGTAGGAACTAGGTAGGTATTTACTTACTTTCTTGTAATTGTTGTTGTACGTAATTCGTTATTTACCTCTCGAAGCTCTTTAGAATCACTCCTAGCAGAATGGCAAGGTGGATAGAAATAAAGGAAAATAAAGCGGTTTTAAAACATTTATTAATTTAATTCTGACTCTGACTGACTCTATCACACTTTCACAGGCTTTGGACTAACAAGTAGGTTAGCGTAGTAAATAATTTATCTGCCTGGTAAATAATTTATCTGACTAACAAAAAAATTAAACAAACAAGTAGGTACCACTTACTCTCAATCTACGCTACTTGGCGTGTTTAAGTTCATTAAGAGGTTTACAATCTTTACAACAAATTACATTGATCATAATCACATTACAAAAAAACATTGCACAGCAATGCGACGTGCACTTTTACGCGAAATAACAGTCTCTGTCACTTTTTATGTTTTAAAGCGTTCACACGGTTTGCAATAAAATTCGTTGTCGTAGTTGTGTCGCACTTCAATGTTATACCTAATCACCTTCACAATACACTAAGTCCTACACTTAGCCCTACACATGGAAGCCCAAATGTTCAGGCTACTGCTACATCTAGTCTGAAAATGATCGGGCCGAACTAGGTGGGGGTTCGGTTCAGCCCAATAGTAGGCGCCGCGGCGTAGAGGTTAAACATCCAACCACTGGTGAAGCTTCTCTCGTCCGTCCAGAGAATGTTGCAGCTTCTGCGACTTCTGCAAAACTGGACTCGTAGTGTGAAGTCATGCGGCTTCAGCTCTTGAACTAGTGTAAAATGATACAGGCGCCTGCCCCTCGTCTTGCGTCTCGCCGCAGAATTCGCAATAATGACGCCTGCGCCCATGAGCGCTTGGCGAAGACGGACGATGCATCAGTCGCGCTTGCGATTGGGTTGCCGATCAAAAATCTGCATCACACTGTCTTCTCATTGAACAGGCTGGCGTGGCCTTCCCTGGACCCCGACGGGCATAAACAATCTCACTCCAGTTCTTGAACCGCTCACGAAAACGCCCTTAATATCAGCGTAAAGGCGCGCTGCTTTAGCACAAATTAAAGTTGCGATCCTGGTAGCACATAACCCTGGACTGACACCGTTGCGGAGTCGCACACGCACGCCGCACGAAAGCGAATTAGAGACTGCGCGGCGCGGGCGCCCGGGCGGTCGTCCTGCAAAAGCCGAAAAGGCTCAAGCTAGGGATGCGCCAAAGATGGGATCATAATTTAAAGGATACTAAAAACTAAAACATACCGGATAACTGATCGTGAATTGGGAACTGACACCTCGCATTTAATTAAGTATTATGGCGAGGTAACCTACTACTTAAACGAAATCGTGAGTGCGACACAAGTTTTTTTTGTACCTTAGCTTTTAACTCGCCAATCTAGTTAAGTGTAACTCTTGTTTTTAGAGTAAAATTATTTTGTCCAAACCGGTAATAAATGTTCTAAAGTGTCAGTTTAAGACAGACAAAGACTGATAAAACATACAACGACTGAATTTAAAAAGTCACTAAGAATTATTTTTAACGAACTAACTAGGCCATAGCATTTAAACTCGGACATATCGTACTTTATCTAGCAGTTATTTCTTAACTGACAGTCGCAAAATTACCAAAATGTATTTTTAAAATGCTTATTCACATAACTAGGTACTTACTTGAGTTATTGTAAGTGGCAAAAAGGAAACAACTGCGAGAGAAATCAAAACACTAATAACATGTATTACTTACTTAATATGAAATATGCGCTAATAAGACTATTTTTCGAAACTCATAAAACATTGTTATCGTCTCAATAACTTAGTTAAAATCAAATAAAATCAAATTTTAGTTTAAACAAAAATAAAATCTTAATTAGTAATGTAATGAATGAATGATCCGATCTCGTAAAAAACTATGAGCCTAGAAATCAGATCAAATGTGGCACATCCCTATCTATCCGCATGCACACTTTGATTGATCCCGACACGTGCCCGACACCGGCCTTTCGGCTCGAGCGGCATAGTCAGCAGTTTGCGAGTACGGTAGGGCTTCCACGTTAAATAAATATCTAGGACTCTAGGATTACGATTTTACACGAATGTTTGAGTAGGTTTATTAAAACAATCCATAACATTTTTTATTTTATTATTTTAAGCAAAACAATTATAATCGTGTTTAATTGAACGAAATAACACATTTTAATACTTTTCTTATTGTAATATTGCGACCGGTTAAGAGTTAAATTCTAGGTAAGTTTTGAAGCATTTTTTGAAATGAGTTTGTCCCGTGGTTTGTCAAGTTAATATGAACTTTTATGGTGTCGATTTCATTATCTAGACGACTAGTCAAGAATTAGTTACAAAATAGCAAAATCTCTTTATTCCAACAATTTTCCTTATAAACAATAATAATATCTCAAATGTTGAAACTTTAATAATAAGTAAAATGTATTTCAGTTCCTAAAATAGCAAAATCTTTCATTTCCTTACGAATACCTACAATCTTATCTTAGCTAAACAAAATGCTTGTCACCCTATCCAAGATATCGACAAACACGGCGGGGTACTTTTGTCGGGGCCACCTTTGAAACTTGGTCTTGCTAACTCCAAAATAATTTTACCCTCAAAATAAATTAGAATTAAAGAAGGCGAGAAATTAGACTTTAATGACCTTGTTATTTTCAGTTTAAACAACTCGATTGTAGTTTTGTTTGTAAAATTTAATTTAATTTAATAGCACATTACACGATGAGTTTACAGCCGTGATGGGAAGTTGGGACTTGGGAACGGTTAGACGTAACGTCGTACAGCCATTTTTATTGAAGCTGAATAGACAAGTGCATTGATCGAAATTGTCGTTGTCTCCGCGGTATCTTCGTTTTTTCAAAATGATATGTGAATACGGCTTTGGTTACTACGAAAACTGGTGAGTCGTTGAAGTTTTGTTACGTAAATTAGGTCACAACAACACAGTCACACTCTCCGGTCAGTTCGCGAACAACGCACTCTGCGGTCAGAGTATCTTGCTGCTGTTCGTAGTATCTTGATCGATTATGAAGTACCGCCAACATTTGATTCTCTTGACGTCGGTTCGGTTACGTGACCGCAAAAATCAACAACCAATTAAAACCCCTAATTCCTAATTCTCTAATTGCGAAACACATAATTCTACTCCAATCCGTAGTGAAAAAAATCCTTATAAAAGAACACCCACAAACTTTATTTTACCCTAAAATCAGGGTAATTCTTTCATGTTGGTATTTCTGAGTCGCCGTCGCCGCACCGCGCTGTTCTCTTGAGTGTGTGCATGTGTGGGTCACGTTTGCTTGTGTGCGTGCGTAGTGTGTCAATGTAGTAGTAAACAGCTGTAAAGGGTGTAGATTTTCGTAGTTACGGAATGAGATTGTTATGATCAATATCTCTGTAACTAGCCTGAATTTTTGGCTCAAATTTGGTGAGCCAGCTCAGCTCGATGTACAGATACCCCCATTAAAAGGAATGTAGTTGATTTTGTTAGACCTTATATATACCAGCAGTAGCCTAGTCACTGAATTTCGGTTTTAAATTGTTTATGACTAATTTCTTTTTAGGAAAGATTTTGTCAAATTCATTTTTAATTAGTTCAAACAATTGTTCATATAAGTTATTAACATTGTCATCAACAAAAGGCAAAAGCGGTATTTTATCACTTAAGTTAGTTTTAAATTTTTCTTTACAGGTATCAGTGACTGGTCTATGTTGAATAACACTTTTAGACGGCACAAAACGGTGTTTAAACGTGACTGACTGACCACAGTGATCAGATTTTACAAAATTTACGATAGATTTTTGAATCACAACACATTTACAGAAAATAAAGTAGCTGTTGTAACAGTAATTCTAGTCGGTTTAGCAAATATAGGCTAAAGGATTTAAAAAGACTTAGAAACCTCACTCAATAGGTTTTTTCTTCATTATTTTTTTTAAAATTTTATTTGTGAAAAACATGGTACAATCTTAGGTCTTATAATAGGTATAATATGAACAAACATGTTTTACCGATTTATCGATATGCAAACTGTTCAAGAATGCATAGTGCACATCACTACTTTTAGGTTTAAAAAAAAAAAAATGTTTGTCTCTTCCTTCTTGTAATGGCTTCCGTTCCTGCAGTACACTAAATCTACCAATTTATTGAATTTTATTTACATTATTATACCTGGCCCCCTACATGGCCCTGTATTCGCCGGATAATATATTGATCACCAGCTCAACACATTTAATAAAGCGCATTAATTGCTTGGGGATTGCGCGCCGTACAGAGTGGTCGAGGTTAATGAAAAGCACATGTGCAAAGTGATTAAGTGAAACAAGGATATGTTAGTTTAGAACCCAGCACTCTAACCAGGTATAATATTGATAAGTAGGTTTAGTATCAACATATGATAAAGAATGACAGAGGAATTAAAAGTTCCAAGTAGATCCCAGTCTCCCGGAATGACAGACGGAAAGGATTTAAAAAGGAAGCGAGGCAGCATCAAAGGTCGTTTGACTGCATTTTCAAATTATTTGTCCGGGTTGGATGGATCCTCGCTGAGCTCCCAGGAGGCCAGGGAGTTGCAATTGCGAATCGGTAAGATTGAATCTCTATATGATGCATATGATGAAGTACAGTTGAGAATTGAGTGTTCTGCTGATGATGATCTGCAAATAATTGAAAGAAGTGAATTTGAAAGTACTTATTATCGCATACTTGCGAATGCACAGGATATTTTAGATATCTATCGGAAATCTCAAGGTCAAGAAGAAAGTGTTTCTAATTGTACTCGCTCGAAACTTGTTAAATTACCCACAATTGAGCTACCTAAATTTAATGGTTCCTATGAAGGTTGGATAGAGTTCCGTGACACGTTTTCAAGTCTTATAGACAAAAATGATCAGATTGATGAAATTAATAAATTCCACTATTTGAGGGCGTCCTTACAAGGTTCAGCTGCTGTGGTAATAGGATCCGTAGAGTTTTCAGCAAAAAATTACTCAGTGGCATGGAGGCTCCTTTGCGATAGATTTGATAACAAACGCCTATTAATACAAAATCATGTTGCAGCCTTGTTCAATATCGAACCCATCGCGAAGGAATCTTCAATTAATTTAAAGCGCATTATTGACCAAATAAATAAAAACTTACGGTCATTGGAGTCACTAGGAGAACCTGTTAATAACTGGGACACTCTTTTAATTTACATTATTACAAAAAAATTAGATACTAAAACTTACCGTGAATGGGAAGAATACAAAGGTACTTTGCCTAAGGATAAGTCAGTAAGTTTAGGTTCCTATCTTAAATTCCTATGTAATCGTGCGGACTTAGTTGAAACAATTGAGTTGTCACAAAACAATACAACTGGTAAAAGTGCTACAAAAATTAAAACTATGGTTTCTTATCAAGGTAACAACAAAAATGACTCTAATCCACCACCATCGAAACCATGCCCTAATTGTAATGATGATCATTTTTTAAATAATTGCCCGAAGTTTCTTGCACTAAGTAGTGACGCGCGATACAAGTTATTGCCTAACTATAAAATATGTTTTAATTGCTTCCGTAGTGGACATTATGCTAATTCGTGCAAACGCCCTGGATGCAAAGTATGTAAGCGCAAACATCATACACTCATTCATGTGAACGAATTCAGTGCATCAAAACAGGTGTCTGCGTCTGCACCTACCACTACAACTAGCACAACAAATTGTGATAACAGCCGCACTAAAAATTCAATACCTATAGATTCCTTCAGTCCCAGCGTTACACTCACTGGGAGCATTTCGGCTATGTGTGAGACATCGGACCAGCCTGACGTTTTATTATCGACTGCATTAGTAAAATTACGAGGTAGTGATAATCGCGAGGTCATTGCCCGCGCTGTTCTGGATAGCGGTAGTACTTCGTGCCTATTAACCGAACAATTGCATAAACGATTGAGATTACCAGCTGATCAAGTCAATAGAACTGTCATAGGTATAAACAATAATACTACAAGCATAACTAAAATGTGTCGCTTGCCTGTGAAGTCTTTGTGTGGAAGTTATTCAACACAGTTAAGCTGTTTTATTTTGCCGTCAGTTACTAATAATGTTCCCAGTTATCAAATTAATATAAGGGATTTGAACATCCCATCTGATATTTGTTTAGCAGACCCTCAATTTTACTCACCCGCCGCCGTTGACATGATCATAGGTGCTGATGTTTTTTGGGATATTTTGGGTTCGCAAAATATTAAATTAGGTCATGGAAAACCGATACTTTATGAGACAAGATTAGGATGGATAGTTTCGGGTCCTGTAAACCAAGGCCACAAATCTAAGTTTTCACACATTAAATGTAATTTTACACAAATTGATAACATCACTTCTCACTGTTCTGATGATGACATTCAAGCCCAACTCACGCGGTTTTGGCAACTGGAAGAAGTTAGTCCTCAGTCATCTCATTATTTTCCAGAGGAAAAGCAATGCGAAGAGCATTTTGTTAAAACCACAACTCGCCTTGCAGACGGTAGGTTCTGTGTTAGGATTCCATTGAAACAAGCACCCATCGTGTTGGGTGATTCTTATCAGCGAGCGAAACAATGTCTGCTATCATTGGAACGTAGACTTAAAAATGATGAGTCATTTAGTAAAATGTATAATGAATTTATATCAGATTATGAATCATTAGGTCACATGTCAGAGTGTAAACCGATTGTGTCGGTTCCTCATTATTTCATACCACATCATGGTATTCTTCGCGAGAGCAGCTCAACGACCAAGCTACGGGTCGTATTTAATGCAAGCAGTCCCACTACCTCAGGTGTGTCATTTAATCAGATTCAAATGGTTGGGCCTACTGTTCAGGATGACCTACTCTCAATTCTTTTACGTTTTAGGCAGCATAGGTATGTGATCGTGGCAGACGTAGAAAAAATGTACAGGTGTATAGAAGTTAACGTTTTGGATCGACCGCTTCAACAAATTATTTGGCGCGATCAAATTCAGTCTAATTCCCCCCTTAAATGCTATGCATTGAACCGAGTGAGTTATGGGACAGCTAGTGCTCCTTATTTAGCCACTCGTTGCCTGAAACAAATAGTTCTAGAATGTAAAGATCCTAAAATAGGTGAAATCATATGCCATGATTTTTATGTAGATGACCTTTTAAGTGGAGGTAATGAGATCTGCGAAGTTTTATACATACGTGACCAGATCACCGCCGAGCTAGCTTCTGCTTGCATGCCACTTAGAAAGTGGAAGTCCAATGAACCTCAACTATTACCTGAAAATGGTCAGTTATCACCCGACGTTAATATTTGTGATGCTGGCACTAGTAAAACGTTAGGCCTCGGATGGCACTCTATATTAGATGAATTTTATTTTCCTGTATGTCCTACAATGGCCAAAGGAAACACAAAGCGTGATATTCTTTCCACCATTGCCCAAATTTTTGATCCGCTAGGACTTCTTTCACCATGTGTCATCGTTATGAAAATGCTATTACAGAAACTCTGGCTGCAACGTCTGGCTTGGGACGACGAGTTGCCACCAGAGATAAGTACAACCTGGTGTGTGTTAGTTGACAGCCTAAACAGCCTACGTGTAGCGCGACGTGTTATCTGTGATTCAGCTTCCCGAGTAGAGTTACACATCTACACGGACGCGTCAGAGCGTGCGTATGGCGCGTGCGTTTATGTTCGCAGTGTTGATAGCAAAGGTGAAGTCACAGTTAAATTATTGCTTGCAAAAAGTCGAGTTGCTCCAATTGAGCCCACGACCATACCACGACTCGAGTTGTGTGGTGCTGTTGTCGGTGCTAATTTGTATGAAAAGGCTGTGACTGCACTACGAGTGCAAATCAATCAAACTGTCTTCTGGACAGATTCAATGATCGTTTTGGGTTGGCTTAAGATGCTGCCCTCTAAATTACAACCATTTGTTCGTAATCGTATAGCGGAAATCTTAGATAAAACTGGTAACTGTACTTGGAGGCATGTTCCTACTGACGAGAACCCGGCAGATTTGATATCACGTGGAGTCGCTGTACATTCTCTTTTGTCTAATAATTTGTGGTAGCACGGACCAGAATTTTTAAAGCGTGATCTGTCGCACTGGCCGGCAAGTCCCGCCACCGTTAATACCGCCGAAAGGCTGCCTGAAACTCGAAATGAAGTTTCGTTGCATGTCAACAATACAACATGCCACGAATTCATAGATTTCAATCGCTTCTCAAGGTTTTCTAGACTTCAACGCACCATTGCATATGTGCTAAGATTTGTAAATAATATAAGGAAGGGAAGTACGCGCCAATCAAATTTCTTAAATACCAACGAACTAAATACCGCCTTGACATTAATGCTAAAACAGTCGCAGATGCAATCGTTTCCAGAGTATGAATTATTAAAAAAAGAAAAAGACTTGCCTGGCAAAAGCCCATTAATAAAATTTAACGTCTATTTAGACCATGATAAATTAATGCGTGTTGGAGGTCGTTTAGACAATTCTAATTTTGCGTTTGAAAAGAAACACCCAATAATTCTACAGTCTACACATCAAGTAACCAAGCTATTGTTTGAATTTCAACACAGAAAACTAATGCATGCTGGCCCTCAACTTTTGTTGGAACCATTAGGGAAACTTATTGGCCAATAGGTGGGCGTAATTTGGCAAAAAAATGTTTTCGTCAATGCGTACGTTGTAATCGCATAAAGGGTAAGACGTACAACCCACTAATGGGTAACTTACCACAGCAGCGTCTTCAACCAGGTGGACACCCATTTAATTGTGTAGGCGTAGATTACGCTGGCCCAGTAGCTGTTGCCAGTCGCACTGGTCGCGGTTGCAGGCTTATTAAATCTTACATTGCTATTTTTGTTTGTTTCACGACAAAAGCGGTACATCTGGAGTTAGTGGGTGATTTAACAATTAATAACTACCTATTAGCGTTACGCAGATTCATCTCACGTAGAGGCAAACCCACTCACATATTCTCAGATAACGGTACTTCATTTGTTGGTGCCTTTAACGATATCTCAAGATTTCTGAAGGGTAATTGTGACTTGCTGGCTTCTGACTCGGCGCAGGAAAGTATAAGCTTTCACTTCATACCTGCCTATAGTCCTAATTTCGGAGGTATCTGGGAGGCTGGTGTTAAATCAGTAAAGTTTCACTTAAATAGAGTGCTGGGAAATTGTAACCTTACATTCGAAGAGCTTACTACCACATTAGTACAAATTGAAGCGATATTAAATTCTCGGCCACTCTCTCCGTTGTCTTCGGATCCCGCAGACTTGACACCACTTACGCCCGGCCACTTCCTCATAGACCGCCCTTTCACTGCCCTACCGGAACGAAATTACACGGACTGCTCCGTCAACAGACTAACACGCTTTCAACGCATTGAACAGTTGCGCCAGCATTTCTGGACACGTTGGAGTAAGGAGTATATTGCTGAACTCCAGCAAAGGGTCAAATGGCGTTCTGACAAATACACTCTGAAGGTCGATACTCTTGTCTAGTTGAAAGACGATGGCCTTCCACCGCTCAAATGGAAGCTTGGACGAATTGTTGCTGTCTACCCAGGTGTGAGCGATGGAATTAGTCGCGTCGCTGATGTACGAATTGCAAATGGCATCGTACGACGAAGCTTTAGCAAGATTGTTCCGCTGTTGCCGGAAGATGATGTTTCGTTGAAGGACGAACCTTCAACGCGCGGGGGCATGTTCAAGAATGCATAGTGCACATCACTACTTTTAGGTTTAAAAAAAAAAAAAATGTTTGTCTCTTCCTTCTTGTAATGGCTTCCGTTCCTGCAGTACACTAAATCTACCAATTTATTGAATTTTATTTACATTATTATACCTGGCCCCCTACACAAACATTTCGTCGTCGTGCAATTGAATCTTACTTATAAACAAAATATCATATCAAATTAGGTCTACAAAATTACAATTATAGCATTTTAGTATCAAACAGTAAGAGAGTGCGCGCACGGGAGACTTTTGTCGCTGCGACGTTTTTGTCTCTCATATCAAGTCCTCTGTTAAGTATGGAGGTGCGCGCACGTTGCGACGCGACAACTGGGAGACTTTTTTGTTCCCTGACCAGCACGGGTGACAAAATTGTGTCTTTGTTTTTTTTTAAATACTGGGTTTTACGGCTCTGGGTTCTAGACCTTACAAATAAAAATAATTATACAACATGTAAATCCAAATACTCAGTGTCTTGTTTTGGTGCTCAAACACAACGTTTTTCTAAGACCATCGAAATTTCGAAATAAAAACCAATGTTTTTTAGTTAAATGAAAAACATTGGACAAAATTGTGTCTCTCCACCAGTGTTGCCAGATTCATAGGTTAAGAATTATCCAAGTTTTACTACAAAAGTATCGTGTTATCGCATCCGCAGTTAAAAAAATTCCTGTATTTGTAACTACCGAATCTAGATTTTACTAGTAAAGGAACAGAATATACGGCTCAAAAGTTTAAATCATGTTACTTGATCTAAATTACTGCAGTACTTACTGCACAAGCATCAATCATCAATCATCAATCATCAAGAATCATCTTTCTCCGAAACTAGTAAGTGATTTTTCACTTACATTTGGTATGAAATGACAACTATTAACTATCGCCTAAATAAAAAAGTACAGATACAGATTAAAAAATGGCAGATAGTTTTACGCTAAAAGTCTATCTCTTTTTTTTTTCTTTTTTTTTAATTATGGACTCATCCCGCTCTTAGAAAAGAGCGGTGATTCTGCCAATGTCGAGTGTATATTTTACTTATAGTCAAAGCTTGACAAAGTTCGCAATAAACAACGGGTGTTTAGTTTTTATTGCTTTTCTTGGATTCAATGGAGGCTACTCTTCCCGTAGAAGCAGGTTTCAGGACGCTATCGGGTCTAAAGCAAGTTGTCTTGAGACAAGTCACTTGACACTCGATGCGGCGTTGAATACAATGATATTTCAATAGTTTTAGATCTTTATCACTTCACCAAACATTAGAACACAAACTACACCAAACTTGCACTCTAAAGCTCTTTAAATGATAAATAAAAACCATTATAATAGATCGACCATGCTTTTCGTTCGACTACCCCCCACCGAATCTGAAAAGTCTATCTCTTTCGTAGTGCAAAGAAATTATATTTACTATCCTGCTGTCAGAGTCAAAGTTGTCCAAATAAAGATAAAATGTATTCAAATGCACAGATTGAAATTTCATAAAATTTTCTTTTACTTAACTGAGCAAAATGTCACGGATTTTCGTAGATTTATCGTGCGCTACATTATTATTTTCTCTATTGCATTACATTCCAAAATATTGTGAATCTAGCTTATTTATCCCACGTCTGGCAGCACTGCTCTCCATGTATTATAAGGCTCCTGGCTTAAAAGGGCTGGAACCCAGAGCCGTAAAACACAATTGACAACATTTCATTTATATTAAGGTACAAAAATTCAAAAACCATTTGGAGATTTAGCGATGCCTAACACGTTAAGTATTTTTTTAGATTTTTTTATGGCCTAGATTTACAGTAAATTACTACTTATGCTCTTTTAGAATAAGCAGTTTTTATTTATTTAATTTTAGAGGAAAGAAAGAAAAGAAATGCAAATGAAAATATATGTATACCTTATTTTTTAGTATAGTTTTAAATAAACAATTAAAATTACTTTTCGGAAAAATAGCTCCAAAATTAATTTCGTGTACAGAAAATAAAAATGCTGGCTCGTTCCTCGCTCAAAGGCTTAGTTTAGCCATTCAGCGTGGGAACGCTGCTAGCATTCTCGCCTCTTTGCCTCATGGACACGCTTTTATTTTTGAGTAGGTAGCTTTTAGTTTTAGGTTAGTTTATATTTGTATTATTAGAATTTTAATTGTTATATTTTTTACTTGGAATTGCATTAAAAATCTTAATACACATTAAAATTGGTATGTAAAATATTTGAAATGTTGTCAATTATAAAATTTAAAAAAAATGTATTCTACATTACAAGCGAATGACGCTTCGAATTTTTAAAAAAAGTTTCGTCTTTGTCTCCTTCGTGCGCGCACCCCTCTTTGGAGACGCGACGCGACAGAGACAAAAACTTTTTTGTCCCAGCGACAAAAGTCTCCCGTGCGCGCACTCTCTAAGATGTCAACGTCAATGAGAGGTATAATAAAAAAAAAATAAAAAAATGTTTATTTCGTTAACACACAAAAACGTAAACAATATTGAGGCTGGGATCTACCCAGTAAGTACTCGTGGTACCTGTGGCGGGAGACCCCGCTCTTCTTTTACAATATAGAGGTACATAGTTTGAGCAGACTTATATATCATAACGTACAAAAATGGTGTGTTTGTGTGTGTGTGTGTGTATGGGTGTGGGTGTGGGTGTGTGTGTGTATGTGAGTGTGTTATGTCTAAATTACAGTTATAGATAACAGTAAAACAGTGTAACAGTGTGGCCCTACGATTTGAAAATCTTGGAATCGGTTCATATTTCGAAACCACCACTCATATTCACAGATCAAACCTAGCCAGCAGGTCCTCTGTCTCGATGTATCCGAGGGTCCTAAGAGCTTTTGTAACCTTTTTTTTGCATTCGTAAAGATTTAATTTATATATATTATGCAATTTGTGTAGTTTATTATAAAGAAGGGCAGCTTGTGCATAAAATTGTCGTTTAGCAAATATTGTTTTGCAGGTGGGGATAGTAGCCACACCTTTCTGTCTCCTACCCATTACTAGTCTAGGTTCAAAAGGCAGCTTTCTATGTATTTTCAATACCGAGGTCAGAATGTAAAGTTTTCTGATCGTAAGGACATCAAAGATTTTATACAACTCATCTGTGGCAAATCTATACGGTTTAAATAGAATTGTCTTGAGAAGACACCTTTGGGCCCTTTCCACTTCCAACATTTTTGTTTTTGTGGCCCCTCCCCATATAGGTATGCAGTAGGCCGAGACTGATTGTGCTAGCGCAAGATATATACTATGTAATAGTTTCTGAGATGTAACATGTCTCAACTTTTTAAAGATCCAAACCAGTTTCCTTAAACGGCTATTTACGTGATCAATGTGCGGGTGCCAAGTTTGATGATGATCTAGAATAACACCAAGATATCTTGCGGTTTCTACGTTTTTGATCTCTGCACATTTACAGTTTACAACATTGGGATAATCGCAGTAATGAATCTTAAGTTTACGCAGGGAGGTCGGTTCGGATCTTTTGGTTATTGTAAAGCACATATAATTGGTTTTGGCTATATTTAGTGTAAGCAAAGATGACTTGAGCCAGGAGGCTACTATAAAGAGACCGTTTTCTGCTGCTTTGAACACAGAGTCCCAGGTCATACCGCTGAACACAATGGTAGTATCGTCTGCATATGAGAAGATATTGCCATTTTCAAGGTTAAGGCTTGTTAGGTCATTTAGGTAGATTAAGAAAAGGGTTGGGCCAAGAACACTCCCCTATGGAACGCCGTACTCTATTTTAGTGTCCAAGATTACGTGTTCATTGATCTTTACCCTCTGTGTTCGGTCATGAAGATAGTTCGACAGAAGTGAAAGCGGGGTACCTCGTATACCAATTTTTTCCATTTTTTCCACAAGGATGGGGACAGATACTGTGTCGAATGCTTTCTTCAGATCGAGAAACACTGTTAAGCATTTTGACCCATGATCAAGGTGCTTAGAGACCAAAGTAGTTAAGTCCAAGATTGCGTCTTCTGTACATTTTCCTTTACGGAAACCAAATTGGGAACAAGATAGGATACTAAATTTTTCGAGATAGACGGATAGCCGGGAGTTTATAATTCTTTCAATAATTTTTGAGATAGCCGGGAGAACTGAAATAGGTCTATAGTTGTTGGGGTCACTTTTGTCTCCGCTCTTGTGGACTGGTGTGACTATTGATTTTTTGAGTAATTTTGGAAAAACACCTTGGTTGATGCAGAGATTAGCAAGATGAGTGAGAACAGGGACCACGGCAGGTCTGATCATCTTAAGAAACTTAACTTGAATGCCATCCCACCCAGGGGCGCTATCGGTTTTTAAGTTTTGTAGTGTGGCATCTACTTCTTGATGATCAGTCTCCGCTAGGAAAAAAGAAGATGGTTGAGAGCAACATACAGAGGTCAGTACCTTACAGTTAGTTGTAGAGGCAGAGTTCTTTAAAATATCCATCGCGAGATGTTTGCCTATGTTTGCAAAGTAATTATTGACGTTGTTCACGGCTTCACTAGGCGAATTACTGGATTCTAAGAGGTCATTGTTACCAGTTTTGTGTGAGCTAAGATTTATACATTCTTTAATAGTTTTCCATAATGCTTTAGGATCTTTCATATTATTTTTTATTTGTTGGGACTCATATTTCCGTCTTTTTAATTAATTTATTGCAAAAATTGCGATATCTCAGGTATGTAACTTTTAATGTGACATTATCGGGATCAGATTTAAGACTGAGCTGCATTCTATCCCTGTTTCGGATGCAGCGCAATATACCCCTGGTAATCCAGGGTTTAATACTGCGATGTCTTTTCGAAACAATTTTTACTTTAACACTTTCATTTAAGGCACCTTTAATTGTGTTAATCAATTGCTCAGCTAAATAGTCTGGATTGTTAATAAGTAATAGTTTTGGAAAGTTATTACTATTTAAGAGATTTTCAGCAGCCTCTTCAAAGTCTATATAAGTGTTGGTAGTTTTATGACA
Organism: Anania hortulata; assembly: GCA_963576865.1. NCBI lineage: Eukaryota > Metazoa > Arthropoda > Insecta > Lepidoptera > Crambidae > Anania > Anania hortulata. Next base: position 19,180,297 of record OY756402.1, on the reverse strand, counting down.
ATGGTTAGGTTTAGCTTTCGAGATACTCAAAATCACAGCAGCGTGATCTGTTATGGTGGTATCTAGAACAGCAATCGAAACTGAATCCTTGTTTTTGTCTGTCTTAAACATTACGTGGTCGAGGCGGTACTCCATTGTTTCTCCTAATATTGTTTGTCTGAAAATCATTATCCATAACACGTTTGCTATAAACTTCAGTAACCATAATGTTAAAAAATTCGAAACTTTGTGTTATATAATTATCTTTAGTCCTAAAACTATTCTGTCATAATTTTGATTACTATAATAGTTGGATCTACTAATTTTACAAGAAATAAAGTTACATGTCCTAAGTATTGTATTACATACTGTGTCTTATTCCGAATGTTCATTTAAAATATTAATGTTAGTCCTAAAACGATAGCTAAAAATTAGGTTTTTAGTGACAGATACGAATCGCCGTAAACCCGACTTTACGCAGTCTTGTCTGCCCTACCCCTAGAGTGTAATTCAAAATCGCGTAGGTGCGGAGGGGCGAGGCGGCCCGCGGGCTGAGGAGCAGGAGGCTGGTAGCGAGCCGCCGCGGCTGAGGCTGGCTGGCAAAGCCGGCCAGCAAGCCGAAGCTGCGGTGGTGAGCGAAAGCCGTCTGCGACGATAAGCACGCGTGGAGCCGCCGGAGACATGCAGCGCCGGAGCCGTGACAGAAGCCTTGCATGCTGCATGCTGCTTGCTTGCATGCATGGTGCGTGCCGCTTGCTTGCATCCACAGTGCATGCTACTTGCTTGCATGCATGGTGTATGCTGCTTGCCTGCATGCATAGTGCATGCTGCTTGCGTGCATGTATGGTGTATGCTGATTGCTTGCATGCATGATGTTTGCATGCATGATGTTTGCATGCATGACGTTTGCATGATGTTTGCATGCATGCATGGTGCATGGTGCATGCTGCTTTCCTGCATGCATGGCACATGCTGCTTGCTTGCATGCGTGGTACATGCTGATTGCTTGCATGCATGATGTTTGCATGATGTTTGTATGATGTTTGCATGCATGCATGGTGCATGCTGATTGCATGCATAATAATTGCTGCTAGCTTGCTCTACGCATTTATTATTATTAAGATAAATATACATTATATAATTTGAATGTAGGACTTACAACATTTATAGAAAACTGTTTTATGTCTTTCGTATATTATTGATTGTAATATTTATGACAAATAAATTTAGGGCATATTATATTTAGGGCTTTCAATTTTATTGCATGTAATATAATGTGTCATTAAGTTCGGGCAAGTTATCATTCGGACATCAGGACAAAAAAAAAATTGCACTTTACTCTTACTTTCAAAATAATGCAAAATTTTACTTTTGTTCACATTACCTCTATTACCTATTGTTGAGGTTTATGTGTGAGGCTCGACTGTGCGGTGGTGGTAAATGAGAAGTCCGGATACTGATGAATAAGTTTACTGGTGCACCAATATAAATACATAATTAATTTAGATGGTAGTGAGTGGTCGGGAAGCGCGGCGGGTGACGACTGCCGGATTTACATCGTGTGTCCCGAAACTGCACACGATGCAAAAATGCGAACGTCGAGCCGCTACATCATTCCTCCCCTTTTAAAAAAGAAAAAAATCGGAAGTTCATCTTTGAATAATTACAATAAAACTAATTCACAAACAACTGCAGTAGTTACACGGTCCGATAACAAAAAGCTTACATGCAACAAGCGTTCCGAGTAAGTATCATGTAGCAGTGCGTTCGATAGCTCAATTTGCAAGTCAGCATAAACATGTGACCTACCTACTGCAATTTATTATTCAATCACTTTAAAATTTCAATTTCGAAATACTTTACAATCCAAAGTTACAGTTTAAAATTATTACATAAAAATTACAATAACAAATTACAATTCAATAAAAAATAAGGATTTTAAACGGACTCCAAACGGTTTTTATAAAACATCAATGATTAATTAAACAGAGGGAAATTGCGTGTTACTTTAAAATACATAATAGGTTTGCCTCAACGAAAAATACAATATACAGTTTCTCATAAAAATATAAGTACAATCATCATAATTTTACCAAAATAGAAAAATAATATTCTTTAATTTATTAATTAACCAGCTTTTACATTCATACAGCTTTTAACATATTGCGTCATCTTTACCTCGCTATTGAAAATGTATAGTTCCAATGCATAAGTACATTCGCATCTCATAAAAATAGAAACACTGCTCCTGCCGAATTCTCTGCGGCGAGCCTAATAAAATCACATGAACGCGGTATATGACACTGCTCCAGCCACGTCCCATGGTCTTGATCAATTTATCCGCACGATCTACATGGCGATATGGCGAGCCGATTACATCCATACTTGCATGAGCTTCAACTTCTAGTAAAATATACAGGTCGTCTGTCCTAGTCGCTACTTATTTTTGCTGATCGAGGGCATCCGAAAATATTTCTATCACATGTCGAAACAACGAGGAAAGCTTTAACACGCGCGCTGCTGGTATACTCCGTCGGTAATCTCATCAGTCAAGTCTCTATGCTTGCCAATAACACTGATACTTCACTCAGCGATGTTTCCTCGCGACGAGTGTCCATGCGTAAAGGTCATCTTGTAGAAACTGCCACGCCGGTGAAAAAAACACAACCCAGCCGTGGGCTGCTCAACCTGTTTCACGATGAATACAGAGTGGCACTAAGGCATGATGCTTCGGGACTAAGTCGCGTTGTAGGCTTTAATTAGTCCCACGAGGTCAGACTTCCGACTTACTGTTGACCGATATTTTCGATGATGATGAGTTAACACTGAAGAAGATGAATTACATGTTGTTGAAATGCCGCTCTCCGACCAAGTCGAAATTGAGTCGCCCCCATATTTTTCCACGCACACACCACACAAGAGTTTTTTCACGGTAGTCTTCTTCACGTCGGGGTGGTCACCAAGGTGGTCACCAATTTTGAGGCTTGTGTGTTGGGCTCGACTGTGCGGTGGTGGTAAATGAGAGGTCCAGATACTGATGAATAGCTTTACTGGTGCACCAATATAATACATAATTAATTGAGATGGTAGTGAGTGGTCGGGAAGCGCGGCGGGTGACAACTGCCGGATTTACATCGTGTGTCCCGAAACTGCACACGATGCAAAAATGCGAACGTCGAGCCGCTACAAAAATTAATTAAAAAAATTATTAATGTAGAATTTTCAGTAAATTTAAAAGTGAGTATTTTATTAACAATTTCCTCATAGGATGCTCCGGGCATGCAGTGATTAATCACACTTTGTCCCGTATAATGTTTTAGTAGGTGCCCCATGTTCTTACTGATCTCGTCACTAAACATTACTATATTATTTACCGATTCATAGGGAGTCTCATTAGACAGGGAACCGTTGGATTGTACATCGGATAGTTTGAGAAGGCTTGTTGTGTGTGTGAGTGATGATGACTCACACCCCGACTGATTAATTATCAATGGGTTGGAACCTGAGTTGGGATATTTACAATTAGAATAAGTACAATCACAAGAGGTTATAATGTTAGTTAACATCTGGATGTGTTCCCCACTTTTTTTTTTTGGTACATTTATATGTCTCGGGCATAATTTTTAATGCAAGTTTCAGATTCTCTAATTCACTTTCTAATTTCAATATGTCACTTTCATATTTTGTCACACTTGTTTCTAACAATGTATAACATGCATCTAGCTCATCACCAAGTTGCCTTCTCTCTTTTATATATTTAATAAACTTATTTAATCTAACATATTTCCTAAATTTGTTCTTACTGCACCTCGAAATCCCTGCAGAGGTTTAGTAAGGGGAATGATCACTAGTTAAATCTATGGTTACAATAGGTGGACAATAAACGCATTCTGTGTACCGAAAACGTTTCCGGTTTCCGCACATGAATCTATCAACTTGGTTTTTATGACGTCGGCACTGATTGCAATACCTGAATGTTCTACAGCCATTATCATTGACCCATACCTTTCGGGTAATCCCGCCAACATTAGCGCACCAATTCATTCGTCAGTTATCTCGAAACCTGTTCCCTGTAGACGCTGACTGGTTTCTATGATTTGAGTCACGTATTGGGTCATCGAGTCAACAACAACAACTGTCTAAACGAATGTTGATGAGATTGCGAAGCAAACTGATCTTTCGTGTATAGCCTGAATCATCGAACATATTCTTCAATTTCATCCATAGATCATATTCATCCGTAGTCACTGCGTGTCTTATATGAGCGTAAAGTGAGAGGTCGATAGCCAATATAAGTTTCGCCTTTGCTTTGGAATCTTCAGTTTTTTCTGCAGAGGTAGCGGACGTCGGTAGCTGTTTTTCAATGGCGGCTGCCATGCCTTCCAACACCAGTACGTTTTGCGCCGCAAAACACCAATCATCATAGTTTTCGCGACCTTTTAATTTTGGAACACTCGCAATATAGTTTGACGTCATAATAATCGCAAAACCGCACAACACGGAGAGTTATAATAAATTACTTGACTTTAATTTGGGTCTGGGCCCATAACCTAATAAAACGCGATGAGTAGTTTATTACATACTGACATTTATTTTCTTAGCACACAAGAGAGTACAGATGGCACTGGTGGTTATGACATGAATTTTGTTACAGATTAACAGTACTCGCCGGAGCCAGTACTTGAAAGTGACAGTATCCGGCTCTACTGGGACCGGGCCATCATCACTGACAGTACTATTCTTGCGAATAAGCCTGATATAGTGCTGATGGACCGGGCGCAATTGCAGGTGTTTTTGGTGGACGTCACTATCCCTCATGACGAGAACCTTGTGAAGGCCGAGACCGAAAAGCAACGCAAGTACTTGGACCTAATACACGAGGTTACCGAAATGTGGGAAGTGGCGTCCACTGAAATCATACCAATTGTTATATCGGCAAACGGGTTAATCCCAGTCACATTAGGTGTACACCTGAAAAGACTGGGATTCGTCGGCGGCTCGCTTCCAGCAAAGATGCAGAAGGCGGTGGTGCTTGATACCGCACGCATCGTCCGCCGATTTTTTTCTCTTTTGTCCTGATCCTGGCCAACTGTGTATTGCCGGTCATTACCGCCCAAGAGGCGAGAGGTTTTTGGCCTGTAAAAAAAAAATTATTAAAGAAGACCAGACCACTACAACAAAAATATTATAGAGAAACTCATTTGAATATATTATTTTATCACAAGTGCTCTGTCTTGACAGACTGCTGCCGACCACGTAGATATGATGAAAACCATTTACGTACTGGAGCAGAAATATTTAAATGGCAAAGGACGGCGAAGGTCATGACCTACTGTGTTAAATGCATTAGAGAAGTCTATTAAGACAAGAACAGTGACTTTAGAGGAATCCATCGCCTCCCGGATGCCCTCAGTAACCTTTAACAGAGCAGTAGTTGTGCTGTGGGCAGGACAAAAACCCGATTGATGATGGTTTAAAAAATCGTTCTGCGAAAGATAAGCGGATAATTGTCCTTACACACAAGATTCAGTTACCTTGGAGAGAAAGCGTAAAATAAATATTGGTCGAAAATGGCTAAGTGTAGAAGGATTAGAGACCTTGGGGAGTGGACGGACAATAGCTTTACGCCATAGATCAGGAAAGTGACCAGAAACCAAACAGAAATTTACGATGTTAGTGATGACAGGCGAGAGTTGCTTAATTAAAGACGACTAATACCATCCACTCCGGTTGCCTTAGATGTAATTGTCAGAATGGTTTTGCAGATAAAATCCTCAGAAAGTAGGTGAATGAAAAAGGTTTTATATCAGGCATGGGAAGTGAGGCTATATGTATAAGCTAAAGTGTTGGTTTTGGTGGAAGCTTTGAGAGTTGGTAGATCTGTGAAGTGACGATTAATATCGTTCAGATTTGTAGAAATCGGAAGATCATCAGATTTAGACCTACCAACACCAAGCGATTTAAGAAATTTCCAAGCATTTGGAGCGGATGAATTGTGGATTTCATTGTGGATATGGTGACGTTTTGCCGTTCGTATCTACTGATTACACCGATTACGCGTTGTTTTATACATGGACCAGTTCAACTCAGTCCTGTTCTCTTTAAAACGACGGAAGGCCTTGTTGCGATTGGACATTGCGGCGCGAATAGTTTCAGTTATCCACGGTGCCGGTGGTCGCCTTATGCGGACTGTGTGGATGGGTGCATGTTTGTCAAACAGTTCAAGAATATTTTTCGTAAACAACTCCACTTTAAGGTCGACCGTACTTACCCCCACAAGTGGTTCCCAATCAACCGACAACGCATCTCGCTGCAGGTTTTCAATGTTAATACGCCCATAACTCCTCAGCTAAACAGTCCGCGGCTTGCATTTAGGAGGTCGCAATCTGTAGAGACATATAGCAGATCGTGCCTAGAAAAACCAGGAGCTATCATTTCCCATATTTACATACAGACTGGGCAGCAGAAGTCAGTGCATGATCAATCCAGGTGTCGCAGGAGTCAATATTGTGGTGAGTTGGGAGAAAAGGGAGATGGACAAAACCAGTCGATTTAATTAAATTTAGAAATTTATGGGATCGTGAGTAGAGCATGGATATCGGTTTTCGATAATATCGAATATCGGAGGAAATATCGATATTGAAATACCGGTTTTGAAATCGACTATTATCGATTTTATTTAAAACCTTAACTTTCATTCAAACTCCGTTTGCCTGATTGCATTAGACTTTTAAAAACTAAAATATTATTTTAAAATATAATTTCTAATTATAACTGTTATTTAACCAATGTTGTAACATTTAAGCTGCTGGTTTTTCTTGGCAGCTATTCTTTTTCATCCTTTGCCAGCAGCTTTCCGTATGTTGTTGTATATTTGTTGTTTGAGCGTATGCTTCTAAATCGCCTGACGCATATCGTAGACTCAAAACTGGCCCAAGAACAGGCTGGCTTCCGTCCAGGCCCGATTCAGAACCTTTCGTTAACAAATTATCAACCGATAAATCTCGTGACACTAATGTTAAATCCTATCATGTCACGAGGTTTTCCGCTCGACAATTTGCTATCGAACAGGACCCAGGTAAGTCTTGCTGCAGCCAAACGCTTAAACTCACGCAAGGCATACAAAACGGTTTCGAGTCCGGTCAGGTGACTGGAGTTGTGTTCGTGGACCTAACCGCAGTCTATAACACAGTAAACCTAAAGAGACTACTCTGGAAAGTGGCTGATCTGACTGAAGAACAGAATTTTGTGAAAGTTCTCAGAGAACTCCGTCACAATCGCCGCTTCCAGGTGCATCTCTCAAGATAAAAAAGCAGATGGCAATGTCTAAAAAACTGCCTCCTTCAGGGAAGTGTACCAGCATGACGTTCAACATCTACACAAATGATCAGCCATGCCACACTGACACGTCCCGATATTTATATGCCGACGATTTGGCGTTGGTTTCACAAGCCGGGTCCTTCGAACAAGTTGAGGTCAATCTTTCGAAAGCGTTGTAGGAACTGAGCTCCTACTACACTCAAAACGCACTGAATCCAAACCCGTCTAAAACGATGGCATGTGCATTCTACCTGCGCAACCGAGAGGCAAGTCGCCCCCTTATTATTTCTTGGAATGGGGTACCAGTCGCCCATTGCTCAAATCCAAAGTACCTTGGGGTAATCTTAGGCATGGCACTTACTTATAAGGCTAACTGTAACAGTGTAAAGCTCAAGGTCAGAGCCTGCAAAAATTTCCTCCGGCGCCTTACTTCTACGAAATGGGGAGCTTCAGCACAGGTCCTACGGACAACTGGTCTAGCGCTCTGACTTGTTGACTTGTTGCATCACCAAGAATGCTCCCCAATCCAGGATCACAAGGTGGAAAGAGAGATACCTCGCACCGCTACTCCTACTGCCAGATGACCTCCCACCAGGCAAAAACCTCCCGTGGCTGACCTGGAAAGCCTTGAATGGGCTGCGAACACATTAATTATAAAGTGGGGCTACATTGACGGCACCAACAGCAAGTGTGTTTGCGCTGCTTCCCCCCATACCATGGGCCACCTTCTATCATGTCCCGCGTGTTCGGACAGCTGCACACGCGAAGACTTGTTACGCACCACCGACAGTGCCATTCGTGTGGCGGAATTCTGGTCCTCAAAAATTTGAGAGCATTTCCTTGCCATCGACACGAGAAAAAGACAAAAAAAAAATGAAGCTCTAGTCTATAACTGATGTGACAGCGTGCGCTGAATAGACAAATCTTAATATCAATACGGTATAATTTGCGCACCTTTTGCGTAAGTCAGTGAAGACTGACTATGGCAGCATTGTTTCTTCCACGTCTGAGATTCTGAGGGAGATCGAAAGATTCTACAGACAGCTATATATCATGTAAGCCGTCAGTCAAGTAGCTCAGGCAGTGTTCACTGGCCAATAGTCAAAAGTAACACAAGACAGCCTAAAAAGTATCATTTTTACGAGAAAAGTAACATTATCTTATTTGCTTAGTGTAAGTTTAGCTTTCACGAGGGGGGGGGGGGGGGGAGAATGAACTAAAAAGAATAGGACTACATACATACTACATACTACATAGAATTGTATAAAAGAATAGGACACTCCTTAAAACCATGTGATCAGCTGCTCATATACAACAACTTTTACTATGGAAGCAACATCAAACTCGTGTTTTTTTTTCAATTTCCCTATATGTTATCATCAACGTAGCGCGTTAATTTGTACGAGCATCAAAATTTTTTTTACGATTTCAATGTTGCTCCTAAAGAAAAGGTTGATGTATATCGTTACCGTTGTGGCAGAACTACTGCACTGCATTTTTGGCCGAATGGACTTTTTGGGCGTTTATAATAGTAGAAACTGAGCTCTATTTTTTGGTCTATTTCTCGTTACGATACGTATGATATTAGCGGAGATATTTGCATTTTGTTGAAACAATTGACCATTTATTGTAACAGTTTTAGGCAAATAACTGACGAGGTCAAAATGAACAAGTGACTTTATTTAGTTTTTCCACAACTCTAGCCTTGCATTGTTAAAGTTTTGGCTGTAAAGGTTTTTTTTGTTTTTTAAGTTCTTTATTGTGTATGGAAAACAAGGTTACATAAAGATCTTAGAATAATTACAAAGAGTATCACTTGATCCAACCCTTTCAGGCATATACACAAGTGTTTTGAAAATATTTTACTTATAATCTAAATAATTCTGTATACTATAGAAACATTTTTTCACTAACCATTTCTTAACAGTAGCTTCAAATCTTGAAAAGTTAAGGTCCTTAAAATTATTTGGTAATTTATTATATATTTGTATACACATAACAAAATAATTTCTCGATACAAGTGATAATGTTGTCATTGGCCTCACAAGTTTATTTTTATATACAGCGCGAAGATTACGCCTCGATATTTGACATTTTTGAACAAACAAATTTTGGTGTTTATAGACAAATAAACAACAATCAAAAATGTAAAGACAAGGCAATGTTAGTAATTTATATGTTCTGAAGTAAGGACGGCAAGGGACAATTTGTTTTAGTCCAAAAATGGCTCGAATACATTTTTTTTGTAAAATAAATGCTTTATCTTTAATAATAGAATTGAATAAGTCACTATAAAATTATTGAATTTAGTATTTTTTTTCATTAGAAACCTCTATAAAGAGCTACATAATAGTATTATCTAGTAAGTCTTTTGTTGCTTTGACTATTAAATACAAACTGGCATTTTTTAAATATTTTTGTTACCGTACTACGCACAAACTTTGAGTTCGACTTTGTTTCCTGGTGTATTTTGTAGATGAGGTTCAGCATGAGGAACACCTAGGCCCCCATACTAGGCCCGGAGATTAAAGATGTTGCTAAACACATTGAAATACTATTTCAGCGCTAAGGGTAGCTTTGTAAGTCACACTATCTTCGAACCAGTATCAATATTACCAATTCTAAGATTCAGGCTATCAAAATCTTTCCTTCCTACTCAAACGTACGAACAGCTAACAGCATTTTCGGAGATGCTTAACTTTTTTAGGATATTTTTTTTCACTGCTGCTTAAATCCAAGCCCCTTGTCATGCTCTACTGACTGGTACGGTTGAAGAGACCGAACCTATAAACCTTACAGTTGAGGCTTCGTTAGCGTTAGAAGAAAACAATTATAGCTTCTGTATCACAACCCTATTAGCACACACTGACTGCTCAGCAACGCTATAGCGTGCGCGCTAATAACAAATGTATTGAAAAACTGCACTAACTGGTATTACAATAGCGAAAAGATGATTTTGGGCAGTCATTGGGTTTTTTCTTGAACTTATAATTTCCAACTCATGTCAAAGTATTCACTCTACGACCCTGAACTTCTGGCTATCAATGAAACTGTAAAATATTCTGTTACATGCTCAAAGTCCGGAATTAATTTTACTAAGTTCTGACCATAAACCAATTCGTTAGTACGCCTTTCACCAAAGATAGAACGGTTTGCTTAGACAGTAAAGAGTAGATAGACTCCTAAACTTTATTACCCTGTTTATGATGGACATTTGACATATTTCCGACAAGGACAACGTAGTGGCCAACACTTTGTCCCAAATTGCAATACTGAACTATACCTCTACAACCGCCCAACGAAAAGATCATCCTTGCACCTGATTAAATTTCTAGTTCCTGGGAGCTATATTCTCGTTCTGTGAACGAAGTTCTCGGCCTCTACACCAGATATTTGCCGAACTATTTGTTTGGCCAAATATGAGAAGGTACTAGAGATTATGCACATAATTCTTTCGTACGCCCAATGGTCATAAACACAGGACAGGATACGTAGGTCCGCTACATGCTTTAAAATTGCTAAGGTCGCGATTTAAACGAACCCATATAACGTGGTAGACTGGTTTACATGGTAGCCGTAGACGTGCCAATAGATGATTGTTCAATAAGCAGTGTATGCGTCACGTTAGTCCGAGACCGTTTCAAAAGCGCTGCTGCACCTTGGATCGCTCAACAGCCATCACAACCGACAGTGGTTGTCAATTTAAGTAGGCTCTATGTCTGTTTATCCAAGTTTGTCAGATTTAAGCACAAACAAACGAAAGCATATCAACCAGCCTGCAATGATAACGGTTTTGAGCAGTTCTACGATCCGCGATTACACTTAGAACGTAAAGACGCCATAATAATTATGTCTCTGAATCCTTGCTATTTAGTCGTACTCGGCATGATGGCTCACGGCCACTCGGCACGGCTCGGCGGCGGAAATGTCTGAACTATTCAAATCCTGGTCCCATAAACAAGATCTTCAAATGCAGAAGCAAGATGCACAATTGCAAAAATTATTTCCCATCCTAAAAGGCATACAGGATGCAAATAGAAATATCGAAACATCACTTACCTTCATGGCTGAGCAGAATGCGGAGTTTAGAAAGAGAGTCGAGCAATTAGAGGGGGAATTAAAGAAGAAGGATGAGTATATAACCATCATTGAAAATCGTTTAGAAGAGTGCATCAGGACAAGTTGCAAATCTACTATAGAAATTAAAAACGTACCCCTAGAAACAAAAGAAACTAAAGATGGATTGGTAAGTGTGATCAACAATCTCTCTAAATCCCTCGACATTCCTATTGAGAAGTCTGACATCAGAGATATATACAAATCCAAGGGCTCAGGGGACAAAAAGTCTATTATTGTCGAAATGAGCTCGACTCTTCTCAAAGATGATATAATAAGAGGTGCTAAGATTTTCAATAAACGTAATCACAATGACAAATTATCTGCCAAACATTTGGGTATAAAAAGAAACCCGGACACCCCAGTTTTCATTGCTGAACATTTAACTCCGAAAGCTTCTAGACTGTTTTTCCTCGCTAGAGACTTGAAAAAATCTAAGAATTACAAATATTGTTGGACATCCTACGGTCGAGTCTACGTTAGGAAAGAGGACAATTCGCCCATAATTCATATATCGAATGAAGCAACAATTCAGACCCTCATGCATGATTGACTAGTTTTCTTACTCCTTTTTATCCAATCTGTAGGTATTTCATTTTTTCTGCTTGTTATATATTGCTCGATAACTAACTATATAAACATAACATGTCTTATCTTGGTTACACATACTTATTACGTTTTACATATTCAATCTTATCCTGCTTTTCTTGAGTGCAGTGTACATTATAACAATATCATGACCAACCTTATTAGTATCAACCTTAATATGTCACTTTTATTCAGTTTACACTACTTCTCTACGTTCCAACAATTGAACTCGTGGGCAATTATTGCCGATTACATGGGTTATAGGCTGTGTTCTAAACTAATACCAATGAAACTGCCAAAAACTTTTTTAGACCAACAGTCAAGATACTCATTATTATACTACTTTTCTGTCTATTGTGAAAATCAATTCATACTTCTTTCGCAACGTCTGACTGCCCGACTTAAAAATTATGGATAATACAGCCCAAGTTATGCATGAATTGGATGTAATTAATAACGTGAATAGCTTTGCCTGTTCTACTTCCGATCTCCACCAATTACTACCAATTGAAACACCAATTTTTTCTATCATTTCTCAAAATATTAGAAGCATAAACAAAAACTACGACGACTTCTCTGCTAACCTAGCGCTAATCAAACAACAAATTGATATATTAGTCCTCACAGAATGTAGGTTGAATCTCGATATACCCTTACCTAATAGAAATGGTTACTGCGTATATAGTACCACTTACAAAGTAACTCAAAATGATGGTGTTGTCGTGTATATTAATTGTGCTCTTAAACATAAAGTAAGAGAGATCTTGATCAATGAAGCCTCATGTCTGGAGATCTGTATTCGTGATTGTTCAATCTTTTGTATTTATCGATCGCCGTCCAATCACAACATTGTCAATTTTGTTAACTCCTTGGATTTTCATCTCAACTCCAGCCGTCTTCGTAAAAATGTTGTTATTGCTGGTGATATCAACATCAACATATTGGAGAATAGTACAGACACGCGTAGTGATAAATACCTTAATATGATGGCACAACATGGGCTACTACCAAGTCACAGACTCAATACCAGAATAAACAGCTGTATTGACCATGTTTTCGCTAGTCTAGACCCAAATAAATACTATGCTTCAATTGCTGTCTTGCAAACCACGATCACCGATCACTTGTTGGTCTTATCAAACTTTTATTAAAAAAAAATTACTGTGAATCCCAAAAATACCACTAAAATAATCACCGACTATACAACAGCAATTAATACGTTACGTGAGAAAAATCTTGAAAAACTATTGATTATAGAAGACCCTAACGTTTTAACCGAAAAACTAATTAATACTATAAATGCTTCAATTTCATCCAACACAAAAACAATTAAAATCTCAAGTAAGCAGCGTGTGATTAAGCCTTGGATAACTCCCGGTTTACTTAAATGTATAAAACATAGAAACAGGTTACAAAAACAATCACAACAGGACAAACAAAACGAAACACTAACACTCATCTATAGAAGATATCGTAACTTCTGTAACAGCCTATTAAAGAAACTTAAACGGCAGTACGAACGTGACTTACTTTCTAAGTCCTTGGGCAATAGCAAACTACTTTGGAACTCCATAAAAAATATTACTAATCTTAATTACAAAAGACAGAAAAATCAAGACTTACTCCAGTTATCTGATACTCCTATAGATTCTGCTAATCTACTAAATAAACACTTCTTAAACGTTGGTAAATCACTCGCGGAACAAATAATTTTAGAACATAAATCTAATGCCAATTCTTTTGATTCAGCGAAACAATCTACTCCTACTCAGACTAACTCAATCGGCATTATTGACACTGATGCATCAGAAATAGAGACAATCATTTGTAGTCTTAAATATGATTCTGCACCTGGTTGGGACAACATACCTACAAAATTTATTAAAATGGCCAAAAACAACCTCATTCCCATCATCACTCACTTATGCAGTCTGTGCTTTGCTAAAGGTGTGTTCCCAGCACAATTGAAACGTGCTATTATACACCCAGTTTATAAGTCTGGGGATAGAGACGATGTCAACAACTATAGGCCTATATCCGTTCTTACTGTTCTTGCCAAAATTTTAGAAAAAGCTACAAATAAACGTCTACTGAACTTCATAAACAAATATAATATTCTATCTAACTCCCAGTTTGGTTTTCGGGAAAAGAAAAGCACAGAAGACGCAGTTTTGGCTCTAACAAGTGATATTGTTGACTATATTGACGGTAAAAAGAAAGCTCTCTGTGTATTTCTCGACTTGAAGAAAGCATTTGACACCGTTTCTGTCCCTATCCTTATCAAAAAACTTTACAACTTAGGCATCCGTGGTCAATTTCTTGAACTCCTTTCCGATTATCTTAAAGACAGAACGCATCAAGTAAAATTAGATAGTGACTCCTTCAGTTCTGAAGAATCCTGTACTCAATATGGTGTCCCGCAGGGTAGTGCACTTGGACCTACCCTGTTTTTGCTTTACATTAATGACCTGACTGACACAAAATTACATAATGGAAAAATTTTCTCGTACGCTGACGACACAGCTTTATTGTTTCACGGTGACAGTTGGGAAGAGGTATACGACATTGCTTCCAAAGGTCTCCATACAGTTACTAAGTGGCTAAATAGAAACCTTCTTACTCTGAACACCAACAAAAGTAATTACATTACCTTTGCTATTCAAAACTTATCTCAACCAGTCAGTAATCTTAAACTTATAGCCCATTCGTGCGATGATCCCAACTCAACGGGTCATTGTGGATGTATGTCACTGGAAAAAGTACCATTTACTAGATACCTTGGTGTCTACCTCGATCAGCAACTAAACTGGCATAAACAAATTGAAATGTTCACACTCCGTGTTAGAAAGCTTTTGTGGCTTTTCAAATACCTAAGACATATCGCCAACCGTGAATTACTCATCTATATCTACAAAAGCTTGGTACAATCAATAATAATCTACTGTCTACCTATTTGGGGTGGTTCGCATAAAACTAACATGATATTTATCGAGAGGGCTCAACGGTCACTTCTAAAAGTATTGACATTCAATAAAATAAGCTATGGGACCTTAAAACTCTATGAAGATTGTAACCTATTAACGGTAAGACAATTGTACATTCTGAGCTGTGTCCTCAAGATCCACAAAACTCTTATTCCGGATCCTAAAATCTTTCATAAACGTAATCCACGCTCTGTTGTTGCCTATCCAAATGTTAGAACTAAATTTGCTCGAATGCAATACAATACTCAATCGGCTATTCTATATAATAGAATCAATCGAAATACTAATATCTATACTAAACCCTATTTTGAATGTAAAAAAACAGTGACTTCTTGGTTAAAATTACTCAGTTATGATGACACAGAATCTTTACTTAATATCAAAGAGTAAGCTAACTGATATCGATTATATAAGTATTTTATGTTTATTTTACCTTAATATTCTTATTTAAGCTCATTTAAGTCAACATATCTGCAGATTTTGGACCTTCCTTTCCCGAATCAAACTAAACAGTAAATATTTTAAAAATTTTTCACTGTCACTTACTCCATAGGAAAAATTACCCACATTATCTCTTATATTATATTTATTTACATGTACCCACTACCTACTTGGTCACAGAGCTAATGTCTAACGTTATTGTTTTTGTTTTTATGTAAACATTATTTGTAATGTTATGTGTAAACAAGTGTACCTAACTATAAGTAAAAATTAAATTAAATATGTATCCAACTTAGAATAGAATAGAATAGAATATAATTTATTTGCCATAAAAGTGGTAACATAAGATGGATTTACACATTATCGTATCTCACAATTAATCTTTTCAGACATGCAAATTTAATTTAATATTAGGTAGGTATTACACATTTTAATTTACAATTATTTTAGTAATGTCAGGAAATTAAATATCGATGTCAATTAAATATCCATGTCAATCAATTACAATAAACTACATACACTAAAGTTCACACACACAGAATTGGTACAGTCAGTTATATTTAAGGCATTTTATCCGTCAAATATTCCTTTACCTCGTAGTAGCATTTATCTGTTAGATATCCAAATAGCCGTGTCTTAAAAAGGTTAATAGGCAGTTTTCTTATTTCATCGGGTAGTTTATTAAAGATTCGCACTGCCATTGGATAAGAACTGCTATTTTGTAAGGTTGTGCGCATTGTTGGCAATGTTAGTAGGCTTGGATATCGTCCTCGGTAGTTATTGACCACTTCACTATTGCTTTTAAACAGGTATTTGTGGATCTTAACGAAGCAGCACATTTCATAAATGTAAATGCATGGTAATGTTAAAAGCCCTAACTTCATAAAGTAAGGTTTACAACTTGTTCTTATAGATATGTTACATATGGAGCGTATGCACTGCTTTTGAGCTATAAAAGCTCGGTCGATATCGACTGAATTACCCCAAATTATGATCCCATACCTAAGGACGGAGGCCACATACCCATGATATGCCAACAGAGCAGTTTTTTTATCGGTAATGTTTACTAGTCGCCATAATGCATATGAGAATCTGTTTAATTTTTGGCACACTTGGTATGTGAGACTTCCATGTACAATTTTTATCTATTGTCACACCCAAAAAGACCACCTCATTACTCTCATCGATGGGTTTTCCATCATGCCGTATTGAAAGATTTAACGTTCTATTGTTTCTTTGATTATGAAATTGAATATATCTTGTTTTTTTAACATTCACTTTTAAATTGTTATTGTTTAACCAATTTATTATATTATTAATTGTTTTATTAATTTCATTATTGTATTCGTATAGAGTCATATAGATTTGGCACTACCACCGATACATCGTCAGCAAACAGTGTACAGAAGTGTTTAGTGACTTTAGGAATGTCATTTATATACAGGAGAAATAGCAATGGTCCCAGGATGCTGCCCTGAGGCACACCAGTGCTTTTTATTTTGTTGTCAGATTTCCATGCTGTTTCATTTAAATTATTATCCAGATTTGTGACTTCTACATACTGCAACCTTTGACTAAGATATGATTTCAACCAATTGTACATATTGCCCCTGAGGCCATATTTTTCACATTTAACCAAAAGGAGTTCATGTGATACGTAATCGAAAGCCTTACTCATATCAAATAAAATAGCCGCTACTTCTTTTGATTTATCTACGTAGTTCATAATTGTTGTCATGAGTTTGAAAGTTGCTAGTCCTGTAGACTTGCCTTTTTGGAAGCCATTTTGGTTTTCATCAATAATGCCTTGTTTATTTATGAAGTTGGTCAACCTAGTAAGCATAGCTTTTTCTACAATTTTGGACAATATGGGCACTAAAGCAATAGGTCTATAGTTATCCAATACATCGGTGCTACCGGCTTTATGAATAGGTTTTATAATAGTTACCTTTAACTTATCTGGAAAAACTCCATGTGTAAAAGACAAGTTTATTAAGAAGCTCAGTATAGGCGCAATAGCTGATTTGATAGACTTGATAACGTTTGTGGGAAGTTCATCATATCCTACAGAGGTTTTGTTTTTAAGATTTGCAATTATTTTCATAATTTCATAGTCGTCTGTCGGGAATAGAAATATACTATGATTAATACGTGTGATATTATCGACTGCAGTATAACTATCTTTAGGCACAGAATTATCATTGTCATTACCTAAGCTTGTAAAGTAGTTATTAAATGTTGTCGCTATGTCCTTCGGTTCCCTTATAGCATGGTTGTCTTGTATAATTTTTTTAATATACTCCTTTTTTAAACCATTGGTATTTTTTATTAATGCCCAAGATGCTTTACATTTGTTAATAGATTTGCTAAGATATCTCTTGTTACAAATTTTTTGAGCGTTATGTATGCATTTTTTTAATACCGATGAGTAATTTTGATATTTGAGTTTGTTATTTAGGTTTCGTTTTTTATAATATGCAAATCTAAGTAACCGCTTCGATTTACAAGCTAAGCGTATACCTTTTGTGATCCAATGACTTCGTTTTTGTTTTAGGACTACTTTGACCCTCATAATTGGAACGCAAAGATTATAAAATAAAGTAAGGAGTTCGTGAAAATTATTAAATGCCACATTTACATCATGTTCGTCATAAACCTCAGACCAGGATAGGCTCTGAAGACAGTCTTTAAGCTTGGCAATATTCTCATCACTGAAGTTTCGTTTTTGGATATAGTAGTGGTTCAGCTTATAAGTTTTATTATCAATTGGGATCTCCAAAGACTGTGCCGTATTATGATCTGATAACCCAAGATGGTGAATTTTGCTATTAGCATCAGATACGTTGCTGATTATTAAGTCAATACAAGATTTCTGTCTTGTGGGCTTAGTTACATGTGACGTATAGCCATAACTCAACAGCAATCCCAAGAAATCCCTACAAAATGAATCATCTTTTAGCGTGTCAATATTAAAATCTCCTGTTATAATAACTTTTTTCTTTACTTTTGTTCTTAGCTTGTTTAATAGTTTATCCAGATTGTTAAAAAATGAGTTTAAGGTAGCTTTTTTTTGCCAGGAATCCGATATAGACATATTATTATGCAGCTATATGCAGGTAGTTCAATGCCACAGCACTCAAAATATTTTTCCACAGACAACTCCTTTACACATGGTAGTTTTTTATAATCTAAATTATTTCTGCATAAAATACATACTCCACCACGTTTAGTATTTCGAGAGTATGATTCGGCAAGTTCATAATTTGGGAGCTGTAAATTTTTTTCATTTCCTGACTTTATAAATGTTTCTGTAAGGCAAATTATATCTATGTCATTGTAACTTTCTGATAATTCGTCTAACGTCACTAGGAATATATCCCGTTTACTAAGTATCCCAGCAATATTTTGATGTAGTAGAATTATTTTTTTATCATTTTTAACGAAAAAACTCTAAATTATTGTTATTGGGCATAGGATTAATATTTTTACTACTTTGTGTATCAGCTTTAACTATTTTCTCAATTACAGATTTACAATAACTAGTATTTATTCTTGGAAAGTAATCTGTTATTTTGTGCCTATATAATATTTTAGGCTTTAAATTAATATCGGCGGCGTTTTGTCTTATTATATTATAGCATCTTCTCAAATGAGTCAAGTTTTTAATAAATTCATTTTCATATTGTAAATAGTCAATTTCAATGTTAATTTTTGTAATTATAAGGTCAAGGAATGGAGTAGTCTGTCTTTGGCGATAGTCAACATTTAAAAATTTACAATTACAATAATTTCTAAGCAGTGATCCCAAATCATAATTCAACTTTGAGACATTAAAGTTAATATTACTATGTAGACCTAATATAAATATTTTATTGTCCTTAAATTTAGATACTACATTACACAATTCTGTTATTACCTTATATGGGTTTTGGTCACTTGTTCCTACTGATAATACAATAATATCATTTTCAGATAGATCTCGAAGACTAAGACAGCTGTTCAATATTTGTGTAGAGGTAGCATATGGTTTAATAAAACTGTTAACATCATATATGTCGTTCCATTTACCACGCCTGGTTTTAATAATTTCCTGGCCTATATCAATTATTTGTTCATCCCCAAATATATGAATTCGAGGTTTTCGCTCACACGAATATAACTGTCTTTTTGCAATATCGTCTTTGTCCAGAGTATCACTATTAAGTAGTACACAACAGTTTCGTTTAAGGCACGGTTCGAGCAACTGTTGCTTTGAAGTTATAAAAGCGTCATCTTTAATGTGTTTGTGTACCTCATGATTTGCGTAGTGATTGCTGTCGCATATAATTTTTTGTTGAAGTTCTTTAATTTGTTTTTTCAGGCTATGGATTTCATGGTCAGCCTCTTGGAGCGTTTGTTGCAGGTCAACAATTTTTGTTCGAAGAGTTGCTATTTCCTTAACGTTGATGTTATTTTCTTTTATTGATGATACTCTTGGTGGTGTATAGAAGTCAAAAGATGACAACGAGTGCCTCTTTCTCTGAGTGTGGCGTTGTTCTTTTTGTGGCGTTTTACAAAGGTTTTTTAACAATTGTATGTCTTTAGTCAGCTTTGATACATTTCTTTTTAGCGCATTATTTTCTAGAATAGTGTTTTCCAATTCAGTTTGAGTAGAACAAAGCTCGGTCTTTAATAGCATAATATTATCTCGTAATTCATTTTCTGTTGATGTGTCATTAAAATTTGTCTGATCGGCGCTCTTCGAAAGTCTTTCATTGGTTAAAAATGAGTTTTCCGATAAATTACTTTCCATAAGATTGCTAACATTATTTAAAGTCTCACAATTTTTTTCAAATATAGCTGGTAGTGGTGTAGACGTATTGATCACTTCAGGCTTTTTTGGAGTTTCTTTTTGTTGTGGCTTGTTTCTCCTAAAGGTAATATTTTCTTGGCCTGATGGATGCGCCACCACTTTATTTGACTTATTGCAAGATGGGCACTTCCAGTTTTGTTTCCTTTTTAGGTCTATTAAGCGAAATAATTTCTCAGACAATCCCACGCAGTCATATTCAAAGTTGTTTTTACATTTAACACACAGAATAGTATCTTTTATATTAATTTTAGATTTACACTTATAGCAAATTACAGATTGTGATGACATCGTGCGGCTGCTAGATGAAGCCATTATTTGTTTTAAAGAGATTGCCGTTGTATTACGGAATTGTAGACAAAAATATTTCTTTACTGGCGCAGAAGCTTGGATTCGATCCAGCAACTTGCTGCGTTCGATGCGCGTTTCGTGCCGCTACACCAACCAAGCTACTGCCAGTACAGCCGAATTTAACAGTATTATGTGGTTTAGTTGGTTCGAGTCTTAAGTCGATTTTTTACTCATATTATAAATATGAGTAAACGCGGGTGGATGGATAACGTAACGCAGTACACTTGTAGTTAAGTATTTTTTGTAGTTAAATGATTAATTCACTATTTATTTGGTTTTATCACTTTTTCTAGTATCGTAGGTTTGATTATTGTGTAGTTTATTCGAGATTTAGTTACACCAAAACTGTTCCTTGTATCACAAAACGTATTTACACTGTTCACTGTTATGAGGAGGATTTAATAATTTTATTGGAATCGAATCAAATCACAAACGATAACACTTATTCATCGAGTCTCAGTGGTGATATAAGGTCTATTGTAGTATGAAATCGCGCACTTTTACTATTTTTATTGTTAATTTGGTACGGAGCCGATGTTTATCGTGGCACTAGCGCCATCTTTTTTTCTTAGCTGCAAACAAGTACCATTTATTGTAAATACATATAGAAGAGCAGTCTCATCCCAACACAAGTTTAAAAATAACTTAAAGGGACGAGACTCACACCTTAGTTATGTGACTTGTTCTATGAATAAATAATTTTGAATTTTTGAATTTTTTTGAATGATGTCTACTTTTAAATAAGACAAACAAGCATCATCCGATAAACAAGTTTAGGGCAAGCCGGTAAGACTGCTCGGTGATTTTTTCATAACGAATACGAACGGCACCACCGTCGCTTTTCGAGTCGAGTTTTCTGCATGTTTAAGGAATATTTCCAACAAATTACGCTCAGTACAGATTTTTCTAATGAAATATTGTCTTTTGTGAACTATAATTGTCAAAAAGGAGGAATTGTGAAAATGACAGTTCATTGTGAAAACAGGAGGACCACAGATCTGAAGGCATATTTTCTACGTGCTGAATGAACGCTATCACTGCCTCTTCGGAGTTGGTAAAAGTAAAACCTCTCATCAAATCTTTGATTTTGGGGAAAATACAGAAATCACAGGGTGCTAGGTCGAGGCTATGCGCAGGATGGGTGACGAGTTGTACTTTTTCGGAATCTAGCGTTGTCATGATGTAAGAGAACGCGGCTTTTGGGTCGTCTTTCCCGAACTTTTTCTAACACCCTGGGTAAACACCACTAATACTCTTTTGATCTTTAAGTGGAATTGAACAGATGGAACCCGTTGCTGAGAAAAAAACGCGATAATTTTTTTACCAACGTTTCTCGCCTGCCTTACTTCTGTTGGCCTGTTCTCATTTTCAAACACCCATTCACAAGATTGCTGTTTTTTTTCGGGTTCAAAACAATAAATCCACGTTTCGTCTCCTGTGACAATGTCATAAACAGCATTAGAATGTCCGTGGTCGTACTTCAGTAGCATCTGTGAGCACCATTCCACGCGAGCCCGCTTCTGCTCTGCTGTCAGTTCATGAGGGATCCAACGACAGCAAAGTTTCTGACTTCTACATACTGCAACCTTTGACTAAGATATGATTTCAACCAATTGTACATATTGCCCCTGAGGCCATATTTTTCACATTTAACCAAAAGGAGTTCATGTGATACGTAATCGAAAGCCTTACTCATATCAAATAAAATAGCCGCTACTTCTTTTGATTTATCTACGTAGTTCATAATTGTTGTCATGAGTTTGAAAGTTGCTAGTCCTGTAGACTTGCCTTTTTGGAAGCCATTTTGGTTTTCATCAATAATGCCTTGTTTATTTATGAAGTTGGTCAACCTAGTAAGCATAGCTTTTTCTACAATTTTGGACAATATGGGCACTAAAGCAATAGGTCTATAGTTATCCAATACATCGGTGCTACCGGCTTTATGAATAGGTTTTATAATAGTTACCTTTAACTTATCTGGAAAAACTCCATGTGTAAAAGACAAGTTTATTAAGAAGCTCAGTATAGGCGCAATAGCTGATTTGATAGACTTGATAACGTTTGTGGGAAGTTCATCATATCCTACAGAGGTTTTGTTTTTAAGATTTGCAATTATTTTCATAATTTCATAGTCGTCTGTCGGGAATAGAAATATACTATGATTAATACGTGTGATATTATCGACTGCAGTATAACTATCTTTAGGCACAGAATTATCATTGTCATTACCTAAGCTTGTAAAGTAGTTATTAAATGTTGTCGCTATGTCCTTCGGTTCCCTTATAGCATGGTTGTCTTGTATAATTTTTTTAATATACTCCTTTTTTAAACCATTGGTATTTTTTATTAATGCCCAAGATGCTTTACATTTGTTAATAGATTTGCTAAGATATCTCTTGTTACAAATTTTTTGAGCGTTATGTATGCATTTTTTTAATACCGATGAGTAATTTTGATATTTGAGTTTGTTATTTAGGTTTCGTTTTTTATAATATGCAAATCTAAGTAACCGCTTCGATTTACAAGCTAAGCGTATACCTTTTGTGATCCAATGACTTCGTTTTTGTTTTAGGACTACTTTGACCCTCATAATTGGAACGCAAAGATTATAAAATAAAGTAAGGAGTTCGTGAAAATTATTAAATGCCACATTTACATCATGTTCGTCATAAACCTCAGACCAGGATAGGCTCTGAAGACAGTCTTTAAGCTTGGCAATATTCTCATCACTGAAGTTTCGTTTTTGGATATAGTAGTGGTTCAGCTTATAAGTTTTATTATCAATTGGGATCTCCAAAGACTGTGCCGTATTATGATCTGATAACCCAAGATGGTGAATTTTGCTATTAGCATCAGATACGTTGCTGATTATTAAGTCAATACAAGATTTCTGTCTTGTGGGCTTAGTTACATGTGACGTATAGCCATAACTCAACAGCAATCCCAAGAAATCCCTACAAAATGAATCATCTTTTAGCGTGTCAATATTAAAATCTCCTGTTATAATAACTTTTTTCTTTACTTTTGTTCTTAGCTTGTTTAATAGTTTATCCAGATTGTTAAAAAATGAGTTTAAGGTAGCTTTTTTTTGCCAGGAATCCGATATAGACATATTATTATGCAGCTATATGCAGGTAGTTCAATGCCACAGCACTCAAAATATTTTTCCACAGACAACTCCTTTACACATGGTAGTTTTTTATAATCTAAATTATTTCTGCATAAAATACATACTCCACCACGTTTAGTATTTCGAGAGTATGATTCGGCAAGTTCATAATTTGGGAGCTGTAAATTTTTTTCATTTCCTGACTTTATAAATGTTTCTGTAAGGCAAATTATATCTATGTCATTGTAACTTTCTGATAATTCGTCTAACGTCACTAGGAATATATCCCGTTTACTAAGTATCCCAGCAATATTTTGATGTAGTAGAATTATTTTTTTATCATTTTTAACGAAAAAACTCTAAATTATTGTTATTGGGCATAGGATTAATATTTTTACTACTTTGTGTATCAGCTTTAACTATTTTCTCAATTACAGATTTACAATAACTAGTATTTATTCTTGGAAAGTAATCTGTTATTTTGTGCCTATATAATATTTTAGGCTTTAAATTAATATCGGCGGCGTTTTGTCTTATTATATTATAGCATCTTCTCAAATGAGTCAAGTTTTTAATAAATTCATTTTCATATTGTAAATAGTCAATTTCAATGTTAATTTTTGTAATTATAAGGTCAAGGAATGGAGTAGTCTGTCTTTGGCGATAGTCAACATTTAAAAATTTACAATTACAATAATTTCTAAGCAGTGATCCCAAATCATAATTCAACTTTGAGACATTAAAGTTAATATTACTATGTAGACCTAATATAAATATTTTATTGTCCTTAAATTTAGATACTACATTACACAATTCTGTTATTACCTTATATGGGTTTTGGTCACTTGTTCCTACTGATAATACAATAATATCATTTTCAGATAGATCTCGAAGACTAAGACAGCTGTTCAATATTTGTGTAGAGGTAGCATATGGTTTAATAAAACTGTTAACATCATATATGTCGTTCCATTTACCACGCCTGGTTTTAATAATTTCCTGGCCTATATCAATTATTTGTTCATCCCCAAATATATGAATTCGAGGTTTTCGCTCACACGAATATAACTGTCTTTTTGCAATATCGTCTTTGTCCAGAGTATCACTATTAAGTAGTACACAACAGTTTCGTTTAAGGCACGGTTCGAGCAACTGTTGCTTTGAAGTTATAAAAGCGTCATCTTTAATGTGTTTGTGTACTTCATGATTTGCGTAGTGATTGCTGTCGCATATAATTTTTTGTTGAAGTTCTTTAATTTGTTTTTTCAGGCTATGGATTTCATGGTCAGCCTCTTGGAGCGTTTGTTGCAGGTCAACAATTTTTGTTCGAAGAGTTGCTATTTCCTTAACGTTGATGTTATTTTCTTTTATTGATGATACTCTTGGTGGTGTATAGAAGTCAAAAGATGACAACGAGTGCCTCTTTCTCTGAGTGTGGCGTTGTTCTTTTTGTGGCGTTTTACAAAGGTTTTTTAACAATTGTATGTCTTTAGTCAGCTTTGATACATTTCTTTTTAGCGCATTATTTTCTAGAATAGTGTTTTCCAATTCAGTTTGAGTAGAACAAAGCTCGGTCTTTAATAGCATAATATTATCTCGTAATTCATTTTCTGTTGATGTGTCATTAAAATTTGTCTGATCGGCGCTCTTCGAAAGTCTTTCATTGGTTAAAAATGAGTTTTCCGATAAATTACTTTCCATAAGATTGCTAACATTATTTAAAGTCTCACAATTTTTTTCAAATATAGCTGGTAGTGGTGTAGACGTATTGATCACTTCAGGCTTTTTTGGAGTTTCTTTTTGTTGTGGCTTGTTTCTCCTAAAGGTAATATTTTCTTGGCCTGATGGATGCGCCACCACTTTATTTGACTTATTGCAAGATGGGCACTTCCAGTTTTGTTTCCTTTTTAGGTCTATTAAGCGAAATAATTTCTCAGACAATCCCACGCAGTCATATTCAAAGTTGTTTTTACATTTAACACACAGAATAGTATCTTTTATATTAATTTTAGATTTACACTTATAGCAAATTACAGATTGTGATGACATCGTGCGGCTGCTAGATGAAGCCATTATTTGTTTTAAAGAGATTGCCGTTGTATTACGGAATTGTAGACAAAAATATTTCTTTACTGGCGCAGAAGCTTGGATTCGATCCAGCAACTTGCTGCGTTCGATGCGCGTTTCGTGCCGCTACACCAACCAAGCTACTGCCAGTACAGCCGAATTTAACAGTATTATGTGGTTTAGTTGGTTCGAGTCTTAAGTCGATTTTTTACTCATATTATAAATATGAGTAAACGCGGGTGGATGGATAACGTAACGCAGTACACTTGTAGTTAAGTATTTTTTGTAGTTAAATGATTAATTCACTATTTATTTGGTTTTATCACTTTTTCTAGTATCGTAGGTTTGATTATTGTGTAGTTTATTCGAGATTTAGTTACACCAAAACTGTTCCTTGTATCACAAAACGTATTTACACTGTTCACTGTTATGAGGAGGATTTAATAATTTTATTGGAATCGAATCAAATCACAAACGATAACACTTATTCATCGAGTCTCAGTGGTGATATAAGGTCTATTGTAGTATGAAATCGCGCACTTTTACTATTTTTATTGTTAATTTGGTACGGAGCCGATGTTTATCGTGGCACTAGCGCCATCTTTTTTTCTTAGCTGCAAACAAGTACCATTTATTGTAAATACATATAGAAGAGCAGTCTCATCCCAACACAAGTTTAAAAATAACTTAAAGGGACGAGACTCACACCTTAGTTATGTGACTTGTTCTATGAATAAATAATTTTGAATTTTTGAATTTTTTTGAATGATGTCTACTTTTAAATAAGACAAACAAGCATCATCCGATAAACAAGTTTAGGGCAAGCCGGTAAGACTGCTCGGTGATTTTTTCATAACGAATACGAACGGCACCACCGTCGCTTTTCGAGTCGAGTTTTCTGCATGTTTAAGGAATATTTCCAACAAATTACGCTCAGTACAGATTTTTCTAATGAAATATTGTCTTTTGTGAACTATAATTGTCAAAAAGGAGGAATTGTGAAAATGACAGTTCATTGTGAAAACAGGAGGACCACAGATCTGAAGGCATATTTTCTACGTGCTGAATGAACGCTATCACTGCCTCTTCGGAGTTGGTAAAAGTAAAACCTCTCATCAAATCTTTGATTTTGGGGAAAATACAGAAATCACAGGGTGCTAGGTCGAGGCTATGCGCAGGATGGGTGACGAGTTGTACTTTTTCGGAATCTAGCGTTGTCATGATGTAAGAGAACGCGGCTTTTGGGTCGTCTTTCCCGAACTTTTTCTAACACCCTGGGTAAACACCACTAATACTCTTTTGATCTTTAAGTGGAATTGAACAGATGGAACCCGTTGCTGAGAAAAAAACGCGATAATTTTTTTACCAACGTTTCTCGCCTGCCTTACTTCTGTTGGCCTGTTCTCATTTTCAAACACCCATTCACAAGATTGCTGTTTTTTTTCGGGTTCAAAACAATAAATCCACGTTTCGTCTCCTGTGACAATGTCATAAACAGCATTAGAATGTCCGTGGTCGTACTTCAGTAGCATCTGTGAGCACCATTCCACGCGAGCCCGCTTCTGCTCTGCTGTCAGTTCATGAGGGATCCAACGACAGCAAAGTTTCCAAACTTTTTATTTTTTTATTTATTTATTTGCCAAGCTTATAACTATCATTACAGGTTCAATACCTAATGCGATAGTATTAAATTATAAATTACAATACAGTCTACTTATAGCTATGTGTAACAAATTATGAATAATGCAGCTCGTGTGAACTTACTCAGAGAACAACTAAAAAGGTCTATTTCGCTCGGTAATGCGCTGATATATCGCGTGGCGTGAGTAAACGGGGCTTCCTTTAGTAGTTGGGTGCGCGCGCTCGGCTCCGCCAGCAGCCGCGGACGGCGCCTCCGCTCCGCGTACCTATCTGGTACGTTAAAATATATATTTCCCAGCAGTTGTGGGTTACTTATCTTGCCTCTTAACAGATGGAAAATATATAACATCAGTGCGAGGTGTATCCGCACCGCCAGCTCGTTATACCCTACCATACCCAGAACGAATAAGTTAGGATACATCAACGGATAGAACGGGTACACCCCATACTGTTTCCAATACAAATACCTGACGAACTTATTTTGTATCCGTTCAAGCATTAATCTATATTTAGATTCGTGCGGTGACCATAACATTGAGTTACATTCAAGATGGCTTTTGACTAATGCGTTATACAATGCTACAGTCACTTTTATGTTTTTAAATCCGTGAGCTGTTCGCAGGATAAATCCTAAATTACAAAGTCAAAGTCAAAGTCAAAGTCAAAAATCATTTATTCAGTTTAGGGCAAAAAACTGCCACTTATGAACGTCAATAATAACATTATTGGCCCATATGGGGCAGAACATGTCTCCTTATTTTTTGGGCCCTACTAGCGCTTCGAGACAAGACACAGACAATCTGGCAAGTGCTGAGAAGAAACGCCGGAACAAACTCAGTCACCACTAGCTGCCACAAAAAAAAAGGAAAAGAAAATAATGTATACCTGTGCGAGCAGGGCAGTATTTAATTCCAGACATTTTTGTCATTTAAATAGTCATTAACAGTATAATAACCCTTTTTCATCAAAATAATCTTAACATGCGATTTAAACTCAAACATGGGTAGTTCAACAATAGACTGTGGTAATTTGTTAAAAAAGCGAATACATTTCCCCATGAACGAATTACTCACTTTATGCAGTCTGAAATTTGAAACAGCAAGTTTATCTTTATTCCGGGTATTAAAATTATGTTTGTCACTTTTCTTAGGGAAAAGATGCAGGTTTTTGCGAATGTACATAATATTTTCATAAATGAATTGAGAGGCCACTGTAAGTATATTAATTTCCTTAAACAGTTCTTTTAATGAGTCTCGTGGTCGAAGGTTGTAAATTGCCCGTACAGCTCTCTTTTGTAGTACAAAGATAGATTCAATATCGGCTGCTGAGCCCCATAACAATATTCCGTATGACATTATACTATGAAAGTAGCTAAAATACACTAATCTTGCCGTTCCAACATCAGTCAATTGTCTTATCTTTTCCACAGCATAAGCAGCTGAACTAAGTCTTCCTGACAGAGTCTCAATATGAGCACCCCATTGCAGACGGGAATCTAAAGTTATTCCCAAGAAGGTAGTGGAATTACTAGTATCCAGTCGTTCATCTTTTACAATTATATTTGTTGAGACCTGCCTTACATTTAGCATTGTAAATTTTATGCATTTCGTTTTGCTTGCATTGAGCAAAAGATTGTTGGTACTAAACCAATGCAGAACCCGCGAGAGTGCATTATTTACATCGTCAAAAGATTCTTGACCTCTTTTAATTTTAAAAGAGGCCAAAAAAAGTTAAAGATCAGTGATGTATCATCTGCAAATAATACCACCTCACATAGGTCGGTTGCAAAGTAAGGAAGGTCATTTATATAAGGTCTAACAAAATCAACTACATTCCTTTTAATGGGGGTATCTGTACATCGAGCTGAGCAGGCTCACCAAATTTGAGCCAAAAATTCAGGCTAGTTACGGAGATATTGATCATAACAATCTCATTCCGTAACTACGAAAATCTACACCCTTTACAGCTGTTTACTACTACATTGACACACTACGCACGCACACAAGCAAACGTGACCCACACATGCACACACTCAAGATAACCACAGAATACCTAATAGTATTACCGGCGGTGCGGCGACGGTAACTCAGAAATACCAACATGAAAGAATTACCCTGATTTTAGGGTAAAATAAAGTTTGTGGGTTTTCTTTTATAAGGATTTTTTTCACTAAGGATTGGAGTAGAATTATGTGTTTCGCAATTAGGAATTAGGGGTTTTAATTGGTTGTTGATTTTTGCGGTCACGTAACCGAACCGACGTCGAGAGAATCAAAAGTTGGCGGTATTTCATAATCGATCAAGATACTACGAACAGCTGACCGCAGAGTGCGTTGTTCGCGAACTGACCGGAGAGTGTGACTGTGTTGTTGTAACCTAATTTACGTAACAAAACTTCAACGACTCACTAGTTTTCGTAGTAACCAAAGCCGTATTCACATATCATTTTGAAAGAACGAAGATACCGCGGAGACAACGACAATTTCGATCAATGCTCTCGTGTATTCAGCTTCAATAAAAATGGCTGTACGACGTTACGTCTAACCGTTCCCAACTTCCCACCACGGCTGTAAACTCGTCGTGTAATGTGCTATTAAATTAAATTTTACAAACAAAACTACAATCGAGTTGTTTAAACTGAAAATAACAAGGTCATTAAAGTCTAATTTCTCGCCTTCTTTAATTCTACTTTATTTTTTAATTAATTTTGGGGGTAAAATTATTTTGGAGTTAGCAAGACCAAGTTTCAAAGGTGGCCCCGACAAAAGTACCCCGCCGTGTTTGTCGGTATCTTGGATAGGGTGACAAGCATTTTGTTTAGCTAAGATAAGATCGTAGGTATCCGTAAGGAAATAAAACATTTTGCTATTTTAGGAACTGAAATACATTGTACTTATTATTTAAGTTTCAACATTTGAGATATTATTATTGTTTATAAGGAAAATTGTTGGAATAAAAAGGTTTTGCTATTTTGTAATTAATTCTTGACTAGTCGTCTAGATAATGAAATCGACACCGTAAAAGTTGATATTAACTTGACAAACCACGGGACAAACTCATTTAAAAAAATGCTTTAAAAGTTACCTAGAATTTAACTCTTAACCGGTCGCAATATTACAATGAGAAAAGTATTAAAATGTGATATTTGGTTCAATTAAACACGATTATAATTGTTTTGCTAAAAATAATTAAATAAAAAATGATATGGATTGTTTTAATAAACCTACTCAAACATTCGTGTAAAATCGTAATCCTAGTCCTAGATATTTATTTAACGTGGAAGCCCTACCGTACTCGCAAACTGCTGACTATGCCGCTCGAGCCGAAAGGCCGGTGTCGGGCACGTGTCGGGGTCAATCAAAGTGTGCATGCGGATAGATAGGGATGTGCTACATTTGTTCTGATTTCTAGGCTTATAGTTTTTTACGAGATCAGATCATTCATTCATTACATTACTAATTAAGATTTTATTTTTGTTTGAACTAAAATTTGATTTTATTTGATTTTAACTAAGTTATTGAGACGATAACAATGTTTTATGAGTTTCGAAAAATAGTCTTATCAGCGCATATTTCATATTAAGTGGTAAGTAAAACATGTTATTAAGCGTAACACACACAGAAGGCGTGAGCGGAACGGGTCGTTTCTCCGACGTGAGTTGCGCGGTTCGTCGTCTTCACACAGAGAACGGGTCGTGCGCGAAGCGGTTCGGCGGCGGTTTTGGAGCGATTCGAAGGCGCGGCTCGGGTTTGTGCTAGGGTCAATAAAGCATTTAAAATATGAAGCTTCTTTAACACGATAACTTTTACATTTAGTCACTAAATGTTGATTTGCCACGGTCACCCATTCAATGGTCAGGTCAAAACCACGGTCCCATCACTCCCATCCTAGTATCCATACTTAAGGTTCTTTAACCACGGTCCACTTTTATGACATTGATATTTTGGGTGACGATTGTTAAGCAACCTCAAATTTGGACACTAAATGGATGGGTGACCGTGAATAAGCAACCTCAAGTTAGGTCAATAAATGGATGGGTGACCCTGGATAAGCAACCTCAAGTTTGGCCACCAAATGGATGGGTGACCGTGGTTAAGCAACCTCAAGTTTGGTCCCAAAATGGATGGGTGACCGAGGGTAACGTAACATCAAATTTGAACACTAAATGGATGGGCGACCGTGGTTAAGCAACCTCAAGTTTGGCCTTTAAATGGATGGGTGACCGTGGTTAAGCAACCTCAACTTTGGACTAAATGGATGGGTGACCGTGGCTAAGCAGCCTTAGGTATAGCCCTAAAATGGATGGGTGACCGTAGTTAAGCAACCTCAAGCTTGGTCACTAAATGGATGGGTGACCGTAGTTAAGCAACCATAAGTTTGGACACAAAATGGATGGGTTACCATGGTTAAGCAACCTCAAGTTTGGTCCCAAAATGGATGGGTGACCGTGGTTAAGCAACCTCAAGTTTGGTCCCAAAATGGATGGGTGACCGAGGGTTACGTAACCTCAAATTTGAATACTAAATGGATGGGCGACCGTGGATAAGCAACGTCAAGTTTGGTCAATAAATGGATGGGTGACCCTGGTTAAGCAACCTCAAGTTTGGCCACCAAATGGATGGGTAACCGTGGTTAAGCAACCTCAAGTTTGGCCTTTAAATGGATGGGTGACCGTGGTTAAGCAACCTCAACCTTGGACTAAATGGATGGGTGACCGTGGCTAAGCAGCCTCAGGTATAGCCCCAAAATGGATGGATGACTGTAGTTAAGCAACCTTAAGCTTGGACACTAAATGGATGGGTGACCGTAGTTAAGCAACCATAAGTTTGGACACAAAATGGATGGGTTACCGTGGTTAAGCAACCTCAAGTTTGGTCCCAAAATGGATGGGTGACCGTGGTTAAGCAACCTCAAGTTTGGTCCCAAAATGGACGGGTGACCGAGGGTTACGTAATCTCAAATTTGAACACTAAATGGATGGGTGACCGTGGATAAGCAACGTCAAGTTTGGTCAATAAATGGATGGATGACTGTGGTTAATTAACCTCAAGTTTGGCCACAAAATGGATGGCTGACCGTGGTTAAGCAACCTCAAGTTTTGAAATTAAATGGATGGGTGACCGTGGTTAAGTAACCTCAAGTGTGGACACTAAATGGATGGGTGACCGTAGTACAGCAACCTTGAGTTAAGTAGATTATTACCTAGTTCGTACAAACATTTTATTTCCTCACATATTTAATTACTTTTTTCATTCAAATCCATAGCGAAAAATTATAATGTTTTGTAAAATAACACAACAGTCGTAGTATACGCGCGGCACCCGTTCCGCGCACGACCCGCGCACGCTCTCTGTGTGAGCGCTTTGGTCTGAATGCGTGTATCACGACGAATGTAACGCCGCACCCGCGCACCACCCGTCCGCCCGCCGCCTATCTGTGACGGCGGAAGGGCCGCGCGGGACCCGTTCCGCGCACGACCCGCTGCCGTTCCGCGCACGCTCGCTGTCTGTGGGCGCCCATTTAAACCTATCTTAATAGACCCGCTGTACTGCCGTCGTGACCCGTCGCCGTCCCGCGCACGCTCTCTGTGTATGTTACGCTTTAAGCGTAACACACACAGAAGGCGTGAGCGGAACGGGTCGTTTCTCCGACGTGAGTTGCGCGGTTCGTCGTCTTCACACAGAGAACGGGTCGTGCGCGGAGCGGTTCGGCGGCGGTTTTGGAGCGATTCGGAGGCGCGGCTCGGGTTTGTGCTATGGTCAATAACGCATATAAAATATGAAGCTTCTTTAACACGATAACTTTTACATTCAGTCACTAAATGTTGATTTGCCACGGTCACCCATTCAATGGTCAGGTCAAAACCACGGTCCCATCACTCCCATCCTAGTATCCATACTTAAGGTTTTTTAACCACGGTCCACTTTTATGACATTGATATTTTGAGTGACGATTGTTAAGCAACCTCAAATTTGGACACTAAATGGATGGGTGACCGTGAATAAGCAACCTCAAGTTTGGTCAATAAATGGATGGGTGACCCTGGTTAAGCAAACTCAAGTTTGGCCACCAAATGGATGGGTGACCGTGGTTAAGCAACCTCAAGTTTGGCCTTTAAATCGATGGGTGACCGTGGTTAAGCAACCTCAACCTTGGACTAAATGGATGGGTGTCCGTGGCTAAGCAGCCTCAGGTATAGCCCCAAAATGGATGGGTGACCGTAGTTAAGCAACCTCAAGCTTGGACACTAAATGGATGGGTGACCGTAGTTAAGCAACCATAAGTTTGGACACAAAATGGATGGGTTACCGTGTTTAAGCAACCTCAAGTTTGGTCCCAAAATGGATGGGTGACCGTGGTTAAGCAACCTCAAGTTTGGTCCCAAAATGGATGGGTGACCGAGTGTTACGTAACCTCAAATTTGAATACTAAATGGATGGGTGACCGTGAATAAGCAACGTCAAGTTTGGTCAATAAATGGATGGGTGACCCTGGTTAAGCAACCTCAAGTTTGGCCATCAAATGGATGGGTGACCGTGGTTAAGCAACCTCAAGTTTGGCCTATAAATGGATGGGTGACCGTGGTTAAGCAACCTCAACCTTGGACTAAATGGATGGGTGTCCGTGGCTAAGCAGCCTCAGGTATAGTCCCAAAATCGATGGGTGACCGTAGTTAAGCAACCTCAAGCTTGGACACTAAATGGATGGGTGACCGTAGTTAAGCAACCATAAGTTTGGACACAAAATGGATGGGTGACCGTGGTTAAGCAACCTCAAGTTTGGTCCCAAAATGGATGGGTGACCGAGGGTTACGTAACCTCAAATTTGAACACTAAATGGATGGGTGACCGTGGATAAGCAACGTCAAGTTTGGTCAATAAATGGATGGATGACTGTGGTTAATCAACCTCAAGTTTGGCCACTAAATGGATGGGTGACCGTGGTTAAGCAACCTCAAGTTTTGAAATTAAATGGATGGGTGACCGTGGTTAAGCAACCTCAAGTGTGGACACTAAATGGATGGGTGACCGTAGTACAGCAAGTACAGCAACCTTGAGTTGAGTAGATTATTACCTAGTTCGTACAAACATTTTATTTCCTCACATATTTAATTATTTTTTTCATTCAAATCCATAGCGAAAAATGATAATGTTTTGTAAAATAACACAACAGTCGTAGTATACGCGCGGCACCCGTTCCGCGCACGACCCGCGCACGCTCTCTGTGTGAGCGCTTTGGTCTGAATTCGTGTATCACGACGAATGTAACGAACGCCGCACCCGCGCACCACCCGTCCGCCCGCCGCCTATCTGTGACGGCGGAAGGGCCGCGCGGGACCCGTTCCGCGCACGACCCGCTGCCGTTCCGCGCACGCTCGCTGTCTGTGGGCGCCCATTTAAACCTATGTTAATAGACCCGCCGTACTGCCGTCGTGACCCGTCGCCGTCCCGCGCACGCTCTCTGTGTGTGTTACGCTTTAGTGTTTTGATTTCTCTCGAAGTTGTTTCCTTTTTGCCACTTACAGTAACTCAAGTAAGTAGTTATGTGAATAAGCATTTTAAAAATACATATTGGTAATTTTGCGACTGTCAGTTAAGAAATAACTGCTAGATAAAGTACGATATGTCCGAGTTTAAATGCTATGGCCTAGTTAGTTCGTTAAAAATAATTCTTAGTGACTTTTTAAATTCAGTCGTTGTATGTTTTATCAGTCTTTGTCTGTCTTAAACTGACACTAGAACATTTATTACCGGTTTGGACAAAATAATTTTACTCTAAAAACAAGAGTTACACTTAACTAGATTGGCGAGTTGAAAGCTAAGGTACAAAAAAAACTTGTGTCGCACTCACGATTTCGTTTAAGTAGTAGGTTACCTCGCCATAATAATTAATTAAATGCGAGTTGCCAGTTCCCAATTCACGATCAGTTATCCGGTATGTTTTAGTTTTTAGTATCCTTTAAATTATGATCCCATCTTAGGCGCATCCCTAGCTTGAGCCTTTTCGGCTTTTGCAGGACGACCGCCCGGGCGCCCGCGCCGCGCAGTCTCTAATTCGCTTCCGTGCGGCGTGCGTGTGTGACGCCGCAACGGTGTCAGTCCAGGGTTATGTGCTACCAGGATCGCAACTTTAATTTGTGCTAAAGCAGCCTTTACGCTGATATTAAGGGCGTTTTCGTGAGCGGTTCAGGGACTGGAGTGAGATTGTTTATGCCCGTCGGGGACTTGGGAAGGCCACGCCAGCCTGTTCAATAAGAAGACAGTGTGATGCAGATTTTTGATCGGCAACCAGCGCGACTGATGCAGCGTCCGTCTTCGCCAAGCGCTCATGGGCGCAGGCGTCATTATTGCGAATTCTGCGGCGAGACGCAAGACGAGGGGCAGGCGCCTGTATCATTTTACACTAGTTCAAGAGCTGAAGCCGCATGACTTCACACTACGAGTCCAGTTTTGCAGAAGTCGCAGAAGCTGCAACATTCTCTGGACGGACGAGAGAAGCTTCACCAGTGGTTGGATGTTTAACCTCTACGCCGCGGCGCCTACTATTGGGCTGAACAGAACCCCCACCTAGTTCGGCCCGATCATTTTCAGACTAGATGTAGCAGTAGCCTGAACATTTGGGCTTCCATGTGTGGGGCTAAGTGTAGGACTTAGTGTATTGTGAAGGTGATTATAACATTAAAAGTGCGACACAACTACGACAGCGAATTTTATTGCAAACCGTGTGAACGCTTTAAAACATAAAAAGTGACAGAGACTGTTATTTCGCGTAAAAGTGCACGTCGCATTGCTGTGCAATGTTTTTTTGTAAATTGATTATGATCAATGTAATTTGTTGTAAAGATTGTAAACCTCTTAATGAACTTAAACACGCCAAGTAAGCGTAGATTGAGAGTAAGTGGTACCTACTTGATTGATTTGTTTGTTTAATTTTTTTGTTAGTCAGATAAATTATTTACCCGGCAGATAAATTATTTACTACGCTAACCTACTTGTTAGTCCAAAGCCTGTGAAAGTGTAATAGAGTCAGTCAGAGTCAGAATTAAATTAATAAATGTTTTAAAACCGCTTTATTTTCCTTTATTTCTATCCACCTTGCCATTCTGCTAGGAGTGATTCTAAAAAGCTTCGAGAGGTAAATAACGAATTACGTACAACAACAACTACAAGAAAGTAAGTAAATACCTACCTAGTTCCTACAACTAAGATATTTTAATCTAACTCATAAAACATAGAAATTATCTTTCCTTAGAGCCTTGAAGTAACAAAAAAACGATGTTGGTTATTAATTTAGTTGGCATTGTTTGTTTTGTTTGTTATCGCAAAACATTATTATCATGAAAGTGCATTCTACACACACTAGTGTACTAACATGTGTGTATGAAGCTATTCTTCGTTGCAATTGATGTGTGATTGGTCGAAAAAGCCTAGCCGTGCCACTCGACCAATCGCAGATCAGCTGGTTTGACAAGGTGATGCACACAACGATCTTTGGTAATAAAATGCTGGTGTGCGCTGTGTACGTACACACCATCCGTGAACTACAGTTTGCATGAGTAAGAAAAGATACAGAGTGTTTCATTTTTGACTGCGTTTTAATTTATTTATTTTGTTAGAAAACATAACTTTTATAAATGACTATAAAACAATACCTTATTTTTTGTCATCGCATTCAGTATGATGTATAGATACCCCCCTTTAAAGGAACGCAGTTGATTTTGTTAGACCTTGTATAAATTAGAAATAGCAGGGATCCTAATATTGATCCCTGCGGTACACCCATGGTAAGAGGTGACCCTGAAGATTCAGTTCCATTTATACATACTTTTTGAGTTCTGCCTGTGAGATAAGAGTTTAATAAATCTATGGACTCTTTTGAAAACCCATAATGTCTCAATTTTTTTAGTAAAGTTTGATGATCTACACAATCAAAGGCCTTAGAAAGATCACAGAAGATACCTAAAGCATCTTGCTTATTCTCCCATGCATCGAATATATGTTTTAGGAGTGCAACTCCAGCATCGGTAGTATTTCTACCTTTTGTGAAACCGTATTGTTTATCATGTAGTAACTTATTTAGGACAAAGTGAGATAAAAGTTGATTAAACAATATTTTTTTTAAAAATTTTACTAAGTACGGGTAAGATAGATATTGGTCGAAAATTGGAGGGATCAGTTTTCTTACCCGATTTAAATAAAGGAATAATTTTGCAAAATTTCATTAAAGTTGGGAATTCTCCATCATCAATACATTTGTTAAATATAATTGTAAGGTGAGGGGCTATTGCATTTATTATTGTATTAATGATATTGACAGAGATTCCCCATAGATCCTTAGTTTTTTTCATATTTAATTCCCTAAATGTTTTTAGTATTTCCTCAGCGCTTATATGTCTAAAATTTAATGGAGATTGACACTCATTATCACCTGACTTTAAAAGAGACTCAGCTAGTTCAGCAGAAGATGCAAGTTCTTTAGTTGTAGAGGTAGCTATGTTTGAGACACGGACGATATGCTTTCTTACATATTTTTGTAATATGATTGCTAAATGAAAGCCCTGCAGTGAGCTGATCACCTAGGTCCCTGACTTCGTTCACTCTGTTTAAAGCAACCCCTGCGACTTTATAGGTGTTGTTGCGGAGTTAAGTTCGCGCGGGCACCGATAGATGGCGTTGGGTGTCGCTTACCTCGCGCAATGTTTTAGATTTTTTGGGTCCTGGCCATTTGATTTATTTAGTTTCATTGAGTAAATTTGTATGGAGATCGTGTTCAATAAAGAGTAGTGAAATATAACAGTGGTATGTTCTTCGTAGTGAAATTAGTGCCCCGAACAAAGTGGTCCAGCGAACCGGATTGTGAACTGTGATTGTGAGTAGTGAACTTAGCGCATTTGGGGCAGTGAGTGAGAAACTGAAAAAAAAATACAAGTGTTTTAGACTTAGTGCAAAATCGAGTGAAAAAACACTTTGAAAACTTTACGTAATACGAACATAGTGCAATTTCATATTTGTGGACTTTGAGCAACTTTTAACTTAGAATAATTTCAATCATAAACTGATTTCTGGGACGTAATTTTTTATGAATTTCAATAGACATTTAGACTTGTAAAATTTAAAATGTTTGGGCCACTTCAAGTCTTTCCCACCTTTTAAATCGAGGCGACCATTTGAATTGGGAAGCTTTGAAATACGCACCGTTCGAATTTTGAATGTGCGCGCAAAAGGGAGACCTAGCCGTTGACCAATCACGGCATTTCTCTGTTCCGTTGGGCGCTTGAATCGTGCCGCGTGCTCTCTGCTAATATTTGTGAAATTTAGGGAAAATAAGTGGATTTTTCCAGTGCTGCTTAACATTATTCTATCCCATAAGACTTGATTTGCCTGTGAAACTATCGGAAAGGTGGGCCCACCCGTCGTTGACCATCATCAAGTGCGTGCACCGAAGACGACTCCGAATACTTGAAGCTGCCTGAAGCTAACACATGCTAACACATCTCGATTCTTTGGTTAGCTAAACATTTGAATAGTGTTGAGGATAGGAAGTGGCCCGTTTTATTCGCCCTCTTGATATTTTCATAATCGCATAATCTACCTTTGTACCCCGCAAAACTATACTGCAAAATATAACTGCTTATGTCCTGTGGGTAATAACGCATTTGGCCCCCACAGAGCTGGTCCTTATCGAGCCATATTGGCCTTGGTTTACATCCATAATATTGTAAAATCAATTTTTCTACACTTGTTTCCAACAAGTTGCACATTGTAGGTTTACGCATATTTTTCGTTTCTACCGCACCGCACTTAGTACGTAATTATTTGGTACTAAGAAATATCCTTATATAAATTATTATCATACTCTTACTGCAATTATTTCCTCATTTCTTAAAAACGTATACCTACGTACTTAATTCATTAGTAACGTTTCATCACAATATTGCCGCACTGTTTGAATGTACCATTTTTAACTACACGCCTATTCGAAAATCAATAATAAACTAGGAAGCAAAGTTTGTTGTCTTGACGCATTTTAGATCAACTTATATAATTACATAACGTACTCGCCCTTAAAACTTCAAGTTAACGCCCAATTTCGCTTACGCATGCATCAGTGTTTCGTTGAGTACCTATCTACTACGTACTAATTTACGACTACAAACGTACGTAATTGATAGCACCAATTCGCACGATCAAGAAAAATGATTTACTACAACCTATTTATAATCTTTATCGCTCACCCACGGAATAGCATATACTCATAGAATTATAACAAATTCTATGCATACACTATACCTAAACATACGTTCATACTGCATTGTTTTACTGCTTAAACTAATTTGCTAAGTTACTACTTTCATCTGCTGCTTAAATCTGCTATTGCTTAATACAACAAAATGAGTAAAGCAGTAAATACTTCGCCTTTGTCACCACAGATAAAATTGGCTGAAGCCCGCGTTCAAGCATTTTTTATGTGTTTACAAAATATTTATGACGCTTCACGTAATATTACATCAACATATTTAAAAACTCGCTTTATTAACTGCGCATCTAATATCGAACAGTTACGATCAGACTACTTGAAATCCGTTGATAACTTCAATTTAGAAAGAATAAAAGATGATTCCGAGTTTGTACCGGATTATCAGTGTTTTGTCGCATTTGAAAATATGTACTCTTCAATTAAGGAAACC
The DNA here is from genome assembly GCA_963576865.1 of Anania hortulata. Classification (NCBI taxonomy): domain Eukaryota; kingdom Metazoa; phylum Arthropoda; class Insecta; order Lepidoptera; family Crambidae; genus Anania; species Anania hortulata. The sequence continues at coordinate 19,140,165 of OY756402.1, read as the reverse complement.
TTAAATAAATTAAAAATGAATAAACCCGCTATAAATGTGACAGAAAGGTCTAGACTGCAATTACCGCCAATAAACTTGCCGACTTTTAACGGTGATTTAAAAGATTGGCCTACATTTTTTGAGTGTTATAATAATGCTGTACACAACAACACAAATTTAAGTAACTCTGATAAGGTATTTTATTTAAAGGGTGTTTTGTCGAATTCCGCACTAACATGTGTCGCACGCACCCCACTCGCTGATGATACGTTCTCCGATCCTGGTGAGGTAGACATGTTGATCGGCGCCAAATTATTTCCTCGCTTACTGCAACGTAGTCGTATCAGTGGAGAGGAGTACCCTCTCGCTTTACAAACGCCCCTCGGCTTTGTGTTAATGGGTGACGCTCCTGTGGCGTGTACTCCTGCTCGCACCTCTCATACTCAACCCGATCGCTCCCAGGGCCCCGATCGCACTAATTTTTACGTAAGCGGTTCGAACGTGAAACGTATCCAATTCGAACATGGCTACGATTCAATAACAATGCAGCTGGAAGCAAAATCCGTATTGTGCTAAATGTCATTAGTTGAATCGTTACCATTCGATAAAACTTTGTTTCTGTAGGGACGGCACACCTAGTATTTTTGAGTAATATCTGTGATTTGTGTTTAATCGACACTCGATTAAGCAATTTGTTACTAGCCACACTAGTCTTGTGGCGCAAAAAAAAACTAAATGTCATTTAATGACAGCTTTCCTTGGACATACTCTGTCGCAAAGAGGAAATTAATAATCTGTGCAGCTTTCAGTCAGCTGTTTGTTTTATAGTTTTTAACATTAATTAAAACATAAAACATGATGCAAATGCTGCTCACGAGATACTGGCAGGACAGTGTTACCCCGGCGGTAAAACATATGTTTATCGCCCCTTAAGAAAAGTAGAAGAACAATAATTTGGATTTAGCTTCCATTGCTGACCTAGCTATAATAAAAAAACCTTACTTATCTGAAGAAAACTCATCAGCCAGCAGGACTCAGGAGACTCCCTTAATTCAAGAAGTAAAAATGTGTAATAGTGTACCTACTTAGTGTGAGCAAACAGAGCAAAGATGCTTTAATATTTGGTTAGTTTAAGAAAGTTAAATTATGTGTAAAGCATGGGTTTAATAAAATAAAGCTCTTTGTTTTCCATAGAAACTTGTTATTATTTATATATCTGTACTGTTTATTTCCTTATGTTCTCATTTTACTAGCCTATTTTAATTTTAAATCATTGTTTTTGTAGGGGTTATTCCCAAACTATTTAATGATGCTATGAACTATGTGATCATAACAAGTTACAAGCTTTATCTTGAATGCTATTTCAACTCTAAAGTCTTAACTCTATCTAGATAATTCAGGTTTTTTATTTTACAAGCAAGTTTAATTTTAGTGTGCCGATTAATTTCTGAATTCTTCAATGCTAGTACGCATTTAAGGTAAGGAAAAGTAGAAGTAAGGAAAAGTAGAAGAACAATAATAAAAGGATTTAGCTTCTATTGCTATACTAAAAAAACCTTACTTATCTGAAGAAAACTCATACTCTGGAGACTCCCTTAATTCAAGAAGTAAAAATGTGTCACATAGTGTACCTACTTAGTGTGAGCACACAGAGCAAAGCTTTAATCTTTGGTTAGTTTATGAAAGTTAACTTATGTATAAAGCATAGGTTTGATAAAGTTCTTTGTTTTCCATAGAAACTTGAAATGAAATTATTTATACATCTATACTGTTTATTTCCTTATGTTCTCAGTTTACTTGCCTATTTTAATTTTAAATCATTGTAATTGTAGGTGTAATTCCCCAACTTTTTAATGATGCTATAATAGTAAGTAAGCATAACAAGTTATAAGCTTTATATTGAATGCTATTTCAACTCTAGTCTTAACTCTATCTAGATATTATAGGTTTTTTGTTTTACAAGCAAGTTTAATTTTAGTGTGCCGAATAAACTAAAACTTTTTGATTGACATTTTAAAACATTATTTTTACTGCATATATTCGACTAGTAGATTAAATAAGTATTATCTATTGTTACTACATAGTATTAGTAAAAAAATAAATTAATAAGATACATAACACAAAATCCCAAATGACAAACCAGTTTCAGCGTACACTAGTTAACAAACTTTAAGAGTGACTCTTTTCATTGTATCTTCCATTTAGTATAACCTGTATTGGCATCTATCTATATTTCTCAACAATTTATTGCATTAATACAACTACACATCTGAAATCTTAATAATTGTTTAACATTCCTGCCGCAGCTAGATATATTACTGAATTCTTCATTAGTAGTATGTATTTCATTGAGATATTACATCCTTAATTAATATAATATTAACACTACATAATACATGACTGTCTCTATAATTTCACAGAAAAAAGTTATAATCATCTCATCTTTTCATCACAACAAAAACCTCATTGATGACCGGTGGTTCTAATTAATTTTACATTAACATTACAGAAACAGAGCTACTTTATTATTCTGTTGGAACTAAAATAGGTACCTAGTTAAGAGTGGTGAATAAGGGAACGGAAAACTTTCTAAAATAACTATTTTAGGATAATTAAATAGGTATTTACATCTTTAAATGACTATATCTTGTAAATATTTTTGGTGTTATAGATTATGATGTATTCCAGTTTTCTGAGTAGATAGCTTGGGATTTAGATTTTAAGATATGTTAAGAAGAAATATTTTGGAATAAAAACAACTGATCATTGTATTCTTAAATTATCTAATATTTACTGTTTATTTACAATGTTTATCACTGTAATCACTGGGGGTAAACACTATTTTCTTGAGTGAAACCACTTCAAAGTAAAAAGGTGGTGAAAGAGTTTTCCATGAATCCCATGGGAGTGTTATCGGCGTCACACACAACACAACATTACACTTTTTATTTACACTAGTTTATGCAGTTTGTAAGGCATATACACGTCTAATTAGTCAAATATTTCCAAAAATGGACGTGAATGAGGTGTTTTTTTGATCAGAATTAGGTAAATTTACTCAAACGTTTGAACTTTGGTTGATAAAAAGTTGCTTTTTTCAAACCTTTCATTCATAGACATCTGACAGCGGTAACGGTTGGGTAGTGGTTTGGAAATGGCACGAACTTTTTTAGCGCGATACCAAATGTCTCAAACGTAACGGAAGTGGTGTGGATGTGGTGTGGTAATGATTCGATTTTATTAGCGCGATCGGGGCCCAGCATACTCTGTGCGCCTTTACGGCTAAGCCGCTAGTCTTATGAGAAGTTTTTGGGAAACTGAGGAAGTTTCTGCTCCGCGCTCCGATCTGCTTAGTCAGGAGGAGCAAGATTGTCAAAATATTTACAAGTGTTCTACCACTCGAGACTCCTCTGGTTCTTATGTTGTCGCACTACCATTTAAAACTGACCCTTCAGTATTGGCTGACTCAATTAATAGTTCGAAAAATAGACTATTTTCGCTAGAGAAACGTTTTCTCAAAACTCCGCACTTCTGATCCGCGTATGATGATATTATGGTGGATTATTTGGATAGAGATTATATTACTCCATTACCTGCAACTGATGACGTATCTGTTTCGTCTGGTTACGTCATTCCACATCACGGTGTCATCCGTGACGATAAGCTGACTACGAAAATTCGCTTAGTGCTTGATGCAAGTACTAGTACGGATACAGGTGTGTCACTTAATGACATATTGCACTCAGGGCCGAACTTACAATCAGATTTATTTTTAACACTTTTAAATTTTCGACTTTTTCCCATCGCACTGTGCGCGGATGTCGAACAAATGTACTTACGTATTAAAGTTCATTCAGATTTTTATAAATATCAACGCATATTATATCGTTTTGACAAGTCGGATCCTGTGCAAATCTTTGAGTTTAAACGCGTATGCTTTGGATTAACGTCGAGCTCGTACTTAGCATTACGAACATTGCATCAACTCGCCGAGGATGAGAAAAATAATTTTCCTCTCGCATCCGAGGTCATTGACCGAGGATTTTATTACATGGATGATATATGCCTATCAATCAACGACGAATCTTCGGCGGGTGAAACCGCATCTCAGCTTATAAATATGTTTGCCGCTGGAGGTTTTAAGCTTCACAAATGGTCAAGCAACTCCACTGAGGTTCTTTAAATTTTACCGTCAGATTATTTGCACCCGCAAGCTGTTAGCTTTGATACAACCGCAACGCAAAAGGTTTTAGGTGTCAATTGGGACCCTCATTGCGATCGCTTTTATTTTGTAACTCGCCCGCTCGCAGAAGTTTCGTGCACCAAGCGCAACATGCTTTCAGTAATCGCGCGCTTATGGGATGTTATGGGCTTCGCTGCGCCCTTGATTTTATATGCCAAGTTGTTAATTAAGGAGCTTTGGTTGCTAAAATTAAATTGGGACGACCAACCACCGCAAAACATAATAATTCAATGGAATACGTTTCAACACGAACTACCCCATCTGTCCAAGTTGACCATACCTCGTCACATCGGTGTGACTGAGACATGTACCGCTAGCCTCATCGGATTTTCAGATGCTTCTGAAAAGGGCTACGGAGCCGTACTCTATGTTCGCGTTCAATCCGACAGTGGTGTTTCTGTTCACTTGTTATGTGCGAAATCTAAGGTTGCTCCTGTGCAAGTCGTCAGTCTCGCACGCTTGGAATTGATGGGGGCTCATTTACTAACAAAATTAATTCGCGTCGTTCTCAAAACTTACGAAAACCGCTTTACGTTCAATAACGTTTTTGCTTTCTGCGATTCTACTATCGCTCTTAACTGGATATATTCTAGTCCACACCGCTTAAAAACTTTTGTGGCTAATCGAATCGCAAAAATTCAGGAGATTCTTTCACCACATAATTTTTACCATATCCAGGGAAAAGAAAACCCGAGTGATTGTCTGTCTCGTGGGATGACACACGCTAAATTTATTGAACACTCTCTTTGGATAACCGCTCTAGTGTGGATTAAAGATAATATTCCTGATTGGCCAGTAAAGCCTTTCATGGCTACAGATAAAGGTGTATCTGAATTTAAATCGGTGACTTTATCAAATACGCTCTCACCCACTAATGCAGAGTCTCCTTTGCACGCTCTAATTGACCGTGTCTCCCGTTGGTCAAAATTACTCCGTGTAATAGTATACGTGTTGCGATTTACAAAACTTTTAAAGTCGCGTGGTAACATATCTGCTGATGATCTGAACGTGGCCGAACTAACGGTTATAAAGGCTGTTGAGAAATTGCATTTTTCTGGTTTAATTAACGCAATTCAGTCAGGAAAACAATGGCCTCCTGCATTTCGAAAATTAAGACCCATTCTTGTGGATCATGTTGTTCGAGTTGGTGGTCGATTGGGAAATAGTGACCTGACTTTTGATCATAAACATCCCTTTCTTATGCCTAATAAGGATAGGGTAACAGATCTGTTAATTGATCACTTGCATCGCATCTCTTGTCATGCCGGACCGCAACATTTGCTCTCTCTACTGCGCCAAAAATTCTGGATTCTTTCTGCTCGTCGCAGGGTGCGTTCAAGGATTTATTCTTGTGTGCCATGTTTCAGAGCACGGCCTAAGCCTGCTCAATCGCCTGTCATGTCCAATTTACCTTCATGTAGGTTGCAAATATCAAAACCTTTTGCTCATTGCGGAGTTGACTATGGCGGACCGCTTTACATTACTTTATCAAGAAGGCGTGGACAAAAAAGTCAAAAGGCTTATATTTGTGTTTTTATTTGCTTAACTACTCGAGCTGTCCACATAGAGATAGCTCCAGATTTAACTACTGAGTCGTTTTTAAATGCATTTAAACGATTTATATCGCGTAGAGGTCCGGTGGAACGACAACTCGCAACACCGGTGAAAGACCGAACAAGGCCGACGTCGTAGACTTCGGGCGTAGCCTATGGTCAACACCGATGGAGCACAGCGAAGGACCCTGGATTGGCGCGATAGAGGAGGCATGTGCATCGGTACCCCCGATGAACCCTGTCTTCATTACCGATGAGGACGTAGCCACTGCAGTACGTAGAGCCCCGAACTGGAAAAGTCCGGGACTAGATGGCCTGCAGAGTTACTGGCTAAAAGGGTTCTCGGTATGCCACGCTACCTTGGCCCGCCAATTTCAGGAGGCGCTTGAGATCGGAGCTCTCCCGAACTTTCTCACTACTGGGGTCACTCACCTAGCTCCTAAAACACCAAACACCGCTGACCCAAGTAAATATCGCCCGATAACGTGTCTGCCTACCATCTATAAGGCACTTACATCCATTCTGAGCGCCAAAATTCGTGATCATATAGACGCGAATCGTCTAATGTCTGACGCTCAGAATGGATGTCGGGCAGGTAGTCGCGGTTCAAAGGAGCTCCTCCTCATAGATACTGTCGCTGGCCAACTGGTCAAACGCATTCGTTGGAACTTCTCTGCTGCCTGGATTGACTACAAAAAAGCATTTGAGTTAGTCCCCCATACATGGCTGAAGAGGGGTCCTCGAGCTGTATAAAATTGATTATACAGTTCGACACTTCCTCGGGCAATGTATGGAGCAATGGAGTACAATGCTAAGTCTCCAGGGCGAGAGAATGGCGGATGTGGAAGACCGAATAAGTATTAGGAGGGGTATATACCAGGGCGATTGTCTGAGTCCACTTTGGTTTTGCCTTGCCCTGAATCCTCTAAGCAGATTGCTGGAGAATTCAGGGACGGGATTTCAGTTTCGGAGAGGAAATGATCGGGTATCGCACCTTTTTTACATGGATGACCTTAAGCTGTTAGCCCCAACGGCTCCAAAGCTGAGGGAGTTACTAAACATCGTTGTTGATTTTAGTGGCTCCATCAGAATGGAGTTGGGGGTTGATAAGTGTGCGGTTATTCACGTGACGAGGGGGAAGATAACTCGGTCGCAGGAGGTTGACCTTGGTGTCGTCCAATTGCAAACATTTTCCGAAACTGATACATACCGGTATCTGGGTATGTCACAGAATATAGGTGTGAGTGAATCGGACATAAAACAGTCTGTTGGTGAAGCCTTCTTCGACCGCCTTACAAAGTTACTTAATAGTTCTTTGTCGGGGGTCAATAAGGTCAAAGCCTATAACGGATGGGTTATGCCTATTCTCTTATACACCTTTGGCATACTCAGATGGACTCAGACCGAATTAAACGCTCTGGATCGGAAGGTCCGCACGACTATGACACTACATAGAATGCATCACCCCAGGTCGTCGGTCATGAGGCTGTATATCCCGAGGAAGTGTGGTGGTCGAGGCCTCTTAAGTGCTAAAACCATGCACGACCGCGAGGTATCTAGCCTCAGAGCCTATTTTCTGGCAAAGACCGACACAACGATGCATTGTGATGTCATAGAATGTGATAAAGGACTCACCCCTCTTGATTTGGCCAACGAGTCATGGCAGTCGCCGGCGATACTAAGTGTCTCTGATCGCGAGACCGTATGGAAAGGGAAAGAGCTGCACGGGCGGTTTTTCAAGGCTCTACACGAGCTCCACGTGGACCGAAAAGCTTCCGTGCATTGGCTGCGCTTTGGAGACCTCTTTGGGGAAACCGAGGGATTTGCTTGTGCGATACTAGACCAGGTTATCAAGACGAACAACTACCGAAAATACATCATAAAGGATGGCACAGTGGACATTTGTCGGGCCTGTCGCCATCCTGGAGAATCCCTCCGTCATGTAGTTTCGGGTTGTTCAGCTCTTGCTAATGCTGAGTATCTGCACAGGCATAACCAAGCAGCCAAAATTCTCCACCAAGAACTCGCCCTGAAGTACGGTCTCGTGAGCCAGAGACTACCCTATTATAAGTACTCGCCGGAGCCAGTACTCGAAAGTGACAGTATCTGGCTCTACTGGGACCGGCCCGTCATCAGTGACAGGACTATTCTTGCGAATAAGCCTGATATAGTGCTGATGGACCGGGCGCAATCGAAGGTGTTTTTGGTGGACGTCACTATCCCTCATGACGAGAACCTTGTGAAGGCCGAGACCGAAAAGCAACGCAAGTACTTGGACCTAGTACACGAGGTTACCGAAATGTAGCAAGTGGCGTCCACTGAAATCATACCAATTGTTATATCGGCAAACGGGTTAATCCCAGTCACATTAGGTGTACACCTGAAAAGACTGGGATTTGTCGGCGGCGCGCTTCCAGCAAAGATGCAGAAGGCGGTGGTGCTTGATACCGCACGCATCGTCCGCCGATTTCTTTCTCTTTTGCCCTGATCCCGGCCAACTGTGCTATTGCCGGTTATTACCGCCCAAGAGGCGAGAGGTTTTTGGCCTAAAAAAAAATAATAATCAAAAAAATAGGAGTTAACTTCAAGAAGGCACCGAAAGTGAGACTTACTAAGGGTTACATTCAAACGCGAGTTGAGACTTTGTCACAATATTGGGATCAATTTCGAACTACACATCTAGAAATATCCAAGTCAGTGTCGGCAAAGGAAAAACGAGAATCTGCCTATTTCACTGAGGATTGGTTTGATGCTGGAGAAGAAGAGTACTTAAACATAAAAGCAGATTTGCAAGATCAATTAGAATCGTTACATCAACCATTACCACATTTAACACAGAAAGTGTATGAGAGAAGCCATCAAGAAGTTAAATTACCTCAAATCAACATACCACAATTTTCGGGAAGTTACAATGATTGGAGTACATTTAGAGACATATACAGTTCATTGATACATGAGAATAAAAGTTTGAGCAACGTACAAAAATTGCACCATTTGAAGAGCTCCATAAGCGGTAAGGCTGAACAGCTGTTGAAACATATACCCGTTACCGACAGTAGTTATGAAAGTGCATGGACGAAATTAATAAATAGATATAACAACAAACGAATCATAGTAAACTCGATTTTAAACAAATTGCTAACACAGAAAAAATCGAGTACTGGATCAGCTAAAGGTGTCAAAGAACTACTAGATACGACCAATGAGTGCCTTAGCAACCTAAAAAGCAACGAGGTATCTACTGAAAACTGGGATACTCTGATTATTCACTTGATAGTTGGCAAATTAGATGACGAATCGCATAAGAGTTGGGAGGAAGAGCTTGGTTCCTTAGAGATAGATAAATTACCTACGCTACCAACTTTCCTGAAATTTCTAGAAACGAGATTCAGAGTACTCGAGATGATACAACCTGGGCCTATAACAAGAGAAAAGATCACAAATAAACCCAAATCGTTTGTTACCAATATAGCATCATCGAACATAACATGTGCCATTTGTAGTGGGACCCATGCCACTCATTCCTGTGAAGAGTTAGCAAAATTAGGAGTGCAAGAGCGAGTACAAAAGATTGAGAAAACAAGAATAAGTTTCAACTGCCTATCACCAAAACACAACGCAAAGCATTGCAAGAGCAAGAACTCGTGTAAGCAATGCAATCGGAGACATCACACCCTGTTACATTGCCCGAGTACGAGCAACAGCGCACAATCTTCAAACAATACTCCACCGAGTACAAGTACGAGCACGAGAGGAGCAGAGGAGCAAACTAATCATAAAACGAGTAGAGAGAATTACAACACAATACGATCACATCTTGTGACTCAAGGACAAAACGCCCTGATGGCTACAGCTTTGATAAATATACAGACTGGAAGAGGACTTAACTTGTTAGAGCGTTAATCGACCCTTGCTCACAAGAATCGTTTATCAGCGAAGAGACAGCTCAGAGACTTCAACTGAAACGCAAACCTGTAGAAGGACAAGTGACTGGAGTAGACCAAATGACTGCACGAATACAGTATGCCGTCGAGACGCAACTACATTCCAGAAATAATACTTTCAGCATTCCCTGCACCGCATTTCCCGAGACATTGCGTTAAAGAGACTGAGAACCCTCGAGCGACGCCTATCAGATAATGAGAAACTACGCAATGAGTACAACGCTGTAATGAGAGAATATCTTGATCTGAAACACATGGATCCTGTAATTGAGTGTGAGCCAAACGAGAGAGCAGTCTATCTACCACATCACGCCGTGGTACAAGAAGACAAGGAAACCACAAAAGTAAGAGTCGTCTACAACGCGTCACAAAAGGGAGAAAACGGAGTCTCATTAAACGACGAGTTATTAATAGGTCCTTCGTTACAAGAAGATTTGAGAGATATAATACTAAGATAAAGAACCTATAAGGTTGGAATTGTAGCCGACGTAATAAAAATGTACCGCTAGATTCTGGTGCGTCGAGAAGATGTTGACATGCAAAGAATACTATGGAGATTCAATCCTAGCGATCCTGTTCAGGAGTTTCGCTTGCTTACAGTAACCTTCGGCCTGGCCTGTGCACCTTACCTGGCCATTAAAATACTAAAACAGGTCGCCAAGGATGAAGAACACGATGAGAAGTTTCAACAAGCTAGAGAGATACTCAATCACTATTTCTACGTTGACGATTGTTTGTCTGGGAGTCATGATGAAGAAACAGCTATCGAAGTGCAGAGAAAATTACCAGAACTGATGTCAAGAGGATGTTTTGAGCTTCAAACATGGTGTTCAAACAGCGAACGATTTATGAATGAGATAGAACCTGAAAAGCGAACTAAAAACACAGAAATTGAATTAAATAAGAAAGAGACTGTAAAAACATTAGGCCTTACCTGGAATGTGAGAGAAGACGAGCTGCAAATAACGAACAAGGTAAACATTCTAGAAGACATGAAAATAACAAAAAGGAACGTGCTATCGGTAATCGCGTCTCCTTTTGATCCAATGGGGTTTCTTGCACCGACAATCATACAAGCGAAGATCTGCATGCAGAGATTATGGAGTCTTGGCATATCGTGGGATGACGATTTGCCTGATGAGCAGCGAGATGAGTGGATTTAGTTCCGGTCAGACATTCCAAAGCTTGAGGAGATAAGTGTTTCAAGATGGATTGGAATTGACAATCACACTAAATTTATACAACTGCATGGATTTTCGGATGCGTCAACATTAGCATACGCAGCTGTAATTTACATCAGAGTAACTACTAACGACGGACGAGTGGTTACATCCCTGTTGACAGCAAAAACTAAAGTCTCACCTCTCAACCAAACAATGCTACCCCGTCTTGAGTTATGTGCCGCTGTCTTACTCAGTAAATTGCTGAAACATGTTGCTGGAGCCATGAGAATAAGTCATGAGAATACTTACGCCTGGAGTGATTCCAAAATTGTGTTAGCATGGATAAAGGGAGATCCTTTGAGATGGAATACCTACGTGAGAAATAGAGTCTTCGAGATTGACAACAACATTCATACTACCTGGTCTTACGTTGGAACCAAAGAGAATCCTGCTGATCCCGCATCCCGAGGAGTAGCACCTGCAACATTAAAAGATAATGAGCTTTGGTGGAATGGTCCATTATTCCTACAAGAAAGAAACTTAGAGCTACTTACCTGTGAGGATCCAGACACCGAGCTTGAGAAGCGAGAGATGAAGACCTGTGCTGCAACAATAGTAGATCTTACAACCAACGACGGAGATAACCAATTACTTACCTTAATGAGGAGATACTCATCCCTGAAAAAGCTGCTTGCAGTTGTCGCCTGGATCCTGGATCCGGATCCGGATGGCTGCACCTAACAGAAAACAAAAGAGAGATTAGAAAAAGCTTACCTGCATTTGTCACAAACACTGAACGAGAAGAAGCACTTACCGTCTGCGGCAAGATCACCCAGAGAATTAAGTTTTCAGAGGAGATCGATTACTTGAGCAATGGAAAACCTATGAAAAAAGGAAGTCGTTTATCTTCACTCATCCCTTTTATCGACGAAAAAGGCGTGTTACGAGTAGGAGAACGATTAAAACATGCTGATATTGAGTACTTGAGCAAACACCCGATGATTATTTCAAAACACAATGTTCTTTTACCTCTCTTATTGTTAGAAGCTCATGAGAAAACGCTACACGGTGGTCCACAAATGATGTTGACATTTCTTCGTCAGAGATATTGGCTGATTAACGCTGGTAACATAGTTAAAAGATTTGCGAGAAATTGCATGAAATGCGTTCGACAGAGAACAGCCACTAGAACGCAGATAATGGGAAAGTTACCTGAATGCCGAGTTACACCATCCAAACCTTTTTTTATTACCGGAGTTGACTTTGCTGGTCCAATTAACACAAGAATGAGTAAAGGTCGTGGTCGCACAAATCTTATATTGCTATATTTATCAGCATGGTGACGAAAGCGGTGCATATTGAGTTGGTCAGTGACATGACAACGGATGCATTCTTGACTGCCTACCGAAGACTAATATCAAGGCGAGGCATCTGCAACGAAATGTGGAGTGATCACGGAACTACCTTTGTCGCGGCAAGCAAAGAATTGATAGAGATGTGGAAACAAGGCAAGGCTTGCATACCAGAGGAGTTGTCCACCTTATTGGACAAAGAGGGTACTAAATGGAAATACATACCGCCTGGATCGCCTAACTTCGGAGGACTGTGGGAGGCCGGCGTTAAGTCTATCAAGTTTCATCTGAAACGCACCATAGGAGAGAGCACACTTACCTTCGAAGAATTGAGCACCTTACTCACTCACATTGAGGCTTGTCTCAATTCTCGACCGCTTTCACCTCTCAGCGATGATCCACGAGACTTAGAGCCATTAACGCCAGCACACTTTCTAATTGGTAGACCTTTAGTGACCTATCCCGAACGTGACATAACAGATATGAACCTACATTGCATAACTAGATGGCAACTAATTCAGAGGATGACACAGACATTTTGGCGCAAGTGGCAATCCGAATACCTGTCTCGACTGCAACAACGTCCGAAATGACGTACACCTCGGAAAGAGTTTGAGATTGGAGACCTAGTCTTAATTAAAGATTCTCGCTACCCCCCTAGCAAGTGGATGTTAGGACGGATAGTAGCGAAGCATCCTGGAAAGGACAATTTTACAAGAACGTATGATGTTCGTACCCAATCTGGAGTATACACGAGAACTGTTACAAAGCTTTGCCCCTTACCAGAGATATGAAAGGACAACGTCCTTTGGGGGGGAGTATGTTGCGGAGTTAAGTTCGCGCGGGCACCGATAGATGGCGTTGGGTGGGTGGATTAAACTGCAACCCGTTCTCCTCACTCCAAGCCAGTACGCTATTAATATCGTTTTGTAATTTTGTACGATCCTCTGGGCTTCTGACCGTAATATACAACTTCAGGTCATCAGCAAAAAGCAAACATTTAGAGTCCTGTACTGCCTCTGGTAGATCATTTACCATTAAAATAAACTCAAAAGGTCCTAGATTACTTCCCTAACTGACACCCGACCTCGTATAGTACGGCTTGGATCTATAGCCAGCGTATTCCACATATTGCTGCCTATCTCTCATGTAGCTAGCAAACAAAGATAAAAGATGTGGAGTGAAACCAAAACTTGCAAAATTTTGTAGTAACACCTCGTTATCTACAAGGTCAAAAGCTTTTTTATAATTAAAAATATGCTGCATCTACCTGAACCTCCTTGTCCACGGCTGGCACCACATCCGCCATGTAGTTTAAGAGGTTGCTGGTTGTACTACGCGCCGACCGGAAGCCGTGCTGTGCATCCGTGAGTTGCGCGCTTACTTGCGCGTACAAGTTTTTATGTATAGCAGACTCAAATACCTTGGCCGGTGTGCACAACACAGCCACCGGTCTATAACCCTCCACCTCAGACAATGAACCTTCCTTTGGTACCGGCACCACCCTCGTGATTTTCCACTTCTCGGGAAATACAGCCGTTTTTAAACACAAATTATATACAGAGTGTAACGAAAAGGTGAAATAAAACTTTAAGGGGTTATTCTACGGCTAAATTACATCAACTTTTTCTATGGGACCAATATCGAATTCGCAAAAAATAATAACCGTAGAATAACCCCTTAAAGTTTTATTTCACCTTTTCGTTATACCCGTATATGGAGAAGTGGCGCTGCTAACACTTTCCTACAATCGCGAAACACGTATAGAGGGATTACATCCGGTCCTACGGAAGTCTTGGGCTTCAGCCGCTGAAGCGCTCCCCGCACTTCCTCTTGTTGCAATTGGTCTAAGTGCACCCGAGCTCCCTCGCTTAATTTCCCAGCTTTTATCACACTTTCACTTACATCGCTTCGCCGGCTTCGTGCTATACACCTAGTGGAAGTACCTTGCAAATTCCTCGACACTTTGAACTAAGTCTAATACCTCCCCATCCTTCAAAATTGCCCGCGCTTGTCTGTTCGCCCTTTTTGATTTAATATAATTCCAGAATGCCTTTGGGTCTTTTAGAAGGTGATTTTGAACCCTATCCTAATATCGTTCCTCTGCTGCCCTTATGCTTTTCTTTACTCTGGCCCTACACTGTGCGAACATTTGATAGTCTGTTGGCAATTTACTAGCTTTAAAACGCCTAAATGATAATAAGTGTATTACTACCCAATTTTGATGTGGCTTTAAAATTATTGTTTGTAATTCTGTTTTGTTCCATTGCTTTGCTCTGTTAAAGAAATATGTAGTTTTTGGATTATATATGTCGTGGCCAGATCGTAAAATTGATCATTTCATGATGTGACCGATCATTTCATAAAATGGTGGTATTTTATGATATAGAACAGAACACGCTGCTTACATCATGATATGGTCTGACCAAATCAATGAATACTCAGCGTTTGACGATATAAACAGCTAATCGCACGAATACTTCATGAAATGGTCAAACCTTAGTGATCATATCGTAAAATCGTTACATTACCCACCGGTAGAGGCGCTAATGTTGCTTTGTTTTTGTGACGAGTGATGGCGGCGGACAAATATTTTATTCTAACAGTGAATAATAATGTGCAAATTGAAGGTGAAAGTGCAGTGAAATATCGTTACGATACCAATCTAGGCGATTTTTATAAATGTCACTCAAAAAACGAGCGCAACGTCAAAAAATCAAGATCGGAACGTAACTTGAGAGGTTAGTTAGGTTATTTAGCTATTCAAGTGTTTTTATTTATTAGTTTTGTTTAAAAATACTTAATAACTATTTAAAATGTTAATTATCTATCGACCAAGATTACAAATATTAAACAAATTCACGTAGCTTGTGAACATATTTTTATTTCAAAGATATGGCCAAACGTGGATTGACATTTCATCGAATGTTGACGTATAAACGATATGGTCAGTTTTAGTTGGTCATATCATGAAATACCACCATTTTATGAAATGATCGGTCACATCATGGATTGGTCAATTTTACGATCTGGCTACGACATACATTTCTATTCGCGAAAACTGTTCAAGGCATACTTGTTTCTTACTATTTTATCTATATTTGTTATACAAATGCTGTTTGTTTTCCATTTAGTAATAAATAAATAAATTATTCCGGGCGTATACCACTCGAGGTAACTATACCTAGAGGTCCCTGTCTTACGCTTTTTTCTCGGAACGTATTCATCTGTTGTCTTATTTAATATTTCATAGAAAAACATATACTTTCATTTAACTCTCAGTTCCACATCGGAGACCAATCTATAGCCGCAATTGCCGCATATAAATATGTAAAATTTGCCTTATTGAAATTCCATTGCACTGTCGCTTCCTGCGCATTGGTAAGTTCGTGCTTAATCGGCTCGCGTTCGGTTGATCGGGGCTCCGGCGCCGGCCGCACAGTCACTGCAAGTGCGGGGTGAAAAGCGCGTCGGGGGGACCAGCGGAGCCGCACCCTATCGACGGCCCATGTACTCAATACGAGATCTAGACACCTTCCAATATTGTTTCCTAGATGGTTGCTCTGAGTGAATCCACAGAATCCACACAATTTAAATTCTTTATGGGAGCTCATTAATCATTATCATCGCAGTGATAACAACGGAGTGCCGAGCGCGCGAGCTGCGCGCCGGTTATATTTACGTCCTCCGCGCGAGACGCACAGATAGGCCGTCTCGCTCTACAAATCCGCGACCCACGTGAGAGGGCCAAGACCTCTCGCTCGCTGTGTCAGCATTCTATAAAACATTCTTGCTAGTTTCCTATTGGTCATAATTTGTACAGTTTGATTCGTTACTTATATTTTTAGCTAGTAAGATTTTACCTGATTTTTGTATATATAGTTAAGTAAGTTTACCAAATAAATCAATACAAACCTGGACTTCGAGTATTACTCATCTCCTGAAGAACACCACCACAACATCTTCGTGTAAAATTTTCTGAATATGGCTCATACCAATCCCCAATAGTCCTCGAATTGTCTCATAGGTGGTCCGCGGATTTTCTTCAATTAGCCGCTTAACAGTAGCCACATTATTTTCGTTGACGGCAGTTGAAGGCCGCCCTTCACGAAATTCGTCATGTAAAGAAACTCGACCTCTCTCAAATTCAGCAAACCATCGCCTCACGGTGCTCAAACAAGGTGCTTCTCTCCCAAAAGCATTTTGAAGACGAGCGAATCCCTGATAGGCTGATGCTCCGCCGCCCACAAGCACGGTGCCAGACGGGACAACATATTAACACAAAATTATAGGTACACGCCACACGGTGTCACTCGGACAGAGCGGAGTTTCAATCCGGACGAGTAAGGTGCGCCAAAATCGATTTTGGTCCGATTCGGAAATCGGAACGCGCCTTCATTCAATGACGCTTTTCGTCGCACCTAATTTGTCATCTGACTGACACTTCGCCCGAACAAAAATCATTGTAACCTAGGATTCGGTGGGGGGTAGTCGAACGAAAAGCATGGTCGATCTTTTTTAATGGTTTTTATTTATCATTTAAAGAGCTTTAGAGTGCACTGTGCAAGTTTGGTGTAGTTTGTGTTCTAATGTTTGGTGAAGTGACAAAGACCGAAAGTATTGAAATATCATTTTATTCAACGCCGCATCGAGTGTCAAGTGACTTGTCTCAAGACAACTTGCTTTAGACCCGATAGCGTCTTGAAACCTGCTTCTACGGGAAGAGTAGCCTTCACTGAATCCAAGAAAAGCAATAAAAACTAAACACCCGTTATTTATTGTGAACACTATTTCAAGAATTACTCGACATTGGCAGAATCGCCGCTCTGTATATAGAGCGGGAAAGTCCATTAAAAAAAATTTTAACCTACACATTTAGAATAAAAAATAAGAAAATGCCAGCAAGTTCCGGCATGTGCTTTACAGTTGAGCCGACAGTTTTCGCTGTATTTTTATTGCGCTCCCGGCGGGCTAGGGCAGCCCGCTTGTGGATGCGTCTTCGCGAAGGCGGCACGTGTGGGGGGGTGAGGACTCCCTGCTCGTGCGGCCTAGACGCTGGCCGCGGGGTCCTGACCCTGCGGTTGGTGGAAGTCTCTTGCTTCCCAGTATGGTTCAAGCTATACTGGGCGGCGAGAGGGCGTGGGACGTGGGCGGCCTTTTGTGGCGGCACCGTTTCGTCGCAAAGGGTGGCCGCGGATCGGGCTGGGAAGGATGACCTCTTGCTGACCCGATCTGAAGTCGAAAGAGGGGGGGGAAGGGGGAGGCGTTTCGCTGAACTTGGCTTTTCCCCTCTAGTGGGCTAGTGAGCGCGGGGCGGGGGCCCCTTGCTTGCATTGCACAGCCTGCCAGACTGGGGTGATCCGGTGTGTACAGGATCACCTATATCCTATGCCTGAGGCCCGGCATGAGCCGTACGTAGGCGATGTATGGAAGTTGTCCTTACTGGGTTCCCATGCATCGTTAACACACGTTGCGTAGTTGGTACACCGCAGGTTTTTTAGTGGGTGATACCTCGTCGTTTTGACGAGGGAGTCCTACATAACCTATCGCTGCCCCCGCGGTTTTTTCAGTTTATCGATTTTTACTGCGAGAAAAAAAAAAAGGTTTAAATTACAATTAGTTCTTAATATTACTAAGCATAAAACTACGCAATGTTCAGCTCTGAATTTGTTAGTCGGTTCAGATACCACCACTCCGTCTATAAATGCACTTATTAGAGATACATGGGGCACACTATAAGTTTTACACTTCTAGCTAATCGGAACTATTTGAATTTCGAATGTTATATTTTTTTTAAAGTTGCAAGCTTCTTAATAATAATAAAAATTGGCGGGAAATGATTTGTCAATTGTTTTTTATCACACATCAAAGTTATACGTACGCAACGAAAATGGAATTAAGTCGAAAAGATTTTAGAGCGATGATTTTTTATGATTTTAAAAGTTCTCTCTCTCCGCAAGACTGTGCTGTGACTTCAAAATGCTTTTTGGAGAGAAACACCTTGTTTGAGCACCGTGAGGCAATGGTTTGCTGAATTTGAGAGAGGTCGAGTTTCTTTACATGACGAATTTCGTGAAGGGCGGCCTTCAACCGCCGTCAACGAAAATAATGTGGCTACTGTTAAGCGGCTACTTAAAGAAAACCCGCGGATTACCTATGAGACAATTCAGAAAATTTTACACGAAGAATTGTGTAATGTTGGGATTTGGTCGTAGAAGTAAGTACACAACCTTCCTCGTTAATAGTAGTTTATTGTCTGTCTCAAAATATATCATGAACGTAATTACATGAATTAGTAGCGGGTCAGCATAATGTAATACGTACTTATAGAAAAAAATCCAAATATATTTGTAATTTTTTTTTCTCTAAATTCTTTACATACACAATTCTACGTAAACTAATTTATAAAATTCATAGACTGTATAATAATCGCAATCATATCGATGGTGGAAAGGCAAAAGGCATCAAGCGACACTTTGGGCGATATTGAGTTATATACATAGTTAGAATCAGCAAATTTTTCTGCGTCTTTTGAGCCGAGTTTGGTATAAATCAGAGCACTTTTATGGCGCTTGACTCCGTCACAAAAAAGGCCATCATTTCTTAGTGCCCGGAGTTAACAGACTCAATATTCATCTTTTTTTTTAAGCCCTGGATTTCAATTAATTCGCAGGTAGCTCTAATGAATTAGGCAGTCACTTAAGCTTTTTATCCTTTCCCAGTCTTAAGAACACAGTAATTTTAAAACTTTCTTCCTTGCCTTGAATCCAATAAAGGCGGCATTTAAAGCGTTTTGCCTGGAATTCAACCACATAAGGCTGTCGCTTAAGTCTTTTTGCCTTAACCCTTATAGCAAATTAATGTCGCTTAAATCTTTCTTCCTTAAACATCATAGAAAAATAATGTCGCTTGAGTCTTTTATCCTTACTCTACGCACAACACAGATGTTACATAAGTGGTTTTACTTTAACCGAGTGTAAATTTAAATGTGATTAAAACCCTTTCTCTAGGACAAAAAATGTAAAAGCGAAGGCGGTAAAGACTTTTTATCAGTTTCTGAAAATTGCAGATTTTTCGTTTAAAACATTTTTCCTTGATTATTCGTATCAATAATTTGGCACTTAAATCGTTTGATTTACGCAGTAAAAGTATTCAACAGGTTTGTAAGTCATATTTCGTTTCCTTGAACGTACTTTGATAGGTCATTTAAGTCTACGCGACTTAACCGTTACGACCGTTGGATTCGATTTGAACCTGAATCAACGACCCTTGCGTTGGCGCGCAGGGCGCAAATGTCGTTGCATACAGTCGCGAGCGGGCAACCGGTGAGTGCGCGTGCTGTGTGTATCTAGTGTTCTGTTGGTGACAAGTGATAAGTTTTCTTTTATGGCTTTGTATAGTTTAAGTTTAGGAGAGTGTAAATATAAAATGTGCAATTTACTTTGCAGGTTAAATAGCTAAACAATGGAAAGCGACAGACAAAAGTTCTTGAAGAAAAAAATAAGTACATTTGCGGAAGAAATTGATAAACACAAACCTAAGAAGAAGAAAGTACCTCAAATTAGTACTTGTGTAAGTTATTTTAAAACCCATATTTATAAAAATCGTTGACCCGAGCACCGAGTATATTGCGTTGCACTCAGCTAAATAAAATTAGGTTTTTTTTAAACACGTTATTTTCTATTCTGAATCATTATCAAGAAACATGACATTATGTAGGTATGGCATCTGATTCATGTTAAGTTCTTTCCTATGATTTCACGGATCTTAATTCATTTATTAATAAATTCAAAGTTTGATACTACTGCTCGAATTGGTAAACAATAATAAAACAATATTTTGTTGTAATTTCAGAAATCTGCACCAGATAAAAATCAGAATAAAATTCAGTTGGCTAGCTCAAGTAAACAGGTACTTATTATTAACTTCAACTCTTAATAAACCTATTTAATTTGTTGTTTTACTCAAACTTTACGTACCTATTTTTTATTTTCAAGGTTGAGGTTGAAGTTTTGAAGGTTACACCGAGTAATGAGAAAATAGAGAACCATATTGATGATGAGTTACAAAATGAAGCCAACTTTGTTAAAAGCAGTATTTATAACATGAATAATTTAAAAAATCACACGGAAACAGGATCAGAGATGCAAGAGCTGAATGTAACACAGTATACATATCAGGTTAGTATTAACATGAAGTTTAGACCTATTTATTTAACATTAAAATTATTTTATTTCTAACCTATTTATGACAATACATTTACTATAGGACCAATTGTTAATAGATAATAAATTGTTGTGACAATAACATCAATTACCTAGTCACAAATTAAGCTGCGAGCTGGTGCTATGTACACGGATAACGAATAGACATACTTATACACATAATTATACCTCCGTAGCTAAGAGGCAAGCATACCGGACTTGGTGTTGCTATCGTTGAGGTCCCGGGTTCGATTCCCGGTTAGTCAACAGAAAAATAGCTTTTCTATATTGTCTCTGGTCTTGTTGTTTCTGATTTCTGTAACACAAGTGCTTAAGCTACTTATCATAGGATCAAAGCAATGTATGTGATGTGCTGTTTGGAGACGGCCGTAAAGAATACATTTCCTCAAGGCCAACAGGAGGCGTGTCGTAAGAGGCGACTAATTCTTGTAGCATGAGATGGCTGAAATGATGATGAATGTACCTATGTGATGTTGTCCAATTATTTTAATTTATTTATTGGTTTATTGTAATTATAACATACATGACTTAGGTACTAGTGCTCGTGCTCATCACGTAAAATGCTCGATAGAGGACTAGTAATAATCCGGAACACAAACCACTACACGAAGACGGTCATTAAATTTAAATGTCAAATAAAAACAGCTGATCAGTGCTTAGAATAATAAAGTATCTAAATTTTAGTATCTTAATTTTTAATCTAATTTCCAGCCTGAAGAAGATAAGAAATTAGAGGTTTTACAGCATACAATTGAAGAAATACAGATCACCATTGAAGTTGAACCGGTAATATAATTTTTTATTGTTGATACATAATGACTGAATTTAGCAAAAAGTATTTTTGACTAAACACAAATTTATTTACCTACGATAAAACGGAACGATACAATTATGCGTTAAGTGTGGAAGGTTGTTTGTTTGTTTGTGTGTGCATTAGAATTTTGCCAATTTTCTACAAAATAGTTCGACCGATTTTGATGCGGTTCTGCAGTTCTGATATCTATAAAAGGCTAGTGATTCATCAGCAATGATGATGATGTATTACTTACAGAAGCAACCACCGCATAAATCCCTGTGACACAATATAGATAAAAAATATTTTCTTCTAATAGGCTCTCTTTAGTTACGTTGAATAATTTTTTAAAACATGATCCTTTATCTATTATAAGATGGTTAGGGGCAGGTCCCGATTTTTTTTTAGTATGTATGTATCTGTTCTGTAATTTTATCTTTGTGGTGTTGTAGGAAAGCGAACTCAGAACGGAAACAGTCAAGTCAACAAGTCGACAGCCAGCAGGAACAGATGTTATTCCATTATCAAAGGAACAGAGTGACGATCTTCTACCGAGCATAGTTGCACAAAAAATTATGACAGTGAAACGGAAAAAGATAACACAGGGAAAAAAGATACCGAAGAAGGCGAAGAAAAGGAAGAAAACGTTAAAAATAAAGAAAATGAAGGAGTAAAAGAAGGAAATAAAGTTAATGAAAAAACTACAAGTAATGAAGAAAATAAGAAAAAACGAATAAAAAGACAAGAATCTTTGAAAAAAAGTTATGTTGACTTTTTATCTGAAGAAGAAGACTTTGTCTGGGATTCAACTTCTTGGAAAGATACTGATGAAGAGTCAACGTCTGAAAGCGAGACACCGAAAAAACGAAAAAGGTCTAAAAAGGAAGGAAAAGAATCGGAAGATGGAAAAATTTGTGATAAAGGTACTAAGAAAAAGAGGAAAAACAAAAGATTAGAGATAAAAAAATCACGCCAGAAAGGTGAAAGGTATGTAAATAAAGATGGAACTATTGTTGAAGAAAGAAAAATGTATCCTAACCCATGTGCTGGCAAAAAGTGTGGTCATAACTGTGAGCAGATTCCTGAAGAAAAAAGATAAAACCTATTTGACTTCTTCTGGGGGCTGACTTCTTCTAAAAGAAAAGATTGGCTGGTGGCATTATCGAATAAACGCCAAACCAAAAGAAAACGAGTAAAGGATTCATCATACAGGGCTAACACTTTTGTTTATTTTATAAATGAAGGGGAGGGTAGGCGGCAAGTTTGTCTAAAATTCATTTTAAAAACGCTTGATATCAAACAAAAGTACGTGTATTATACTTTCGAGTGCTTCTTTTGGATTATCGAAAACAGACGAAAGAGGAAAAACCACACCTGCCAATAAAACTAAAGAAAGCACAAAGAACAATTTAAAAAATTACATTAAAAGTTTACCAGCCCTACCCTCCCATTACTGTAGAAAAGAAACAAGCAAATTATACCTTCCAGTCGAATTTAAAAACTTGAAAAATTTATACCGGATTTACAAAGAAGACAGATTAAGTCAGGCTTTAGAAGTCGTAAGTGAAAAAATATTTCGCCAGATATTTAAGGAAGAGTTCAACATTGGGTTTCACATCCCTAAAAAGGACAAATGCGTTAAGTGTTTGCGGTTTGAGGCCAACCCAGAGGACTCTGAGTTAAAAAGAGAGCATTTAGAAGAAAAAGAAGCTTCTAAAACTCGACTAAATTGCCACAGGGAATTGCACAAAAATAATCCAGCAATCCTCTGTTCTTCATTTGACCTTCAAAAAGTACTCAATACTCCCCATGGCAATAGCATGCTTCTTTTTACTCGCGAAAATATGCCGTGTATAACCTTTGCATCTACGAGAATATCACCAGAGCAGGGTATTGTTTTATCTGGGGAGAAGCGGATGGTAAAAGGGGCGGTAATGAAATCGCAACAATTCTTGAAAAGTATATTGGAATCGTGGATTTACGTGGCACAGTAAAACATTTAATATTGTACTCAGATTCATGCCCAGGTCAAAATAAAAATAAAATCGTATTAAGTGCTGTTCATTTCGCCCTGACTCAGGCGAAAAATATTGATTCAATTCAGATAAATTATTTATTTCCTGGTCATACTGAAATGAGTGTTGATAGTATGCACTCTGTGATCGAAAGTTCAGTAAGACACACAACGGTATGGGCTAACAGTTTGTCAAGTGGCTAGAAAAGAAGTCTCACCTTACCATGTAGAAAGGTTGGACCATACCGACTTTAAAAATTTCGAAGAGTTGTCAGATAAATATTTTAAAGGAAACCTTAGGGGTAAAATTAGTAAGATCCGTGTCGCAACTTTTAAAAAATCCGCACTACAGTTAATGACAGTCAAGTACTCCATGAAAGACGATGCTCTTACTGAAATTATTCCAATCATAGGCAAACAGAAACCTGCAAATTCAAAGTTATATAAAACAAATCTGCCCATCACTAAAGCAAAATATAATGATTTAAAAAAACTCTGTGACACTGGTGTTATACCAAAAATATTCCAACGCGAATATTTAAATTTATCTAACTTTTCTGGAAAGGATTATTTAGCCGAGAGTGACATTGAAGATGTAAGTGAAGAAGAACGATGGGAGTATTTTATAATGATTTATATTTTTATTAAAATAATTATGCTTCCAATTATTGTTCAGTGTCACTCTCTGCGTGGTAGATCTCAGGTCCAAACAATGATGATTAATAAGAAAGACTGATTAATTACCATTAAAATTTTCACTAAAGGACGGTACTATTTACCCTGCCGACTGCAACTGCAGGCTGTAAGTGCAGCAATAGCGTGGTTGGCAGCACTATTGATTTAGTAGTGCCGTTGCATCCAACTGCTTAAAGTTGTGTTCGTTAGAATAACTTTAAATAGTATTTATATAAAATAGAAAAATAATTTAGAGTTAGTATTTTATTAATGTTATCCATTATGATAAGGATTGTTAAGTCTGATTGAAAATGATTAACTGAAAATAAAAACAACTATTATTGTTTTTATTTATAAAGAGCTTAAAAAGCAAATATTACTCGCGTTCCGTCCAGGGTATAATATTGTGTGCCATTAAAACTATCTAATGTTTGTTTAGTTATAGGTCTCTTGAATTTTTTTTTCTTGGCTAGGACTAGGTCCTTCTGCTTACTGTTGTTTTTTTATCTGATTTCTATTTCTCATGAGGCTGTGTAACAATTGTCATAATACATGTAGGAGTCTCCAGGAAAAGTTATTTATTTTTCTTTTATTTCAAATAGTAAGTAGGTTACTTTTTATGATACTGTAATGTGCCAAAGAATTAAATAGAGCTGATTGCAAAAGTGTTCTTTTTATTTTGTCTAATGAAACTACGATCCATTCAATCAATGAACATATACAAGAGCTTAAGTGGCAATGAACTCAAAAATCGTCGAATACAATGGATTTCAGCAACATGCCTGAAGTTTCCATTGTCTCATGGGATGTTCTTCCTTGTTCACACAAAACTAACATTTGTCTTTGAATTATTTTGCCTTGCACTAGTTGAATAATACTATCTCTTTCAGTCTTTTAGCTTTATTTTATTTATTTAATATTTCTCACTTAAGGTTTTCTGCTCGAAACCAATTTATATATACATGGTTGTTAAATCTTTTTGCAGGAAACCAATTTCAAGTACAGCGGCGTTTGACCTCTTTTGCCTTAATCCAAAAATAGGTCGTTTTGGGTTAACCAACATCTAACTTCGTAAATAATAACTCTATAGCTAAAACTTCAATTGTGTAATAGAGATCTATCCTTAAAACACATATTTCAGTCAGATTTTTCCATATAGCACCAGAAGATAACTATGAATTTTTTTCGTAAAAAAAAACTTTAAATCGCTCTCCTGTAAAGTTATCAAAATGTCGCTTGATGCCTTAGGGCGCGTCCTATTTTTATGAACTATATCAATTTTATTATTATTTCTTATTTTGTCGTGTGGGGACGGCCGTAAAGAATACATTTCCTCACCGCCAACAGGAGGCGTGTCGTAAAAGGCGACTAATTCCTGTAGTACGAGACGGGCAGCAGCGTCTTCGTGCGAAATATTATAAAAAACTGCGCTCGCCAACCCGCCTGCCAAGCGTGGCGAGTATCGGCAATACCCCCCAAATGACGAGAACTGATAAGACCAGGCCCCCAGTCTCCGGTGGTCCCGCTGTTCCTGGCTACGGTAGCAGTCAGGGTGACGGCGGGGCAGGGGGTGCTAAGAATCCCCGGAGTCGATCCGGCTACCACCCCAAACAACGACTGGCCCTGGTAACATACAACGTACGCACCTTGAGGACTGACGAGAAGATCGTTGAGCTGGAAGATGAAATGGGTAGGATGCACTGGAGTATCATGGGGCTATCAGAAGTCCGACGAGAGGGCGAGGACACGATAACCCTAAAATCCGGCAACCTACTCTACTACTGGGAGGGTGACCAACTGTCCCAAGGTGGTGTCGGGTTTCTCGTCCACAAGTCCCTCCTTAACAACATCGTCACCATCGGAAGTGTGTCGAGCAGGGTTGCATACCTGATACTCAGAGTATCTAATAGATACTCGCTGAAGGTCATACAGGTATATGCACCGACCTCTACACACCCAGATGAGGAAGTAGAGGCTATGTATGAGGACGTAAGTAGAGCCATACATACTAATAAGACCTACTTTAATGTTGTTATGGGGGACTTTAACGCGAAACTGGGTATTCGAGGCGATAATGAGCTGAGAGTGGGGCAATTTGGGTATGGGCAACGGAACCCCAGGGGACAGAGGCTGACCGAATTTCTAGAGAAGGAGGACCTCTTTGCGATGAATTCCTTCTTTCAGAAGCCGCCTCAGAGGAAGTGGACCTGGATGAGTCCCAACGGTTCTACGAAAAATGAGATTGATTTCATCATGACCACAAAGCGACGAATATTCAATGACATTTCCGTGATTAACAGGGTGAAAACCGGCAGTGATCACCGAATGGTCAAAGGCACATTGAATATCAACGTCAAGCTAGAAAGGTCTCGTTTGATGAAGTCTACGCTCCGACCCTCCAATGCCCATATTTACAGCCCCGAGAGCTTTCAGCTCGAGTTGTCTAATCGCTTTGAATGCCTGGAGAACTGCCAGTCAGTGGACGAGATTAACAACAGGTTCGTAGAAACTGTCCAAGCGGTCGGGTCAAAATTTTTGAGACCCCGTCGTAAAGACAAGCCGCAAAAGCTTACCGACCCTACCCTCAACCTCATGGCAGAACGACGTTCAATGTCACTGCAGACCTCCGTCGACGCTAAGGCATATCGGCAGCTCAATAGGCGGATATGGAAGTCCTTGCGACATGATATCCGCAACTTTAATACAAACAGTATTAAAGAGGCGATAGAGCGGAACCAAGGCTCCAAAGTTTTCGCAAGAGACATGTCCATTGGGCAAAGCCAGCTGACGAAGCTGAAGACAGAGGATGGCAGTATAACGTCGACAAAAGCCGAAGTTTTAAGGGAGATCGAGAAGTTCTATGGGCAGTTATATACATCGGTCACTAAACCTGTAAGCAGCTCAGCCGACGATCCAAGAGCTAAGTTAACCCGACACTATACCGAAGATATCCCGGACATCAGCCTATACGAGATTAGGATGGCCCTCAAACAGCTTAAGAATAACAAGGCGCCGGGTGATGACGGAATCATATCAGAGCTTCTGAATGCGGGTGGAACATCGATACTGAAAGTCCTTCAGAGACTCTTTAACTCCGTCTTGCTCGAGGGAATAACGCCGGAGGCGTGGAACAGGGGTGTAGTGGTGCTCTTCTTCAAGAAAGGAGATAACACCTTATTGAAGAATTACAGACCCATCTCACTTCTGAGTCATGTCTACAAGCTGTTTTCGAGAGTCATCACGAATCGTCTCGCGCGTAGGTTCGATGACTTCCAGCCTCCCGAACAAGCCGGTTTCCGAAAAGGCTTTAGTACCATAGACCATATCCATACGCTGCGGCAAATTATACAGAAGACCGAGGAGTATAACTTGCCACTATGCTTAGCGTTCGTGGACTATGAGAAGGCCTTTGATTCGATCGAGACCTGGGCAGTGCTACAGTCTCTCCAGCGTTGCCATATTGACTATCGGTACATCGAGGTGTCGAAGTGTTTATACAAAAACGCCACCATGTCGGTCCGAGTACAGGAGCAGAGCACGAAGGCGATTCCTCTGCAGCGAGGCGTAAGACAGGGAGATGTTATATCTCCGAAACTGTTCACCGCTGCATTGGAAGACGTTTTCAAGCTCCTGAAATGGAAAGGATTTGGCATCAACATCAACGGCGAGTACATCACTCACCTTCGGTTTGCCGACGATATTGTGGTCATGGCAGAATCGCTGGAAGACCTCAGCACAATGCTCAATGACCTTACTCGAGTCTCCCAACAAGTAGGCCTGCGGATGAACATGGACAAAACCAAGATCATGTCAAATGCTCATGTTGCGCCCTACCCAGTCTCATATATAGTTGGGAGCTCTACTCTCGAAATTGTTGATAAATATGTCTACTTAGGACAAGTTATCCAGTTGGGTAGATCCAATTTTGAGAAGGAGGTCAATCGTCGAATCCAACTCGGCTGGGCAGCGTTCGGGAAACTACACCACGTCTTCTCGTCCAAAATACCTCAGTGCCTTAAGACAAAAGTCTACGACCAGTGTGTGTTACCAGTGATGACATATGGAACTGAAATGTGGCCTCTCACTATGGGCCTCATAAGAAAGCTCAAGGTCGCACAGCGTGCTATGGAAAGGGCTATGCTTGGTGTTTCCTTGCGAGATCGAATCAGAAATGAGGAGATCCGTAAACGAACAAAAGTCGCTGACATAGCCCAACGGATTAGCAAGCTGAAGTGGCAGTGGGCGGGGCACATAGCACGTAGAACTGACTGCCGATGGGGCAAAAAGGTTCTAGAATGGAGGCCGCGTACCGGCAAGCGCAGCGTAGGACGTCCACTCACAAGGTGGTCAGACGACCTGGTAAGGGTCGCAGGAGGACGCTGGATGCAGGCCGCTTCCAACCGGCCAATCTGGAAGTCAATGGGGGGAGGCCTATGTTCAGCAGTGGACGTCCTATGGCTGAAATGATGATGATGATGATGATTTCTTATTTTATCATTACATCCTAAATCTTCTATTACTACATATGGACCTTTATATAACATATCCAATTTTCGATTTGCTTCATTTTTTACAAGTAGTAAATCATCCTTATTATAATTTATAGAATTAACAGTGTTATCATGTTTCTTTTCTCTTATGTTTATTTGACAATAAGTTTTTCTTTGCATCTGCATGAGCTAACTGTAATCTGTATTTAAGTTGTAAACGATAATCATCACAATTGTATAAAGGTTCTACATTATTATAAATTTCAGAAGGTAGGTGACAAAGTTTACCAAAAACTAGTTCATATGGCGTGTAGTTTGTTTCAGAATGCACAATGTTACTAAAACTAAAACACCAAAATGGTAGCCAATAACTCCATGTATCAGGATAATTTTCACATTGAATTCTTAACTATGTTCCTAAAGATTTGTGCGTGTTCTCAAGAGCACTTATTGACTGATGATGATAGGCTGTTGAAGATAATTTTTCAATTTTTAAAATTTTACATACCTGTTCCATGATTGTAGAAATGAACTCTGTCCCTCTATCAGTGGCTATAGTCTCAAGAATCCCAAATCTTAAAATAAAATGTCGTACAAATGCATCGGCTACAGACAAGGTTTCTTTATTCTTTAAAGGAATCGCTTGAACAAATTTTGTTAACTCACACTGTATGGTCAATATGTAATTATTATTATCTGTATCCCTATCTAAAGGTCCTACTAAATCTAAGTACACTTTTTCAAATGCTGAAGAAGCCGTTGTTATCTCCATCGGCTCTTTAATATAACGAAAATATTTCGTCTTCTGACATTTAACACATCTCTTTACAAAATCTTGAACGTCTCTTTCCATATTTGGCCAATAGTATCGTCTTTTAATAGTATTTACCATTCTGCGCACTCCAGCATGACCACTGGATGGCAATAAATGGAAGTCATTCATAACTATTTTCTTTTCATTATCGTCAGTTATTCTCATTACTCCTCGTAAAATACATAATCTTGGTCCGGACCATTTTTCTAACGACTTTATTTCTTCACAAACATTTTTGATAAAATCAATATTCTCTTTATCTTTTATTATGCAAATTTCACCTATATTATTATCATTACAAAATAAACTTAATTTCTGCACAAATTCGGCTTGCGAGAAATGCGCCTTAAAATTAAGATTAATGCATAACAACTTTTTACTTGATATCAATGCAAAACATTCAATTTCATTAGTTACTTGATCGTCATTTCTTATTTTATTTCTTTCTTTCTCTTCCATAAAAACTATTTCATACGAATAACATGGTTTTCTTAATATATCTACGATTCTCGGTTGATCAGGCCGATCATCAGTAGATTTACTAAGATCCGTATCGTCATTATTCCTTTCATTCTCAATATTCTCATCAATTTGTTTTCGTTGAGCTCTCGTTAACACACTAACAACTTGTTCGTGCATATTTTTTAAATCATCTGATGTTATATTTATTCTCGACAAAGCATCTGCAACTGTATTATCTTTTCCTTTTACATAGACTATTTTAAAATTATATTACTCTAATGTCAATCTAAATTTAAGTAATCTACTGGATGGGTCTTTCATGCCAAATAAATAAAGTAATGGTTTGTGGTCAGTCATGATTGTAAAATTCTTCCCAAAAACATATGGCCTAAAATATTTGACTGACCAGACTATGGTTAGTAGTTCTTTTTGTATAGTTAGGTAATTCTTCTCGGCTTTGTTTAAAGGCCTACTTGCATATGCTACTGGTTTTAAATTTTTATTGCATAGTACAGCGCCAATAGCAGTTCCTGAAGCGTCTTTTTGTATTACAAATTTATTTTCTTCTGAGAAGTCTGGATACTGCAATATTGGTGTAGACATTAATGCATTTTCTTAAAATATAAAGCTCTTTTGACATTCGTCAGACCAAATAAATGGTTATTTTTTTCTACACAATTTGTTTAACGGTAAAGTTATGTCTGCAAATGATTTTATAAATTTACGGTAATAGTTGCAAAATGCTACAAAACGTTTAACTTCTAAGGCATTTTTCGGGGTGGAATATTCTTTTAAGACATTAGTTTTATCCGGATCAGGTAAAACACCTTTTTCTGAAACTACATGACCGAGATACAAAATTTCCTTTTTCAAAAAATCGCATTTTTGTGGGTTTAACTTTTAATTAACTTTTCGGAGTCGTTCCATTACATTTGTCAAATTTTTATTATGTGTAATTAAACTTCGGCCAAACATAATTAAATCGTCCAAATAAATAAAACATTGATCAAAAGATAGGCCAGACATTGCAACTGACATCATACGACTGAACGCACTTGGACTTATCTTGAGACCCATCGGTAGACGCTTCATTTGGTACTGTCCTGTGCTAGTTGTAAAAGCTGTTAATTTACGACTGTCAGAATTCAAGGTCACTTAAAAATAACCTTGCTGAAGGTCAAGGTGACTAAAGTAAATTGCGCCAGAGAGCGAGTCTAGAATTTCATTAATGTTAGGTAGGGGGAATTTGTCATCGCATACTACCTCATTCAATTTTATATAGTCTACGACCAATCGCCATTTCCTTTCTGTTCCTTCTATATTTTTCTTAGGTACTAATAATATTAGACTTGACCATTCACTATTACATTCTTCTATAATGACATTTTCTAACATATTATTAATTTGATTAGCTATCTCCGGTTTTAATAGTCTGTAAGGTTTGACATAAATAGGAGTCCAGTTAGATTTAATAGTAATGGATTGTTCGTGAATATTTGTTGTTGTCAGCTTGTCACCAGAAGTATAAAAAACATCTGAATACTTAGCACAAATAGATTCAATGGACTCTTTTTCTTCTTTATTCAAATGGCTTAGATTTAATTCCGATAGTATTTTTTGTACTTTAACGATAATAATGTTTGCTAACACAATTGTTGTAAAATAATGTTTGATACCTAAGTATAAAAATAATTTGTGCGCGCGTGCCATCGACCGGCCGCCAAGCCCGCTCGTAGAAGTCTCTGGATGATCGCGGGGCCGGTGGGCGCCCGCACGCTTCCTCCCTCGCCCTGCGCAGTCACCCGCTGATGTCGCCGTAGTGCGGGGACGATGGAGTAGATTTAGTGTTGTTAACATTCCTCCCCCCCCTTGAAAGGACAACTTTCAAGAGGCTCTTGGGATTCTATAATCATGGGACACAATCTGGATATTGCTCTTCGCAGATTGCCCTTTTTTGTGGAGTCGTCGACGACGCCATCATCACCGGGATAAAGTTTGGTAATCCGGCCCAACAGCCATTGTAGTGGTGGTAACTGGTCATCCTTTATCATCACGACGTCGCCAATTTGAATATTGTGGCCCTTGGTGCGCCACTTCACTCGCTGTTGCAGATCCGACAGTACTTCTTGGGTCCACCTTTTCCAAAATTGATGGCGCAACTTTTCCAACAGCTGGTATCGGTTGACGCTGACTCGTTCGGAGATTAGGGTAGGATCAGGCAAAGCCGTCAGAGGCCGCCCAATTAAGAAGTGCCCAGGAGTAAGTGGTGTTAGGTCGGACGGATCCGCGGACAAACACGTTAACGGACGCGAATTTAAAATTGCCTCAATTTGAGCAAACAATGTGAACAGCTCTTCGAATGTAAGGATAGTATTTCCTACTATTCGTCGCAGGTGATATTTAGCTGATTTTACGCCTGCTTTCCAGATACCGCCGAAGTTAGGCGAGTATACTGGACTGAACTTAAATTCTACACCTTCACTGGACGCGTACGCTCCGATTGGCTGGTCACACTTTTTTACCAATCTGGCCAACTCGTTACGTGCTCCTACAAAATGTTTGCCAATATCGCAGTAAATAGTTCGAGGTTTGCCGCGACGAGCAATAAATCTACGCAAACACAAAATGAAGGCGTCAGTAGTTAGGTCACTTAAGACATACGAAAATGCATAAGTAACATTTACTGGTGCGTGATCCGCGACCTTTGCGACCTGAAATTAAGAATGGACCCGCAAAATCAGTTCCACATGTTTCAAAAGGTGGAGCTGGTCTGACACGAAGACGAGGTAAATTACCCATTAAAGGTTGAAATGTTTGAGCTTTAAATCTGTTACATTTGTGACGAGGATCCGGCAGCGAGACATCCCTAACACGCGAACCGATGTTCGACAACCCTACGCGCCCGCAAGCGCTCGCGCACCAATATATAAGGCGTGGTGGGAGGCAGCTCCGGGACAGTCGTCCGAGTTCTGCGGCCCTGGCAAGACGTCTTCGCGCGCGCACGTCACCCATTTCCATTGCCTTGGCACAGCGGAACTCTGACGATTTGTTGACCCGTGTTCCCTACTAACTTAGTTAAGTTACCCGATCCACCTCCCAATCTGAAGGTTTAGCAGTGCTAGCGGATACCGTATGACGGCAAACCTTCACTCCCTAACCTTGACCGCGCTCCTGCGGTGAACCCATCCCCGGCCCGGGTGCTCTTGCGGCTTAGTGTCGCATACGACTCCGCATGCCAGCCTTCATTTCCCGTAGTGAGAACGTAGATATAAACTAACCAAACACCCGCCACGCTCCGCGTCGATATACCTACCGCGTAGGACGCGATCTCGTTACCGCTCCAGAATCCGTCCCGTAGGGAACCGCGTAGATCCTCGTCGCCCTATCTCGCCGTCCAGCCGTGACGGCAGTCAGACAGCAGTCGTAGCCTAGGCTTAGGTTAAGTGTTAGGAGTGCATTAACATTAAGTAACTATTGTGGAACTGTTAAATATATAGTGTGAAAACGTCACGTTGGTTTCTCTGGTCAATCCCTGGTAGGTTACCCCAAATTAGGTACACATCCCCTCACCGCACGCACGGCGGGCTGGGGCCAGTACATATGCTGACGAGGAACTCAGGCTGAGCTAGCTGAAAGGGTTCTTCGTCACACATTTAATACATTTGAACACGGTTTTTGAACTAAATGTTCTGCCACCAACTGGCCAAAATTGTTCCCTTATAGAGCTTAATAATTGCTGCGGGCCACAATAAAGTAGACGCAGATGTTCGTTTTCAAATAAAAGTTTTGTTAAACAGTGTTTAGAATCAATTAACATAGGATGAATTTTATTGTATGAACAATGTGATGCATTCTGGATACGACCTCCTACACGAAGTATACCATTGTCATCTATTGAAAGGGATTTAACGACAAAATATTTGATTTCGAATTCGAAACAGACTTTGTTGTGGATGTTATGTTGGGCTGGATAGCGTGTATGTTGGGTGATATAATTAGCAGGATTCGGGATCGTTAAATAATACGACTTGTGTTCGAGTGTCCATGACAGGAAGGAAGATTTTATTGTTTTTTAATAATCATAGACATAGACACCACAGATAACAATAGACAAGGTCTGTAATGCTATGTTTAACATCTTCCCGTTTTTTTTGAAAATTTATATTTTTAATCTTACAGGTTGTCATTTATATATATATGGTATCGATAACCTACATTATCGACACATGAACATTATGTTGTTACATTTTAAAAATTGACAAATATAAATATTATACATTACAATATTATAGTATCGATAACTTACATTATCGATACGTGACACATCACTAATCACATACACTTGTCATTGTGTGACATTACAATGACAGGCATTCTTTGAGGTTATACAGAATGAAAAACTTTATTAATTTTTACATTACTTTTTGACTTTTCACACCAGAATAATTAATTATAAGTGCATTAAAATTAACGATATCTGTCAGGCTTACGAATAGCACGACCAAAAGATGAATATGTTACATCATCTCTAGATTGCAATTTAGAATAATTTTTGTAATTATCGAGATTGAAAGTGATATTGTTAGAAGAAGAAACACTAGAATTACTTTCTTTAACATCAGGTGTTGGAACAGTGCAATTGCTTGGTTTTAGTATGTGTTCCCGGTTTCTACAAAAAGTACCTTGAGAAGAATCCAATAAATAGTTACGAGGGTGTTCATTAGTGTGCGATACAATACCAGGGACCCAAGGATTATGTAGCCTGTGCTTGAAATATATTTTATCACCTACGCGCAAACCCGACAGTGGCTTAGATAGATAGATAGATAGATACTCTTTATTGCACACCATACAAGTAAAATACACATGATTTTTACAGAAAGATGTACAATTTAGGCGGTCTTATCGCTAATAGCGATCTCTTCCAGACAACCTTTAGGTAGAGGACAACCATTAAAGAAAGGGGAAGGTGTTGCAGAGTTCTTAAAATTCTTACCTGATACAAATAGAAATGCATAAATTTATGGCATAAACGTATACATACAGTAATAAATAAATAAAAATAAAATAAAATAAATACATAACAATAATTATACATACAATAAACATACATACTACTTGATATATGCGAGGAGATGTCGAAACTAACAGTGACCAGTAATATTCTAAGATATAAAGGCAGTTTGTGTCAAGAAGAAAGAAAGTGTGCTTTAAGCCGATTTTTAAAAATAGCAATCGATTCGGATTTTCTGATTGTTAATGGTAAGGAATTCCAGAGGCGAATGGACTGGACAGTAAACGACTGCGTATAGTAATTAGTAGAATGGGGAGGAAATTGAAGATGTAGTTTTTTGGATGACCGCATGTCATGACCCCGTGATGACTGCAAACATTTAAAGCGCTTTTTTAAGTAGGGTGGTGATTTCGGACTGAACAATATGTTAAATAATTGCGAAAGAATATGCAAGTCACGCCTACGACGGATTGGAAGCCATTTAAGCAGAGTCCGGTATTCGGTAACATGATCATACTTCCGTAAACCAAAAACTATTCGTATACAGAAGTTCTGTAGACGCTCAAGGCTTAGTGTGTTTATTAAAATAATCTGATGATTTTATTTGTTGTTTTTCAATTTTCTTTTTAAGTTTATCAAAATCCACAATATTAGGTGTCAGTAGAGCATGTGAAATTGGTATTTTAGTGCGCAAATTCCTAGACATACACAACTGCGAAGGTGAATAACCAGATTCTTTAGGTGTGTTCCTATACATGAGTACTGCCAAGTAGGGATCAGTATTATCGGGTTTACATTTTTTCAAAATATTTTTTATTGTACCTATGGCCCTTTCTACCATTCCATTAGATCTACTCATGTAAGGACTTGATGTAGTATGAGATATACCCCAATTATTAGCAAAATTCTTAAAATCTTTACTATTGAATGGTGGACCATTATCGGAGTTTATGATTTCAGGTATACCATGCCTTGAAAATATAGATTTCAACTGAGTTATAACTGAGATAGATGTGGAATTTGACTGTAATAATGCCAGTTCAATATATTTACTGTAGTAGTCTACAACAATTAAGTATTTATTACCATCAAACTCAAAAATATCAATTCCTACCTTATTCCACGGTAACAACTTATACTCATGGTGTATTAATGGTTCTTTTGAATTATTTCTTCTATAGGTTAGGCATCTATAGGTTGACACATTTTAATATACTTTTCAATATCTGAGAACATATTAGGCCAAAATAATGTCATTGTTGCAGAGCGTTGACAACTTTGTATGCCTTGATGCCCTTCATGAAGTAAAGATAATAAATTATGTCTTAGAGACATTGGGACAATAATTATGTTATATATCAACTTTAGTAGTTAATGGTCAGGTGTTCTGTGGGTACTTACATGTTTACTTTGTTTTTTAATAAAGTCAAATATTGTAGGTAGGTTGATTATATTGACTTGACATCTGGCTACATAGCCTAATTCAGTTCTAATAAACAGTTCTCACATATATTTGTGTTTTCGTTATACTTCAGTACATAATAGTGGCGACGTATGGTGAAAAAGTGAAAAATGGACTCAAAAGCAGTGAAATTCGAACAATTCAACCCTCAAACAGACAATTGGGACATTTACTTGGACCGATTAACATTTTGTTTCGAGGCGAATGGCGTCATATTGGACTCGGCCAAAAGAGCTAATTTCGTTACAGTTTGTGGTGCACATGTTTATGAAACTTTACTGGCATTGATAACTCCGAAGAAAACTAGTGAAGTGACTTTTAGTGACATTGTTGCTGTTCTTACTAAACATTATAGTCCCAAGCCGAATGAAATATCAGTGTCGTTTAAATTCTACAAGCGCGACCAATGGCGGGGTGAATCGGCATCAGACTATATAGCTGCACTGAGGAAATTAAGTTCGGGTTGCAATTTTTTCGAATTGGAGCGAATGTTACGCGACAGACTTGTGTGTGGTATGAGTGACGGCAAATTACAATACGAACTATTAAAACGGGACAATTTACGTTATCAGGACGTGGTAGACGCTTTGTTATCGTCTGAAAGTGCAGGGCGGGATATGCGAATGATGCAAGACGCTAATAGCACGACGCTCGCGGCCGCTGCGTTGCCGCACGACACACTGCCTACCACTGAAACAATGGAGGTCAACGCAGTTCAAGTAAAAACCAACACTCGTTTATGCTATCGTTGCGGTGATCGTCATCCTGGAGAGTGCCGGTTTGTCAACGCAGTGTGCCGGTTTTGTAAAAAGAAAGGGCATCTCGAAAAGATTTGTTTAAGCAAAAAGAAAAATTTACTTTACAAAAATGTAAACTTCACTGATGAGCCAAGCGATAGTTTAAACGGCATCTACTGTGTACAAAGTACAAGTCGCACACCGCCATACGAGGTTGACGTATCACTAGCAGGAATCCCAATACGCATGCAAGTAGACACTGGCGCCAGTTTCTCCATTGTCAACGAGCGCACCTGGAACGCATTGCACAACAGGAGATAGACAGATTGGTACAAGAAGGAGTATTACGTCCTACTTCTTTTTCCGAGTGGGCCACGCCCGTTGTGCCGATCGTCAAGAAGACAGGAGAAATCAGACTATGCGGAGACTATCGCAGTACCGTTAATGAAGCGACTGAATCAGATACTTATCCTATGCCGACGGCAAATGAGGTTTTTGCAACTGTAGCTGAAGGAAAATGCTTTACGACTTTAGATTTGGATAGGGCTTATACTCAAGTCGTTGTCGACGATGACACGTCAAAATTGCTAACGTTAAATACGTGCAAAGGACTTTACACAGTACATCGCTTAGCGTTTGGAGTTAAAGCATGCCCGGGGATCTTTCAACGCCTAATGACGTCTCTACTGGCGGGCATCCCGGGAGTTGCAGTCCTAATTGATGACATTATCGTCTCAGGTCGCACAGTGAAGGAAATGGAGGCCAGGCTTGATACGGTTCTAGACCGAATTGAACGTGCAGGGCTACGACTAAACAAGACTAAATGTAAATTTTCTAGAGAGAGTGTAGAGTTTCTTGGTTTCGTCATTGACTCCGAAGGCATTCATCCAGCGCCAAGTAAGGTGGAATCAATAGTCAATACCCCGGAGCCTAAAAATAAGCGAGAACTCCAAGCGTTCCTAGGCCTCTATAATTTTTACGAGAGATTTATACCGCACAAAGCGACAGTCTTAGAGCCACTACATCGGTTACTAGACAAAACTAATACCTGGAAGTGGACTGAACACGAACAAAATGCTTTTGATACAGCAAAGCGGTTATTGATCTTTGATCTTACCTTAGCCCATTACAACGTGAACAAGCCGTTGATCCTTACCTGTGATAGCTCAGACTATGGGGTGGGGGCGGTGTTGTCTCACGAAGACCAATATGACCACGATCGTCCAGTAGCTATGGCTTCGAGGACTCTACACTCACACGAACGACGATACTCGCAACTCGATAAAGAAGCCGCGGCAATCATGTTTGGCATATCAAAGTTTCACAACTATCTAATGGGACGACATTTTCGTATTGTAACCGACCACAAGCCACTACTCGGTATATTCGACCCAAAGAAACCAATGACAACAATGCTATCACCTCGTTTGACACGAATTGCCATAGCATTGACCTCACATAGCTATGATATAGCATATAAACCCGGGTCACAGATTGGCAGCGCAGATAGTTTAAGTAGGTGGCCCCAACCGGTCCCAGAACAACCTGAGGAACCGCTCTACGAGGTCTTGCTGATGGCTGAAACGCCGGACGACTTCCCGTATGATGTCACGCATATAGCTACGGAGACAAAACGTGATCGCACTTTATCTCGAGTTGTTTATTATATCCAGTGTGGATGGCCAGCTAAAGAGACCGATCCGGATTTACGACCATTCTGGATACATCGCTCGGAATTATCACTACAAAATGACTGCATACTGATGGGCTGCAGAGTCGTAGTCCCGAGGTCTCTTCGTTCAGCGATGTTAAGTGTGTTGCATAAAACTCATTCTGGAATTGTCCAAACTAAAACATTGGCTAGAAGTTATGTGTGGTGGCCACGCCTTAACGAAGACATCGAATCATTAGTGAGCGGCTGTTCTAAGTGTTTGGAACACCGTCACATGCCGCCAAAGACAGCCCACGAATGGATTACACCAACGAGACCGTGGTCAAGAATTCATGTCGACTTTGCAGGCCCATTTTACAATAAAAACTTTTTGATCATTGTTGATTCATATTCTCGCTGGCCTGAAGTATTTGTTGTTAATAATATAACCTCGGCTACTGTAATAAGACTCCTAAGAAATACTTTTGCTACACATGGATTGTGCGACGTGCTGGTATCTGATAACGGTACCTCGTTTGTATCAAACGAAATGAAACAATTTTTAAATGCCAACAATATCCGTCATGTGACCACTGCACCATATCACCCTGCTACGAACGGATTAGCTGAGCGAATGGTTCAAACTGTTAAAGACAAACTAAAAAAGATGGATGATTTATCATGGGACATTAGAATACCCAACTTGTTACTAGGCCTTCGTGTCTCTCCATGCACTACAACACACAAAAGTCCTGCAGAGTTGTTGATGAATAGACGCTTACGTACCTTATTAGACACTATACATCCCGACAATGTACAACATAAAAAAACAGATAACCAAATTCGACAAAATAACCAAAGAAACAGAAGAGAAACAGAAGTTGGACAGGCTGTAATGTATAAAAATTACAGTAACACCGGACCGAGTTGGCTACGAGGCACAGTTATTAATAAAAATGGTCCTTCAAGCTATCAGATTAAGACCAGTGAAGGTGTGATTATAAATCGCCACATTGATCAACTTCTTAAAACTAAAGCGGCAGAACCCCAATTAAATAGAGAGGGCGGAGAGAGGATGATTATAGTTGAGTCAGACAATTCAAAGAGAGTAGAAGGCTCTAATACAGTATATAGAGATATTGCACAAGAAGCGATCGAAGAAAGTCAAGACTCTGACGCAATAATTGAAATACCAGATGCTGAAAAATGGGCAGATATGTTGGGCATTCCAAGTTCATCTCATACCATATCATCAGCTCCAGGGAAAATAAAAAATAAATTAAATATGCACTCTAAGATCCCATATCAAAGACCTGGTGCTGGTTCTTCTGTATCTGGAGAGAATCTTTACATTTCCTAGTGTGTTTGTTATCATTATTAAGTTAGTTTTGTTTATTGAAACTATTTTGTTA
Organism: Anania hortulata; assembly: GCA_963576865.1. NCBI lineage: Eukaryota > Metazoa > Arthropoda > Insecta > Lepidoptera > Crambidae > Anania > Anania hortulata. Next base: position 19,100,182 of record OY756402.1, on the reverse strand, counting down.
TTTACTTGGGTACTTACTTGGGGGGAAGGTATGTTATATATCAACTTTAGTAGTTAATGGTCAGGTGTTCTGTGGGTACTTACATGTTTACTTTGTTTTTTAATAAAGTCAAATATTGTAGGTAGGTTGATTATATTGACTTGACATCTGGCTACATAGCCTAATTCAGTTCTAATAAACAGTTCTCACATATATTTGTGTTTTCGTTATACTTCAGTACATAATAAATATTATTGCTTTTAAATAATAAATTATTCATGACATGAATCTCATTTTTAAAAGAAAAATAAGGTTTGACAGCATCTGGAATAGACTTTTTATGTTCAGGCCATCCTTCGTTACAGAAATTAATAATAGTTTGAAGTATATCATCTTTAGCAGTATGATCTTGTAATTCTTTCAACTTTGACTGACTGACTGATAAAGGCTTTATAATGAGGTTGACATGCAAGTCAATGTCTGAATCTAAATCAGTTATGACTTGTTCTGGCAAGGCAGATCTAGACAATGTGTCCGCGACATGTAAGTATTTTCCAGGTTTGTAAACCACATTTAGATCATAGGGCTGCAATCGAAGCATAATTCGTTGAAGACGGGGCGGTATATTGTATACAGCTTTATTGAATAACGACACAATAGGTTTATGGTCAGTTTCTACTGTTGTTCTACGACCATAGATGTATTGGTGATATACAACAACAAACCAACAAAATGGCAAGTAGATCTTTTTCAATTTGAGAGTATGACTGTTGGCTAGGACTGAGAGAAGCTGAAGAATAAGCAATTGGATTTTTGTCATGACTGATAACAGCACCCATTGCATCTTTTGAAGAATCTACAGATAAGACAATAGCTTTCGACTGGTCATAGTATGTTAGAACAGGGGCATTAGTGATAATGCTTTCAAGTCATTGAACTCTTGGTCATGTTTGTCTGACCATTGCCAAGTGACATTTTTAGACAAAAGTGTTCTTAGGTTAGTGGTATTTTGTGACAAATTATTAATGTATGAGCCTAAGTAATTGACCATACCTAAAAAACGTTGCAGTTCTGTAAGATTGCTAGGTGGGGGCATATCGCATATAGCCTTCACCTTGTTTTCATCAACTCTCACTCCATTCTCACTGAACACATGACCTAAGTATTTGACTTCGTGATAGCAAATAATTGATTTTTCTTTGTTAAATTTGAGATTGATTTCCCTAGCTCTTTGGAGAACTTTCAGAAGCCTTTCACCATGCTCTTCCTTCGTTCTATCATATACCATAAGGTCGTCCATCATGACCTTGACACCATCAATGTCACTAAACCTTTTAGTCATTTCTGAATGAAATATTTCTGGGGCCGCATTGATACCAAAGGGAAGCCTCAAAAATCTATATCGAACTAGCGGTGTAATAAATGTGCAAAGTTTGGATGAGCTCTCATCGAGTTTCAGCATCCAGAATCCTTTATTTGCATCTAGAGTAGAAAAGAATTTGGAACCAGCTAGAGTAGACTTAATTTCATCAATTGTAGGAAATTGGTAATGTTGTCTCATTATGGCCTTGTTCAATTTACGGGGGTCTATACATAATCTTAGTGAACCATTTTTCTTAGAGGTAAGTACTATTGAGTTAACCCATTCCGTAGGTTCATCTACTTTCTTAATTATGTTGTCACATTCTAAAAATTTTAGTTCTTTTTTAAGGTGTTTAATCAAAGAGAAAGGAACCCTACGGCAAGCATCTACTAATGGGACGGCATCAGGTTTGAGCGTTATATGACATTCAAATTCATTCAAGCATCCTATGCCTTGAAACAAATCTTGATTTTCTGACATAATATCAACATTCGATTTTAAATTATGAATTCTTTTAACTAGTTTTAGGTCTTCACATCTCTTACGGCCTATAATACTTTGACAAGGTAAGTCGACAATGTGAAACATCATATTAAGACTCTGATTATTGTAAATTACATTAAGTTTACATTGACCAACACTAGAAATAATTTCACCACTGAATGTAGATGATTTATGTTGACTTTTTTGTAAAATTTCAAGAGGTAAATTTAATTTCTGAAATATATCAAACGATATAATGTTAGTGTCAGCACCAGTATCTAAGAGAAACATTACAGGTTTACCATTTATGTGAATTTCAGTCTTGAAGTCTTCTTCAGTCTCTTCATTTCTAGTATTGACATTTGCACAAAACACTGGACCAATAAATAAATTATCATCACTGTTACCTTCATCTTGAATTGTGCAGATTTTCTGACGAGAACGGCAGACTGAAGCAAAGTGGTTGAGTTTTTTACATATCCGGCATGTAACTCCCATAGCTGGACATCGTACACGATGAACTTGACCACATCGGTGACAACTCCTGCTGCCAACATTTGCATTCCGCAACTGGGTGTTGGACCTAACATTTGGTTGATTACTCGACTGGGGAGGACAATCACTAGAGGACTTCTTGACTTTGGGGTTGGGATGGGACTTAGTGACGTTGAATTGATGACTTGTGGTGGTTTCGTCGTCTTGTATGATTTTCCTGGTGTTTTGTCTTGTGTCTCTGATGGTTTTGGCGAGTATGACGGCTGCCTCGAACGTAGATGGTCTGTCGATAAGTAGTCTTTCTTTAATGAAGTTAAAACTTGCGTTGAGGTTCCAAGAAAAGATATCCTTGAGCAAGCTATCTTGGAGATTACCGAAGTCACACTGAAGACTAATATTCTTGAGATCCTTGGCATAAGTCTCAATTTCCTCATCTGAGCCTTGTCTGCGATTAAAAAGTTTGTGTCTCTCCACGGCAGTGTCTGTTTTTGACAAAAAATAGCCATCGAAAAGTGCCACAAGTTCTTTGTATGTAATTTTTTCTAATTTGACGTTAAAAGAATGAAAAATCTCCATAGCCTCGGAGCCTATGCTGTTTAGCAGAATGGCGACCTTCCGCGTGTCGCTCTCATTGGTGAGGTTATTTGCGTCACTAATATGTCCATCGACATTTTAAAATCCTTCCATGTTTTTTGCATGTTGGAGCCTGTTGCAGCAAGTGCTGTAAGGTTGCCAGTTATAAAGCTCGTTGCCGTTGTAGTCGAAGTAATTGGAAGAGAAATTGTAGGTGGAGCCATGGCGACAAGTTAATTTGATGTCTTGCAGAAAAATGATGACTTTTTGACGAAATATTATTACGAACGAATTACCTGCTATTAATCCCACTTCTGACACCATGTTATGTTGGGCTGGATAGCTTGTATGTTGGGTGATATAGTTAGCAGGATTTGGGATCGTTAAATAATACGACTTGTGTTCGAGTGTCCATGACAGGAAGGAAGACTTTATTGTTTTTTAATAATCATAGACATAGACACCACAGATAACAATAGACAAGGTCTGTAATGCTATGTTTAACAGTGGACAATAAGTGTATATCTGTAGCAAAAGAATCATTTTGTGTGAATTCGTCGGCGGTAAGTACACCTTTTAATTTATTTGTATTTTTATGTTTACAGTTTTTTATAAAACGTAAAACATATGCCATTACTCTTTGTAGTTTACTGAATTTTGAATATTTTTCGAACGGTACGATGTTTTCAAGACGTTGTAATTTAAGACTTATTTTTGTTTCAGGTAATTCGACACGAGAGGGATTAGATAGTGGCCAACACTCTTCAGACTTCACCAGAAAAGGAGGACCGTGCCACCAGAGAGGACTGCGATGGAGCTGCTGTGATGAGATGCCACGAGAAGCCAAATCAGCTGGATTGACATCGGTGGGTACGTGACGCCATGACGACGGATCAGTCAACTGACGTATTTCCTGAATTCTATAACAAACAAATGTTTTAAGGGTTTTAGGTTGAGTTTTGAGCCATCCCAAGACAATTGTCGAATCAGACCAAATTATGGATTTTGAAACTGAGACTCTAAGTGACTCTATCACTTTGGAATGTAGTCTTGCACCAAGATTCCAATTCCAACCTTGGTATGGTCATTTCTGGCTTTAGTGGTGCTACTTTAGACTTCGCACATCATAGTTTGACTTGGCCATTAGACTTAATATAAATACAGGCAGCGTACGCTTTTTGTGAAGGATCTGTGAAGCAATGAATTTCGATATCAAGTGAGTTTTCTGATAAGACACATCTAGGTATTTCAATATTACAGACAGATAGGTGAGATTATTGAAAAATGATTCCCACAACAATTTGATCTCATCGGGAACAGGATCGTTCCAATCAGATTTAAGGCACCACAAATCCTGCAAGATGATTTTTGGTGTGATTGTACAGGCGGACAATAAACCGAGTGGATCAAAAGGTTTACTTGAAGCAGATAAAATGTTTCGTTTTGTTGTTTTCGACGGTATTTCAGAATTTGTAGAAAATTGTAGGACATCACTTGTAGGGGACCATTTCAGACCCAGGACTGTAGAGTCCTTAGAAAAATCCTGCGTTTGGTTATCGATAGGAAGATCATCAAATATTTCCGGAACGTTGGTACGGAACTTCCGCAATGGAAAACAACCTTCATTTAATTTTTCTGTTACATTCTTTACGATAAATTTTAATTCCTCTTTTGAGCTGCACCCTGTATTTAAGTCATCAACGTAGAAGTCGTGACGTATGACGTTGGCAATTTTTTCATCCTGACATTCACTAGCTAGTTGAAATAAACAACGTGTGCTCAAAAAAGGAGCTGATGCAGTCCCGTACGTTACAGTATTTAGTTGAAGAATCTTTAAAGGTTGTGACTCATCGTCTCGCCAAAGAATTAATTGTAAGTGACGTTGAGTTTCATCAATGTTTATTTGCCTGTACATTTTTTCAATGTCTCCTGTAACGACGTAGATATTTTGACGGAACCTTAAGAGGATCGAAAATAAGTCATCTTGTATTGTTGGACCAACTAACATTATTTCATTTAAAGACATACCAGAAGACGTTTTAAATGAAGCGTTGAACACGACTCTGAGTTTAGTAGTTTCGCTTTGTTCACGCAAAACGGAATGATGTGGTATGTAGTACCCAAATGTGGGACGGGACACCTCTGACAAGTTTAAGTTAAGTTTAATAATCTTGTTTCAGATTTGATTTGGTTAAACGTTTTTCTAAATTATAAAAGCGCTTGCGAACACTGGGATATGAATCACCAAGTGATGTTTCTGGATTTTCACGCAGCAGAAGTTTGACACAAAACCTTCCATTTGAAAGACGTTTGAAATTTTCCACAAAATGAGCTTCGCATTCCTCCTCATCTTTAGACAGTAATTTGGAGGACTGTGGAAGTTCTTCAATCTCCCAAAACTTGGCAAGAGACTCTTTTATCTCTTGCGAGAAATTACAATGAGTTTTAGAATTAGAAATAGACCTACTACCTATAGGACCAGCTACAAGCCAGCCAAATTTAGATTCTTGTAGTGTTGGTTGGTTTGGACTTTTAATTTGATTTGACATTACAACTTCCCAGAACACATCAACCCCCAGCAAAATGTGAATTTCTGAAGGTTGGAAGAAACTTGTATCTGCCAACTGAATATTATGTGGCAAATTAAATTTTGATACATCAACTGGGACGCTTGGCAAATGACTAGTTATTTGAGGAATTATCAAACAACTAACATCAATAGAAAAATCATTTATTCGAGATTTAACTTGAAGATCACAACTTTTAACTGTACTCATTACAGTGTTGTTGACACCACAAACAGTAATTGAATTAGTCCTAGAAGACGAGAAGACGAGATGTTCATTTTCTTTTAAATTCTTTCAGACAAGAAAGACGACTGGCTCCCACTGTCAAGCAACGCCTTAGCAGTGAAACTTTTATTATTTTTGATATCTACTAAGTCCACTTCGGCAGTACACAATAGAACCTGATTTGGTACCATGGCAGACAGAGTTAGACTGGACGAAGAAGACTGATTGGTGGAATTCACAGGGGTTGGTGGACCAGATGCATTTTTATTATTGTTGTTATCATCTGACTCTTTGTGTAGTAATGAATTGTGTCTTTTTTTACAGATTTTACAAGGACCTAGACGACACTGCGAAACATTATGACCAGAACGGAGACAATTAGGACAAACCTTGGTTTTGTTAACAAAAGAAATTCTATCACTCAATGTCATGGTTTTGAATTTATCACACATGTAAAGCAAATGACTTTGTTTACAAGCAATACCATTTTAAAAGTTTGAATTAGTGTTTGTATTAATAAATGACTTGTGGATTTTTGATTAAAATCCTTTACTGAATTCCTATCAGGTCTGCTTGAGTCAATGCGACTATATTGGATGGTTTCTAAAACATCAGCTCGACCACGAAGGAATTCTTAAAAGTCTGCAAATTTGGGTGACAACTTCAAAGTGTTTCTATGTTCTACCCATTGGCGACTAGTAGCGCTATCTAGTTTGGATGCCATAACATAAATTACTATTGTATACCAATATTGAACGGGTTCACCCAACTCTTCCAACGCACGTAAATTTTTTGAATAATAGTCAACCATGTAACGAATCGACTTGTATGATTCTTTAGAGATTGCATCAAAATTGAACAACGCTTTTGTATGATTATTTATGAGTATTCTTTTATTGCTAAAACGATCACACAATGACCAAGCTAAGTCATAATTTGACGATGTAAAACTAATCGACTTGATCACAACAGCAGCACCACCTTCCAACGAGTTACGAAGGTAATGAAATTTACTTATTGCTGACACAGAATCATTACTGTGTATCAAGAAACTCTAACCATTTTAAATGATTACCATCGAACGTTGGCAAATTTATTGTTGGCAATCTGACATTTAATTGGTTACGATTATTACAAGAAGCTGAACCATGACAAGATCCCGCTTGACTGTTGTTTGGAGAATGAGGCTTTTGAGATTTACTAAAAGTTTCTATGAAGTTTTGAGCAACAGCTATAATTTTACAAAAACTAGTCTCGATGAGGTCACGTTCCTCTATTTGAGCGTCAATATCTGATGCTAAACATTCAATTTTGTTTTGGACACTATCAAAAACAGGCAACAATTCCTGCATTCGAGTTAATTTTAATTGCAACGCTCCAATTACAACACAATCAATTTCCTTTGATTCAAGTTTACGTAAGTTGTCAACATATTTTTGAAAAACAGTAATTCTGGCCTTAATAGTATCTCTTTGATGATTAAGTTCTTTAATACTTTCTTTAGTATCAGCTGACATCTCTTTAGATTCGGCCATTATGAATGTTGATAATACCATAGGAGCAAGCAATGAATAAAACTCGATCAATTAAATGATAACGAAAAAAAAGTTAAAAAAATAAATAAATAAAAGGTTATCTGACCGTAAAAGCCGCCCGCAATGTACTGCGAAGCGGCAATCTATTCGTAACTGCTGCAACTGACCACCAATCGTACACGACTGACGTCACAGTGAGTTCTCGTCTATTCACGACAATTTTATTTTTCTCGCAATCACTTCATATGTAGGTAAAACTCGGCGGAATCGAAAAGTCAGCCGTTGTGACAGCGAACCTGGAATTGATACGGAGTAACTTTTGAATAGCCGTATACACAATTTGGTCGGGTTATACAGACGCTTCGAGAATTATTTTTACGTTTACGGTAGGTAATTAGCAAGTACGTAATGATAGAAAATAAAAGTATTATAGACACGAACGGATTGCAAAATTAGTGTGAAGTAGGTTACTAGCTTTAGACAGCCAAAAAAAATAGGTAACCTATGACATCACGTTTTAGCACTGTTGTGTTAATTGCAAATATTAATGCGTTTTTACGACAAGACAACATGAAAATTAGTTAGTAATTAATGAAGTGGAGTAAGCTACAACTGTTTTAGACAACAGCTACAAATTAGGTAGCTTTGGGCTTGACAAACCTTTGCACTTCGCAGACAAAGCGAGCTGTATATGGACTTAGTGACTTAGCAAGTAATAAATTGTATGGCATGTGCAGATAGGGTCATTCACTTGGCAAACTGACGTGCACAAATTAACAAAAAGAAATGAAATGAAAATGAAAGCAACGGTACGTAGGTAGGTACGTTCGTATCACGCGAAAAGTTATTTACCAAGCTGGATTGAATGAAACCGAAAGTATTAAAGTATAGGCACACATTGGTTGGATGCAGAAAGTAGGTAGCTAGAAAAGAACACCGTCCACTCAAACAAGGCAATTTTAAACCTGAATAAGCTGCAAAACATAATAATTTATAACTTATAAAGAAACGGCTAAAGACTAACATAAAACGTTTAAAATGGAAACAAATACGACGACTATATTATGCGCAGGCTGCCTTAAGACCCCGCCTGGAAAAAAATACCTTACTTGCAGTTTGTGTAGCTTAGTTTACGACCTAGAATGCGCAAATGTGTCAAGTGAGCGATACTATAATACTATGACGGCTGATCGTAAGAAGACCTGGAAACGCCAGTCTTGTTTTTGTAAGTTGCCAAAAATAGGAAACCTAAATACTCCGCTACGGCCACCGCAACAAACTGAAAATGAAACATAATAGATTTATTAGGATATATGTATATAAGGTCTAACAAAATCAACTACATTCCTTTTAATCGGGGTATCTGTACATCGAGCTGAGCAGGCTCACCAAATTTGAGCGAAAAATTCAGGCTAGTTACGGAGATATTGATCATAACAATCTCATTCCGTAACTACGAAAATCTACACCCTTTACAGCTGTTTACTACTACATTAACACACTACGCACGCACACAAGCAAACGTGACCCACACATGCACACACTCAAGATAACTACAGAATACCTAATAGTACTACCGGCGGTGCGGCGACGGTGACTCAGAAATACCAACATGAAAGAATTACCCTGATTTTAGGGTAAAATAAAGTTTGTGGGTTTTCTTTTATAAGGATTTTTTTCACTACGGATTGGAGTTGAATTATGTGTTTCGCAATTAGAGAATTAGGAATTAGGGGTTTTAATTAGTTGTTGATTTTTGCGGTCACGTAACCGAACCGACGTCGAGAGAATCAAAAGTTGGCGGTACTTCATAATCGATCAAGATACTACGAACAGCTGACCGCAGAGTGCGTTGTTCGCGAACTGACCGGAGAGTGTGACTGTGTTGTTGTGACCTAATTTACGTAACAAAACTTTAACGACTCACTAGTTTTCGTAGTAACCAAAGCCGTATTCACATATCATTTTGAAAGAACGAAGATACCGCGGAGACAACGACAATTTCGATCAATGCTCTCGTCTATTCAGATTCAATAAAAATGGCTGTACGTCGTTACGTCTAACCGTTCCCAACTTCCCACCACGGCTGTAAACTCGTCGTGTAATGTGCTATTAAATTAAATTAAATTTTACAAACAAAACTACAATCGAGTTGTTTAAACTGAAAATAACAAGGTCATTAAAGTCTAATTTCTCGCCTTCTTTAATTCTACTTTATTTTTTAATTAATTTTGGAGGTACAATTATTTTGGAATTAGCAAGACCAAGTTTTAAAGGTGGCCCCGACAAAAGTACCCCGCCGTGTTTGTCGGTATCTTGGATAGGGTGACAAGCATTTTGTTTAGCTAAGATAAGATCGTAGGTATTCGTAAGGAAATAAAACATTATGCTATTTTAGGAACTGAAATACATTTTACTTATTATTTAAGTTTCAAAATTTGAGATATTATTATTGTTTTTAAGGAAAATTGTTGGAATAAAAAGGTTTTGCTATTTTGTAATTAATTCTTGATAGTCGTCTAGATAATGAAATCGACACCGTAAAAGTTGATATTAACTTGACAAACCACGGGACAAACTCATTTCAAAAAATGCTTTAAAAGTTACCTAGAATTTAACTCTTAACCGGTCGCAATATTACTATGAGAAAAGTATTAAAATGTGATATTTCGTTCAATTAAACACGATTATAATTGTTTTGCCTAAAATAATTAAATAAAAAATGTTATGGATTGTTTTAATAAACCTACTCAAACATTCGTGTAAAATCGTAATCCTAGAGTCCTAGATATTTATTTAACGTGGAAGCCCTACCGTACTCGCAAACTGCTGACTAGGCCGCTCGAGCCGAAAGGCCGGTGTCGGGCACGTGTCGGGGTCAATCAAAGTGTGCATGCGGATAGATAGGGATGTGCCACATTTGTTCTGATTTCTAGGCTCATAGTTTTTTACGAGATCGGATCATTCATTCATTACATTACTAATTAAGATTTTATTTTTGTTTAAACTAAAATTTGATTTTATTTGATTTTAACTAAGTTATTGAGACGATAACAATGTTTAATGAGTTTCGAAAAATAGTCTTATCAGCGCATATTTCATATTAAGTGGTAAGTAAAACATGTTTTTAGTGTTTTGATTTCTCTCGAAGTTGTTTCCTTTTTGCCACTTACAGTAACTCAAGTAAGTAATGTGAATAAGCATTTTAAAAATACATATTGGTAATTTTGCGACTGTCAGCTAAGAAATAACTGCTAGATAAAGTACGATATGTTCGAGTTTAAATGCTATGGCCTAGTTAGTTCGTTAAAAATAATTCTTAGTGACTTTTTAAATTTAGTCGTTGTATGCTTTATCAGTCTTTGTCTGTCTTCAACTGACACTTTAGAACATTTATTACCGGTTTGGACAAAATCATTTTACTCTAAAAACAAGAGTTTTACCACTGATTTGGTACTAGAATGGCGAGTTGAAAGCTAAGGTAAAAAAAAAAACTTGTGTCGTACTCACGATTTCGTTTATGTAGTAGTAAGGTGTCAGTTCCCAATTCACGATCAGTTATCCGGTATGTTTTAGTTTTTAGTATCCTTTAAATAATGATCCCATCTTAGGCGCATCCCTAGCTTGAGCTTTTTCGGCTTTTGCAGGCAGCGATGCCAGATTGGTTATTTTTCTCGCAATTCTGGGTAAAAATTTGGCTCATGGAGAAATTTTGGAGAAAAGGAATCTTTGGAGAAAAATTAAAATTGTGGAGAATTTTGGGTACATTTATTTGGTGGTGCCGTCGTTGTTTTCGATTTCTGTAACACAAGTGCTTTGGCTACTTACCACAGGATCAGAGCAATGTATGTGATGTTGTCCAATATTTATTATTATTATTATTTATTTTTAATTTTCCAATGTTCCACTGACCTTTCAAACCCTGGACTGGCTGCTGACAAATTTAATTTGTACCTATTTAATTATCGCCGTATTGGCGCTATAGGCCAATAAATAGGCCTTACCCTTTGAGTATCTAGTACAGGTACAGGCAGATCAAGGAATTTATAAGTACTTCGTACAGTACTTATAAATTCTTTGAGACAGATACACATACGAGCATAATGTACAGACAACAGCTCTTCAACCTACCATAAAACATAAACTTTTCTTAATTTATAATAATCTATACTAATTGTATACCTACGTGTCGGACTTAAGCTGGTGACAAACTGCAACGGACGCGGCTCTCGGACTCGTTTTGACATTGTGAGGTCAAGCGCTGCCATTGGTCTATCCTTCAGACAACTTCCGCCAGCCCAAGGATCGACCAATGGCAGCGTTTGACCTTACAATGTCAAGACGAGTCTGGAGCTGCGTCCGCCGCCATCTGTCACCGGTATTAGTTGAAAATCGGTTCAATTGACCTATAACTATTTGGGTAGTTTGATCTGTCCTGCCGTTGTCTGTACGGCGAAATTAGTTCAGATCTCTTACTTGAAGCGTTCAAGTCCATCATTCGCTCCACTCACTCAGTCACTCCAGCACAGCTGTGAATGAGATTTTGTTTAACTGCGTTGTTGAGTTTGTATCATGTTTTGTAAGCTGAACAGTTATCTATGTTATAACAAAGAATAAGTTTTCGATTGTCGCAATCATTTCATGTATTTTTCGAAGACACAATGTCAACAACAAGAAGATACAGATCAGCTTGGGAAGCTGAACCACAGTTTTCTGGTAAGTTTTTGCTTTTTTCCATTGCTCAACAAAACAAGAGCTTTCTTTCTCTGTACCAATATAATTATTGAAGACGTTTTTATCACATTATTTTTAGGGTATATTACTGTACGTACTGATCTGGATTCAGCTGCTTTATCCAGTAAGTAACTGCAATAAAAATGCGGATTTCGGATGTCGGATTTAGTGCTTAATAGTTGGGGTGAATTGAATATTGTTGTGTGGTGGGTGGTGGATATTTTTAGGATACTTTAATTACCGGGAGGCTATTCTCATAAATAATCGGATTTTATTTTGTATTTGGTGTCCAGTGTGTTTAAAATTTTTCGGTGTGGCCATAACAAAAAATAAAACCTATTAATAGGGTTATTTCTACAATAAGTATATTTTTGTTTTAGGGTGGCTTACACATGCGGAAGGAGACGGAACCAAAGCATTTTGTAAACTATGCAAATGTCTTTTACAAGCGCATAAAAGAGACATTACAAACCACGGCAAATGTAACAAACATGTGCAGGCCTTTAAGTTTTCCCAACTTGGTACTAGCAATTCAAAATTAAGCAGTTTTTTTGGGATAGATTTATCTAACGAGAGAAAGACAGCCGAACTTAAAGTTGCTGTATTTATTGCTGAGCACTGCTCTGTTTTGGTCGTTTGCTTTGCGGATTGAAATTACATTAAAAATGACATTTCACCATGCATGTTAGAAGAACTTATAGAAGACATTGGTGATAGTAATTATTCAATGATTATCGATGAGAGTACGTCTATTGACACCAGAAAAACTATGTGCATTATGGTACGCTATTTTAGTAAGAAAAAGCTAAAAATTGAAACTACTTTTTATAGACTACTGGAGATAGACGGCGGTGATGCTGAAACGTTAACCCAAGCCTTTAAAAGTCAATTGGTTAGGGATGGGCTAGATATTACGAAATTGATCGGTATTGGCGTTGATGGCGCAAATGTGATGGTCGGACAGAACCATTCATTCTCTTCTATTCTGAAAACATCTGTTCCCCAACTGACAGTCGTTAAATGTGTTTCTCATTCCTTACATCTTGCTGCAGAGGAAGCATGTAAAGTTTTACCATCACTTAGTATTCTGCCTGCAAGCAGACGTGCAAATTTTAAATTAATATTGTTAGTAGATTAAGTCAATTAAGTCATTTTTCTAAAATAGTTAGTTATTCATTTATATAATGTCAACTTTTTAATTTTTACAAAATTCAATGAATTCTTTTATATTATAAAAGCAGTAACATAAGAGCCAGTCACTTTATTTGTTTTTAAACGTACTACCCTCAAGTAATTTTAAGTCATTAGGTAGTAAGTTATAAATATAAATGCACATGTTGAACACATTTTTCTTGTACATATATTTACGGCTGGGGGGTTGATATAATAAGTTTTTAAATTTAGCCCTTTTTTGCCTTGTGTAGACATCAGTGTATTTTTCAAAGTAGATTGTATTGCTTCTAACAAACAGACACATATCTCTCAAGTAGATGCAAGGCAGAGGAAGAATTTTAGATGCTCTAAAGAGAGGCCTGCACGAGTCAAGAAACCACAGTTGGAATTTATTGTCCGAGAGTGTCATAATTGGTTCTCGTCTAGTACCAAAAGACAAATTGATTATTTATTATTATATGAGGCATTGACAAATAAAAAACCACTTAAAATTAACAAGTTATCGGGTACTCGCTGGCTGGCTCGCATTAATGCTATTGTAAAGATTTTAGAGCAATGGGATGCTTTAGAGCTGCATTTTAGAATCTCTAAAGATAAAGAAAATTGCTTTACTGCCAAACAATTACATCAGTTGTTGACGAGTAGAGCAAATAAGCTGTATCTTTTATTTCTTAAAATGTCACTAAAGGCAATTACTGACTGCAATCGACTGTTCCAGTCTGATAATGTAGAACCTCTGAAACTTTTGGGAGACCTTCAGACTCTACTATTCAATTATCTCTCTATATTAGTTCCCCCTGAGCGCTTAAGCATGATCAGTCGTAATGATTTGCACATGTTCCGTTTCCGTGATGTGGTCATGAATATACGCTGTATTAACTTGGGTTATTACTTTAATGAAGAATCTCAGGGAATGTGTGACCTTGAATTAAAAACTATTAAAGAAAATTGCACTTTATTTCTTATTGTGATGTGTGAACAAATCCAAAAGAGGATTCCAAATAATTTAAATGTTTTAGAAAAAATTTCATCTTTTTCACCCGAAAAAGCATCCAGCCAAGTTAAACCTGATATAAATGATATCATTGTTTCATACAGTCACGTAATTGGTACAGAAAACATCGATACGGCTATGCAGGAATGGAGAGTTCTCCTATTCCACCAGTGGAAGCAGACTGATGTAACAGAAGAGTTTTGGGGTGAGGTCTTGTCAGCCAAAAATGCCGCTGGGGAGCCAGAGTTTAAAATAATAAGCAAATTAGCAACGAGTATTTTAAGCTCGCCATTTTCAAACGCGAGCGTTGAACGGGCGTTCTTCATGATGAGCATAGTAAAGAACAAGCTCAGGAACAAAATCATGAGAGTCAGATTTGCTTTAAGGATCAATAGCTGCGTAAATTTCCAACCCACAAAAAAAATGTTGCGAAAATTCAATTCGGAACAAGTCTATAAAAATGACACCACAGATGAAGAAGACACCATTGTAATGGATGTATTTCATTTTTTCGATGATCAATATAATACTTCTTCCTAGTAAAATATTTAGTTTCTTTTAAGCCAGTACCGAAAGCAATTTTATTTTAACAATCAAACAACAGGTACTGCCATTTGTTCGTAGTTTTAATATTATGTATTTGTATTTTTAAACTGGTGCTACACGGGGGCCGGACGCGTCTTGACACTGCTTTGACAGTCAACTCTTCGCTTCTTGGTCCGGATTGAGCATACCTCGATTTTATCTTATTGAAACTCGAGTGGAGTAGGTGAATATAAAATCGGACCAAATTTGAAGACACTAGTATTTATTATAGCCATTTTCGGAACAGGAAGTGGCGGAGTCTTGCTAGCCAGCTGGCGGAAGTTGACGGAAGGATCGACCAATTGCAGCGTTTGACCTCACAATGTCAAGACGCGTCCAGAAACGCGTCCGCCCCCGTTTATCACCTTTAGCTAGTTTTAATTCAATAAAATTTTAAAATACCTCGATTAATAGGAAGTGACCACAACGTAATGTAACCACAGAGAATCCATCGGAGGTTGCTATTTCTTGCCCTGAACTAATAGGCGAATATCAATTAAAATTATATGTATACAACACTCAATCAGTCAGCAAATGGCAGCCCTTGACATATTGTGTGTTTCCTTAAGTCTATGGTCTCTGTGGTTACTTAAGTTTTTCAAAACCGTTTTTAATCCTTTTTCTGTTACAAGCTTTGCATTCGGCATGGGTTGTATATTTAAAGATTGTCAAACTACACACACTCACCAACTCTCAACACCAAAGATACAGAGTGTTTCATTTTTGACTGCGTTTTAATTTATTTATTTTGTTAGAAAACATAACTTTTAAAACAATACCTTATTTTTTGTCATCGCAGTCAGTATGATGTATAGATACCCCCCTTTAAAGGAACGCAGTTGATTTTGTTAGACCTTGTAGAGGATACATACCGATTAGGAAAGTACTATGGTAAAAACAGACCACTGGTAGTGGAACTCCTCAGCAAGAGAATGACAAAATATGTATTAAACCAAAACACCTACACAAAAGGAACCGGAATAGCTATAGCTCCATTATTGGATGAAAAATCCCGAAAGGAACGAAAAATCTTACGGGATGAAATGATGTCTGCACGAAAGAAAGGTCTGCACGCTGTTATTCAAGAAAATAAGCTATATATACAAGGAAGGATAATTGATCCCATGAACCTACAAATACACACACAGAATGAAATAACAGCAAATATTCCTACAACAAAACAAAACTTAGAGAGAAATAGAGGAAATGATCAACCAAAGGAACAAAACTTCAATAGAAATAGTCAAAAAAATTCCTTTCGAAGATAAAGAGAAACGATCAAAAATACTAACTCAGAACTTTCAAAGTCTTAATAATAAGAAACATTTATTGAAAGCATATTCATATTCATTTATTCACTTTATAATGTAAACCAATAGCAGTACAGTTAATAGGCTTAAAAAGATGGTAATAAAACAGTTACATTATAACCTCTATGAGGCATTCGTGAACTCAATTATTTGATAAAATTAATCTTAACAATATTATCATTCCATTTACAATTATTAGACAATATTTATTATTTATGCTCCTAAATTATAATAATTATGTCAATAGCGTCACTTAGTATTATATCAATGGATTAAATTACAAATGTCAAATAAAATAAAAGTTACAATTTACAACAAAAATATCAACATAATTAAAATTCTGTATAATGTCAATTACTTTAAAAATTATAATAAAATTACAATTTGTCATTAAAATATTCACTTAAATTATAGTACGTTTTTTCAATTAATAATTTTTTCAACTCTTTATCGAATTTCATGCCTTGGAGGGCCTTAACAGAGTCTGGCAAATGATTATGCACTTTGACGGCCATATAGTACGGACCGCTCTTTTAAAGCGCAAGTCGGGCTGGGGGTAGTACGAAATCATTTGCACGGCGCGAGGCGTAACGGCTTGATGCATCGTCAAAGTGTTGGAAGTACTTACTGTTTTTTCGAATAAATCGACATATCTCGTATATATATACGCAAGTGACCGTTAGTACTTTATATTTAGCAAATAATATTCTACACGAGTCTCTCGGCGATGTAAACGTTATTATCCTAAGACACCGTTTTTGCAACACAGATACCGCAGATACATCAGTCGAGTTACCCCAGAAAATAATTCCGTAACGTATCCAGGCAGCAGCGTGGCTGTAATAAGCAGTGAGAGCACACTCCTCATTTGTACTTTTTCGAAGTTCTCGCAGTGCAAACGAGAAACTACTTAGCCTATTCACCACGACTTCTACGTGTGGTTTCCACGAAAGTGTCGAGTCTACCGTTATACCTAGTAACGAGAATGTATTTACTTGTTCAATTATTTGTCCCTGGTATGAAATCGAATACATTAGTTTTTTTCTCTGATATGGCCTAAATTGCATCATTTTCGTTTTTCCAAAATTAAGTGTTAGACCTATGTCTTTTAGATGTGTTATAATTTTTTGGAGGCAGTCATTTACAATACCTTGTAATTTGTTCACATTATCCAGTTCACAAGTGACTATTAGTGTAGCATCATCTGCAAATAAAACAATTTTTTGTGGTACTATTGATGGTAACTCATTAATGTAAGCTAAAAACAACAAACAACCCAATACACTGCCTTGGGGTATAGACCCATTTATATCTCGAGTAGAGGACCTAATTTGCGTCAGGTTTCTAGTTCTGTCATTTAAATGAGTCAATTGTACAAATTGTTTTCTATTGGCCAGGTAGGAAGCAAGCCAATTTTTCGCTTTTCCACGTATACCGAGTAAGTCTAGCTTATGTATTAAAATATCGTGTAAAACGCAATCATAGGCCTTAGTCATATCCATGAAAACAGCGATAGCACACTGGTTTTTATTTAGCGCACCTAGTATTTCGAGATTACATTCAAATACAGCCGATACAGTTGAATGGTTTATTCTAAAGCCATGTTGATTACTATGTAGAACATTATATTTTTCCAGACAAGTATAAATTCTCTGACATATGATTTTTTCATATATCTTTGATATGACAGGTAATAAGGCAATAGGACGATAGTTTGCAACATTTAGTGTGTCCCCTTTCTTGAAGATAGGCTTTACCACTGCTAACTTTAAAGCATCTGGAAATACGCCTTCATTATAAGATTGATTTATCAAAAATGTTAATGGTTCCACAAATTCTTCAACACAGTGTACTAGCAGCGTACCTGGAATTTCATCATATCCACAGGAATTATTACGGTTAAGGCCTAATATTGCTTTTTTCACGTCTGACTCCGTTACATCTCTTAAATAAATTGAATTTGCTAAAGATGTCGTATTTTTCTGGCATGAGGCAGTGTTAGTTCTATTCGCACTTATATTTACATAGTAATTATTAAATATGTCTGCTACTTTTGTTGGTGACCTTATGTTTTTGTTATCATGCTTTAAGTTTTTATTTTTATGTTTTATATTCTAATTTGGATTAATTTTTTCATTGATCATACTCCACATTTCTTTGTACTTATTTCGTGCTTTCTTTAGCCTATTTATATAACATTTTCTTTTTTCTTTTGCTAGTATTTTCTTTAGTATCATACTATACATTTTAGTGTAAGTTTTTAAAGTGTCATTTTTATAAGTGGATGTAAGTAAGCGCAATATACGTTTATGATAACAGCATTTCCTTAAACCTCTCGTAATCCATTTAGTTTGTCTTTTATTTTTAATCAAAAATGTCTTTCGCGAAATATATGCATCTAATAAGTCCTGAATTGTATTAATAAAAATATTGTAATTTAGATTTACGTCATTTTTTGAATTCAATAAATTAAGCCAATTTATGTGTCCTAAGTTTTCTTTTATATTGTCCATGTTTCTTATATTAAATCTCCATTTATTTATTTTGTAAGAAAATGTTGTATTATCACGTAAGTTTTTATACAAGGGAAATTTCCCAATTAATGTGTGGTGATCTGATAGATAATATTTCTTCACAGTTGCTTGCATGTTTACGTTGGCAGTAACTATGAACTGGTCTATGCATAAAGAGCTATTTTTCGTCTCTCGTGTAGGTTCTTTTATTAGACAATTTAAACCAAATGATTTTAACAGGTTAAGGAATCTCTGAGACAATTTTGTATTTTTTGTCACATCTATATTAATGTCACCCGCTATAATAATTTTTTTATTAGAAGAATTTTTTGCTAGGTGGTTAAACAATGCTTGTATCTAAGAGAAAAATACCTCTACATCTCTTTCCGGTCGATAGATAGATATTATTAATAGATTAAATTTTACAATTTCTATAGCACAAAATTCCACTACAAATTCTACTGTGTAAGACTGTATATCTATACGTTCCGTTGTCCTAATATGATTTCTAGCAAATATAGCCACACCACCATGCACATGGCTCCGCCGCAGGAACTTAGCGCGCAGTTCATAGCCCTCCAACGCATATAGTCGATAATTATCAGGCAACAACTAGTGCTCGACCACAACAATAATGTCCACATCAGCATTCATTAATAAAACATTTAAATCATCCACTTTGTTAGTTAGACATTGAATGTTTTGGCTCATAATTTTACAAAAGTTACGAGATTTAGGCACGAAAGGAAGGTTCTATCACAGTTTCTTGGTATGTATGCAATGATGATTATTATTATTATTTATTTATTTTCCAAATTTACAACTATCATTACATGATAATTATATATATATGATAATCCTATGAAACGGAGACATTCTCTTCCTGCCGTCTGTCACACTTTACCCGACTGTCAAGATCTAAAATAAGTTGGTTAATGTCATATAATACTGTTTTAAGGCCCCTAATATTGATTTGTCCATTAAATTTCAAAAACATGTCATAGGAGTTGCATACATTTTTTTTTGAGTCAAGAATGTAACAATATTTATATTTTAAATTGTCATGATAAATTATTTTATTAAACATTTCAATTCTCCTGTTATAAATATTTGCTTGATAACAAAACTTAAATGTCGGCAGGCATACTATAATATTGGTATATGTCACAGTTAACAATATATTCCTTATTTGCTCAACAATTTTTCTGTAATTACTTGACACATTAAAATCAATCTCCCCTAAAAACAATATGCAATAATCATTAAAAGTATAGTTGCTAAGTTTTTTATGAATACCGTTTAACAATTCAGTAACACCACCGCCAGGAATGCGATAGTGAACCATGTTGTATTCCGCAAAGTTGTTTATCATAGTTTTCGATGCTTTGTTTCGGTCAATAGTGCTGATAAGACACACTTTCTTTTTTTCATTTCGTAAAATATTTCTCTCTAGCATAGGTTCTAGCACACTTTGGTTCGTTTCTGGTCCGTTTACAGATTTTTCCTGTCTTTTTGGGGTGGACGTATTTATTATTTGATTTTGTTGTGAATGTTTATTTTCTAAATTAGTAACAGTATTTTTCAATTTCAGAATTTCATTCTTAGCCATTTGTAGTTCTGACCGCAGCTGGAGAACTTCAGCCCTCAAAGATTGAATGTTTATGTTAGGAGTGTTAGGACTATTTTCTACATCGATGGTACGCGAGTGCGTGCTGCTCACTGACAAAAATGATGATGATAAATCAGGACCCGATTTTGATTTTCTTTTCACTCGAACTGTTAAAAAATTGGTATTGTTATCTTCTTCATGATCAACAACTGTTTCTAACCCAGACAATGCTTCGAATGAATTTTCTGTTGGTATATTGATGTTAAGGTGAGGGTTTTTATTAAATCTACAACCATCACACTGACATTTTGTACGATTTTCAGGCTTCATTAAGTAAAACAGCTTATCCCCAATACTTGTGCAATCCAAATGGAAATAATTATCACAGTCTATACACTTTATAAAGTCTTTTTTTGTTATTTCCTTTTCGCATTTACAATTTTGCGACATCTTGTAGTTATCAAATTAATTATGTCAAAAATATTATTAATTAACAAATTTATAATAATTAATAATTATACAAAGTATTTTATGTAATTTTTTTAAAAATAGTATTGTCAGAAAATAAGAAAATAAGAAAATAAAAATACAAAATAAAAAAGTCAACATTTGTCCAAATATAACTTGGTCTCGAACTTGCATCAACTTAGACACTTTTCTCCAGAGCTGCAGCGTCTTACGCCAATGTTCCACGGAGTCAATGAGTAAACATGTGAATTTATGTATTGGTTGTTGTTTACCTATGACTGTTGTTCGTTACAGTTTTTGAATGATACAATCTTTTTTTACAACACCAGCACTTTAAAAATATTAACAAAATATTGTTTGCTCGATAAAACGTCTTATTTAAAAGTTAGCAATGCACCTTTTAAACTTTTAAGTTATATTTGACACTGTTTTAAAGTTATTTTAAGTAAAAAAAAGTCACTTCCTTAGTAAATAATTTCTATTCCAATATCACAATAATGTCTTGTCACTTTGCTTTGCAAACACTATCACTGATTAATTGTACTATTGTCAACACATTCTTTACATTAGTTATGAGAAAATACAGTTTTTCTATTTTTAAAGCGAATAAAATACAGAGAGCTTGTTTACATTGGCGGTGGCGCCATCTCCATCCCTGTCATATTAAGAAGAAAATCCATCATGTAAAATAGTATGTGCTACTGAGACATGGCAGACTTGAATTAGAACTAGAACTAGGAAAAACTAGACTTGATACAAATTCCAAACTATAGGATAGTTTCATCATTTTACAGAAGACATCGAGTAGGAGGTGGTGTTCTCATCCTTATGGAAAATCAAATAGACTGTAATGATAAAACTGATCTTACAGAAATGTCAATTGAATATGTGTTGGAAGTTTGCGCAAAGTCTGAACTGCCGAAAGAAAATATTTTACTCATAATAATGTATTGGAATGGCAAAAATGAAACATCATTCTTTAATCAACTAGAAAAAATATAACCATATATAAACACAAAATATTAAAAAAAAAAAAAAATTGGGCGGTGATTTTAACATAGATGTAAAAAAAAATTGCCCTAAAATAAGACGCATTTTAGACTTGATGTTCGAAAACGGTTTGATACATAGTGAAAAAAGCCACGCGTATTAATAGGAAAACATCAACATGCTTAGATTTATTATTCACAAACTTCACTAATTTGGGACTTGATACATCCGTGGAAGAGTTGAGATTTTCCGATCACGCAGGTGTAGTAACACTTATTGAGTTTAAACAAAACTTAGCAAAACACATTTGGTTTATAAAAAAAAGAATATTTATTTATTGCAAACTTTACAGCATGTAAATTTAACATAAAAAACACTTTGTATTAAATATACAATAGAACAAATATAGAAAATTTTAGGAAAAGCTTGAGAGATATAAATTGGCTAGGAAAACTTATCGCAACCAAAAACATAGATGAAAATTATGAAATCTTCAATGACCTTTTAAAAAAATTACTAAATATGTACATACCTAAAATAAAAATAAAACTAAAATCGAAACAAGAAAATTATTGGCTCACGGTTGGAATAAAAACCTCCTGTCGAAATAAAAGATTGTTAAAAATTATAGCGCAAAAGTCCAAAAACTAAACCTTATTAAAACACTATAAAACCTATGAAAAAATTCTTAAAAAAACAGTTTCAACAGCTAAAAAAATTCATAATAAAAAGCGAATACAAAATTCTTCAAATGTAGTTAAAGAAATGTGAAATATAATTAACGAATGTTCAAATAAAAGAAAACAACCAGAAAAGAATAACATTAAATTAAAAATAAATAACACTACAATAACTGATCCAAAGCAGATCTCAGATATATTTAACGATTACTTTGCATCAATAGGCGAAATAAAAAAAGATTGCGAAAACGACGGAGAACAAATGCTCGGTATATCAATAATTCACCCCTCAGTGAATACAATGTTTCTAGCACCAGAACATTATAATGAAATTCACAAAAATATAAAAGCCTAAAAAACAAAAAAAGTTGTGGAATAGATGAGTTTCCACCTTCTCTCATTAAAAATTGCGTAGACGAACTAACTGTACCCTTCACAATGCTTATAAATAAATCTTTTGATGAGGGAACATTCCCTAATATACTAAAAAGAACAATGATTAATCCAATCTATAAAAAACAAGAAAAAACTAACCCAAACAACTACCGCCCTATAGTCCTCCTGCCCACTGCGTCTAAACTGTTTGAGACAGCTATCGTTGATAGAGTTTATAATTTCTACGAAAAATACAAAATTTTTGATGCCAATCAAAATGGATTTAGGAAAAAACACAGTACGGTTTTGGCAGTTTATAAATATGTACAGGAAGCTCTAAATCTTATTAACAACAAAACTTATGCTGTAGGGATACTCTTGGACATGTCAAAAGCACATGACAGGGTCCAACATGAAATTCTACTAAATAAATTATTTTACATAGGAATACGCGGACAGAGTTATAACTGGATTGCATCCTACCTAAAAGACAGAGAGCAATTTGTGGATATTAAATACTACAGTCAGGAAACATCCCAAATACAAAACATAAGGTCTGACAGAAAAGTTATAAACGCATCCATCCCACAAGGCAGTGTGATTGGATGCTTGCTCTTTTTAATTTACATCAACGACCTTCCAAAAACCATTAACGACTATTGTGTATTATTTGCAGATGACGTCTCTGTGCTTACCTCGTCTTAAAATAATTTGGGTATCGACGAAAAGCTTCATTCGGTTCTAGATAAAATAACAGTTTGGATGAAAAAACACAACCTAAAAGTAAATTATAATAAAACTAAAATAATAACGTTCCACCCTTACCAAAAAGCACCATTAGAAATAAATATTTGCTATCAAGGAGAAAAAATAGAGCAAGTGAATGAATATTGTTTACTAGGACTAACTATTGACACCTACACAAACTGGAAACCTCATATAGCCAAATTGAAATCAAAATTGTCAAGCTTTACATACGCATTACGAGAAACAAAAAAATTCACAGACTTGAAGACAGCTCTTGTTACATATTATGCCTACGCTTATTCATGGCTCAAATACGGTATAATATTATGGGGAAATAGCACTGATGCTGCAGATCTATTTACTCAACAAAAAAAACTAATAAGAATAATAGTAAATATCCAACAAATTGACAGCTGTAAATCGTACTTCCAAAATCTGAAAAAACACTTCCTTGTATTTTTATATTTAATTTTGAAACGTGTAAATTTGTAAAAGAACACCGTTATCTCTTTACATGCAGACAAGATATGCCTTTAAAATATGAATTTCGATCTATTACACAGAATAAACTAATGTTACCGACTTCTAAATATCGGTTACATTCAAAAAGCCCCCACGTTATGTCTATTAAAATTTACCAACTTATAATTAATTTATAATAAATTACCAACAAGAATTAAAGATATACATTTACTTAAAATCTTTCTAAAAGAACTTAAAGTGCTACTTATAGAAAAAAGTTACTATACAGTACAAGAATATATAGATGATAAATTTTAAAAGATGCTGTAACAAAAATAGCGTAATAAACAATTAAACACTATATAATACTAAGTTAATACTAAGAAATATATTTATAACTTAGTATTACCACCCAGACTAAATAGCAACGTAATTGATAAAAAACAAAAAAATTTACAACTTGAAATAACCAATAGATTAAATAATAAAATATAATAATATATAAATAAATAACATAAATGTTAAAAAACTACATTGAAGTGTTGAACCTGTATTAAGGTACTATAATATACTACAAAATAAAATAATATTTTCTTCCATACATTGGATAATTATTGTTTAAGAAATAAAACTAACTAATAATAGTAATAGTATATGCTTTTATAGGTTTAACTTATGCCTTTACTTTACTTTAATAGTACATAACCATATAAAATGCATGCTTTGTATTATTATATACTGTGTTGCTGTGCCAGACAAGGCCCATGATGATCTGTATTTTAATTATTAAGACCTTTATGTACATTGTGGAAAAGCAATAAAGAATTGAATTGAATTGAAATGGTATACTCAATAAAATAACAGGACCCGCTGCATGTACAATAAACTCCAACGGGATTCCTGACAGCTGGTTAGGTATTCGAACTGCTCTAATTAATAACTTTTCTGACCAACGTGACGAGACGGCCCTATACAATGACCTCTTAATGCTACACAAGGAAATAAATCCCCACAGGAATTCTATGATCATTGCCAAACATTGTTCAGTACAATAATGACTTACGTGACTTTACATGAATCAGTGTTAACTACTATAGAAGCTAAACGGGAACTGTATAAAAAGGTTACCATGCAAGCATATGTTCGCGGCTTAAAAGAGCCCCTAGGTTCTCGCATTTGTTGTATGCGCCCCGCCACTATAGAGAAGGCCCTGGAATTTTTCCAGGAAGAACTTAATATCCTGTATCTTCAACAGCGAAATGAACCCGCTAAAACTCACGCTACCCCAAAACTGACACTGCCAGGACCATCTTCCTTTATTCCGCCACCGCGAGTTCATAATTTCCCAACACAGATTCCCAACTGGCCTGCTCCCATAGGACAACAACCCATAAGGCCTCCGCCTCAGCCTTTTAGGTTCCCGGTCCAAAACCAGTTGCCTATGCGCATGCCTACTAATACTCAAAGGATGTTTAGTGCACCACCTCCTTATTACAACCTTTGCAGTAACATGTTTCGTCTCCCGCCTCGGAACAATCCACCACAATCTCAAGCACCCCAAGTGTGTGAGTGAAGTCCAACGATTTACTCCTAAGGCTCTCCCGCATTCCCAAATGATTATAGGATATGACTGGACAAAATCAGGGAATCCGCCACCTACTAACTATTTTAAAACTCGTGAAATGAACATAAACGATTGCGCGACATACGATGACCTACATTATTACAATAACTACGAACATGAGCCGGTGTACAATTACTATACCGACTGTTCTTACTATACTAGCGATACACCCGACTTTACTTCCGAATTTAATTATTATGCCGTGACCGACTAAAACCAAGTGATTAAGGAGGCTCAACCACAGCCAGGCCCCAGTCATGCTGATCAGGATTTTCAGAAAACCTTGACGTTAAAAAAGCCAAAATAGAGTTGAACCTTCAAACACAAAGACAGTTGCCATATATTCAAATAGCTCATCCTCCATTGAAACTGTTAATAGATACCGGAGCAAACCAGTCTTTTATCAGCCCCGAGGCTGTAGAACAATTTTGCCCCGACTTCCCCCTTAACTTTGATCCGTTTGAGGTTACAAACATACATGCAACCAGTAGAAATGATTATTCAATTACATTACCGTGCTTCCCCGAGTTTAATGACCAAGATAATATGAAGTTATTTGTATATAGGTTTCACGACTATTTCGACGGACTCATAGGATTAGACTTGCTAAGTAAATGGGAGGCGCGCATAGATCTTAAAGAGGGACAACTGATAACCCGTTCTGCTTCAAATACTATTAGGATGTACAACTCGCGGAACGTAAACCTGTACAAGAACATTATACCAGCATTTTCCTTGAAAATAATTAAAGTTCCCCTCCCCATGTGACGGACGGTAACGCATTCATTCAGGAACAAATTATCTGTAATTGCATCATTCACGAGTGCCTTACTACAGCAACAAGTAACCGCGGCTATTTATAGATTGAAAACCCAACCGCAAATGATATAATATTTTCGCTCGATAGACCAGCACACGCAGAGTTATTTAATATTGAGTGCGCGCATACTCAACAGCCGGTAACGCGTACCGACGACATTATCTCGCGCTTACGTACAGAGCACTTCAACGAAGAGAAAAAGCCTAATTTAGTCACTTTATGTTCTTGTTATGCAGATGTTTTTTATATAGAAGGCGAACAGTTAACTTTCACAAATAAAATCAAACATCAGATTAGGACCACCGACGATGTGCTCGTGCACGCCAAAACCTATCGTTACCCATTTGTGCACCGGGAAGAAGTCAGGAATCAGATACAGAAGATGTTAGAGCAGGGTATCATCAGACCTTCCGACTCTGCTTGGAGCTTACCCATCTGGGTTGTGCTAAAAAAAATAGACGCGTCCGGTAAACAAAAACGGAGACTTGTAGTTGACTTTACGGAAGAGCGAAAATCGCGTGAATTTCGCGCTACGCAAGTAGGCGGTCTCTGCAGAGCCTACTGGTCAATTCTATAGCGAGCACATTTTTGAGTTTTAGTAGAAGTAGGTTTTTGCGAGTATGATATTTTTATACGATTCTGTTTATTGGTATAATTGTTAATTATGTATGTTTCTTTCTTTTTTATATTACAATTATTTTTAACAGTACGATTAGTTTTATTTGAAGGCACAGCTTAATAGCCTATATGCAATGCACGCCCCTGAAAACGAGCAACCAAGAAGACCTACGTAGCCCTGTTTACATGCCTTACCACAAGAGCAGTTTACCTGAAAATGGCAGCATCACTCACTACGGACTCTGCAATCATGGCCCTGAGAAGATTCATTGCTCGACGCGGATGCCCCAAAACTATCTGGTCCGACAACGGGACCAACTTGCATGGCGCCGAAAAGGAACTTCGAGTAGCAATGAACACAGCAACAGAAACCGAAGCGGCGAACAGAAGAATCATGTGGCGCTTCATACCTCCTGGAGCCATTCATGGGAGGTGCCTGGGAGCGCCTCGTAAGAACAGTCAAAACAGCCCTAGTAGCCGTGATGAATAGCAAGCTAACATCGGAGGAAACCCTCGCCACCTTACTCGCCGAGGTCGAAATGACCGTCAACAGCCGCCCCCTCAGTCATGCCTCTGTTGACCCCAAAGACCCGGAGACGCTGAGCCCCAATCATTTTCTTCTGTTGGGACCAGCCTTCGAACCACCGATGGGCGAGAGATCTCCAAGGAAGACAAAGTTGGCGGACGGCGCAAAGGCTGGCAGATATGTTTTGGGCAAGATGGGTGAAAGAATACTTGCCGGAACTACAGTACCGGCGGGAGCCCCACGGCAAGGGACCATCACTTCAGCTCGGAGACGTCGTCCTGATAGCAGACAACACCCTGCCTCGCAACACTTGGCCGCTGGGAAAAATCATAACCACATACCCCGATCCTGATAACATTGTGCGGGCAGTGGACGTACAGACCAAAGGCGGCGTCCTACGAAGACCAACCAAGAAGCTGGTGGTACTACAGACAGCAGAACCGGAAACAAACGTCCTACCCACGGAATAATGCGTCGTGACTTCGGCACTACATTATGACGCACGGCAGGAGAATGTTCCGGACGTTTTATAGTTTGATTATTGTTAATTACTTTGTAAATAAAGATTGGCAATCATAATACTTAGATATAGGTACACAACCCCGCTAGGGACATAAGTATATATATAGTATAGGTACTCACCCTCTAAAAGAAGTTTAGTTTAAGTAAAATAAGAGCTCGGCTCTCATTAAGGTATTGCCTTTTACGAGTAGATATCATGAGGCTATCTCACTCACACTATAGCTTTCGCTCGCACCTTGCTCCGTCCTTGTCGTGACTCGGACCTCTCTTTCATAACGAAAACTACGCGCGGTAGTCACTATTTGGGAGCAGAGAAATGTTATATAAATAGCGCCAAAACAGGCTACATCACTGTGATTCGCATCGCAGCGCTCGCACGGGTCGGACGCTCTCTCCGATCCGCTCCGCCTGCCTCCGATCACTCCGATTTCTACGATTTCTCCGAGTTCTCGAAAGTCTATTTTCTTTCGACTTTGGCGATTACGTGGTTTGCCCGCGGCTTTACTAAGGCTAACCTAACGGTGTCAACTGGCCTTAGTAGAGTTTAACGCCTTTCTTAAGGCGGTTCCTTTCGATAGGGAGCGAAGGACAGTGCCTTTTTGAAGGCGCTGAAATTTCCCTCCGCGCCGGTACATCGGATTGTGGGCCTTGGCCTCCTGGAAGGCACGTTTGAGAGGGTGAGGCGTTCCTCCTCGCCCTTGAGACACTCGGTCCCCACAGTCCTTTCACTGCCGGGCGTGTCACGCCTTCCCTTCCTCTATTCCATCCCTAAGGGAGCGTATCCCGGGCCGTTTTTCGCGGCCCGGTCCCTCCCGAAGGACTGATAGGCGTAGGCCACTCACCCCGTGTAGACACCACATCTTCACGGGTCCACCCAGTTAGGGATCCCTACACACGACTTGTCGACCTACCTATAGTAGGGAGGCCTGTCACCCACCGCCACACACCGCTACCGAGTTTCTTGCCGTTTCTTCTCGGGAAGCGGCGCGTTTTCCGAAACGGTAGTAAAATCCACTCTGCATAGGCCCATAAATCGCGATGGGGGTACTCCAGCAGTACCTCCGAACGCTGCCAGGGTTCTTTGAGGGCTACGAGGCCTTCAAAAGGAACCTGGCTAGCGCCGCAAATCAGGACTCCCCGCTCTCCCCGGACCCTGAACCGGAGGCGATGGAGGACGAGGTGAGCCCATCGGGCGCCTCCTCGTCTACCACCGCCACTGGCTCCACGTCCGGCACCGGCAACGACTCTAAGTCTGCCACCGCCTCCTCCTCCGCCACCTCATCATTCTCCGCCACCGCCTCCGGCAGCGGCGACTCCTCCTCTTCTTCCTCCGAACAGGATTCGGACTCCGAAGGCTTCACCACCGTTACCCACGGCAAGAGACCTAGGAACTCTGCCCGCTCGGAACCTCCGGCAAAAACCGCCAAGGCGAATACCGGCCAGTCCAGGCCAGTAAACAGGCCCGCCACCCAGCCTGCTTCACAGGCTAAAAAGGTGCCCCTCCCTCCCCCGATTGTCGTTCAGGACAAGACAGCCTGGTCAACCATCTCCGCCGGCCTTAATGCCCGGCATATATCATACACCCATGCCAAATCCGCTCCGGATGGCATTAGGGTGTCGACCCCGGACCTCAAGTCGTACCGGGAACTCCAGTCCTTCCTTAATAGTAGGAACATCATGTTCCATACCTACACCCCTGCGGAGGAACGCAAGATCCGCGCCGTCGTGCGCGGTCTCCCCAAAGAAATCGGCACTGATTTCTTACTTGCTGACCTCCAATCCCAAAATCTTCCGGCCCTGGAAGTCCACCGACTTTATAAGTCGCGCTCCAAAGAGCCGTACGACCTAGTACTTGTAGTACTAGAGCCCACCCCAGCTGGCAGGGAAATCTTCAATGTGAAGACTATCTGTCACATCTCAGGACTCAAAATTGAGCCCCCCCACAAGCGAAACTCCCCCGGGCAATGCCACCGCTGCCAGCTATACGGGCACTCCGCCCGTAACTGTTATGCTCGCCCTCGCTGCGTCAAGTGCCTGGGTGACCACGGCACTGCCGACTGTTCTCGGATCAAGGAAATCCGTAGTGAAAAAAATACTCATAAAAGAAAACCCACAAACTTTATTTTACCCTAAAATCAGGGTAATTCTTTCATGTTGGTATTTCTGAGTTACCGTCGCCGCACCGCCGGTAGTACTATTAGGTATTCTGTGGTTATCTTGAGTGTGTGCATGTGTGGGTCACGTTTGCTTGTGTGCGTGCGTAGTGTGTCAATGTAGTAGTAAACAGCTGTAAAGGGTGTAGATTTTCGTAGTTACGGAATGAGATTGTTATGATCAATATCTCCGTAACTAGCCTGAATTTTTGGCTCAAATTTGGTGAGCCTGCTCAGCTCGATGTACAGATACCCCCATTAAAAGGAATGTAGTTGATTTTGTTAGACCTTATATACAACGGTTGCAAAACTTCGCCTACTAGTTACCCTAATTATCGATTAGAGAGCGGTAAACTGTATAGATATATACGAAATAAGAACACACTTACCACTGAATTCGATTGGAAAGAGGTAATTCCAAACAAACACCGAGATGAAATTATTAGACTTAATCACTCTGAACCTGTAGCCGGTCATCTTGGTATATTTAAAACATTTAAAAGACTATGTCTCAACTATTATTGGCCTAAAATGCATTCAAGTGTAACTAATTTTATTTCTGATTGCGATGTTTGTCTTGCATACAAGTTGTTTACACAAAGTACACTCGGAAAAATGGGTAGGCCAAAGGAATGCTGTAGACCATTTCAGTCTATATCTATTGACTTGGTTGGACCCTTACCGCCTTCTAGGAAGCAACATAGCTACCTTTTTGTTGTGACTTGTTGTTTTTCGAAGTATTGTTTATTGTTCCTCTTGAGAAGAGCTACTGCTGAACTAGTGACGAAGCATTTAGAGGATTTTGTGTTTCTTGTCCATGGTATCCCTCAAACTATAATCTTAGATAACGGCATACAATTTACAAGCCGTGAGTTAGGTAACTTACTTAAAAAGTATAAGGTTCCCAACGTTCATTTCACCCCAAAGTATACCCCACAAGTAAATACTGTAGAGGTATAACAAAACCATCATGACCGCGGTATTTTTGATAAGGTTCAGAAAGCACTTTGGAATGCTCACGAAAAGAACTCTCAGCGTTATAACTTGAGGCGTAAAGAGGCTGACTATCAGGTTGGTGACATAGTTTGGAAGCGTACTTACTACCAAAGCGATAAGGATGCATATTTTGCTAAAAAACGAACTCCTAAATTTATAAAGTGTAAAATAAACCAAAAACGTTCTCCACTCGTTTATGTTTTAGAGGATATGGCAGGTAATGACTTAGGAGCATGGCATATCAAGGATTTAAAACCGGGTACTAGTATTTACAAGTTGTAAATACCCAGTTCAATAGTATGTCTTAATGTAAACAACACTATGGTATTTAATATAGTTTCTTTTAGATGAGGCAAAGTGCGGATTTTAACACAAGCAAAATCCTTCCTTTTGAAGGGGGGTACTGTAACGTAGGTTCCATTATTGAATTTAAGCTTTTATAATTAAAAATATATTTAAACTAAAACTACAAAATACAATTAACTTAAAGACAAGAATACAAATAAAAATATAAATAAGCTTAAAATAATTTCTAATAGAAAGTGTTAAAAGAAACTTAATCATTTATTCAAACTCCGCGATTCGGTTTGTTATTATTAGTTAAGATTTTAACAGCGCGCGCGCGCAACTCATTGAAACCGGTCTCGCGGTCGCGGTAGTAAGTCGAGCGTAGGTGGGAGGTATATGGGCCTAAGTGATCGGTCGCAAGAAGCCACTATTTTGGCAATCAACGATTACTTTTGTTCTGATATATGCGCGACAGTGCGACATTTGCGTACTGTTCTCTCTAAGCTAAATCTTATTAATTTAAGTTAAAATACTTCGTGTTTATTGTCAGTTAAATTAAGTGACTATTTATATTCCCGTATTGGGTAAGTTGTGCACAATTTCAGCTTTACGCATTTAGATTGTAAGTTAATTATAATGATAGCCTACCCACGAAGGCAATAGGAATATATATTATCTCTCATTATACTTTTAACTTCTAAAATTAAATAAATAAAACGAGTGTAATTATAATAAATAATATAGAATAATAATATAATAAGTGTTTAACTCGTTGTATTAAGAAACATACTAATGAAATAAATTATTATTTGCACTACCTTATGTTGCCTTCGTGCGTAATTTCTAGCCTAGACTAATGCAGTATGGTTTTGTTGTTTTCTTGATAGTCAAAATTAAAGTAATATAGCCACTAGCTAAATTGTTTCCCGTTTCTGCTTTAAATAGTTAATAAATGTAAATGCCATAATATATCTCCTTAGATTAACGTAGGGAGTAAAATAAACTCCTTCTTTGGTTCACTAGTGTCGTCTAGTGTAGTGGTAGTTGCAATTAACTAGCTTCGTTTTTTTACGCATTACGCCGATTATCGACAACACTATATTCGTGGTTGTCCTTGGCTGTACCTGTGCACTGACTTCAAACCTTGTATGTCTACATCGACAGGATCACCCTGCGGGTTGTAATCGGCGCCAAACCCATACGACGTGCAGAGGAGAATTGGGCGTAAATTTAATAATGTCCCATGGGACATGGGCATTCTAGCATAAATGCACTAAATAAATAAAAATAAATCTATTTTTTTTCTCTAAATCTAAGTTGTTAGCGTTTTATTAATTCCTTGCCTAAATAAAACGTGACAACATCTCGAAAGTGTGGATACGACGTAACTCTTTCAGGGTGTTTTTTTGTGGGATATAAGGCTGCAGTCACACACCACAGAAAACAATATTCATCTTTGTTTTTAATATTTAAACACGCTTTTTTACTTTGAATAGATTTTGGTAAATTGATGAAGCTTGACCCACTAAGAGGTTGATATTTACTTATATTGACTTCTAAATGTGAGGTACTTAAAAAAGTCCACCCACTATCTCTTTCTTCGAAATTCTCAACTTTTTTTAATAGTTGACATTCAACATTTGTGTACAATGTATCAAAATCATAATTAAAATGAAGAATAAAGTTTTTTGTGCCAAAAGGTTTAAAAATTGTGTCTACACAAGGCTCGTTTTTGATTAAAAGGAACTTACCATAAAATTTAAAGTTTACTTTAACACACGTGTGTGTTTGTAAGGAACGATTTATTAGTAACATAATTCGATTTTTAATGTTATTTAAAAATAACGCCAGTGAGTTTCTAACTTCTTCGTTTGAAGCATCAACTTTATAACTAGCAATACGTCTCTTGAAAGCCGACTAAATTAGTTCTACGTTGTCACAAATGGGAACAGTAGTTTTAAATTTTTTTTTTATTTAAACTTTATTGCACAAGTAAGTACAATTGGCGGACTTAATGCTATACAACATTCTCTACCAGTCAACTTTGAGGTAATGCAGATAATGTAGTCAGTGGCGGAATATAAAGTATCCGACATATTTTTTAAGACGAGTAAAATACATACACATACATATCAATTTAGACAATAATAAATACATACTATAATACATACTATTTAATATATTAGGGAAGTCGATGATTATTAATCGAAAGTGTGAAAAAGAAGAAAAAGAAACATACAAAAAAGGAGTTGAGTAATAGTAGAATGGTCAGTTCTGAGAGGTGCCAAGATAATGCTCACGTAATGATTTTTTAAACACAAATTTTGACGGAGATTGTTTTATACTAAGGGGGAGAGAATTCCAAAGGCGAATAGCTGAAAGAGTGAAGGAATCGGATAGGAACCCAGATTTACGAGGGGGAATGAAGAGACTAAGATCGTGGGAAGATCGAAGATTGCGCGAAGTGGTGGAGCCCTGGTAAGTAAAACGTTGTTTCATGTAGTTTGGGGAGTGTGGGTCCTGTAAAATAGTGAAGAGAGTGCAAAGTATCCTCAGGTCTCGGCGCTGACGGATGGGCAACCATTTAAGCTGCGTGCGAAATAAGGAAATGTGGTCGTACTTACGAAGCCCGAAGATGAAACGTATTGCATTGTTGAGGAGGCGGTCAAGCTTATCAAGATGGGCTTGGGAGAGGTTAGAGCAGCACACATCAGCGTAGTCAACCAGAGGCAGGACGAGAGCTTGAACCAGCAGGGTCTTCGTGTGGGGAGGAAGAAAGTTTTTAAATTTGTACAGAAAGCGCAAAGTTGCGGTGACTTTTCTGCTGACCTCGACGATCTGCTTACTCCAGCAGAGAGTGCTATCCATTACCAGCCCGAGATTTTTGACACTGTCACTATAAGGGATGACTATATTATTAAACAGAATCGGGTTAATCGCCAATAAGTTTAATTTGGCCAACTGCACATACATGCACATGCATGCGGCACATAGCATTTGCATTAATTTACACATGCGTCTTCTTAGATAGATAGACAT
Organism: Anania hortulata; assembly: GCA_963576865.1. NCBI lineage: Eukaryota > Metazoa > Arthropoda > Insecta > Lepidoptera > Crambidae > Anania > Anania hortulata. The sequence continues at coordinate 19,065,736 of OY756402.1, read as the reverse complement.
TTATCATTGCCGAAACGAACAAAAAGATTTACAGCACATAAACACATATAAATATCATTAAAGTAAATAAACACATATTATTGTTGCCTAAATTCAATTTACAGTATTAACCAAATCAATTACTTTTTTTTTTTTCTTCAACTTGCATTTTAATTATTTAAGTATTGCATTTTAAGAATTTTTTTTGCTTCAGATTTTAACTTGTTTTTGTTGTGAGTGAACAATTCAATATCCCTGAACATGCCATTACAAATCCGCGGCAATCGGGAGATGGGTGCGTTACGCGCATAGTTAGTACTCATGTGGGGGGCCAGGAATAAAGAGGGAGGCCGCCGGCAAGCACGACGGGACGGCACATTATACCCAATACCTTCCACCAATTCAGTGCAGTCCAGGTTACCTCTCACAATGTCGTAAAAGAAGCACAAGTCTATTAATTTGCGTCTGTCTTCGAGTGTTAGCAGGTCAAAATGTGTACAGCTTTCCTCGTACGTACTCGGTCCCAACCTTGGAAAAAGGGTAATTTAAATGTCTAATAAATATTCTTTGCAGTCGCTCAAGGCGGTCCTTGTAAATAGCGTACTGAGGAGTCCATACAGGACTAGCATACTCAACAATACTACGAACATACGCGAAGTACACAGTTTTAATTGTATTTACATTCGTAAACGGTTTGCAGGTTCTTATTACAAATCCGAGATTTTTATAACCCTTATCCGCTATTTCGCATATATGATCCCTGAGAAGCATTTTGTCGTCAAAATGGACTCCAAGATCTTTAACCAAGGACGTTCTACGAATAGGCGTGCCATTGAAACTGTAGGGGTAAGTTACAGGTCTGACTTTACGAGTAAAAGTGATGCATTCACACTTGTCTATGTTGACTGTTATGTTGTTTTTTCTGTAGAACTCAGATAGTTTATCTAAATCTGACTGTATCTTGTTCGTCTTCTATTTTCATATATATTTTTTTGTCATCATCGGCATAAAGATGGTGAGAACACTTGAGATTGTGAGTAATATTATTGATGAAGACAGAAAAGAGGAGTGGTGACAGAATACCACCTTGAGGGACACCGGCCTCCAGGTCATTCCATTCAGAGAACTGGCGATCGGCACGGACAGACTGTTGGCGCCCATGAAGGTAGGAGTTAAACCATTTCAGTGACTCAGACGAGACCCGCAAGTGGGAAAGGATTGAAAAAAGAACATCATGGTTAACTGTATTAAACGCGTTGGAGAAGTCCGTCAGCACCAAGACAAGTCACCCTAGATTCCTCCATTCCCTCTCGGATGTCTTCAGTGACCTTTAGCAGGGCAATGGTTGTACTATGTCCGGCACGAAAGCCTGACTGGAATTCACTTATTAGGTTATTGTTGAGAACAAAACTAGAAAGCTGCTTGTGGACAGCACCCTCTAGAACTTTCGACAGAAAAGGAAGTATTGAAATAGGGCGAAAGTGTTTCAGCTGACTGGGGTTTGGGACTTTAGGAAGTGGGAGTACGTAGGCTTTACGCCAGGTGTTTGGGAACACCTCAGAGCTTAGGGAGAAGTTTATAATATGGGTAATGGCTGGAAGAAATTGAGAGAGCACCATAGAGAGCATGGACCTACTTATATCGTCACAGCCCACAGCTTTGGATTTAATGGCAGTAATAAATTTGCGAATCTCGTCTCCCGACACCGGAGAAAAGGAGAACAATTCTATAGGAGGTCTAGGCAAAGATAATATAGATGAGATTGTAGAATTTTTTATATTGTTATGTAATATTGGAGTCGATGTCGAGAAATGTGAATTGATTTCATTTACTTTGTAAGTATCTGACATTCGAATGACAATAGAATAATTTGACACCATCGTGATGATCTGATGATGGAGTCAGGAGGTGGATGGTGGAACTCTTTAATGACTACTAGTAAAATACTCGTGTTTGGGCTCATTTGATTCGTTTTGTCGAGTCCAATGCATATAAAAGTGTGTTTTATAGTTTTCAAACTATGACATCGATTTTATTTAAGCATAGAGTTAGTTAATATATTCCAGAAAACACCAGATCAGATGACAGCTCTGATTCCCCGCCACGAAGCTACCACAGCTTCACTCCGGACACCAGCCACATGTCCCAAGACAGAACCAGTCCTACCATCCCCATGATACCAAAACTCTTGGACTGTGCGAGTAGTACATCAAAGAATGGGACACAGTATAACAAAATTATGGATATGGAGTATAAGGATAGAGCGAGACGGCTGGATGAGACACATGAGATGGAGATGTTGATACTGAAGGAAAAGTTGAGGGAAGCTATCTATCATGACGGGAGAAACCCGGTGCAAGTAACTGGCCGTGTTTCAATACGAGGTCAGCAGAGGAAGTGAGTATCAGATCAATCCAGGAGTCAGAGGTATTGAGATTATGATGTGTGGGTGAGAGTGGAAGTATAGCGAAATTTGCTGCATCGATTACTGAACGAAGCTTTAACGACTGGGGCGTAGATTTAACAAGATTGATGTTAAAATCGCCCATGATTATACTCAAGTGCTGATTCAAGAGAGGAAAGAAAATTCACAGTTGGAGGACAGTAACTCACACCGAGAACAGCCCTGACCCCTCTCAGAACGACCTCTAAGAAAATAAATTCCATGGAATGGGAATATTGGGAGGGTGAAGTAACTAGAATTTTGTAGGGGATTTCACTACGTAAATAGATGGCAACACCACCGCCACCCTTACCAACCCGATCGTTTCGAATTAGTAGGAAACCGGGTAAGCTATAGCTGGTCGATGGTAAATTTGGTTTTAATCAGGTTTCTGATACAAGTATGGCATGAATATTATTGTCAGAAAAAGAATTAAGCAGTTCGTCGTAATGACTTGGGATGCTTTGTGCATTTATATGGCAAACATTGAAGCCACTGGTATTGTTGGAAATGGAATTAATTTGATTTGCAAGAGTATCGTGAGCGTTATAGTCATTTAGACTGCTATTATATAAGGTCCTATTTTATTAGTGTACATCCCGTTAACCTGTGACTATATAGGTGAAAAGCAATCGTATAAACCAACTTTCAATTGTGTACCATAAAAACTAAAAAAGTTAAAAAAATTAAGCAAAATCACCAACATTGACTTCATATTGCACAAACCCGTCCTATCTTCAATACGTAACCAAACCATCTGTTTATCTGTCTTATTCCTTCCCCTTGTACAGAGCGAGAAAGACTTAACAGACGTGAAAAATGGCCGAAGTTCATTCATAAACTTATACCTACACGGTCAGATGTTTGGCTTGAATAACTGAATAACTAACTTGAAAAATTAGGCTTAAATGTAGCTTAGTGCAATTTTTCTAATTTGCAAATCTACATCATTTAAAACAAACAAATAAAATCATAGTAATGAAAATTCTTAGGAAGTAAATCTTAAGTTAGCAGCTTACCTATTGTAAAACGGCCCTCTTATCAGCTTATCAGGTAAGTATCTACACTGATCTTCAGGGACTCCCTCCCTGACAGGGGAGTGTGTTTCCAGACGTAGTGATTCAAATCTTCCATCACACTTTCTCAGGCTGTGGACTGACGAGCTATCCAAAATCATGTTATGATTTATTGTATGAGAATGCGAGCGAGTTTATTATCAAATAAATCTAACCGAAAACGATAAGTAAGACTATTTTAACTCAATGAAATTCAAAATAACATAATTTTATGATAACTCGGCGTGTTTAAAAATTTGAATCATCTCTCTACAATGATTGTTTATTTACACACTGTTCCTTATTATCAAAAATCGAACTTGGCATGATTAAAAATAAAAACGATAACATTCATCATCATAACTCAAGATTTAGGTATTCTTGTTCCTACATGTTTTATTACACTGACTACTCACACACACACTCACATTGAGACTTTTGGATAGTTCTACATTGACTTACTAGTATCACAGAACGAACTAGGTTTTATCTTGTGTTTTTAGTAAATGATAGATTTTTCGATACTACGACGTGCGCGGAAGCCGGACGCGCATCCGTATTACACATCTAATCACGACAGACGCATGGCCGTAACTAAAAGAAAGCGCAGCCGCGGTCGGTCAAAGTGCCGCCGGCGCCGGCACCTGACGAAGTAGTGATGTAGTATTGATCGAGATCGCGCGGATCGATACGCTATCATTTAAATCATTTAATTTTAATACTTACACTTAAAGAATTAGTCAACTATTTCGATAGATGTACCTAATAGTAATTCAATATCATTTTTGTTTATGTAAATTATAAATTCAAAAGGTGATTCAATTTTAATGGTGTATGGCCGGGTATAGCAATAGTCCCATTAAATGCCACGGGATGATAGCTTGTAGCCGTTTGAGTTCTTGCTTTTGAAATTTAAAACCTACCTACTGTCATGACGGGTGGCGTGAAAGTAGGCCTAGCTCTGGTTATTTTAAACTTTTCTGCTAAGATCGACTGATAGAGAAGGCCACAGACAGAACGTTTGCCTTTTCTGCACTTTGTTTGTGCTAAAAAGCGTTTTTTTAATTTTTAATAATGATATTTCTTAGTAATTCAGTCTTGTTATTAAATCAGAGGGTCGATGATAAATTGATCGAAATGTAATACAAATTTACTTTTACTCTTTGATGAAATCGATCGTAAGCAAAATTACTATTTTATAATACCTACTCGTAATAGTTGATATTGTAACGTTTACATCGATATCAATTGCATAGCGAGGTGAATACCAATAGTCTTGCATATCGATATGTTTATCTTTTGTTACTCATCCCTAGGTGTCTTTAAAAATGCCGACAATTCAAATGGCATAGGCTTAGAGCTAATTTGGTCAAACTAAATAATTGCATGTAGGTAGGTCTTGCGTTTGATTCTCGGTCCATTCCATTGATGTTATTAAAAAAGTTACGGACAGCCTATCTTTGTAAATGACGCAATAGTCTAGTGGATAAAGCACTTCTCAATGGAGGTTTTATGTTCGATTGTTAATGGGTACAAATAAATCGGTACCCAATGGCCAAAAAAAATCTACAGGAAATCAGCACGATTCAGAAACTAAAGACTTTAATTACCATGAACTGTGCCAGGAAAAGACCGCCATACCTCGTAACTTTATATCGCGCTTAGAACACCTACAATCTGGGTACGACGAACAGCCTTGGCCAACCTGGAAAGCGCTAAACCGCCTTCGGGCAGAGGTTGGCCCCTGCAGACAACATTTGATAAATAGACAGAATCAAACTTAGGCATCTAAGTAGTTAGGGTAGAAATAAAAATAATAATTCATATTATTATTTCATGAGCCCTGCCAATACGTCCAAATTTTAAGAGATTAGGTACCTGACGCTTTGAGACATCCAGAGCGAATGGGAACTTGTATAGCCTTTGCCTAGGTAAATGATCTCGGAGCTAAATAAGATCACTAGCTCCTGGTCAAATTTTCCTCGATCTTTTCGGTGCATCTCAAACGATCTAGATCAAAGGGGCCGCTTGTCGGCAAGTGTTTTCGCCGCTTGCCGACAAGGCGGCTAATTCAAAGAATGTTTGCCACGTGTCAAGTTAAAGATTCACCTGAATTTTAGTATCGAAAATCTAGTTGCACTAACAAGACGTGTGAGATCGATTCAATTATTTAATTATGCCTTACCGATACTCCAATCATGAATACCTTGAAATGGTACTCTGTTACAATGAGACCGGCTATAATTTAACCGCGGCCTCAGAAATGTTTGCGGAGAGAAATGGAGGAGTTCTGCCTTCCCGGCGGACTATTTTGAGAGCAGTGCAGCGGCATCGTAACTGGCAGACGTTCAGACCGCCAGCTGCTGACGCCGGCCGGCCACGCTTTTCAGCCGCGTTAGAAGAGGACGTGCTGGATTTTTTTAACAGACACCCCATGGCTAGCACCATGGACGCGGCCATAGTTTTCGGGGTTAGTGACTTTTACGTCTGGAGAATTTTGCGCGAGGAAGGGTTGTACCCGTAGGTATCACTTCACCCGGGTGCAAGAACTGGAGGACAACGATTTCCAGCCCCGTGTCCGCTTTTGCCAGTGGGTATTAGAAGATGCCACTCGAAACATTTTGTGGACTGACGAGTCAACATTTACCAGAGTTGGACTTTTCAATCAGCATAATGCCCACTTTTGGACTGAAAATAACCCACATGCAGTGCGGCCGGATCACTTCCAAGTGCGATTTAGTGTGAACGTGTGAGCTGGGTTATTGGGCGATAGGTTGTTGGGACCTGTTTTTCTCGAGCGGCTAAATGGGGAGAGCTATGTTCATTTGTTAAATACTCGGGTCCGGCGTATGTTGGAGCGCGTACCGCTGGCGTTGCTGAGAAATTTTTATTTCCAGCACGATGGCTGCCCAGCTCACTACGCCAGGACGGCTCGTGAGTATTTAACAAATGAGTATGGCGATCACTGGATTGGCCGCGGAGGACCGGTTCCTTGGCCCCCTCGTTCCCCAGACCTAACGCCCATGGACTTTCATGTCTGGGGTCGTCTAAAAGACCTTGTGTATGGACACGATGGCCATGTAATACGGACGGAGGACAATTTAAGGCGCCGTATTAAACGCGCCTTCCGTGTGATGCGCCGAGATCGTGGAGCACTGCGGCGTGTTGGATTGCACGCTCACAGACGTGCTGCAGTGTGTATCGCGCAAAATGGACGCCATGTGCAACAGTTAGTGTAAATAGTGATTATTTTAGTGTAAATAAACTGAAACCTGTAGTGTAAATAGGAAGAACAGTGTGTAAATAGTCGTGTAAATAAACAATCGTTGTAGATAGAGTTGATTCAAATTTTTAAACACGCCGAGTTATCAATCAATCAATCATTTATTTGCGTCAAATATGGTATACAAGGTCAAATTACAATACAAGAATCACATATTTGGGCTACATAAATTAGCATGCAAATGTCATGGTACAATAAAAGATGAAAAATAGTTAAAATGTCAAATAAATCTGATAATAACTGTTACAATGTCAAATCTGCTCATGTCCAAATTATTAATAATAACAGGCGAATTATATTATTATTATAAATTATACAAAAATTACTGAGTCAGTGTTGAAATGCCATAACCTAAATTCCTTTTTTTAATTTGAAAAAGTCCTGTAGACTATAGAAATTATGGTGGTTCAGCCAGCGGAACAAATGTCTTTTAAATACTGGAAAAAAAATTTTTTAATGTCATTAGGTATCAGTCTATTTATTTTCTAGAAGTTGTCTTACATCATAAAAATTGTTTTGTAGCAGCCACTTGTAAAGTTTATTTTTAAACAAGTTAAAGTTTAGTTCTTTTATTTCCTTGGGAACCTTATTATAAAATTTTACACACATAGCGGGACAATTTTTGCTGTACTTCTGTGATCTTGGTATAGTGCTTAGTACTAGTCTATCAGGATTCCTTTTAATTCTGGAGTTGACATCGCCCGCCCTCTTAAATAAATCAATATTTTTCTTTACAAAAATACATGTTTCGAGAATATATAATGATGGTAGTGGTAGTCAGCCAAGGCCAACAAATAGTGGTTTACAAGATTCGCCGGGCGGGATTCCACATATAGCTCTCATGCATTTTTTTTGCGCGATAAAAGCTTTATTTTTATTTAGGCCATTGCCCCACATTATAAGGCCATAACGCAATATTGACTCGACGTATGCGCGGTATGTTGTTACTGCTGTTTCCCTGTTAGTAACATTTTTTACTTTATGGAGAGCATATGTAAATTGATTGATCCTTTTGCATAGATTATCAATATGTTCTTGCCAATTCAAATTTTGATCTATAACAACCCCCAGGAATTTCGTTTGCGCCACTTCACTTATTTTGTCAATGTTTAGTTTAAAATTGTATTTTTGATGTTTGCATTTATTAAATTGAATGAAATTGGATTTGTTTAGATTAATTCTTAAATTATTTTCATCTAGCCATTTTATAATTTTGTCAACAGTATCATTAATTGCTATTTCGTGATCAGGTATTGAGTATTTTTTCTTATCAGATGTCACAACTATAGATATATCATCTGCAAATAAGATACATTTGTAATTAACAGCTTTCATTATGTCATTTAAATACAGTATGAATAATATTGGACCCAGAACACTTCCTTGAGGAACGCCGCTTTTGTTATGTATAACGCTAGACGAGTATGAAATCAACTCGTTTCCAGTTATTCTATTTATAGTAACATATTGGCGGCGATTAGTTAGATATGATTCTATCCACTGTAGTGCAGGTCCTCTAATTCCGATTGAATCTAGCTTTTTTAATAATAAGTCATGTGAGACAAAATCAAAAGCTTTTGAAAGATCAAAAAACAATGTGCTAGTTAGAAAATTGTTATTAAGATTCGTCAATATTGTATTGATAAGTGTAAATATAGCCATTGTAGTCGATTTGTTTGCTTGAAAGCCGAATTGTTCGTTGTCAATTATATTAAATTTATTACAGAAGTCAATTATTCGCAAATACATACATTTTTCGAATATCTTTGAGAGAATGGGTATAAGCGTTATTGGACGATAATTGTTTACATCGTCTCTATCACCTTTTTTATATATAGGTTTAACGACAGATAGTTTAAGTAACTCAGGAAAAGTTCCCGATGCGAACGATAAGTTAATCAGGTACGTTTGGGAACCAGTTCGCATACACAATGTTTGATTATTTTCGTACTAATACCGTCATATCCTTCAGAGGTAGTATTATTTAAAGACATAATTACCTTTTTTGTTTCATCTTCTGATGTTGGTCTGAGAAACATTGTGTTAGAACTTATTGTATACTGCGTGCTATTAACAGTCAAGTTACTTGTGTTAGTCATTTCTATAAAGTATTTATTGAAAGCAGAAGCTATGTCAGAGGGGCTCGTCAAGTGTTCATTATTTATTTTAAGATCTGTTATATTGTCATGAGGTTTTGGTGAGCATGTTTCGTTCTTAATAACAGTCCATGTTGCTTTACATTTGTTTTTGCTCTGACAGATAAATTTAATGTTTTGGTTTTTTTTGGATTTTTTTATGCATCTATTTAGTATGTAAGAGTATTTTTTATATGTATTTTTGTTCAAGAGTGTTTTATCCCTGTAGTACCGGAAGCGTAAAGTTATTTTTGTTTTGCAACTATGTTTTAGGCCTTTGGTAACCCAGTTTTGCCTGTTTTTGTTTATTGTCGATATGCGTATTTTTTTAGTAGGAAAACAGAGCTTATTTAGCAGGCATAAAGTTTCGTGGAAACTATCGAATGCCTTGTTTAAGTCCGTTACTGAGTAGATTTCAGACCAAGATAAAGCACTAAGATACTCTTGAAATTTATGATGTTTTCGCAAGCATAATCCTTTTTATATTTCACATACGAGCTCGGGCCAGACTTGTTTTGGATTACTGAAAAGGTTAATATTTGAGCGGTGTCATGATCCGACAAATATAACGGAAGCACGGTAGCTTTAGCATCTTTAATGTTACTCAATATATGGTCGATGCAACTATCCTTGCGTGTCGGTACGTTTATATGGCATTGCAAATTATGATTATAGCACGAGTCCTGTAAATAATCCGTAATACGTCCTTTTTTTAGGGTGTTGATATTGAGATCGCCAGCAACGACAATTTTAGTAGACGGTTTATATTTTTTCGATAAATAAAACAGGAGCCGATTCAGTTTGTCAAGAAAAATATTTGGGTCTGATGTGGGCGTCCTATATAGACAAAGTACTATTAGTCTGTGTACGGGAAGCTCAATTCCACATACTTCAAATGTCTTTTCGGATGCATATTGTTTTAAGTATTTTAATTCCCTATATATCATGTTTCGTTTGACTAAGATACACGTACCTCCTCGTTTTTTTTCCCTGCAAAAAGTAGTAGCTAATTCAAATTCAAAAATATTTAGATATTTATCATTGCCAAGACGTAGAAAAGTTTCCGATAAACATATCACGTCTGGATCATTATCGGCAATTTTAAGCTCTTGTAGAGTTAGCTCTAATATTTCCAGTTTAGACAATATACTTGCGATGTTTTGATGCATGATTTTGAAAGTGTTAGTAGAGTTGTTTGTTTTATTCGCGAAAAAGCTGTCTTTTATTTGTTTTCGGAAAGAAGTCAGGTAAAGTCGTTTGTTTTGATAAGATAGAGCAATTACCACTAGGTTTATGAGAGACAGCTCCCCCCGGTTGTTGTTTCTTAAAGTAGTAAGGAATCGTGCCTATTTTACAGAGATTCAGGTTTATGGAAGGTACATTAGATTTAATCAGCAATGGTTTACTACGCACTATAATTTTTTTTATTTCCTTAGCATTCAAGTATTTATTTTCATAGTCAATACAATCAATCCTATAATTAATTAAATAACAAAATTTTGTCAGGTTAACATGTTTACAGTCCAGGAAATGGCAATTTTTATATTGGTCACAAGTATCTTTGATTTTCTTATTTAACTCTAGTACATTAATATATTTATTATTCCGAACATTAAGTATAATAACACTATTATTATTAAACCTTTTTATAGTTTCTCGTAACTGTGTTAATATAATTTCGGTATCGTAGTCATTCTCACCAACACATATTATTATGTTATCGTTAGCGTTCAATTGAAGGCATTGGCAGTTCCTTAGGACGTCCGAGGCTAGTGCGTCCGGCTTCGTTTGTGCTGTAATTACATATTTCTCATACGATGTATTTTGCCTTGTGTGTGTTAAAATGGAAGATAGACCAACGCAGTACTGAGTACCAAAGATGAATATCCTGTTCTTATTTAAGCTTGTTCTATTTCCCTGTTTTTCAGTGTCTGTTGAAGTCGTATTTTTAGTGATGGTCAGTTTCGGGCTTGTTGATGTCAGTCGGCTTTCCAGAGTATTAATATACGCACTGAGACTAGCAATTTCCTCTTCACCAATTTTCAATTGTGTTTCCAAATTGTTTATCCTTTGTTGCAGTGTGAGAAATGTTGTTTTACTGTCTGGCTGAGGCGATTCTTTGTGTGGAGGAGATATTCCATACTTAGCGAAGGCTGGCATTTCTGATCGTCGTCTACAGTGTTTGTTTTTTTTGGAGCTATTGCGAATCCACTGCGTGTCACTTGGTAGATCAGACCGACATAGGGATTTCAGTGTATTATTCTCTTTCGTGAGCCTAGAAACCTGTTGTCGGAGATTACTGTTTTCCAGCAATGTATTGTCGAACTCATTTTGTAATATGGAATATTCTGAGCGAAGCAAGTTGATTGTTTCTGTCAGTTCTTTATCTGGAATTGAGTCAAGTATAGTACAGTCCACACTTTTAGAAAGCAACTCGTCCGTCATATCCAGCGACTCATCTTGGTCCTGGCAGATGGTTAGTAGGTGCGAATCGTTAACTTGTGACAATAATGAATCATTGTCCTTAGGAGCGATCGGCAAGATAACAGCTTGGGAGGTATTGCTTGTCGATGGTACACACTGTGTGGAAGTGGTTATTGTATTTTTTTTCCTCATTGTTACGTTAGATGAAATAGAGCTATTCGGTGACGGATGTCCTTTTAATTTCTTTTCGCAAGTTTTACACTTCCAGTATTTTCTTAAGTCAGCATTTTTTAATCGGTGTAATTTTTCTGAATATCCGATGCAGTCATATTCATAATGTTTTTTACATAGCGAACACAAAACAGTATTTTTGATGTCCACTTTTTGTTTGCATTTGGAGCACGTAACCAGCGGCGCATTGCGGGAATCGCAGGTACTTTTTGGCCGAGGTTTTGACATGGTGAGATCGGGGTGCGTATTAGGTTTAAAATTAATTCGCTAGATGTTAGCACAGGCACAGTGTCTCATGAGATCTGATTGGTCACTTTCTCTGGCGGTGAGTAGCTGAACCATATAAATGTCAAATTAATATCTATATTTGTATGGATAGAGGCGAACTCTAGCGATGAGTGGATGTACCATTTGCCAAGTGGCTTGCGAAGTCACTTTGTTAGCAGCCGGTTTCCGCACAGAAAGATAGATGGCGTTGTCTAGCAGTGTATTTTTTATGTGAACTAGCGACATCTAGTGACGAGTAGACCAACAATTTGAGGAAGCTATGATGATTTATCAGCTGATCCGTGTTTACATACACTATTTGAATTTATAACGTCGAAACAATTTATTATTCACTGTTACTGTTATAATATTTCGTCACTTACTAGGTCAAAATGTTGTTAAGAACGTCCTTAATTAAAGTTATGGTTTAGGTTTATTCACTCACTTGTAAGTTAGCTTTTTCTGTCACTTTGAGTTAAGAACACAACAATACGAATAACACAGCAGTCTGTGAAGATTACACTTAAATAACGTTTGTGACACTTTATCAGACGCGGCCCAGTTAGTTGAAGTCCATTTTCTGAACATTTAAGACACTTAACTATTTTTAAAATACAATTTATTACGGAGTTGATTTGAGTTGCGTGACGCTAGCGCCGCTTCATATAAATATCATAAAATTATGATATCATAAAATTATGTTATTTTGAATTTTATTGAGTTTAATCTAACATCGTTATTAGTAAGATTTAATCACCTCACTTGATAATAAACTTGCATACCCTTAACACAATAAATTCTAGCATGATTTTGGATAGCTTGTCAGTCCACAGTCTGAGAAAGTGTGATGGGGAATTTGAGTCAATCCCTAGTCTGGAAACACACCCCCTGAAGATCAGTGTACTTACCTGATAAGCTGATAAGAGGATCGCTTTACATACATACATAGGTAAGCTGCTAACTTAATATTTAGTTACTTAAGAATTTATAAAATTATGTTTTTATTTGTTCGTTTTAAATTATGTCGATTTTCGAAGTAGAAAATTTGCACTAAGCTACTTTTAAGCCGAATTTTTGAATTAACAAGGTTGAAGGTTATTCCCCCCAGTTATTCAAGCCAAACATCTGTGCGTGTTATGAATGAATTCCGGCCATTTTTGATGTTTGTTAAGTCTTTCTCGCTCGGTCTATGGGAAGGAATAAGACAGATGATCACAGATGGTTGTACGTATTGAAGATAGGACGAGTTTATGCAATATTGTGAATACGATGTTGTTATTTTGTATTTTTATTTTTAACTTTTTTAGTTTTTAGGGTACACATTTAAAAGTTGGTTTTTACGATTGCTTTTCACCTATATAGTCACAGGTTAACAGGATGTACACTAATAAAATAGGACCTTATATATATTTTTTTTTGTATTTATTTTGTTTAAACTATTTTATTCCCCGGAAGTCTAATTATGATGAGTGACGATGATGATTCTTTCTATTCTGCTCACGAATCCAATAACTCATTTTTTTCTACATATGATAATAAATATAATATATATGGTTATTTAAGTTTACAATATAAGATAAATAAAACAAAACTGCATTCGCCAGCCGGCCAACCGTTTACAATCAAGCAAAAGAGACAACATTAGACAATCTAAACTACTCAATGCGTGTTTCGGACCGAAGCGCTGTCAGTCTGTCTGTCACTGTCAGACTGTCACGTACGTTAAAAAAGACAGGTATATTTATTTTTGCTGTCTAAACTGATTTATAAACGAAACAATATCGGGTAATATAACACGAACAATAGTTAAAACAAACAGTTCTTTTACAGATAAGCAAGATAAGAACAATATGTGATATGTATCGACCAAAAATGCTATTTAGCCCTTGTGGAACGTTTGATTTTAGTAGGGTCAGAGGTTTTGGCTCTATTATTACTGGGTTGAGTCTTCAACTTCGCGGGGGTAACAGTCGTTACCGTACCTGATGTCTTCTGGCTGCCACCCAGGTCCCCGGGATGAGAGGCAATGAGTGCGTCCAGCTCTGATGCACTAACAACACGATGGCGAGTGTTATCCGGCAGTTTGATGGATATGATGCCGTCAGTTGTCCAAACACTACGCATGCCGAAATGTTTTCGTGCAGCCACAAAGAGCGCCTGCCAAGAACGCATCAGGAATTCGCTGAACACAACCTGTTGATCCACGAAGCAGTGTTTTCTTGCGCCAAATCAGGGTTTTAAGATTAGCTTCGTTGAACTTGGCCAATATTGGACGGACATGGCCCTCCGATGAAACACCCAATCTATGGCAGGATACAATGTCAGTAGGTCCAATGTTCTTCAGCTGGAGTCGATCATGCAGGATATCTATCAGCTGACCCCTCACTTCGATATCAGGGGACTCTGGCACTCCGTTAATTACTAGAAACTTACGGCGGTGCCGAGTCTCAATAACATCAACACTTTTACAAAGTTCTGAGATCTGTTGGCGCAGCAGTCCGAGAATATTGCCAACCAGGTCCTTGAAGGCCGAGAAGTCCCTTCTTAGTATGCTGATGTTGTCCGATGAAGATGGTGAAGGTCCTTGGAGATGTGACTCAAACTCAGCCATGCGCTGCATTAAAGTGTCCTCCAACGAACGCTGTGTTTCAGTTATTTGCTCTAGGGTAGCTATGGTTTATGTAGTTTTGATAGTGCAGTGGCAGTGAGATGGCTGACCGGCAGGCAGAGACAGTAAACCAACTTAAATATTCATAGGATGAAGTTACCCACAAAGTATGTTTTTAGTTGTACTTTATTGTAACACTTTATATCAAAATTAGCAAGAAAATTAAGCTTTTTCCAAAAAAAGTCAAAAATAAATTTGGGAGGTCTTTTAAACAATTTTAACACCTACCGCCGAAAAAAAAAGTGTTTTTTGTATGTGTATTACTACGCACATCTCCTATCCATCGTTTCTTGTCTACCGTAATGTTGCAGAGTGGGCAGAAAGGCATTTTTGATAAAAACTAAGGTAAAAGTCAATAATTAATTAAAAATAATAAACAGTTACATGGAATTACTAAATTTTGACCAACTTACAACTACTCTTAATTACTTTTAGTACTTACCTTACTACATAACCGCATAAAAATGTGGCTCCTCTTCAACTAAGGAGCTCACGTTAGTCACTACTTTCTGTAAAAGACGCCACTGGTCGGACTCTTCGTTGGTTTGGAACTTAATCCGCACCAGTGCTTTTTTCCACAGATCTGCAGCCTCAGTGTTCAGTGCGTCCGAGGATTCGTAAACTTTCAGGTCAACGTAAAAGTTACCTGAAGTTTGTGTTGTCCGACGTTCGTTTTCGTTGGCCACCCTGTTGATGAAGTAGGATGGCAAGGTTTTCTTTGATGTAGAGCTCGCTACTTCTACGTTCTCTCTACTGCTGCTGATGCCAAAGAGATCGTAGATTTTTTTGTCCTTCCTGCAAACAAGGTGATATTTTTATCAATAAATTATAAGTAATTATAGTCCATTTTACCATAAAATTGATGTACTAGTTAAGAAATTTACAGTTTATATGTTAGATAAGAATTACCTACAATTTAAAAAATAAATAAATACTTACTTACTTATTTACTTATTTAGATATAGGGTACCCGTAAGTAGTTATGTTTTGAGAATGATTTTTTATTTTTAGGAATTAATGTTATTATAAAAAAAAAACTTTTATTTCAGACCAACTATGTCCATATGTTAGTAACAATACTCTTAAACTATGTTAGTAAGGTACAGTAAAATCTTAATTACGGTGGGTAGGCAAGATAGGTTCACCGATTTGCACATTTAGTAACATGCAACTCGGTGAACCTATTGAGGACAACAGAGTCCATTCTGTCCTCAATCATCCTTAGGATCTTGTTGGCGCTCCCACGGATATGCAACAGGACAGCTGCAGTCTTTTTGCGCATAATGGTATAAAAGTCATCAACACCGGCGCAAGCAAACATACCCGAAGCGCTACAATATCGCGGGAGCCCCAACAAGGCCCTAAGGATGTTGTTATATTGCACTCTGAGAGCATTATAGAGGTAATGTAAATTCGCAACAAAATGTAATAATTACCGTAATATTTCACTTGTTTTGCGTTTTTTAATGACAGGAGATGATTTTTTTGTTCAGCGTTGCTTCTTGGGTATTGAAGTCAATTCGACTTCACTGTCCGAGTCTAACCTTAGTTAGTTAGTTAGTTAGTTAGTTTAGCTGGGCTTTCTCCGCACTTAGCCTCATGATTGGGCCATTGTGCGTGCTACTTAGTCTTTCCTACTCCAACCATCCTAGGTCGTCCCAGAAGGTCAGCAGCCTTTTCAGACTGCTGCAGGCTTCCGGGAGAGATCCTGGTGATTGAAGAATCCGTGCCCGTTGATCTGCCACGCTTCTGCACTCCAATAGTACATGCTGTGGCGTTTCTTCTGCCTCCATGCATCCTCTGCATGTCGAGCTGTCTGTCACACCTATGTTAAACAGGTGTTTGTTGAGGGGACAATGGCCGGTTATAACACCTATAACCTTGCGAATCTTGTCCCTTGCTAATCTTATGAGGTTGCGGGCAAGCTTATTTGATATTTTATTTTATTTTATTTTATTTTATTTATTTGGTATATACGACAGTTGACAATCGATGGTTAGTATTACAACGAATGGTTAGTAATTTAATTAATTTTAATTTTAATTTTAAGTAATTTTAATTTGATACCGCCGGAACTGCATTTTTCATTTGCCTGCATCCCTCGCTGTTTCTCCATTCTGTTAGATGTGTTTCTTTGGTTCTTTCGCGCAACCATGATTTTATTTGGGCCTGGGGTATGGGCAGTAGTGGTTCCGGTCCGTACACTACTGCCTTCGATCCTCTTTTAGCCAGTTCGTCTGCTGCGTCATTGCCCAGTGAGTTACTGTGTCCTTTGATCCATTGCAGGGTTACTCTGTTCGTGTTTGCAATAGATTAGAGTGCGTTGTGGCATTCCAGTATAAGGACAGAGGTTATGATATTGTTTTGTAAGGCTTGAAGGACGGATGCACTGTCTGAGACAATTTTTATGTTATGCTCTCGGACGTCTCTGGCTGCAACTGCCTGTGCCGCTTTGGTGATGCCAATACATTCTGCTTGGAAGATTGTGTTCAGTTTATCTAGGGTAGTTGATATTTTTATGTTTAAGTCATTCGAGAAGACACCGGCTCCAGTGCCATGTGCAGTTTTGGAGCCGTCTGTGTATATCCTAACTTCGTCGACGCCAGAGCTGTCTTTTGCTTCTTCCGTGAGTTGGATATTGTATCTTCGGTCGAAGATGTGATGACACGGTGTTCTGTCCATAGGCGCCTCAAGAAGTGGTACTTCCTTTAGGATCGCCTGCAGAACTTTTGAGTGTGTTGTTTCTATGTTTTGTTTCCATAGTCCGTTTGCTCTTAGTCTTAAGGCGGTTGCCTGTGCTTCCTCTTGTATGACAAGATCTAATGGTCTTAGGTTCAGGAGGAGCTCGAGCGCGGCTGATGGGGTGGTTCTCATACATCCGGTGGTTGCTACACACGCTAAGCGTTGTAGACTTTGGAGTTTTGTTTTCACTGTGGTCAGTTGTGTTCTGGGCCACCATACAACTGATCCGTAGGTTAGAGACGGTCTGATAACTGATGTGTATAGCCAAAGTGTAATTTTTGGATTAAGACCCCAATTTTTACCAACTAGTCTTCTACATTGACAAAAAGCTATGCAGGCCTTTTTTATTTTAGCTTCAATATGACTCGCCCAGTTCAGTTTATTATCAAGGGTGATGCCCAGATATTTCACTTGATTTGATAGCGAGAGTTTGGTATTAAATAATTTTGGTAGTTGTAGTTCTGGTAACTTCCTTTTGTTGGTGAAAAGGATTAGTTCTGTCTTTTTCGGATTTACTGACAGTTGATGCTCGTCACACCATTTTTCTACAATCTGAAGGGCTGAACGCATTATTGCGCAGAGCATATTTTCAGCGTTCCCATTGATCAGTATTGCTAGGTCATCTGCATAACCAATAGTGGTGTACCCTCTTTCATTTAGTTTACGTATGAGGCTGTCCACTACTATATTCCATAATAGTGGTGAGAGAACGCCTCCTTGCGGGCACCCTTTTACTACCTTTGCTCTTGTGGTAGTATTCACCACTATCTGGACCGCCCTTTTACTGACTAGCTCTGTGATCTAGTGTCTAATGACTGGTTCAACGTTTGCTTTTTGTAGGGCGTGGTTAATGCTGTTGTGCATGGTTTTGTCAAATGCCCCTTCTATGTCTATGAAGGCTGCAAGAGTTGCTGCTTTGTTTGTGATAGCCGATTCTATTTTTTGTACCACTATGTGTAGTGCTGACTCTGTTGATCTGCCTTTTCTGTATGCATGTTGTTGGGGATGTAGTGGTTTGCTTTTTAGCGCTCCATCCCTTAGGTGTCGATCTACTAGTCTTTCCAGCGTTTTGAGGAGGAATGATGTTAGACTGATGGGCCTGAAAGATTTGGCGTGTATGTAGTCCTCCTTCCCCGGTTTCGGTAGGAAGACTACCTTTGCCTCCCTCCATGATTTAGGGATGTATTTGAACGCTAGGCAGGCCCTGTAGATTGGTAGTAGGTATTTTATTACTTGGTTGGATTGCCATTGTAGTAGTGCTGGGAATACCCCATCTAGCCCTGCTGACTTGAATGGTTTGAAGCTTTTTAGGGCCCATTCCATTCTTTTTGCAGTTACTACCTTGTTTGCAACTTCCCATTCTTGGGTTGTCGGTATGCTGTGCTGCTCGTCTAATAGTCTCTAATAGTCTAACCTATTGTAGGTCTTAGTTTTTCGTGCGCGTGCGACTCCGACCCGTAGGTCTTTGCGCACAGAAGTTGATTTCCTCGGAATTTCGCACTCAGAGTCCGACCTAAAACAAAGTAAAAAATATATTAGTTACCTATATCTTTTTAAAATGCTGTGAGCAAACGATACTTTGTGGAATCAGTGTACTAACTTTGTGTTATGAACAACATTACGTTGTGTGGAATCAATCTTAACAGGTTAACACAAGTGAAACATTTCTAGAACGGAAAATAATAAATCAAAATTAAAAACTATACATGCAATGTAGGTACTTACTTACATTTTAACTTGATTTCTAACACAAATCTTGAAGAAAAGCGAAGGCTGCAGACTAAGGCGTTGTTACTATGAGTTAAAATCCAGCACTGCTTGAAGATTTTGTGACAATTGATGAAAAGTTTCGAATATTTATACGCAAAAAATTGATACTGTCATCAAAAATCGATTTATTGGTGTGTGTTTAAAGAATTGAAACTAAGCATTACTAATCGTAATGTGATATTTTCAAAAATAAGTATTAGTAAAAGGGTTTACTAGACAAAAAACATTTTTATTGTTCACTAGCTTTTGCTAGTGACTTTGTCTGTGCGGTCATTATTTATTGATTTATTATGACTAACATTCAACCTTGATTGCATTAATATGATTTAAAACATATTATTATAAATATAAACTAATATAAATGTAAATCGATTTAAAACGATACCTAATTAAAACCTTAATAAATCTTTCAGTATCATCCAATTCGATTCAACTAATTTAGATGAACCAAAAACCAGTTGAGTTACATACCTAAACGTTATAGGTATTTATATATTTGTTTGACTGGATAAAATAAGAATATACTTCGTTTTGTTTTTGATAATGTAAAAAAATAACTATATTCGTTATACAATCAATATAAATAAATAAATAAATATAAATATTTGACAACATCAGATACATTGCTCTGATCCTAAGCTAAGAAGCTAACGCACTTGTGTTAAGGAAATCAGAAACAACGACGGTACCACAACACCCAGACCCGTGACAATGTAAAAAAGTTCGTTTTCAACATTGACCCGACCAGGAATCGAACCCGGGACCTCAGAGATGGCGACGCCAAAGTCCGACGCATTCGCCTCTCGGCTACGGAGGTCGTCAATACACTTATAGAGTCTCCGAAATAACAAATAATCAAGAAACATAATTCACCTGGGCCCCGATCGCACTATTTTTTGCGGAAGCGGTTCGAATGTGAAACGTATCTAATTCGGACATGGCTACGATTCAATAACAATGCAGCTGGAAGCAAAATCCGTATTGCGCTAAATGTCATTAGTTCAACCATAGTTGAATCGTTACCTATCATTCGATAGAACTCTGTTTCTGTAGGGACGGCACACCTAGTATTTTTTAGTAATATCTGTGATTTGTGCATAATCGACACTCGATTAAGCAATTTGTTACTAGCCGCACTAGTCTTGTGACGCAAAAAAATCTAAATGTCATTTAATGACAGCTTTCAGTGGACATACTCTGTCTAATCTGTGGCTTTCAGTCAGCTGTTTGTTTTAAAGTTTTTAACATTATTTAAAGTAATATTAATTAAAACATAAAACGTGATGCAAATGCTGCTCACGATATACTGGCTGGACAGTGTTACCACGGCGGTAAAACATGTTTATCGCCCCTTAAGAAAAGTAGAAGAACAATAATTAAAAGGATTTAGCTTTCATTGCTGACCTAGCTATACTAAAAAACCTTACTTATCTGAAGAAAACTCATCAGCAGGACTCAGGAGACTCCCTTAATTCAAGAAGTAAAAATGTGTAATAGTGTACCTACTTAGTGTGAGCAAACAGAGCAAAGAAGCTTTGGTTAGTTTATGAAAGTTAAATTATGTATAAAGCATAGGTTTAATAAAATAAAGTTCTTTGTTTTCCATAGAAACTTGTTATTATTCATATATTCATACTGTTTATTTTCTTATATTCTCATTTTACTTGCCTATTTTAATTTTAAAACATTGTTATTGTAGGTGTAGTTCCCCAACTTTTTAATGATGCTATAATAGTAAGTAAGCATAACAAGTTATAAGCTTTATCTTGAATGCTATTTCAACTAGACTTAACTCTATCTAGATATTATAGGTGTTCCGGCGTTACCTATCATGTCTTTATATTTTCTCCTCCTTTGACATTGTATAGTCTATGCACGATCCGGACGTTGTATAATCTTTGACAGCTAAAAAACCGAACACTTCTTGTCATTGTATTTTACCATACAGTTATCCATTAAACATCTTTAATCAAAATTTCTGTGCAAGAGTTATTATTATTCCCACCATTATGTTGCATCAGACATAAATTGGTGGCCCATGAGGGGAACAATCACGAACCAAAATTATTATCGACCAATCGAAGAAATCGGCGTACCAAAGTGTTGGTTGGCGTCCACCTGCGATTGTATTAATAACACTAAAATCGGAGTTATCTTGGAAAGACTGAGGTTGTCTAAGGAATTGAGGTGAAAAACATTGTCTGGCCGGACCAGTGAAGCATCACGCCGCAGCGCAGATCAAAAGATAAGTGCCCTCCTCCACAACCTTCCATGTGCTTATATCCACATTATTCTCCATGTTTCCCATCCAACACAACTTGAATCGCGATAAATCTCAAACATCAAATCTAGTTTTATGTTTTAATATACATTTCGAGTTCATTTACATACAATTCTCAACAAAATATCAATATTTTTATAGGTTTTTCCAATACAAACCATTTAGGTTTGTTTAAGTTAGTACTTTATTGCTATCTGCAAATTGTATGTTTCTGCATACCTATTTCAAGAAATAATCAAGGTCGTTAAGTCCCTACTATCACATTTATCATTGCTGTTACAGACATAAATTGTTTTTTGCTCATGTTAAATACCCAATTTCACAGATAATTAATTGTACAATTTCTAGCTGGATGTCAAGCATTCGGTCGTTATTAGTTTAATGTGCCAATCATAATGTTGAGATGATATTTGTCCTCTAGCATCTAACACATTGTAGCCTATTTTTCACACACTTTGCTGAACATTCCAGAATCGCTTCGCTGCGGAACACAGGTACTAAACATACCCGGGCAAGGCAAATAATTTGAGTACATACCTGCTTCTGCAATTGAGACCGGCTTCCTGGTGTGCAGTCAAGGCGAGGAGCGTGAGCTTACAATCTGTTATTTTTTTTATAAGTACATATTTCTTTTCTCTTCTTGTTTGGTGATTATTAAATATGGCATTAACTTTGAAAGACTTAATGGTTAAGCGAAGTTCAATTAAGGGACAAGTGACAAAATTCAAAAATTACTTAAACAATGTTAGTGCACCTATGTCTGGTACGGGATTTACAGAATTAAAGCTTAAAACATCTAAAATTGAATCGCTATCTGTGAAATTTGATGATTTGCAAAGTGAGATCGAGATTTTAAATTCAGAAAATTTGTCTTTGGAGTTAAATGAGAGAGAAAGCATTGAAGGTGATATCATTACAAACTTAGCAATTGCGAAGGAGCTTATTGATCGTCAAACACAACTTGAAAGTGACTGCAGGTGTAATTCAATTATCAATGACACTCAATGCTTACCTGATCAAGACTTAGGCATAAAATTACCTCATATTCAAATTTCAAAATTCGACGGTGCATATTTTCGATGGCTCGAATTTCGTGACACATTTGAAAATTTAATTCATAAGAACGAACGATTAAAGGGTATTCAAAAATTTCATTACCTTCTGTCATATCTCGAAGGAGATGCGGCTAGAATTTTGACAAATTTTGAAGTGTCTTCTAAAAATTATGAAGAGGCTTGGAAATTACTTTGTGACCGATATAATAACAAAAGATCATTAATAAATCAGCATCTTGGTTCTCTATTTAACATTCAAAAGCAGCATACAGAATCTGAAAAATCTTTACGCTTTTTGGTTGATCATGTGACAAAAAATTTACGTGCTTTGGCCAGCTTGGGCCAGCCAACGGACAAATGGGACATGCTGATTATTTACATGGTGACTTCTAAGCTGGACAGCGGCACTGTTTTAAAGTGGGAAGAGTATCGAAACTCACTTAGCGAAATGCCAACCCTAATTCAGTTTCATAAATTTCTTATTGATCGAGCTGATGTTTTAGATTCTATTAACCGTAACAAATTTGATGGCAGTCTAAAATATTTTCAATCGGCTTCAAGGTCAAACACTAACACACAGCACAAACAAGAACGTAATCAAATTACAAAATCTTTCACAACCACCAGTGAACGTAAATATAGTTGTATAATTTGCAATGATGAACATAAGATTTACGACTGCCCAGTTTTTAAATCTAAAAATGTTCAAGAGAGGCTGGTCGATGTAAACAATCATAAGTTATGCAACAACTGTCTTCGCCAGGGTCATGCAGTGAAGGATTGTCGATTAGGGCCCTGCAGGACTTGCAAAAAACGTCACAATACTTTGCTGCACAATCCAAGCGCCAATGTGTCTATTAATAATAACTCTGTTGAATCTCAGGCAGTCGCTAATTTTTCTCAACAAAGCACGCAAGTTGTTTTGTCGACAGCCCTAATCAATGTTATAAATACAAATTCGGGCAAAATTATACAGGCTAGAGCACTCTTGGATTGTGGAAGCCAATCATCGTTTATGACAAGGTCGCTCAAGGAGAGGTTAGGTATTGACTCCACACCAATAAAATCCTTGAAAATTATAGGCATAGGCAATAGTCATTCAAATGATGTCGTTGAAAGGTGCACAGTTAAAATTCAGGCAATATGCAGTACATTTCATGCAAACTTATGCTGTCTCGTGCTAAATGAACTAACTAGTGAGTTACCTAAAGCACCTATAAATAAAAAATTGCTAAACATTCCTAACCATATACAGCTGGCAGATCCTAAATTTGACCAACCAGCTCCGGTTGATATTCTAATTGGAGCCGATTTGTTTTGGGACTTATTGGGTACTGAAGAATCTTCTCTAAGTCCATTTGGACCTAGGTTGCGTAGTTCAAAATTAGGTTGGTTAATATCAGGCCCAGTGAATTCAAATAATTTATCATACAATAATCACATTCAAAGTAACCATGTTATTACGAACTCCACTACATTAAATGATTTAGACAACTCACTAACCAAATTTTGGGAGTTAGAAGAACTTCCCAAAAAACCTTATCTAAGTGACAACGAACAGGCATGTGAAGAGCACTTTGTGGCTCACACCTATAGATTGGAATCGGGTAGATTTTGTGTTAAATTGCCTTTAATAGATTCTCCTGATTGCCTTGGCGATACCTACACAATAGCAAAGAAACGTTTAATAACTTTAGAGAAAAGATTTAAAAGAAATTCAAAACTGCAACTTGAGTATTCAAAGTTCATTCAAGAATATGCAGAACTGGGTCATCTATCGAAGTCAGAGGTTCCCAAACCATATTTCAATTATTTTTTGTGTCATCACGCAGTCTTGAAGGAAAGCAGTGAGTCCACGAGACTCAGGGTTGTTTTTGATGGCTCTGCTCCCTCTTCTTCTGGATTGTCATTAAATAACATATTAAGGGTAGGCCCAACGGTTCAGGATTCGCTGTTCTCCATCCTGATAAGAGCAAGGCAGTATAAATATTTACTTACTGGGGACATCGAAAAGATGTACCGCCAAGTTCAAGTCCAGGAGGAAGATCGTAACCTTCAGCTCATTTTATGGAGAGAGAACAGCTCCCAGCCCATTCAAACATTCCGGCTTAACACTCTCACTTACGGCACTGCCAGCGCTAGCTTTTTAAGCACAAGATGTTTGCATCAAATTGGGGAGGAGCAAGAAGATGAGACAATAAAAACAATAATTCAAAGGGACTTTTATATCGACGATTTAATCACGGGTTGCAATGACGAGCATCAGATGCGTTTTATTAAAAATTCAGTAGCCAAGGCGTTGAGCACGGGATGTTTCAATTTAAGAAAATACAAAAGCAATTTATCAAATTTAATACAAGATGCCAATGTGAATACACAGGAAAACCTTACCATCAGCGAGTCATCGAGCACCCTGGGCCTCGGATGGAGTCCTTCGTCCGACACTTTACACTTTCCTATAGAAAGTCCTCTTGGGTCAAATAACATTACCAAGAGGTCCATAATGTCAAGTTCATTTAAAATCTTTGATCCGCTAGGCATGTTAAGTCCTTGCATAATCATACCTAAAATGATCATACAACGATTATGGTTACAAAAAATCTCATGGGATGATCCCGTTCCAACTGACATCAAGGATAATTGGCAGAACTTCGCCAGCAGCTTAGAGTATTTAAAAAAATTAGAGATCCCTAGGTCAGTTCTTTGTGAATCGCCAAAACGGATCGAATTGCACTCATTTAGTGATGCTTCACAAAGGGCTTACGGGGCATGTATCTATGTAAGGTCAATTGATGTGGATGACAGGGTCAGCGTTAAGCTATTATGCAGTAAGTCTAAAGTAGCGCCCTTAAAACCTACAACGATGCCGCGTTTAGAATTATGTGCCGCGTTGTTAGCCACAAGACTTTACAAGACTGTCATAGAGTCACTCAGATACAAACCAGATCAGGTATACCACTGGTGTGATTCAAGCATAGTGCTTGCTTGGTTAAACAGTGACCCCAGAAGTCTCAAGGCATTCGTCGCCAACCGCATTTGTGAAATTTTAGAGACTACTAGGAAATCATCGTGGCGTTATGTGCCTACCTTGGAAAATCCTGCCGACTTAATTTCTAGGGGCATAGACGGCAATCAAATAATTAAGTTAACGTTGTGGTGGTCAGGTCCTAATTATCTTCTTGAGGACGAGTCAAGGTGGCCAGTTCTTAATAATAAACAATATTGTGAAGCATTACCAGAAATAAAATCAAACTCGGCTGTCACAATAGAAAGTATTATAGATTTTGAAAATTATTCTAATCTAAGCAAACTTCAAAATTCATTTGCTTACATTAAACGCTTTATATTTAATCTAAAAAATCCAAAAAATAAACGGGTAGGCGCTCTAACAGTAGAAGAAATAGATGAATCTTTTAAGTCACTTTGCATTATTGCGCAACGACAATCATTCCCGATGGAATATGAGGCGCTACATAAACGGAAGCCTTTGAGCAGTAAAAATAAAATATTAGCGTTGTCTCCATTCATGGATGATCACAATCTAATCCGGGTAGGTGGACGAATCGATGCGTCCAATTGCTCTTACGAAAGAAAGCACCCCATACTGCTTCATTCATCTAACCACTTGACAAAACTTATTTTTCATCGTGAACATTTACGCAACTTTCATGCCGGCCCTCAACTGCTATTAGCCACTGTGCGCGAAACAATTTGGCCGGTTAATGGAAGATGCTTGGCTAGACGCACTCACAACAGGTGTGTTCAATGTAGACGTAATCAAGGCAAAACTTTGTGCCCCAAAATGGGTGATTTACCAGCACAGCGCGTCACTCCAGATTTCCCATTTTTGTCCGTTGGCTTGGACTTCGCTGGTCCATTCTACATTTTAAATCGCAAGGGACGCGGCAGTCGTCTCATAAAATGTTATTTGTGCCTGTTCATTTGCCTACGCTACAAGTGCATTCATTTGGAATGTGTCAGCGATTTATCTAGAGAATCTTTTGTTATGACTTTAAGGCGTTTCGTAGCACGGAGAGGAAAGCCATTGGAAATTTTTTGCGATAACGGCCGTAATTTTGTCGCTGCTGCTAAGGAGGTAGGGCAACTCTTAAAAAATAATACGGAATCTCTATCAAATTTTGCAAGTCAGGAAGGAATTAAGTTTATCTTCTCTCCAACTTACGCTCCTCACTTCGGCGGCATATGGGAGGCCGGGGTAAAATCTGCCAAGTATCACGCGAAGCGCGTTATCGGTAATAGTCACCTCACATTTGAGGAAATATCTACCTTATTTGCTCAAATAGAAGCGATTTTAAACAGTCGTCCCCTGTATCCCCTATCATCGTCACCCAACGACCTTCTCTCCTTGAGTCCTGGGCACTTTTTGATAGGAAGGCCGCTAACTGCACTACCATCACCAAGGCTAGAGAACGCTAAGGAGCATACATTGAAACGATTTGCACGTCTGGAACAAATACGCCAGCATTTCTGGAGAAGGTGGTCTAAAGAATATATATCGGAATTACAACAACGATCAAAATGGCGCAGTAACACATCTAGACTGAATGTAGGAGACCTAGTCTTGCTGCAAGAAGATAATGCCCCACCTTTGAACTGGAGGCTCGGACGAGTTACTCGACTGTACACAGGCGCAGATGGGATTGCAAGAGTCGCCGACGTTCACACTACAAGAGGAAACGTGCGAAGGCCTCTGGTCCGGTTATGCCCTCTACCTACGGACGACAACATCCAGTGTTGAAATGTATCCATTTCAACGAGGCGGGAAGATGTTCCGGCGTTACCTATCATGTCTTTATATTTTCTCCTCCTTTGACATTGTATAGTCTATGCACGATCCGGACGTTGTATAATCTTTGACAGCTAAAAAACCGAACACTTCTTGTCATTGTATTTTACCATACAGTTATCCATTAAACATCTTTAATCAAAATTTCTGTGCAAGAGTTATTATTATTCCCACCATTATGTTGCATCAGACAATAGGCTTTTTGTTTTACAAGCAAGTTTAATTTGTGTGCCGAATAAACTAAAACCTTTTGATTGACATTTTAAAACATTATTTTCGACTAGTAGATTAAATAAGTATTATCTATTGTTATTTCATAGTATTAGTAAAAATAAATTAATAAGATAAATGACACAACACAAAATCCCAAATGACAAACCAGTTTCAGCGTACACTAGTTAACAAACTTCAATAGTGACTCATTTCATTGTATCTTCAATTTAGTATAGCCTGTTTGGCATCTATCTATATTTCTCAACAATTTATTGCATTAATACAACTACACGTCTGAAATCTTAATAATTGTTTAACATTCCTGCCGCAGCTAGATAAATTACTGAATTCTTCATTAGTAGTATGTATTTAAGAGAGATATTACATCATTAATTAAATAATAATGTAATATTAACACTACATAGCTCATCATGACTGCCTCTATAATTTCACAGAAAAAAGTTATCATCATCTCATCTTTTCATCACAACAAAAACCTCTTTGTTGACCCGTGGTTCTAATTAAACATTTTACATTAACATTACACAAACAGAGCTACTTTTGACTATTCTATAGAAACTAAAATAGGTTGTTCAGAGAGGTGAATAAGGTAACGGACGACTTTCTAAAATAACTATTTTAGGTTATATTATTTACAACTTTAAATGACTATATCTTGTAAATATTTTTGGTGTTATAGATTATGATGTATTCCAGTATTCTGAGTAGATAGCTTGGGATTTGGATTTTAAGATATGTTAAGAAGAATTTTGGAATAAAAACAACTGATTATTGTATTCTTAAATTATCTAATATTTACTGTTTATTTACAATTTTTTATCACTGTAATCACTGGGTGAACACTATTTTCTTGAGTGAGATCACTTCAAAGTAAAAAGGTGATGAAAGTTTTCCAAGAATCCCATAGGAGTGTTATCGGCATCACACACAACACATTACACTTTTTATTTACACTAGTTTATGCAGTTTGTAAGACATATAAACGTATAATTAGTCAAATATTTCCAAAAATGGACGTAAATGAGGTGTTTTTTTGATCAGAATAGGTAAATTTACTCAAACGTTTGAACTTTGGTTGATAAAAAGTTGCTCTTTTCAAACCTTTCATTCATAGACATCTGACAGCGGTAACGGTTGGGTAGTGGTTTGGAAATGGCGCGAACTTTTTTAGCGCGATACCAAATGTCTCAAACGTAACGGAAGTGGTGTGGATGTGGTGTGGTAATGGTTTGATTTTATTAGCGCGATCGGGGCCCTGAACCAGGAATTGAACCATTACCGTAAGGTAATTATTAATTAATTAAGTTAATTACGGTTCATAAAAATATGAATAAGCAAAGCCGAGTTATGAGTGTTTACTTGCTAAAATATCATTTTCCAGCAACGACGGATGTTGATCAATTTCAAAATCGCTGCGCAAGGTAAATGTGCTGACAAAGGAAGCGCATCAAATAACAACGTTGCAGCGTTGAATGAAGTAATAGAAATTAATTTAATATGAAATGGCTTCACTAATAGCGATTTATAATCGCTAACAAACTGGGTCAGTGGTAGTAAACGTTAGATAAAATTCGTGGATTCGATTCATACACAGTACAAACTTGTGCATTAACGAACATGATTGTTTGTTATTATAAAAATGTTCGTTGTCTTATAGTACAAGCTCTGATTAGTTTTAGAATAGAAAAATATGAAAGTAATATCAAATAATATTTATTTATTTATTATTTAATCGACAAGTAAGTAAGCCTCATAGAACTTTACCTCCGTTTTCCTTAGATGTATCAAACAGAATCATTGTTCTGTATAGTAAATTATTTTGTAAAGATAATCACATCACTGAATATAAGATGATAAATAGACTTTATATGATATATCATATATTTGAATAATAATAATAATAATGTTAACGCCACCTATCGGCGACAATGCGAATCTATAACGCGAGTGAAGTTGAAGACAACGTGACGTCACAACGGGGATCGCGTCTAACTTCAACTTGATCGGCGCCGGGCGGTTTTTCTGCAAATCATTTCGACACACTTTATTAGACTCTTGTCCCAATCATACGATCTAATTGTAAACTACTTTATTGAAAAAATATACGATTATTCTCATAAACGTTAATAAAAATTTAATCATTGAAAAGGCCTGTTCCTGTCTAGTAATACTCCTGAAGCTTAATCGAAACAATCGCAAGGCTGAGCTCGAAACATGTTCCTTCGATCCAAATGATTCAGATACCACGGAAGTCGATATCCGCCACGTATCAAGAAACCAAATCAGAGAATCAGCCCAGGATGATTACAGTCAGGTCATTCCATTCCTTTTTCCTTTCATTTTAATTGATTTGTGCTAATATTGTGTCGTATTTTCAAATCCCAGTTGAAGGCGCAACCGTTACATCCAGCTACATCGCATCGCGCTGCCAACGATCGCAGAGGGTGATTTTATAGAACTGTGAGTACTCTTGCTTTCTACTTTCTTCCCAAAATGACTGAGAATACCGAAAATAGTGCTCTGAGGCTTGACTTGCCGAAATCGAGAGAGGGTAGTCGTTCGCCTTCTAGAGAATATTTGAGTACAGATTTAAAAGTAACTATTTCAGACTTAAAGAAACTGTGGCGATACACATTGTATACATAAACGCTGATGAGACAGAAAAGCGGCGACTGCGCCATATCGCAAGTCCGGGACGGCAGTCGCGCACCGCACCCTCACCTGTTAAGTCATACACATAAGTAATCGTTCCGTATTCCAAATTGCTAAAATAAGATTAGTTAAGAGTCAGATATTGTATTGAACATTACCGACGTGAGAGACAATATACTACAGTGAAACCCATACACGTTTTGTTGATTTAACTTCCCGTATCCCTGTCCCAGACGAGCGCCATAGTAAGATCACAAAAGTGGTGACCCCGCGTTTCCGGTGTGCGCGACTCACGTTACGTATGGCTTAACAGTGCGGTAAACACACGGTAGTGGAACGTGCTAAGTTATGTGCAGGAAATAAAAACTTTTGTGGTACGTCTATAGGTGATAATTCAAAATGTATGAAGACGCAGAGCAACAGCCCATCGCAGGGACGAGTAATGTAAGCGCGGTAACAGTGCAAGCTCGCATCCCAGAATTTTGGACGGACATGTCGAGGACTTGGTTTGCACACTTTGAAATGATTATGGCACCACAAAAACAAAGGGACAGCACAAAGTTAGAGATGGCAGTTTCAAGGCTGAACAGAGAAGCACTGCGGCAAGTAAGTGATTTATTGGAATCACCACCGGAGTCGAACAAATATGAGACATTAAAGAAAAGGCTATTGACAGTGTATGAAGAAAGCGCAGAATCGCAGTTCCAAAAACTAGTCAGCGAGATGGACTTGGGTACACAGAAGCCCTCACAACTATTAAGGAAAATGTCAGAGCTAGCGAAAAATGTTGGTATTACCGGCGGTCCATTAAAAAAAATATGGATAAACCGGCTACCAGCAAACGTAAGAGCAGTACTGGCAGTCAGCGAAGATACCAAGCTAGAGGACTTGGCAGCGATAGCCGATAAAATAATGGAAAACTTGAGAACCGGTGCAGTAGCGGCAATAGAAAACTCAACAACGGAAATAAACTCAGAGCTCATCAGAAACATGCGAGAATTAACAGTGAAGTTAAATAAGCTGAAGAGTGAGGTGAACGCAACTAATTCAAGAGGAAGAAGCCCATTCCGTAGAAATCAGAGATGGCAACGAGGACGATCAAACTCGAGAGGAAGAGACGCATCAGCGCCACGACGCAACCCGCAAAGCCCTGATTGGCTATGTCACCAACACTACCGCTATGGAGAGCGAGCACGGTCCTGCGTAGCCCCGTGCAACTGGTCCAAACTACAGCAGCAGCAGCAGCAACGACAGCAGGGGCAGGGAAACTAAGCGCGGTGCAGCCGGCGGCGGTGAGCAACTGCACCGAGGAAAATCACCGATTATGCGTCACAGACTACATCAGCGGTAACGTATACCTCATAGACACCGGAGCAAACGTATCAGTGATACCAGTAAGTAAAGTGAACCGTAGTAAGATATCTAGAAATAGTAAGTACAAACTTTATGCGGCAAATGGTACAGAAATTAGAACGTATGGTGTTGTAAACTTAGAATTAAACCTTGGGTTAAGGAGAAGTTTTAAATGGGATTTTATAATATGTGATGTTAGTCAACCCATTATTGGGGCAGATTTTTTAAAGGCCCATAATTTGATTGTAGATCTAGGCAATAGAAAATTGACTGACGGTCTGACCAAGTGGGAAAGATTTGCATCGGTAATAAATAGTGTCGAGTCGACTATTTCTAGTGTTCAGAGGAACAACCCATTCCGTGAATTATTAGAACAATACGCAGACATTACGAAACCGACAAATTATAAAAGTAACAGTAGTAACGAAACATATCATCATATCGAAACGGTAGGAACACCAATTTTCGAAAGGCCAAGACCATTGCCACCGCATCGGTATCAGGCGGTTAAAAACGAGTTTAAGGAATTAATGGAATTAGGTATTTGCAGGCCCTCTAAGAGGCCGTGGGTCAGCCCATTACACGTGGTACCTAAAAAGGATGGAAAGTTACGACCTTGCGGTGACTACCGAAGATTGAACGCGGTAACTAAACCGGACAGGTACCCAACGCCGAGATTACAAAACTTACGTACGGTTTGCAAGGTAAGTGCATTTTTACTAAATTGGACATCAATAGAGCATACTACAACATTCCTATTAGACCGGAGGATGTAGAGAAAACGGCAATAACGACGCCGTTTGGACTTTTTGAGTATGTTAAAATGAGTTTCGGATTACGTAATGCAGCTTCCACTTTTCAGAGATGGATGAATAACACAGTGTTACAAGGGATAGAATTACTAGACAGTAAAAATAAAACGGGCAGTTCAATGTTATTTTGTTACATAGATGACATAATAATCGCAACGACCGATGACGTCATCTTACACAAAGAACATGTAAGGCAAGCGAATTCACTAGCGACATACAGTATGTGAACGGAAGCGAAAATGTCGTAGCAGACGCGCTATCGCGCACAGTAGAGTCTATTGTTTGTCCTACCGATATCAATTTCGACGAAGTTGCGCAAGCACAGAAATACGATCAGCAACTTAGGAACTTATTAGCTGGAAACGAGACTAAGCAAAGACTACAAAGGATACAGTCACCATTGTGTAACAATAGCATTTATTGTAATATAACAGCAAACAATTTGAGACCGTATATACCTAGGGAGCTTAGGAAAATAGTTTTTGACAAGGTACATAATATGTATAATGAAATTGTCGAGATTATGTGTCAAGCCGCGAGTTCTACTTATGAGGAGAGCAAAGCGAAGGAAAGAATGACCTTGACTGGCTGGAACAAGCATGTAGCCGACGCTCACCGGAATGCCAGGCAGAAGTTTAATATATGGGTGTTTTGTGGAAGACCAACGGGAGGGGATATTTTTAATGCCATGACAGAAACTCGGAAGATATTCAAATCCAAGTTAAAATGGTGTCAAAACCATCAGGAACAAATAAAGATGGACCTGTTGGCCAAACATCACCAGAGTAAAGATTTCCCAAGCTTTTGGAAGTCCACAAATAAAATGAACGTTAGGCCTAGTTTTCCTGTGAGCGTCGATGGAGTCTCTAGCCCCAAGGACATTGCGACTTTGTTTAAAGATTATTTTGCTGTTAAGTCGCCACTGGGACCTCCTAGCCAGTTGCTAGATGCTGGGACTCACGATCTGGTGATATCAACCATAATTAAAGCTAAACATGTAAGAGTGGCAATTAATAAAATGATGAGAGGTAAATCTCCGGGTCGTGATGGGCTCAGCGTTGAGCATCTGCGACATGCTGGCTTCCACCTCCCTCGTGTGTTTGCTATGTTTTTTAGTCTCTGTATAAGTCACTCGTACCTACCGCCTGGAATGATGGAGACTCTGGTGGTACCCATTGTTAAAAGCAAAACGGGAGACGTCTCGAACAGCTCTAACTACAGGCCAATCTCACTGGCCACTATCGTAGCAAAGGTGCTTGACAGTGTGCTCAACTCAATATTAATCAAGCATGTAAAACTGAACGATGCTCATTTTGGGTTCCGGCCTGGACTGTCAACTAAGACTGCAATTCTTAGTTTGAAGCACACTGTCAGGTACTATACGGATAGGCAAACACATGTGTATGCTTGTTTTTTGGACCTGTCTAAAGCGTTTGACCTTGTATCATATGATTTGCTGTGGTGTAAAATGACGGAAACGGGCATGCCGCCAGAGTTGGTCCAACTATTCCGGTATTGGTATCTGAACCAAGTGAACCGTGAGAGATGGGCGGGGGAGCTTTCGGAGCCATGCAGGCTGGAATGTGGGGTTAGGCAGGGTGGGTTGAGCTCACCCCTGATTTTCAGCTTGTATGTAAATGAGCTTATCGAGCAACTCAGCGGCAGGCCGGTCGGATGCTATGTTGATGGTGTCTGCATCAACAACATCAGCTATGCTGAAAACATGGTGCTGTTGGCTCCCTCGCTCAGTGCGCTCCGGGGGCTGGTTAGCATCTGCGAGTCCTATGCTGCCTCGCACGGGCTCATTTATAACGCAAAGAAGAGCCAGTACATGATCTTTAGGGCCGGAACCAAGTGTCCCTGTTTTATTCCGCCCATAACATTAAACGGCGCTGCACTGGACAGGGTACACCAGTTTAAGTACCTTGGGCACTGGGTTACCGATGACCTAAAGGACGAAGTTGATATAGAGAGGGAGCGCAGAGCGTTGTCGATAAGAGCGAATATGCTGGCCCAAAGATTTGTTAAGAGTACAATTGCAGTAAAAATTACGCTTTTTAAAGCATACTGCACGTCTCTCTACTCTGGCAGTCTCTGGGTTAGATACACTCAGAAATCGTACAGCGCTCTGCGAATCCAATATAACAACGCATTCAGGTTATTGTTGGGGCTACCTCGTTATTGTAGCGCGTCTGCAATGTTTTCTGGAGCACATACGGACTGCTTCGCGGCCATCCTACGAAAAAACATGCATCCCTGATGTCCAGGGTGCGTGGTAGCACCAACAGTATCCTTAAAACCATTGCAGGGAGACAACATGTTTGCCCTATAATGTGGCATATGAGCCAAAATACTTTGTAACTAATTATAAGGTACTAACATAAATTGTAAGTTTTTGTGTATTACTAACCAAGTTGGATCTTTGTTGTCTGAATAAATAAATAAATAATAATAATAATATTAGTCATCCAGGAATTAGAACTACTAAAAAGATGATAACTGAAAAATATTTTTGGCCTAACATGAACAGAGACATTAACACATGGAGCAAAGGATGTGTAGCGTGTCAAAAGGTTAAGGTTCAACGGCACACGGTATCAGATTTAGGAACATTTCCCAAAAGCGAACATTTCGATCACGTTCATACAGCGACCTTTAACGCCTTCGTACAGCGGTCCTTCGTACCAAGTCATCAGTAGATCACCGAAGTCATTCCTTGTTAAATTGGCAGATCGAAAGTCGAATATTTCTATTGATAAACCCAAACCAGCATATTTGATTAATGAACAATTAGAGACAAGCGACACTGAAAACTGTAATACAGGTAATAATATTGAAAAAGTAAGGTAGACAATAAAAATATGTGTAATGAAATAATTTATTATTATTTATTTATTTTTTAACCAATTGAATCAAATTTTAAAATACATAAATGATAAATACCCAAAAACAAATGTGATAATAGGAGGAGACTTCAATATTGACGTACTTGTAAACAATCAAAAAACCAATAAGATTTTGAACCTTATGCTGGAATTTAATTTCACACAATATATAAATGAGCCCACCCGTATCACACCTACGTCATCTACGTGTCTAGATCTAGTATTTACGAACTTTACCAAATTAAAATTATATACAACAGTAGAAGAGTTGGGTTTTTCAGATCACAGAGGAACAATAATTCATATGGTAATACCCCATTAAACTAAAAACACAGTCTGGCTTACTAATAAAAGAATATATAATCAAAAAAATATGCAACTATTTAATAATGAATTAAATACTATAAATTGGCATGAAATTCTGTCTGTAAATCAAAATATAAACAAAAATTACAATGCATTCAATATAACATTGCTAAATATTTTAAATAAACTTAAACCGATACAAAAAATTAAGATAAAAACACATTTTAAAAAACACTGGTTAACAGTTGGCACAAAATTATCATGTAAAAGCAAAAGACAGTTAAAAATACTTGCACTGAAATCCAAATATTCAATAATTACACAATATTATAAGCGTTAAGAAAAAATAATAAAAAAGACAATCATCATCATCATCATCATTTCAGCCATAGGACGTCCACTGCTGTTGCTGTGACTTCCAGATTGGCCGGTTGAAAACGGCTCGCATCCAGCGGCTTCCTGCAACCTTTACCAGGTCGTCTGTCCACCTTGTAGGTGGACGTCCTACGCTGCGCTTGCCGGTACGTGGCCTCCATTCCAGAACCTTTCTGCCCCATCGGCCGTCAGTTCTACGTGCTATGTGCCTTGCCCACTGCCACTTCAGCT
Source organism: Anania hortulata (assembly GCA_963576865.1). Lineage (NCBI taxonomy): Eukaryota > Metazoa > Arthropoda > Insecta > Lepidoptera > Crambidae > Anania > Anania hortulata. The sequence continues at coordinate 19,029,748 of OY756402.1, read as the reverse complement.
TGCTTGCAAAAAAGACAATAACAACCTCAAAAAAATTACATTACAAAAATAAAATCACAAATGCGAATAATAAAATAAAAACTATGTCGAATGTTATAAAAGAACGAACAAACAAAGCACCAAAAAAATAAAAACATCATCATCATCATCTATACGGTCAATCCCGGTTGCGTACAAAGCCATTGCTTTGGAGCCCAGGGTCCGCTTTCCTTGATTTGCTCCTCCACTTCGCGCGGTCTTGAGCGTCTCTAGTTGTGAGATCATTGGCACGCATGTCAGCCCTCACAACGTCAAGCCAGCATTTCTTGGGTCTACCCCTTTTGCCAGGACCTGGCGGTGGCGGCATGGCCAGACATTTGTTTCCTACGTAGCTTGCCGGTTTCCGCAAAACATGGCCGTACCAGCGTAGGCGACTCTCCTGCAGTTTGTCTGCAATATCACGGACACGAAGGCTACCGCGGATGCGCGAGTTCCTCACGCGGTCCTTACGCGTGACTCCGCACATCCACCGCAGCATATTCATCTCCGTGACACGCAGCTCCTGCTTGTGTCGCTCAAGTAGCGGCCATGCTTCGCTGCCATATAAAAGAACAGGCCTAATGATGGACTTATAGATCTGTCCTTTAATCTTAACCGGCATTCTGGGGTCACAAATGACACCAGTCACCTCTCGCCATTTGGCCCACGCAGCAGCAATGCGTGCTTTGACGTCGCAATCGATGTCTCCGGACGCGTGAAGTACAGATCCAAGGTATTTAAACTGGTCCTTGCGCTCGACCTTGTCTCCGCCTATGCGAACGGGTGTTGGATCTGTAGAGTTACAGGCCAGGTACTCGGTCTTCGCCACATTGAGTTTCAGACCACCGCTCTCAAGCGACTGCTTCCACTCGTTCACCCGTCTCACCAGCCTGCCCCTGTCCGCGTCCACCAGTGCGATATCGTCAGCATACATCAGCAGCCATGGTGGCTGCTCATGTAAGTCTCTGATGCTGTCTGACACAACGTCTAATATCACACTGAACAGAAACGGACTGAGGACGGAACCCTGGTGTACTCCGACGGTGATGGGGAACGGTTTGGTGTCGCCAACAGCGGTCCGAACCATAGAATCGGAGCTGCGGTACATGTCCCGAATAATGTCAATATATGCCTCGGGGACCCCTTTGGATCTCAGTGCCCACCAGATCACCACTCGAGGGACACAGTCAAAGGCCTTCTGCAGATCAAGAAAGAGCAAGTGCAGAGGCGTGTTCTTCGCCCTGTATCTCTCCATGACGGTCCTTAGGGCGAAGACAGGGTCCATAGTACCGTTGCCAGGACGAAACCCATATTGACACTCCGAGACATCACACTCCTGTCGGATCCGGGAGTCCACAATCCGCTCAAGGAGCTTCATGGTGTGGGACATGACCTTTATACCGCGGTAGTTGCTACACTCTTGCACTGATCCCTTGCCTTTGAAGACCGGAGTAATAATACTCATTCTCCATTGGCTCGGGATCAGCCCGCTTAAGAGTATGCGGTTGTAAAGGTAGGTTAGGATGTCCACACCAAGAGGGCCCATCGCCTTCCAGGCTTCGATTGGGACTCCATCGGCTCCGACAGCTTTACGATTCTTCATGCGGCGAAGAGCAAACTGGACTTCTTCAGGCGTTACCGGTGGTACTAGTCCCTGATTCGGAGGGAGGTCCGGTGGCTGCACCTCTTTGTGCTGCTTATTCAGCAACTCGTGGAAATAAGAGCGCCATCTCTCCTTTACCGCGAGGTCCTCGCATAGCAGGTTGCCTTGCATGCAAAATCACTGCTTGTGTCCAGTGTTGACGGGTGCAACTCCTTATTTGATTTCACTCATATTAATCCTGTAATGGTAGTCAAAACTTTTATGGAATTGAAACAGAAAAAAACTGAGGATATGTGGGGCATATCAACTGACACAATAAAACCCATTATACCTCACGTAGCATCTCACTTAGCACATTTATTCAATGAATGTATTGATCAAGGTCAATTCCCTACTTTAATGAAATATAGTAAGATTATACCTTTGTTCAAATCAGGAGAAAAAAGTGACCCAAGCAATTTCAGGCCAATTTCCATTCTACCTGCTTTTGAAAAAGTTATATTTAGTCAATTACTCTCCCATTTTAAACTTAACAATTTACTGCACGAGAAACAGTTTGGTTTTTCTAAAGGTAGAAATACAACAGATGCTGGGGTGGCACTTGTCAAACACATTTTGGATGCGTATGAAGATAAGCATGATGCGATAGGTGTGTTCTGTGATTTATCGAAGGCGTTTGATTGTGTCGATCACCAAACACTTATTATGAAGCTAAAACATTACGGTGTATTTAATAACGCATCAAAATTGTTAAATTCTTACCTCTCAGGCAGATTACAAACAGTAAACGTTAATGGTACTAACTCTTCTGGCGCCCCGCTTCAAATGGGAGTGCCCCAGGGCTCAATATTGGGACCGTTGCTATTTTTGATCTATATTAACGATCTCCCTTTCTATTCTAAAGACTCCTGCGAGATAGTTCTGTTTGCTGATGATACTTCTTTAATCTTCAAATTAAAAAGAGGCGAAGAGGTATTTGACGATGTAAGCGGAGCTCTCTCTAAGGTATTAAATTGGTTCACAAGTAACAACTTACTTCTTAATACAAAAAAAAACCAAATGTATTAAATTTACTATGCCTAACGTGAAACAAGCTAACACAGTAATTTTACTAAATGGTGAAAAACTTGATCTATCAAACTCCACTGTTTTTCTGGGCATTACATTGGATTCGAAGTTGCAATGGGGACCACATGTTGACACTCTGGCTGGGAGACTTGCTTCAGCTGCTTTTGCGGTTAGAAAAATTAGACATCTAACTGACGTTGTAACGGCAAGGCTGGTGTATTTCAGTTACTTTCATAGTATTATGTCTTATGGTCTTCTCTTGTGGGGTTCTGCTGCGGACATCGATACCATCTTTATTTTACAGAAAAGAGCTATTCGTGCTATATACAAACTTAGTCCGCGTGAATCCCTGAGAGATTTCTTTAAAGAAATTAACATACTGTGGCCTCTCAATACATATTTGATAATATCATGTACGTACGCAAAAATTTAGATCTTTTTATAAAGAAAAGTGATATTCATTCATTTAGCACCAGAAACAAAAACAAACTTGTAGTCCCAAACTTTAGATTGGCCAAAACAAGTAATTCATTCTTGGGAAATTGTATTAAATTTTTCAATAACCTCACAATGTTACCAAACTTCCTATTAATAAATTTAAGTCACATGTCAAAACTACACTGATGTCTAAGGGGTATTATAAAATTCAGGACTATCTTGATGACAAGAATGTATGGTCAGTCCAGCCTGCACTAAACTGATGTACCTACCTGTTTATTTTGATTTATATTTTTTGTGTGGCAGCTAGTGGTAACTGAGTTTGTTCCGGCGTTTCTTCTCAGCACTTGCCAGATTGTCTGTGTCTTGTCTCGAAGCGCTAGTAGGGCCCAAAAAATAAGGAGACATGTTCTGGCCCCCTAGGGGCCTATAATGTTGTTATTGACGTTCATAAGTGGCAATTTTGTCCTGAATTGAATAAATGATTTTTGACTTTGACTTTGACCCCCAGGGTCTTTAACACAGCGACACTGGGAAATATCCTGTGCCGCTTTGACCCTGGAGCGCGCTAACTTATAGATTAGCTTTTGCCCCTCAGACGATTCCAACTTGTCATAGAGCGTATGAAAGTGGTCTCGCCTGGCTCTGGCTACAGCTCTCTTAGCAGCGCGTTTTGCACCCTTGTACGCGTCGTGGTCTTCAGGAGATCTGGACGCTTGCCACTTTTTAAAGAGGGCTTTCTTCACCCTAATCTCCTCTTGGACTGAGTCGTTCCACCACCAAGTCTCCTTGTCACATTTGCGACCGCCCTGAGATAAGTCAAGCACCGCTTTCGCTGCATCAGTGACGGTTGCCTGAATCCTATCCCAGTATTTTTGGACTGGTTCGCCATCACTACCGTCGCACTTGTCGCCGATAGTTAAGGCGAACTTCTGGGACGTGTCTTTATCAAGCTTCCACCATCTGATTTGGCGTCGGCAGCGCTCGATACGCTTGATCTTGGGCTTTACGCGGAGATCCATGACAAGTAGACGGTGTTGTGCAGCGAGACTCTCACCGGGTATGACTTTGCAGTTGGCCACTTTACTGATGTGGTGTCTCCTGGTGAGTAGTGATATCCCCACCTTCTGCATTACGACCACCGTACCCATAACCACCATGAACACGCTCAAACTCCTCACACCGTTCACCCACATGACCGTTCAGATCGCCACCCACAACAATCCCCTGCGACAACGGGATACCGCTAAGCACTCCACCAAGCAGACCCCAGAACGCCATCCTCTCAGTCTCGCCATAACCGGCCTGTGGCGCGTAAGCACTTATCAAGTTTGTAGCCATTCCCAATTAACCGGGATCTGCTGCCTTTCCACCGAGTCTCCTGCAGGAACGCCACGTCCACCCTCCGCCTGAAGAGTACGTCGGCCAACTCCTTCGCGCGTCCGGTTAGCGTGCCAATGTTTAAAGTCGCGAAGCGGAGTTTCCGGTGTGGGGCTCGCGTGTGGGGTTGGCTTTTACAGGAGCGACTGCCGTCCGACCCCCCAACCCCGAAGGGAAAGCCTGCGCCAGAGCCTCGTCCGTTGTTTGGCAGGTGCACCGACTGGCAGGTGAGGTTGGCTTGGGCCCAAAAGATCTTGGTTGGGCCCCTTACACCCCACCAAAAATATATATATATATATATATAAAAATAAAATAAAATCACAAATGCGAATAATAAAATAAAAACTATGTCGAATGTTATAAAGAACGAACAAATAAAGCACCAAAAATATAAAAACAAAACATAAAATTACAAAGGGAGCCCTTTCGGTCGCATAATCTCTTTCGTCATGATGTAATTTGGCATAACAGTTTCAGCAGAAAGTTTTCTCGCATAAATTATGATAAGCAGAATGTTATAAACCCATAATGGTTTCATCGGCATAATTTTTACTTACTATAATTGTCTTTATCATAATTTTAATTTGCATAAATGTAAAAAACATAATTGCAATACGTCTAAATTTAATTTATCACAAAATACGAAACGTATAATGGATGTATCCATAACATTTAAAGGCATAAATGAATAATTGGCTTAGATTATTTCAGAAATGATAAAACACAGAATTTGTAAATAATCATCTCACTATAATCAAAATATAACTCAATAATTATTATTGTTCTGTTCTAAATACTTGTAGATAATAAAATTTGTAATAAATAAAAATAACGTAATTAGTATAATTTTAAGTTTGCAGCAATAGCCCGTAAAAGTTCAATATTTGATAAATAATTTGATTTGTTTTTTAAAATATTATCAATTCGATTTAACTTCTCTAAATTCTTCTTTTTCTTTGCTTGTGGTGGTGCTCCAATCAAAATCTTGTCAATTTCTGAAGTTTGGTGTCTTATTTCTTGCACAATTTTCTGTGATAAAAAATAAAACCCCGGGTGATGCTTTCCGACAAAATGAGAAAATCGGTTATGCCACGATTCAGCATTATTTTGTATTCGTGGTATATTTTCTGCGTCCAATTCAAATGTACTCCAAACTTTAGGTGTAAAGCTTGGTGGCGAAGTTGCATTTCCCCATACGTAGTATTGACTAAACCACGTCGCTATATCGGCTGTAACAACAAAAGAGTAAAAGTTTGTTTGGGTAAGCTTGCTTGGTCCCTAATTAGTTAGACCCCGACTTGCCGTGGTCTCTTCGCCGTGGTACTTGTCTGCCCAATACTAGAGTGTAATTTAAAAGCCGGAGGCGTGGAGGGAGAGTAGCCTACGCCCGCTGTAACAAAGCGCAGGCGCCCGTGCGAGCTGGAGCGGCTGAGCCGAAGCTGCGGAAGTGAGCGTGGGCGCTTGCGCTTTATTACGAATGGGCGAAGAGACTGCACTTCCCTGCATGCAAGCTTATTTGCATGCTCATTTTGCATATGCATGCATAAGCTTGCTTGCGCTTGCATGCATGCACTTGCTTGCTTGCACGCATGCTTGCATGCATGCATCTTACTAGCAAACGAAAACATTGGTCTCTCATTGACTGGCACCGACTCCAAAAGTAACTGATTAGCTACTTAAGTGTTAAGATTATTTTTAGCGTTTTAGTTTTTTGAAGTCGGTTTTTATTAGTATTAAATTTACTTCGCGGAGGTTTACTGGACTAAGATACATGGTGTTTTCGTTTGGTACGAGCACAGGGGCACCTGTAGGCTCTCTACCGGATAGTTTGGTGTTATTTTCTCCAACGGAAGCAAAAAACGTATTAAAATAGTTAGCTATTTGTTTTGGATTGGTCATGAGGTCTTGGCCTATTTGTGATTGGGTCCGTATTGGGTTGCATAAATGAAATACGCATATTATAAGGCTGCATAACGTTTTTTGGCATTACGTTCGTTTCGCATAACGTTCATTATTTACCCATAAGTTGTTTTATAATAATGATTTATCGGCATCAAATGTTTAAGCATAAATATTTTTACAATAACGATTACTAGTCATAACATTTATTGGCATCTCACACTACGGCATTAAGATCACAAGTCATACATATAGAATACTATAATATTAACTTGTAGAATATTATTTATATATTATGAAAACATTATACAAGCAGGTATGCATACAAGCGCAGGCAAGCATGCATCTAAGCATGCAAGCAAGCATGCATCTAAGCATGCAAGCAAGCAAATGCATGCATGCACGCATGCAAGCAAATTCATGCATGTATGCATGCATGCATGCAAGCATGCGTGCAAGCAAGCAAGTGCATGCATGCAAGCGCAAGCAAGCTTATGCATGCATATGCAAAATGAGCATGCAAATAAGCTTGCATGCATGCATGCATTCGGATTTCCTCTTCTCCGGCGCTGCGGGAAGTGCAGTCTCTTCGCCCATACGTAACAAAGCGCAGGCGCCCACGCTCACATCCGCAGCTTCGGCTCAGCCGCTCCAGCTCGCACGGGCGCCTGCGCTTTGTTACAGCGGGCGTAGGCTGCTCTCCCTCCACGCCTCCAGCTTTTAAATTACACTCTAGTATTGGGCAGACAAGTACCACGGCGAAGAGACCACGGTAAGTCGGGGTCTAACTAATTAGGGACCAAGCAAGCTTACCCAAACAAACTTTTACTCTTTTGTTGTTACAGCCGATATAGCGACGTGGTTTAGTCAATACTACGTATGGGGAAATGCAACTTCGCCACCAAGCTTCACACCTAAAGTTTGGAGTACATTTGAATTGGACGCAGAAAATATACCACGAACACAAAATAATGCTGAATCCGACTTCAAAAAACTAAAACGCTAAAAATAATCTTAACACTTAAGTACCTAATCAATTACTTTTGGAGTCGGTGCAAACGAAAACATTGGTCTCTCATTGACTGGACAGATGGCGCTAGTGCCATTGTAAACATCGGTTCCGTGATATCTTTTACATTAAAAATACTAAATGAGTTTATTTGTATACAAAAAACATTCCATTACTATCGTGATGATTCAATATACCAGTGATATCGTTTGTGAGGAAAAATCTCGCCGACTCGCGAGTTACTATAAAATTATATGAACAGTGACCTGAAGTAAAGTGAACCTAACTGTGTTTATGTACCAACATTGAGACTAAATTCAATAGATATGTGATCTAGTTCTGTAGTGATGTGAAATAAACCTTGAAATACCAAATTATAGTAATTTAAAACTCATAAACATTGAAATTAAGTGTGTTGTTGGGTCATTAATTTGTTCACCCACCGTCAACAAAACTTATTATCACAGTTAAAATATTCACTAAGACCTGAACCACTGTGTCATATTATAGACGTTAAATTCGCCCACTACGGTTAAAGACCTTACAGCGCGGAGGCAAAGCGTGCGCCTTGGATCCGAAAAGTACTGTTATCGAATCCCGGGAAAGACTTTTTTGACAAAGTTTTTTTTTTTTCTTTCTTTTTTTTCAACAAATAAAAGAAAATGGCTAGTGAAAACATCACATTTAGACCCAAACAGCAAAAATTAAGGGCAAATTCTTCTGATGAACTTGCACCTGAACATGATGCTTCTTTTTTGGACTGCTCTATGAGAAGCTTACCAACTGTGATGGATAATAACACAATTACTGATGATTACCGAGAAAAAAATTCTAATTTGGAAATTAAACTATCCTCGGCTGAAGAAGAGATAGATAACTTAAACTGCCAGAACTCAGAACTAAAAAATCAGCTTGAGAAATCTTCAAGGGTTATTACACTTTATAAGAAAATTGGTTTAGCAGAGAATTCCATGAGTTCTATTTCTACTCCTCTTATCCACAGAATAAAAAAAGTAATATCAAATCGATGTTTATCACCACCATTAAAGAAGAACATCTTGACTGCGGATCAATCAACTCAAACCCCCACTGATTCAACTTGTGTAATTAATAATAATATACCCAAACCTTTAATTTCAAAGAAGTATAAACAGAGACTTAAGAAACAACGAAAGAAAATCAGTAACCTTGTGATACGTATTAATAAATTAAAAATACAAAATCAGAACATTGCAGAGGAATTGGAAACCATTTATAAAACAAACATGGATAAATACGAGGAGCTAATCGCTACAAGTGACAGCGAGCATTCAGTGACATTTGTCACAGAAGAGGAGCGATTGACTCATGACACAATTCATATAGATCGACTTACCCAACATAACGTAGAGCAATCTACCAATCCCAGCATCACGCCAAATAATGAGTTTGATTTGGTAGAGCAAACGACCACTTCAGCAACCACTTCCAACATTGCGCCGAAGAATAAGATTGGATTAGCAAAAACATGCAGCAGAAGAAACAAAGTTGTAATATTGGCTGATCAATCGGGAAGGGGTATTCGTCATACATTGCAACAGCTATTAGGATCGCAATATGATGTCTTCTCTTTCTGGAAACCAGGAGGACAACTAGCAGACCTGCTGAACTCATGTCTCTCCGAGCTACCATCCCTTTCAATGGCCGATTATGTGGTTGTGCTTGGCTTTTCTAATGACGACGGTCTATCCCACACGAAGCGCAACCTTCTGTCCTGGATAGAAAACACTCAAAACACCAATGTAATCCTATGTGAATGTCTTTCGAATAAATATATCAAAGAGAATCAGTTAAATAATGAGCTGCGTAAACTCTGTGAACAGTTTACTAATGCAACATTTCTTGACATGAACTTTCATATGTACAAACCGAGACCAAATAGCTTTTCTGTGTATGCAAGTCGGTACATTCTAAGGGAAATCATCTGTCTGCATTACAGCTCTCAATGTAAAATGTATCAGAATATGACAATTAATAATCATTATAAATCTATCTTATGTGACAGTCCTAATATTGACGCAATTATTAATACTAAACTGTGTAATACGTCTGTGGACAAGGGCATTCAAACGGATATTGACACAAAAATAGTAGAACCCGAAATTCATGTTAGCAATAGTGATTTTTTTCGTTCATAAGCATATTAACATACTACACCAAAACATAAATGGAATCTTGACAAAATCTGATTTAATGACGGTCTGTCTGGACGACTTAATAGAATCTGGTAAACGTATTGATGTTATGTGTTTTACAGAGCACAATATGACAAATGAAGATACAGAAATTCTATCTATCCCAAACTTTACATTGGCTACATATTTTTCTCGTAATAAGCGAGAGGGCGGAGCATGTATCCTGGTTAGACCCAATTTAAAATTCACTGTTCTGACATCTACTGTAAAGAAATATTGTATTCCAAATATTATTGAATGTTGCGCCATCGAACTGATTGACCACGATTTAATTATACTATGCATATATAAGGTGTTAAAAAATCAGTGTCAAATATTTTAAGGGTAATGAGTTTACGTTGTGACTAACAATTTTTGTATGAAAGTTTTTTTAATTTAAGCCTTAGTTTTCGAGAAAAACACGATCGAAAGTTTGATAATAAACTCAAATATCAACATCCTATAACACCTGATCACTACTACGGACAAACTACTCCGTACAGCAAGAAACGCTCGCTTGTGTGCGTGCTACTATGATTTATTGCCAAAATCTGCCGAAGGACGAACGACTTTCATTCAATTATAAACTCTAAATCGATGTAAATCGATTTAAATTTCAAAATTTTAGTGTAAAGGCGGCATTTGTCCAAATGCGAGTCAAAGATACCGCTTTAAAAACAGTCGATATTCAATTTTAGATTCTAATTCGTTATCATAAGGTTGATTTTATTTTTTAAGTTTCTGAGGGCGGCGGAACACACACGATTTAGGAAATGCCGAAAGACCGAGAAAGTACTGTTAACAAAAACAGTTTCTTATTTTACATTTCTTATGAATTAAAAAAGGATTGATGGCTAAGTGCTTTTAGGGTAAGGTTAAGGTCTTGGATCCGATCCCCGGCAAACTAGTTATGTTTCGGAGTACTCTTACTGACCTTGATCTAAGGTTAAGGACGAGTACGCTTATCTAAAATAAATAACAATTAATTTGAACCTGCTTTTTAAATGATTTTTTATGCTTTGTGTTGTGCGTTGGTTTATTTACTAAGAACTAAAAGTAAAGTCAATGAGCCAGACGTTGCGTAGGTACGCAATATTTATAGGTATCAATAAGGTTAAACTGGGGTATACCCTGTACAACGCAACTGTTATTCGTCTCCCAAACACTCAAACGGGGCATAATTTAACACATTTTTCTGAATCCCGTCTGGAAGTTGACTGCGACTACTTCACCACATGTAGATACATAGTAAATTTACATGATAAATGCATTTTAGTGATTAGACAGATACATTTTTGATTGCTGTTTATTCAACGTAAAGGATAAAATGTTGAATACTTGTACTTACAGTATCCGGCGGTAGGGAATGCACGCACATGGAGCTAAAGAGGGAGGGAGGGAGGGTACAACTGGCTAGTACCTTCAAAACTTAAGATTGCTAAGCTACTAGTTAATACCAATTATAACAAGTTAAATAATTAGTAGGTACAATACGCGGCGCTAGAATGAACATCAAGCTAACGAGTAAGATAATCGGTTAGTTTCGGCTTTCATAGAACGTCGTTTCTGTCGCACGGATTATCTCTCTTTTTAGCTCGATGTGCATACTGCATACTACCGCCGCGTACTGTACCTATTATTTGATTTGGTATCACTGGTAAGAACTAGTAGCAATCTTAATTTGTAGTTTAGCATGGTAATACAAGATTCGAATTGATAAGTAAAAAATAATTACACCAAATAATTGAGTGATTTTTTTTGCTAACGCTACACTTACACGTGCCATAGGTATGCGCTTTTTATTTATTATTACTCCTGCAAATTGCAAAACAGTCACAACAATCAATCAATCGGCGCTAGACCTTCTCTTGTGTTTGACGTTAATTGCGAAGTCTCACCATGCCATACAGGTATTCGGACTCTGATTACCTCAACATGGTTATGTGCTACCATGAGGCAAACTACAGTTTAGTGGAAGCAGTAAGGCTGTTCCACGAACGGCACGGTGTGCGCGTGTGTCCACGCACAATCTTAGGGGCTGAACAACGGTTTCGTGAAAGTGGTAGGTTCATGCCTTCTGGTGACGCTGGCAGACCTCGCACTTCAGTACAGCTTGAAGAGGACGTGCTGAATTTCTTCGAGCTCCACCCGACCGCCAGTACGAGGGATGCTGCTGCCGTTTTCAACACTAACCATGTGTATGTGTGGAAAGTGCTGAAGAGGGAGCGAAGACACCCCTACCACTTCACGAGAGTGCAGGAGCTGATGCCGCAGGACTACGCGCCACGCGTGGAGTTCTGTCAGTGGATCCGGCGTAACAGCCTAGCCAACATATTGTGGACGGATGAGTGCACCTTCACCAGAGTGGGCATGTTCAATATCCACAATGCTCACTACTGGTCTGAGGAGAACCCACATCTGGCGCGTCCAGATCATTTTCAGACGCGGTTCAGCGTGAATGTTTGGGCTGGGCTACTAGGACATCAGCTGATAGGACCAGTATTTTTTAATCGGCTGAATGGCGCCGTTTACTTGGAATTCCTTGAAAGAGAGTTGGAGGAGTTGTTAGAAGATGTGCCGCTAAATCTTATGCAGCAGATGCACTACCAACACGACGGCGCGCCCGCGCATTACGACCGCCATGTCCGCGAGTACCTGACGGCACGTTTTCAGGATCGGTGGATCGGACGCGGTGGGCCTATTGCTTGGCCAGCACGCTCGCCAGACCTGACGCCGCTGGACTTCCACGTCTGGGGCCGTGCTAAGGATCTCGTGTATGGTCAAGATGGCCACACCATCACCAGTGCCGAGCAATTAAAAGCACGAATCATTAGTGCTTTTGAAACAATGCGCGGCGACAGTGAAAGTTTAGTGCGTGTGCATAGGCATATTTTAAAAAGGGCTGCGCTTTGCATTCAGGAGAATGGGGGGCACTTCCAACAACTATTGTAAATAATTTTGTAAATAAGTGACTGTGATTTTGTACATAATAATGAACTACCTTTAAACACGCCAAGTAAGAGTAAGTAAACCTTGTTATCTGCATTGACTGATAGAAATAGCCTAGTAGTACCTATCTCCATAGAATTATGTTGCATTAAATCAGGTGATGAGTAATAAATTATTTTACGCTTACTTGCCAGTCCAAAGCCTGGAAAAGTGTGATGGGAGGTGGAAATTCTTTATTTGTTTTGTGTTCTTAAAATAAAAGTGATATTTTTAGTAATAAGTGTATTTATTAATTGTCAACATGTGTAATTTAATTAAAAATGTTTTTTTCAATTTAACTGTATTTTTATTTTACCGTAAGAACTGATAGAAGTAATTAACATTAAAATTACAACATAAAGTGACAAACTGTCAGTTGCTGAAGAATGTATTATCTTTAAAGACAGCATTAACACTTATTTTTCTATTTTGTGTACGAACGTTATGTTACAGACCTGCATTATAGCTATAAGTCGTCTTTAAAGATAATAAGGCCCAGTTTCAATACTTGCTGATAAGTTCTGGATAACCTATCTGGCACTTGTTTTGACAGATAACCCATACAATTAGCTTTCTTAAGCCTTTCTGCAACTCGCGGCAATTATCTAAAAGGAGTAGGTACATCACACATGCACACACAGACACACACACACAGACAACAATGACATGAAACGAGTGAGACAGAAATGTTAACAGTGTTTCTATCTCAAAGAAAATTCATTCATACACACACACCCAATGTCTAGCATGAGCTTGTGTGTCGTATGATTTTATGTGCGCATGAATGAGATCCTAGGGATTATGAATGGGTTTTGACTAGTATTAGCATCGTGCGAGAGTGTTTGTTTGCGTTTGTGGGAGTTTGCGATCATGTACAGGATGATATAAATTATTTATATCAATAAACATTTTCTTTTTTCGATTTATTCAAATCCGTTCTATAGTTTTAAATTTCTCTTAAATATGATCCATGTGGTAGTCTCAGTTACCCCTTAAAATATTTGACATTGATTTTTTAACACCTTATATAGAGTGCCTAAAAACAAAAATAAAAATTTCTACTTTGACATATTTTTTAGAAACCTAAATGACATTTTAACCGTATTGCTAAATAAAAGCACCAAAAAAATAGCTGTCTGTGGCGATTTTAATATCGATCTCCTAACTAGAAAGAAGCAGGCAGTTGACCTAGAGCAGCTAAATATTAGTTTTAACCTGAAACCCTCTGTACGTGAACCTACAAGACCCTCTAGCGGAACTTGTATTGACAACATATTTCACAATATTCGAAATGCCAAGGGTGAAGTTGTAGAGCTTGGGCTATCAGATCACAGCGCACAAATCTTAAATTGTCCCGTAAAAAAGACATGTCTGTTTGATTACTGGTTCTCGTTCAAACGCGATTATTCAAAAGAAAACTTATTTAAATTTGGTGAATGCCTTACTCAACTTACCTTTAGTGACGTCTATGAGACAGACAACGCGGATATCGCTTTTAATTCATTTTATGACTTATTTAAGTTATTTTACGATCTATGCTTCCCTGTTCTAAAAATAAAAAATCAAATAAAACGCCGACCAAAATGGCTTTTAATTGCATCAAACAGTGTAGTAAACAAAAACGCACTCTCCTCTGGAAATACAGACTATCTAAAAACCCTATTGACAAGAAAAAAATTAAAACTTACTCTAGTAGATATAGTAAAATAATAAAATTGACACAGAAAGCTCAAAACAATTACTACATTTTAAATTCAAATAATAAATCTAAAGCATCCTGAAACATAATTAATAAAAATAAACAAAATTACCCTATGGAAAACATTACTAAATTATTGATCAATGGCAGCGAAATAAAGAATCCTCAGCGGATAGCAGAATCATTTAACAGTTACTTTGCTGATATAGTTAAGACAAACCACATTAAAAACCGTCCTTCAACTCAAAAATCATTTTGCAACTCTGCTAGTTCATTTTTTCTACTTCCAACTGATCCTTTTCAAATATGTTCTATAATAAGACACCTAAAAAATACAAAAAGCACAGGCTATGACAATATTTGCGTCTTGGTCATAAAATATGTAAACAATATTATTGCTCCTATACTCTCCTACTTAATTAATTTATGCTTCCAACAAGGCGTTTTTCCCTCGGCACTTAAGACTACCATTCTGAAACCCCTCTATAAAAAAGATGACAAACTTAATATGAAAAATTACAGGCCAATAGCGTTAATACCTAATTTCTCTAAAGTATTCGAGAAAGTCTTGCACAACAATCTGTACAATTACTTTGAGAAAAATTGTCTCTTTGCTGAAGAACAAAAAGGATTCCAAAAAAATATGTCGATAAATCTGGCAATTTATGATTTTTTACGCGCAATATATCCTAAAGTGGACAAAAGGAAACCAGTCTATGCGCTTTATATGGATATGTCCAAAGCATTCGACTTCGTAGATCATAGCATCTTAGAAAATAAACTTGAAGCATATGGCATCAGAGGTAATGCTATAGATTTAATAAGTTCGTATTTAAATAATAGAACTCAAGTCACGTGTATTAGTAAAATATGTCCTAAAACCAAACAGGAAACACATTTTTTATCGACTCCCAAAACAACTTCCTTTGGAGTGCCTCAGGGAAGTGTTCTTGGACCGCTTCTCTTTTTGATATATATCAATGATCTCCCCAGATCAATTGATAATCAGATTATTCTATTTGCTGACGACTGTACTGCTGTATTCAATGACCAAAACGATATTAACAGTAGTTTAGGAATAATAATTAATTGGCTGCAAAATAATAATTTACTTATTAATTTAGAAAAAACGAATATAATGGAATTTAAACAAAGAACGAACCAAAGCCTAACAATACCGATTGAATACAATAGTAAAGTAATCGAGCCAACTGAGACAGTCAAATTCCTAGGCTTTTACATAGATTGCAACTTAAAATGGCAAAACCATATAGAATTCGTCTGTAACAAAGTTTCACAGTCTTCGTATAATCTTTACCATTTATCAAAAAAGGTAAACCTTTCTGCATTACTTACGTTTTATCACGAAGTCGTAGCATCTAGATTGAGATACGCAATTATTTTTTGGGGAAACGCAACAAACTGGGACAAAGTGTTTAAATGTCAAAAAAAGTGTATTCGTGCTATGTGTGGCCGCTGCAAACCGTTTTTTATAAATTTAGAGATCTTGACTGTTCCTTGCCTTTATATTTTTGAGCTAGCTGTTTTCATCCGGCAAAATCCAAGTTTATTTGAGATTGTCCATCGCACCCGTAACCGAACTGTTCTGTATACCACAGATCACATCTCATATAAAACAGCCCTCTACAGCAAAAGTGTTCTTGCTATGGCCCCAAGAGTGTATAATAAAATACCCAACAATGTTAAAAAATGTACGGAAATCCAAACATTTAAACAAGGACTATTTATGTTTCTAATAGATCACTCATTTTATTCAGTTAGTGAATTTCTTGAATTTAAATTTAAATAGAATTGACAATTTCTGTTATAAAATATCCGTTTACTGCTTTGTAGGTTAATTTGACATTTAAAATGTTTTTTACAATTTTATGACATTAATTTAAAATCTTAATTTTATAATGAGTATTATTTTATGGATCTATGAATTTTATTTTGTAATTGAATTGACATAACTTTCAAATTATTAATTTAGTTAAAATAATTTTTGTTTGTATGCATTTTCTTATATTTGTATGCCGACATGGCTGATCGCAGTGTGCTTTATATTTATATTAATTTAACAACATTTTATTACCTGTGTATCACAAATAAATAATTTGATTTGATTTGAAGTGTTAAGATTATTTTTAGCATTTTAGTTTTTTGAAGTCAGTTTTTATTTTTTTTATAAAATTAACTTATTTCATCCATTTTAGTGATAAATCCTAATCAAAACAAATCTTACGAGTGTAAACATAATTTAACTGCTGAACACCGATTTCATTTCCTATTTTTCCACCCTTTGGGGTGAAATTTTTTCCAAAAATTTTTATTATAGTATCTTTGAAGTATAAGCTATTCATTAAAAAAAGAATCATCAAAATCGGTCTACATTTGGCAGAGATATAGGTACGATAGATACTAAAATCAGTTGGTGTGGTACGGAGTTTATGCAATGTTTGATGATTTTCTTAGATCCCATCATCAGAATTTAACCAAATTTATATGGGACCATTCTGAAAGTATTACCTTTCAAACAAAAAAATAATTATTGAAATCGGTCAATGCAGTAACGAATGATCGCTGAACATACATAAAAAAAAAAAAAAAAAGATACCGACGAATTGAGAACCTCCTCCTTTTTTGAAATCGGTTGAAAAACCCTAAAAGCAAAAAAAGCCATGGAATAGACGAAATTCTTACTTAAATATTTTACTTAAATACTGCGCTGACGAACTAACCTTGCCATTTTACAAGTTAATAAATCAATCATTTGAAGCAGGCGTTGTGCCAAACCTACTAAAACAAATTAAACCAATCTACAAAAAGAACCAAAAGTCAGACCCAAATAACTACCGCCCTATAGCCCTTTTGCCTACCGCTTCAAAGAGTTTATAAATACATTAAAGAAGCCCTTAAAATTATAGAAAGCAAACAATATGCAATAGGAATCCTATTAGACATGACAAAAGCCTATGATAAAGTGAAATTCAAAATTTTATTACAAAAATTATATGGAATAGGTATAATCCATCCATCCATCTGTCTCCATTTGTCCGAGAATGATGAGTTTCTCCAGGCTGTGCAATGGGGATCGCATTATGTGCCCAAAGAAACTCCGGATCCTTTCCTGGCACGTAGTCAGCAGGCGCTTGGTGACCTTTAGCTCTTCGAGGATGGAGACATTGGTTCTCATAGCTGTCCAAGAAATGCGCAGTAGCTTTCTCCAGAACCAAATTGTCCTTGCTAGTTCCATGTAAAACAACCTTAAATCTAAATGAAAAAGTTAATCTTATACTTACCAAAATAGTAGACTGGATGAATAAACACAATCTTGAAATCAATTTCCTGAAAACTAAATTAATATCGTCAACCGTAATATGAATTGCTGTAACCGCCAAAATGGCGATATTGAGTTATATATACAGTTCGACTGCAATTTTTCCACTCTATCGATTGGTGTATTTAAATTCTTGATATCTTGAAAAAAATTTCGAGTACGTTAACAAAATCTAAGTCGTTTTTTTTTCATTTATACTTATTTTTGTGACGTATGATGCATTTTATAAAAATGTGCAATCTATAGTTTACCGTAAGGACAGATTTAGACGAATTTTTTAACGTATTTACTCAATGAAAGACGATATCCACAATGTAAGAGTCATGTGTAAAAAATTGACGCTTACATTATTAATTTTATTGTACATTATAATTTTCTGACTGTTACGTTAACCTCACCACTGCTGAAACTGCAACGGCAAATTAAAATGACTTTTACGTTATACGCAGCTATACTAGTTTATTCTATCATTGTTTTTAAATTTATGATGAGATCCAATTCAGCTAATACTTACTTCCACAAATAAAGAAAAAATATTCGGCTAATACTTACTTCCATAAATTACTTAAATATTTAAATATTTTTGTCCTATGATATTCAAATATTTAGGGTCAAAAAACATTTTAAAATTTCTCGCTCAATGCGTAATATTCGACGTTTATTTTAAGTTTACGAGTATGTAGATGATTGTTGATACTTTATATTCTACTAATTGCATTGAGGTACAATGCGACAACGCAATTTGAAATACTTATTTAATTATTTTGAAGACTGATTGATTACGTAATGTATGACTTCAACTTAAAAATAACTATAGTGTAATCGATATTAATCATCATCATCATTTCAGCCATAGGACGTCCACTGCTGAACATAGGCCTCACCCAGTAACTTTCCCAGATTGGCCGGTTGGAAGCGGCCTGCATTCAGCGGCTCCTGCAACCTTTACCAGGTCGTCTGTCCACCTTGTAGGTGGACGTCCTACGCTGCGCTTTCCGGTACTTGGCCTCCATTTCAAAACCTTTCTGCTCTATTGGCCGTCAATTCTACGTGGTACGTGCCACTTCAGCTTGCTAATCCGTTGGGTTATGTCAGCGAATTTTGTTCGTTTAGAAATCTTCTTATTCCTGATTCGATCTCGCAAAAAAACACCGAGCATAGCCCTTTCCATAGCACGCTGTGCAACCTTGAGCTTTCTTATAAGGCCCATAGCGAGATACCACGTTTCACATATATATATATAATTGTTGACATATTTGTCAACAATTTCGAGATTAACGCCCCGAATTGACACTGGGTAGGGCGCAACATGGGCATTCGACATGGCTTTTGTTTTGTCCATGTTTATCCTACCTAGGCCTAGGCCTAGGCCTACTTGTTGAAAAACTCATCTAGGGCCATCGAGCATTGTGCCGAGGTCTTCAAGCAATTCTGCCAAGACCACTATCATCAGCAAACCGAAGGTGAGTGATGTACTCGCCGTTAATGTGGATGCCGAATCCTTTCCATTCCAGGAGCTTGAAGGTGTGTTAAGGTGCTAATGCAGTGAACATTTTCAGATAATATAACATTTCCCTGCCTTACACCTCGCTGCAGAGAAATCGCCTTCGTGCTCTGCTCCTGTACTCGAACCCACATGGTAGCGTTTTTGTATAAACACTTCAGCACCTTGATGTACCGATAGTCAATACGGCACAGCTGGAGAGACTGTAGCACTGCCCAGGTCTCGATTTAATGAAAAGCTTTCTTATAATCTAAGGTATATAACTCAGGGATCGGAAACCGGTTATTTTACTATGGAACCTTAACCGGAATAATAAGGGTTTTCGCTAAATTAATTATCAGCAACTACCGACTTAAAAGCTATGGAAAATTTAGTTATATGGTCAAATCTTTACAACTACTATAAAATATTGGAAATGGGTCTTATACATTCTGAAATAAATGTTAACCGGTCTCGATCCTCGAATACCTGCCCATAGAATTTCTCGATCTACCGTCCTCGGTCTACAGCTTCGTCAGCTGGCTTTGCCCAACAAGTCTCTTGGGAAAACTTTGGTTTGGTTACGTTCTATTGCCTCTTTAATAATGTTTGTATTAAAGTCACGGATATGCCTTAGCGTCAACGGAGGTCTGCAGTGCCATTGAACGTCGTACTTCCGTTATAAGGTTGAGGGTGTGGTTGGTAAGCTTTTACGGCTTGTCTTTACGACGGGGTCTAAAAAATATCAACCCGACTGCTTGGACAGTTTCTACGAACTTGTTGTTAATCTCGTCCGTTGATTCGCAGTTCTCCTTCGCATTCAAAGCAATTAGACAACTCGAGCTGAAAGCTCTCGGGGCAGTAAATATGGGCATTTAAGGGTCGAAGCGTAGGCTTCATCAAACGGGACCTTTGCAGCTTGAACTTGATTTTTGTGCCTTTGACCCTTCGGTGATCACTGCCGGTTTTTACCCTGTTAATCACGGAGACATCATTGACTATTCGTCGCTTTGTGGTCATCATGATGAAGTCAATCTCATTTTTCGTGGAACCGTCGGCACTCATCCAGGTCCACTTCCTGTGAGGCGGCTTCTGGAAAAAGGAATTCATCGCGAAAAAGTCCTCCTTCTCCAGAAATTCGGCCAGCCTCTGTTCCCTGGAATTGCTTGGCCCATACCCAATTTGCCCCACTCTCAACTGACTATCACCTCGCATGCCCAGTTTTGCGTTAAAGCCCCCCATAACAACATTGGAGTAAGTTTTATTAGTACGTGTGGCCCTACTTACGTCCTCATACATAGCCTCTCCTTCCTCATCTGGGTGTGTAGAGGTCGGTGCACATACATGTATAACCTTCAGCGAGTACCTATTGGATACTCTGTATCAGGTACGCAACCCTGCTCGACACACTTTCGATGGTAATGATGCTGTTGTTAGTGAGGGCATTGTGAACGAGAAATCCGACACCACCTTGACAGTTGGTCGACCTCCCGGTAGTAGAGTAGGTGCCGGTTTTCAGGGTCTTTTTTGTACTACTCATTAGGGGATTGCCAATACTCGCCACGCTTGGCAGACGTCTCGTGCTACAGGAATTAGTCACCTCTTACGACACGCCTCCTGTTGGCGGTGGGAAAATGTATTCTTAACGGCCGACCCCACACGGCACGGCAACTGAGATTAATATTAAATTTTTTTCTCGCTTTTTGATGGTTTTATATAAACTAAAGATCTTTTTTCTTGTCAAGTCAGAAAAGTAGAAACTATTCTATATTGGACCTTAGTATAAGTAAATAAGTATGAAAATTGTACAATCAACCTGCCACAACGTAAGTCCACTCCCTAAAAACTGTGTTACATACGTTACAAAATTATTATTTTTTCGTAACATACGTTAAACTATGGTTGTATGTAGTGACCGACCGAAACATGTTATTTTGCCGAAACCGAAACCGAAACCGAAGGTTCGGTTTCATTGTAGTTTCGGCCGAAACCGAAACCGAAACCGAACCTTTTATAAAAAACAAAAAAAAGTCCTTAAAAAGTCGAAAAAATGTTAGTAAGCCCGTTTTTTTCTAAAATTAATATCTCGCCGACCTATAATTACAGGTTTCTACTTTCAAAGATTTATCACAATGAAATTTCAGCACAGTTACAGAGGTTCTGTTTGAAAATTTAACTACCCTATAAAGTGAAAAAAATACATTATTTGTAACACAAAGTTAGCGATTTTTTAGTGGTGGTATAAAATAAAACAAATTTATTATTAAAATATGATGCTCATATATTATGTTTATTTATTTTCAGTTACTTACATTTTAATTATACTCACAAATATCACAATCAGTTAGCCTCGAATAATGCCTTGGCTAATTCAAATATAATTAGATAATCAAAATAATCAAATTGATCACCTTTGGTAATCATTTTAGCGAACCTTTTCTTTTATTATGTAAGGTGCATAACATAGGTTATGATAACAAATCAACAAGTATAATATAGTAATAAATCTATACTTATACTTTTTAGTTTTTATAACTAATTATCTAATTAAAAATAAAAACAGTGTTTTTGACATACTTACTGAGATCAACAATTTCTTTTTTAGGATCAACTACTTATAGATTTAATCTTTGTCATTTAATGTTTACAACAGTCTTATCAACTTTGCTTACAGTACAGTAAGTTTGACTATAGTATTTTTACGTATTAATCAACAGATAGTAAAATAATTATTATTATAGTTACTTAACTAACGCTAACAGTCTTAGTAATCGAAGTTGAACAGTCTTATATTATATGCCAAGAACAAGAATTTTTCCGCATTTTCTCCAAGCAGATTACCTCGCCTATCAGCATATATTTGTCCAGCAGCGCTAAACAACTTGTCTTGTCGGTGGTGCTGACAGGTATTTTAGAACAGCATTTCGTAATAAAGGATATGGGCTGGAGTTCCAATAGGAGTAAATATCTGCATTACGCTGTAACAAGGGTTCTGATAGGTAACATTGTAGAGTCTGTCTGAGTGTCGCTGTTGGGTCAAGATTTTCATCGGTGTGCATCTGCTCGATATTTGACTGGTCGTGTGTATCCCAAAGACTCTCTATTTGGCTATGGATATTTTGACTTTCAGAGAACAATGTCGCATTTATGTCGTTCTCTTGCTCACGGTGAGTATTTTTGCTGTACCTTGCCAGAAAATTAACGATCTCATTTGTGGCAATGTTAACTTCGTTTGTGGATATATATTTGGATTTAAACCTTGGGTCAAGTAAAGTTGCAGCCATTAGTAAGGGATGTCCTTTCACAAAAGAAAATCTATTATTTAGATATTCTAGGAGAGCATGCCTTATATTTATGCACGCTTCTGCTTCATTTTCTGATTGTGTTTGTAATTTTCGATTAAGCAGCGATATCAGAGGGATTACTATTGAGATGCAGGCGTTGTCGAATGATAGTTCAAGTGTCAGCACGAAGCCGAGCATAGGCAGGTTTTAAAACGACAGTCCGAATTGAACGAAGTAAAAAACGAAGCCAAATTAAAGAAACAAGAACAAAAAATTCCACAAGCCATGGTTGTTTTAGACCATGCAAGGTTTGTTTTTTAGGCTCATGGCTACCGAGTGAAAACGACCTGTTACACAGTTTACAGGCAGCTTTCGAAACGTCAGCTGTAGATTTCTCAAAAAATTGCCAATCGGATGTCTTTCCTTTTGTATCATTTTTTACCTAAAACAATAAAATTATTCATTAATTAAAACAATTTATTTTACCGGATTAATCGCGTTTACTATTAATTATGTGCACAACCAAACCCAGAAGTCCAACACTAACCCTAAGCGTACGTTACTCGTAAATCGTCAAAATACCTACTCACACCATTACATTACTCGCAACATTACATTAACATTACACGTCTATATTAAATTTAAATTAATAACTATTCACCTTTCATTTTATTGCATAGGCAGGTACCTACCTACAATCGTTATTACATTAATAGTACACGCAACAAAGATGAATTTTAAACTTTAATGAAGCAGGTACTTAACCTTGGCACTTACACCTTTAAAATTAAATATATTCGTCAATAGGTTAGCAAACTATTAAAATAAAGCGTTAAATATTAACTATGACATGACGAATTCACAACAAAAACAAACTAAAATACTTGATCAAACTACTACTTACCATTATTCGCGGAACAAACACAACACGTATTGACACGTCTACACGAGCAAAGCGCACTGATTTAGGTAGTTGCCGGCGGAGTCAGGCGAGCGACGCCATATTGCCAGCCGTGCCGAGCGCGCCCGACGTTAGCCGAGCGCGACCCGAAGGTACGATGTAAGTTTCGGCGAGGCCGAAGGGTTCGGCCGTTTTTGGCCGAAACCGAAACTCGGGCCGAAACTTGATTTTTTGGCCGAAACTGGCCGAAACCGAAACCGAAACCGAAATTTCGGTCGGACACTAGTTGTATGTAATGTGAGTTACATCACAGCTGTTAATTTTTAATTTTACAAAAATTAGGGTAACGCAATATTTTTTCAAAAATAATGATGTAAGCACCATGTCATCTTCGAAACCATAATAGTGAGCTTCGTATGGTTTATTTATGTTAAAAGATCTCAACATTTTGTTAAAATTGCTAAAATCAGCATTGCAATCGGATTAGTACAAAAAAAGTTACAATTGGTTTAGTAAATGTAATTTTGTTTTTTGGCTTTCCTGTAAAGTCGCCATTTGGCGGTTACCGCAATTCATATTACGGTTGACGATATCATTCCATCCTCACCAAAAACCTGCCTTAGACATACATTTTACCTTTGACGGAATACAATTAGAAATTGTACATGAATTCAACCTGCTCGGACTAATGATAGACATTCATTTAAGCTGGAAAACACACGTTAAAAAAGTCAGTGCTAAATTATCGAGTTTTGCATATGCCTTACGAGAAATAAAAAAAGCTACAGACCTATCGACTGCTCTAGTAACCTATTACGCGTATGCCTCACTTATGGCATAATCTTATGGGGAAACAGTACAGACGCGCCTTCTGTTTTTATCCTACAAAAGAAATTAATCCGAATCTTAGCAAATATTGAACAAACAGACACTTGTAAGCCGTACTTCCAACAACTCAATATTCTAACGTTACCTTGCATATACAGGGTGTAACGAAAATGTGAAATAAAACTTTAAGGGGTTATTCTACGGCTAAATTACATCAACTTTTTCTATGGGACCAACATCGAAATCTCAAAAAAAAAATTGACGTTCCCATACAAACTGATGCCAGCTGGTCACGTTTTAGTATGGGAAAGTGTTTTTTTTTTTGCGATTTCGATGTTGGTCCCATAGAAAAAGTTGATGTAATTTAGCCGTAGAATAACCCCTTAAAGTTTTATTTCACCTTTTCGTTACATCCTGTATATCTTTGAAATATGTACATTTGTCCGAAAATATCCAGAATTTTACACAAAAAGAGAAAATATCCAATCTAAATATCTTTTAAGACACAGAAATAAATTATTTTTTCCCGCGTCGCGCCTAGCAATGCATTCTTCCGGCCCGTTTGTCATGTCTAAAGTATACAATAAGCTACCTAAAGACATCAAAAATGAAACCCAATATAATATCTTTACAAAAAAAAATCATTTCCTTATTAAAAAGAGCTACTACAGCATAAAAGAATACCTAAATGAGAAAAGCACTTAAACCTTAAATAAATACCATTATCATTGTATGTACCTACAATATTGCAATAAATAAATAAATTGTTTATTCTCTCCAATTTTATACATAAATCATATTATATCACACTTCCTCTCTCCTACTAACTGTGCTGTGCCCGACAGGGTCCATAATTGTTCTAAAATCATACTTTTACCATCTGTTACTGTACATTATGGAATGCAATAAAGTATTGAGTATTGAGTATTAAAGTTCAAGTAAAGTCGAATGTAAATCATAGTGAACCAAATATGTTAAAATCAGCTCTTAAAACTACGCGTACGGGTAGAGTTGTTAAGCAACCAGTGCGATTTTTGCTGAATTGAGAAAGTTAGTTATTATAACAATCGATTTGTGTCATTTGTAAATAGTTAATAAGTTATATTACTACAGTACACTTTACATACAGTTACGAGTATCATTCATTTGGTATCGTCATGGGTAATTACCAAAATAAAGACGTCGTAGTAAGTGCGCAAGCACAAGTCGCGAGTACTGAGAAGCTTCAAAATCAAGTAAATATATTCAGTGTCGTGTTAATAATAATGGCAATATTATTGAGCATCGGAACATTATACGCAATCCGTAGAGGATGCGTTAGTAATATTAGAAAATGGATAAAGAAAGAGGCATCCAAAGCAGCGATACCAGAGGCTATACACATACCTCGTAGCGCTGCCCAGGCTACTACCGGGAGAGCAGGAATAGTGTAATAGTAAAAATAAGTAAAGTGTAAAGTGGTTATATTGGTTTATAAAATTTGTGTAATCGTCTAAATTTAGTTTGTATCCTAAGGTTTGTTAAGGAGCAAGAATATAATTCTGTGTCAATCCATGCGTGGCGTTGCTGTAAAGGAAGTTGCCGAGCACAAAGCGGTTAGTTTTTTCTTTTTATTGCAGAACTTGCCTTTACAGTAAATACCTAGGACATGGTTATTTGGTTATGTTTCTCATGAAACATTTTAAAGTCGACCCTGAAAAGCAGGTCTTCGCAAATGTATGTGTAGTAATCAGATATAAGCAGTTAAATAGTTTCATATTGAGGATAAATGTAGAAGGGAGTTAAAATAAAACATAATTCAGATGATAAAATGCTTAATGAAAGAATTGATGTAATGTAACTTAGCATTAACAAAATTTCTGTTCTATAAACAGAATAATATGTATTCGCCTTAAGCGTCGCCGAGTGACGACAGCGATAAGAGGCCACAGTCCAAAATGTATCGCAAATTGAAACGTAGCAATGTTAGTCGAATTAATGAATAGTAAGCATAGTTGATTAGAGTTGTTTAATTGTAATAAGATTCCGTATGTAGATTCATATTTTTTTCTTGTAGTGTATTTTTTAAGTTACAATTTTTTTAATAAAAAAGGGGGGGTGTGATGTGGCGATACACATTGTATACATAAACGCTGATGAGACAGAAAAGCGGCGACTGCGCCATATCGCAAGTCCGGGACGGCAGTCGCGGACCGCACCCTCACCTGTTAAGTCATACACATAAGTAATCGTTCCGTATTCCAAATTGCTAAAATAAGATTAGTTAAGAGTCAGATATTGTATTGAACATTACCGACGTGAGAGACAATATACTACAGTGAAACCCATACACGTTTTGTTGATTTAACTTCCCGTATCCCTTTCCCAGACGAGCGCTATAGTAAGATCACAAAAAAACAAAGAGGAATCTTTAAAGGTCGTGTAACTTCTTTCGAAGGCTATCTTTCTAAATTTCAAAATTTGGATGTTACACAGTGTCAGTTATTTGAAATAAAATTAAGAATTCCTAAGTTCGAATCACTATTTGAAGAATTTTAAAATATACAAAATAAAATCGAATTAATTTTTGATGAAAATGATCTTGCAACAAATATCGAGTACCGAGAAAATTTTGAGGATCAATATTTCCGATGCCTCTCTGTAGTTAAATCATTAACGGAAGACAGTAACATCCAAAATTTGAAAAATATTCAAAATTCAAGTGTTAAGTTGTTGTTGTTGTTGTTGTTAAGTATTGACTTCGTTACAATTTAAATTACCTGATATTAAACTACCCTCCTTTAGTGGTTCTTATGATGACTGGCTGGAATTCAAAAATTCGTATTTGACGATGGTTCATGAACGTTCGGATTTAGATGCGATTCATAAATTTCATTACTTGCGTTCATCACTTAGTGGTAGTGCTCTCCAGGTTATAAGCGCAATAGAATTTACAGCGGAAAATTATGCCCACGCATGGGATCTGCTGCTGAATAGATTTCAAAACGATCGGCTTTTAGTACACAACCATGTCAAGTCGTTATTTTCTGTGCCTAATATAAATAAAGAATCTCCAATGCTTATAAGAAAGCTAATAGATTCTATTTTACGAAATTTGCGATCACTAAAATCATTAGGGGAGCCCACAGAATCATGGGACACTATAATTATACATTTAATAGTTTGCAAGCTTGATTCTGCTACGGAGCGTGAATGGGAAAATTATAAAGGAAGTCTTCTTTCTGGGTTTCAAAGCCAGTATCCTAAACGTAAATTAAGATTAAACGACTTATTAACTTTTCTCAGAAACCGAGCTGACTTATTGGAAATGGTAAACGCTAATAACTCGAATATTTCCCATTGTACCGTACCCTTATAGATCAGGCGGTAAACAAAATAATTTAGAGGGTAGCCATGAATAAAAAAGTTGAATATTAAATCTGAATTTAATCTTAATTAAACCTGAGTAATGGCAATTAGTTTTAATTAGTTTTGATGACAAGCTCAGGGTAGTGAGTTCATAAGTTGCAACCGAAAAGATACTCAGTTTGACAATTAATCAAACCACTATCCTCGTAGTTGTACGTAGTGTAGAACGTCGGCACGGTGGCAGCGGTAGGGTTAATAGGCGTTGTCCCACAGCTAGAGCGAAGATAGGGTCCAACGCACGGGTAGGTCTTCAGTCCGGATCTTGGACCCTGAAATCCCGGAAATCGGACATTTTTAATAAAGTCTGATTTCTTAACTATGACTGCGACATCAGGCCGGAAGTGGCAAAAAGCGGAGCAAATGGAAATGATTAATGCAAAAAATAGTGATTAATGATGCGGCAGTCATACAGAATCATCCTTAAGCTAAAGTTAAGCAAATAATTAATATAAAGTTTTTAAATTCTAAGTTGATAATTAGTTAATTAGGTAGGTATTATCCAATGCTAATTAGTTACGTTTATCCAATTCAAGGCATAACAGTATAAATAATAATGAAGAATCATGAAATCCAATGACCATCGAAAGTCATGAAGGTCGTGTAAGGTCATGCGTAAGTATACGTATGCCATTTCATATCAAGGAACGGTTGTCGTCTACAACTAAACGTTTCCAGGACTCACACGGCGTGATTAAGAATGATAAGCATATACTTAGGCACTACTTAAGCAGGTATTACTACTTACTTAGTAAACATTAAGTGGGTGCTTATTACTAGACACTAGACAAAGCGCTAAAACTACGCATTATAATCAAGTTGCAACACTCACCCGATACCGGGGTAACACAAGCACTGACTCAAAACAAGTGTCAGATAGTTAAGTAGCTAAACAACAGTCTCTTAGTTATTCTAGTAAGTATTTTTTTACAAGAGGAATACGTCCTTGCATTTAGATAGTATCGCTCGGACTGCCGAGGCGAAATTCCAAAGGCATATTCGCTCGTTCGGTCGAACCTGTTTCTTCCTAGTGTTCACTCATCGTTCGCGCTCGCAGATATTTCGAAACTAGCAGTTGCGCCCGAGTTTGCGTTTTAGTTTTTGTAATTAATAATATTTGTGCTTTCCCCAAGATGAGATTTAAGTTTTAAATATTTGAAATTAGTTTTTATGTAGTTCTTAAGTTAGTTATAAGTTCTAATTTATTTATTCCATTAATAAATAGTGTAACGAACCGTTACACCATAGTTATAACAAACAGCCTAATTTTAATTATAATAACCAGACCCGTAATAACAAACAATCTCCAAGTACAAAAATACCGGTGGTGCAAACACATACTCATAGCTGTGTTTATGTGGCCGCCAGCAATGCGAAGACTTCTAAACGTACTCGTACTTGTGAAATGTGTCGCGGGAATCATGCTTTATACATGTATAGTATATTTCTCAATTTATCAGTTGAGGACAGAATTAAATTAGTCAACGAGAAAAATCTTTGCCGTAATTGTTTACGTGGTGGTTATTCAATTAGTAACTGTTTATTCGGGCCTTGCCAGCAGTGTAAGCTTAAACATAATAGCCTGTTGCATGAAGTTTCAAATAAAAATACGAATTCTAACTCTTCATTGCATCTCGAATCTAATACTTCAACCGTATTACATTCTTCATTAGGATCACATCGTGGTGACACCTGCGACACAACTCGGCTCACAACGCAACCGGTCTTGCGACATACGGCCCGCGCACTTTTAGATAGCGGTAGTCAACATTGTTTTGTTTCGAACGCGTTTTGTAAACGAATAAATTATAGGTACGAATTTTATACAGTCCACTGTTCAGATTGCGGGAGTGGGACAATCGGTCACACAATCGAATAAATTATGCGATTTAACCATACGATCACAAGTAAACGATTTTTATACGAGCATCCGTTGTTATGTTTTGCCATGCAATATCACGTCATTCTTTCGTCGTTGTTTCTGATTTCTGTATCACAAGTGCTTAAGCTACTTATCATAGGATTAGAGCAATGTATGTGATGTTGTCCAATATTTATTTTTATTTATTTTATTTATTCTTACCTACTGTGTGTATTGACGTTGATTCTATTCGAATAACCGACAATATCCAACTTGCGGATCCCACTTATAATGTACCTTCTGAAGTCGATTTGTTAATAGGTGCAGATGTTTTCTGGGATCTTTTAAACGAAAATAAAATGCGATTATCATCTGGGTCATATTTACAGGATTCAAAATTAGGATGGGTTATTTCGGAGCCGATTCATACGAATAAATTGCCTATAAATAAAAATAGTGTTCAATGTAATTTTCTCCAAAACGTCGGTATAGATGTACAATTAAAAAAGTTTTGGGAACTGGAAGATTTATCTAAAGTACATACACTTACCAGTTCCGAACGTGAATGCGAAGAAATATTTAAAAATACGACTAAACGTGAGATAGACGGCAGATTTTCAGTTCGGATCCCATTAAAGGAATCTGCTGATTCATTAGGTGATTCCTATGCGACAGCCTATAAACGATTTATTGCTTTAGAACGAAAACTAGATCGTACACCTGAATATAAACGTATGTATTCGGATTTCATGCGGGAATATCGCGAGTTAGGCCATATGACAAAGGTAGACAAATACCCGTTGCCACATTATTTCCTACCACATCATGGGGTATTTCGTGATGGTAGCTCGACCACAAAACTAAGAGTTGTATTCGATGCAAGCTGTGCCACCACCACTAAGAAATCGCTTAAAGATATCCAGTTTATTGGACCTAAGCTTCAAAATGAGGTTTTTTCAATTTTGTTGCGTTTTAGATAACATAGGTCGGTAGCATGCGCGGATATTGAAAAGACTTACAAACAGACACTTATACAACCCGATCAACGAAATCTACAACTCGTATTGTGGCGGGGGAATTCATCAGATCCGATAGACATTTACTAACTTAACACAGTGACGTATGGTACCGCATCGGCGCCGAACATGCATACGTTGTTTGCATCAAACCGCAAAAGAATGCAATGACGAGGAAGTTTCACGCGTAATTAAAGAAGATTTTTTTGTAGACGACCTTCTGACATCACATTAGGATCACCTTAAAGTATTATTTGAGATTTGTGAAAAGACGTCACACATTTTAAACGTCACAATATCACTACTGCATCACAATCAAAGAACTTAGCAATAGGCGAGCATACGCAAACTAAAACACTTGGGCTAGGTTGGCATAACAAAACTGACGAATTTCATTTCACTACAAAATTGAGTTCTGTCGATATGTCCCCATTGACAAACGTAATATGTTGTCAGTAGTCTCACAAATTTATGACCCTTTAGGTTTTCTTGCGCCAGTTGTTATCGTAGCCAAAATACTTTTGCAAAAGTTGTGGTTGTGCAAACTCGACTGGGACGATCCAGTTCCGAATGACGTCACAGTTAAGTTTACTAATTTTGTTAATTCGATTAAACAATATTTATACGAAATAAAAATTCCGCGATTCATAAGAAGTGTCCACACCCAACGTTTGGAATTACATATATTCTCTGATGCTTTACAAGAAGCTTATGGCGTTTGTGCTTATATACGCTCAATATCAAACGATAACTCGATTCAAATATATCTGCTTTGTGCAAAAAGTAAGGTAGCACCTTTAAAAACAATTAGCATTCCAAAATAAGAGCTCTGTGGTGCTTTGATAGGTTCACGATTATATAAAAATATCATCAATTCGCTGAGATTAACATTCGATTCTATTTATTTTTGCACAGATTCAACAATTGTCATTGGTTGGTTACGCATGTCACAGCATTTGCTTAAAACTTTTGTTCAAAATCGAGTGACGGAAATTAATGAATTGACAGGCGATGCGTTGTGGCTTCACGTTGAAGGTCAAAATAACCTAGCTGACTTAGTGTCAAGGGGCCTTAACGTCAAGGAACTTAAAGATAATAACTTATGGTGGCACGGCCCCAATTACTTACACTGTTCTGAATGGTCACCTAGTATTCAACCAACGCCAATTTGTAAAGATTTAACCGAAATTAAACGTAAAACTGTAACTGCATTATGCACTGATTCTGAAAATATTTTATTCGATTTTGAAAGATTTTCATCTTTTGACAAATTGAAACGTGCGGGAGCCTACTTACTTAGATTTATTTAATTATAATAATAATAATGTTTATTCATTTCAAGTTTTTAAATAACATTTCATGTGTTGACTTCCTCTATTAAGTACCTAAGCACCTGTGTCAGAGAAAGCCACTTTTCCTTAACAAATAAATACTAACTTAAACTAACCTTAATCATTACACGAGTTACAAAATTTAGGAATAACAATTTCAGTGTGTGTGTGTGTGTTTGTGTGTGTGTATGTGTGTGTGTTTTGAGGATAAATGTGTAAACTGGTATTTAGCGAACTTAGTGTGTACGTATGTTATAGGGGCTACTTTATCTTTCTTTCTTCTATCTTCTTTATCAGGGCAGTACCCTATAGACTTGTGTTTTTTTGAAACAGTGTTTAGTATATAGAGCTTTCTAACCGTAAGTTAGTCTGTATTTGTGTATAAGCTTTAGGTAGAAAATCTCCGTTTTTTAAAGAACATTACTTTTAGTAATGCTCTTTGGGCACGCTCAACTTCCAGAAATTTGGTCTTAAGTGCACCTCCCCATAATGTGATACAGTAAATGGTAATTGACTGTGCCAAGGCTACATATATTTCCTTCAGTAATTGTTTATCAGCAATATGTCTTAGTTCCCTAAAAACCCAAATCAATTTCCGCAACCTATTAGAGACTAAATCAATGTGATTATGCCAGTTAAGTCTTTAATCTAACATGACTCCGCGGTATTTTGTTGACATTACTTTGCTTATGGCAGGACATGTACAATTCAGGTTAGATCTTGGGTTAGATGCACGATCACATTGATGAATTTTAATGTCAAAAGCTGTGTCAGGCTGATACCTGTCATAGATTGAGAAACACATGAAGTTTGTCTTTGAGGTGTTAAGCGTAAGGAGGTTGGCATTTAACCATTTAGCAATTTTGGTTAGTGCTTTCTCAGCACGACTCTTAACGCAGCTCCACGAATCTCCAGTAAAAACCACGGCAGTGTCATCTGCGTAGGAGAATATCTTAGAGTGTGGGATCATCATGTTGCAGAGCTCATTTATGTAGATCAAGAACAATGTTGGTCCCAGCACGCTTCCTTGCGGAACGCCGCAGCTTACACCGGAAGTTTCGCTCACTGTATGGTCGAGCTTAACTCTCTGAGACCTTCCGTTAAGGTAACTCTTTAAAAGTTCAAGGGGCGTGCCTCTAACTCCAACGAGTTCCAGTTTCTGCTCAAGAATGGGCAGGGACACCGTGTCGAAGGCCTTTTTTAAATCGAGGAATACAGCCAAACATTTATTTTTGTTATCAAGGCCTTCAGCAACCACAGAAGTCAGCGCTGCCACAGCATCTTCAGTAGATTTACCAGCACGGAATCCAAATTGGGAATTAGATAGAATGTTAAATTTGTTCAAGTAATTTAGAAGTCTTTTATTGATAAGTTTCTCCATTATTTTTGATATTGATGGTAGAACTGATATTGGTCTGTAGTTGCTTACGTTTTCCTCATTCCCACCCTTATAAATCGGTGTTACTAGAGATTCTTTAAGTAAAGATGGAAAGATGCCTTTGCTAAAACTGAGATTTACAAGATGGGTAATTATGGGTACAATTTCAAACTTTGCGAGCTTAAGGAAACTTGTAGGTATGTTATCCCAACCGGGTGCGCTGTTAGTTTTGAGGTTCATGAGAGTGGTGTGGACTTCTTCCTCATCAGTATCAAAAAGCACAAAGGAAGATGGTTGCGAAGAAGTAGAGAGATCAGTTATAGGACTAATGGTATCAGATTTAGCAATGGCATCTGCCAGAGTTGATCCTATGTTTCTAAAGTAGGTATTAACATCATTTGCTGATTCAATCATGGTAGGTTTAATATTTATCAACTTTGAAGTGTCAGATTTTGCCTTTTTTGAATGTGTAATTGTAGCTTTATTATTCCAGAGACTCTTGGCATTTCCTTTGGTGTCTCGCAAAAGTTGTCGTTCGTAGTCACGTTTCAAGTTTTTGATAAACCTATTGCAAAAGGTGCGGTATCGTCTAAATGTAATTAAAAGAATATCATCATGCGGATTACTACGAAGCTTCTGTTGCTTTTTATTCCTATTCCGAATACATCTTAGGATTCCTGGGGTTATCCATGGTTTGATAACTCGTTTGTTTTTAGGTATCTGTATATTTCTAGTATTATCTTTTAGGGTCTCGGATATTATATTTATAAGTCTTTTAGTAATTAGCTCAGGATCATTACAGAATAGCAATTGATCTAGTTTCTTATTTCTTAAGTCATGTAGAGCATTTTCATAGTTTGTAACTAGTTTAGATTTTGTACATTTTGATACCATATGTGAGCAGGAGAGTTGTAGTAGTACCATTGCATGATCAGTTATCGTGGTATTTAGGACCCTAATCTGAGCGTTTACCTTCTTTTTGTCAGCTTTGAGCATAATATGATCTAAGCAGCTTCGTTCTCTAGTGGGTAGATTATGCCCCATAAGGATACCATGAGTTCCTAACATATTGAGATAGTTAGATCTAATTTTTTGGTCAGAACTAGGTTCATCTTCTCTAGGTAGGATATTTATGTTTATATCTCCCGCTATTACTATCTGTGTATGTGAGCCTAATGTTTCTAGATGGTTGTTTAATGAATCAAGGAATCTGTCTGTATTACTAAATGAGGGCGAACGGTATATGGCTAGAATTGTATTTTTATTAATTTGAATCTGTATTGAGGAAGCGTCTTGTAGTTGAATTTCATTAACTTTTGCATCATGCCTATCTCTAATGTAAACTATAACACCATCGCTTCTGTTAAAATAACGAGATGATGAGTATGATTTATAATTTGTTATAATCGGAGTTGGTTTATAGTCACAGAGCCAACACTCAGTTAAAATAATTACATCTGGATTAGAGTTGAGCTGTGACAGAGAGATTAAAAATCGTTAAAATTGCAATAGGCACTTCTAATATTTTGGGTAACTATGGTAAGGTCTTTTTCTTTTATTTGTAAAGTGTCTATTACATCATCGATGTCACAAGATATAGCGTTGGCGATTTTTATTTGATCGACTTCACTTATAATATTTAAATTATTGTTCATTTTAAAAATACATTTAAATTACTCGTTTTTCTATTATACATACCTACTGCCGGTGATTGTGTATAATTGCTAATTAAGTTTAATATAATGTGTTTATGTGTGAGTGTGTGTGTGGGTGTGAATGCTTGTGAGTGTATATGTGTTTTGCAAGATTTAGCATAAGGCTTACTATAAATTAGAGTTATTTTTAAGTTCCAGTAATATGTATTAGTAACATACAAATATATCAACATCTGTGAATAATGCAAAAAAGCTATTTGGTACAGCAAGGATAAGGAAACTTGTTTGCGTAAAATATGCAACACCGCAGGATTACAGACAAAAGTAGTTATTACAGACTTTGTCCAGACTAGTCACTTGTTCATTAAGTGATGTACTTGGGCCTCTGATTTTATTGGTATAATTGGAGAGTTATCCGTTTTTCGTACATACACTTTACCATAGGCGGTCCAGCAGTACTTGTACTGTTGAGACTTAGAAAGAAAAGAAAGAAAGAAAGAAACGTTTATTCGACACACAAGAGAAAATAATAATAATAATACACAAAACAATATAAATTTGATATTGTGTCGAAAAGGTGCCCGCTCAGCATTTGTCGTGACAGCCACAGACTTATCACGACGCTGATTTTCAGCGGGAACTTAGCGAGATCTCTCGCGAGAAAGTGCAGACGGGACCCCTTTGGTGTCAGCTGTTCACATAAAAACACTGGCGTGTCCTCTGAGGTACGGAAACCCAAGTGTTTGGCACATATTTTAGATTTTGTTTTGACGTTGAAAGCCTTGCACAGATAAAGATAAAAGATAAAAGATCATTTATTTGCTAGAAACAGGTTACATAAGATGGTAGGTACAAAGTAGGATCCATGTTTCGCTGTATACATTCCAGCATGCAAACTGTAAAAAAGTTAATTAATAAGCTGCTAAATTTTTGAATCCAAATATTCGCTTACAGTGTAAAAATTACAAAGAATTAACCAAGCATGCAAGACTTTTTTAAATTTATGTAATGGTAAAAGTTTTACATGGGCTGGCAACTTATTATATATTTTTATGCCCATTGCGTAGCATTTTTTTTTGGTATAGTCTTATTCTAGGAGCGTTACTAAGTACTAACCTATCAGGATTTCTTGTATTCCTAGGGTATACTTCTGCAGCTTTTTTAAAAAGGTACATGTGCTGCTTTACAAAACATGACATTTCATAGATATATAGGCATGGCAAAGACAGGATATTAAATTTTTTAAATAAAGATTTACAGCTTTGTAATGGATGTGCCATACAGATTGCTCTAACACATTTTTTTTGTGTAATGAAGGCCTTGTTAAAATCTGTGCTATTGCCCCATAGAATAATGCCATACCTGAGAACTGAATCTACATAACCATGGTAAGCAAGTAAAGCTGTATGCTGCGACGTCGTTTTCCTGAGCCTTCTAAGAGCATAAACAAATTTATTAATTTTTGTACATAATTCTTCAATGTGGTTTTTCCAGTTTAGCTGCTTATCCATTGTAATACCTAAAAATTTCACACTTTTTTGATCGTCAATAGTATTATTACCCAAAGTTACAATAATGTCATTTATTACATTGAAATTCATAAGTTTTGTCTTAGTCAAATTAACATTTAAATTATTAGAATTAAGCCATGTCATTATTACATTTATTGTGTTGTGTATGTCAAGTAAGTGTCTATCTAATGAATTATTCTGGTTTATTATTATTTTCGTTTTTACTATTATAGATATGTCATCTGCATATAAAATCGTTTGATAAGGAGAAATTTCTGTGATGTCGTTAATATAAATAATAAATAATAGAGGTCCCAGAACGCTACCCTGGGGCACACCGTACTTATTGGTTTTGTATTCGGATTTGAATTTGGTGACAACCTGTTCAGTATTTAACTTGATAACCTCTACACATTGTTCTCGATTAAATAAGTACGATTTTATCCAATCCAAAGCCCGGCCTCTGATGCCACTGCATTCCAATTTGTGCAAAAGAATGTCATGGGATACAAAATCAAAATATAAAAAAAAAAAACTGATGTCAAATATTTTTTATCTAAATTTAGTAATATGTCATGTACAAGATTAAAAGCTGCTAGAGTGGTGGTGAGCTGCACAGCCTCAGGATGTCCGTTTTTACGAGAGCAGACGAAGTTTCAAGTATGATGGGACACTTTTTATTTCTAGGTTTGGTTTGCGCAATCCCATTTGTAGGTGTTCTACTTTTTCCTCCAACAGTATTATATACTCCCGGTCGTCTTTGCATTTATTTTCCAATTGGGTGATTTTATTAGTCATTTCCAAGTTCTGGGCAGTTAGTAAAGCAATTGAATTTTTAATATTTGTGTTTGTCTGCTTTATTTCTAGTAAGGTAGGTATAATGTTTTTAATATCTTTCTGTTGCTCTGTCCACAATGATTGTATCATAGTTTTTATTTCCTCCTTAAAGCTGTTAAAGTCCTCCGACGTCAAGTTCTTTGTACGCGCAAATACATATTGCGGCGGGGTAATGTCTTGCTGTTGTGGTGACTCACTCGACTCGCATACAGACATGTCAGCGGCTCGGCTTATAGTACTAGGGTATCACAGGATCGCAGGAGGTCTCAATAGTTTGCCGCGCTCGTACTGCACCGCCCACTTAGAGCGAGACTACTATTGTCTTATATAATCGTCCTACTTGCCCTTACGGAATGGGCAGGGTCAATTTCGTATTCACTCGAAGCCGCTAGACAGGGACAATTATGCGCGCGCGCATCCAGCGTGCATTAAGGTGTGAGGGAGGCAAATAGTGACTCACGGTTTTGTTTTGTTTCCTCTCTCGCTTCTGTAATAAGCTTCCGTGTGTGCGCCGGTGCCGTCGATTTACAACTCCTTGATTTGCTGCACTCCTATTATTTCGCTGCGATTTATTGGTGTAAAATTTAATTTATTTCAATTTAATTCGCGATTAAAAATAACGTGGGTTAGTGGGCACGTGCGCACTCAAAGCGGTCCGGAGGGAAGAAGATTTATAACGCGCGTAACAAGTAGTCGCGGCGAGTCGGTTCATTATCGGCCGCTGAGTTATGCGAAAAAGTCGTTCCGTACATTATACAATAGTTTATTTACGGGACTGCCTTTAAAAAAGTGCAAAGAAGCTAATCAAGCTTTAGGACTAAACGTATTTTTTGACGAAAATAAAATAATACGTGTAGGTGGCCGGCTAACACAGTCGCCTCATTTTGATTATAATAAGTGACACCCGATATTGTTGTGTAGTAAAAGTCGATTTACGGTGCTTTTATTCCAACATCAACACAAAGCATTGCTTCACGCGGGACCTCAACTACTGCTGAGTACTATACGCGAAAGTTGGTGGCCGTTAGCAGGTAGGAATCTCGCCAGAAAAATAGTGCATCAGTGTGTAACGTGTACACGTATGAAAGGCAGTGTTTTGAATCCTATCATGGGAAATTTACCTAAAGAACGGTTAGACATGGATTTCCCTTTCATGCGTACTGGCGTAGAGGCCAGTCTACATATTAAACCGTAGAGGACGGGGAGCAAAATTTATAAAAGGATATATCTGTTTGTTTATTTGTTTTGTAACGCGATGTATTCACTTAGAACTAGTTACTAGTTTATCGACGGCTGATTATATTTTAGCTTTGAAACGTTTCATTTCCAGACGAGGAAAACCTATAGAAATATTTTCCGACAATGGAAAGCATTTTGTCGGCGCGGATCAGGAGTTTCCACTTTTGACAAATAATAATTTAAATAAAATCATTGATTTTGCCGCTAACGACGGCATAACATTTAGGTACTTGCCTCCATATTCCAGTCATTTTGGGGGCCTGTGGGAGGCAGGGGTTAAGTCATGTAAATATCACCTTAAACGTATACTTGGCAATGCTAAACTAACGTACGAGGAATTTAGCACGGTATTAGCTCAGATCGATGCCGTCCTGAATTCCCGACCTTTATCATATCTGTCAACAGATCCCTCTGACTACCTTCCCTTAACTCTTTCTCACTTCCTCATTGGCCGACCTCTGACCGCGCCAGTCACCGAAGACATCACCGAGATGAAGACTGATCGCCTGACACGCTACGACAGGATCGAACAACTGCGACAACATTTTTGGAAACAGATACGGATTACGTCACAGAGCTTCAGGTTCGAACCAAGTGGAAGACGAACGGAGATGACATAAAACTCGACAGTCTGGTTTTAATCAAAGACGATCAACAACCACCTCTCAAATCTCGTCTAGGAAGAATTGTACAAATTTTCCCAGGCAAGGATGGAGTCGCTCGAGTCGCTAACATTCGCACAGAAACTGGAGTAGTACAGCGAGCGTTTTCAAAAATTTGCCCGCTGCCGCTGCCCTACAACGAAGACAAGACATCAGATGACATATAATTTCGGAAGCTAAGATGAAGCTTCCAAGGCCGGCGGTATGTTAACGCCACCTATCGGCGACAATGCGAATCTATAACGCGAGTGAAGTTGAAGACAACGTGACGTCACAACGGGGATCGCGTCTAACTTCAACTTGATCGGCGCCGGGCGGTTTTTCTGCAAATCATTTCGACACACTTTATTAGACTCTTGTCCCAATCATACGATCTAATTGTAAACTACTTTATTTAAAAAATAAACGATTATTCTCATAAACGTTAATAAAAATTTAATCATTGAAAAGGCCTGTTCCTGTCTAGTAATACTTCTGAAGCTTAATCGAAACAATCGCAAGTCTGAGCTCGAAACAATAATAATAAACAATAATAAGGACTAAGCGCGAATGAGGGGGATTTTAGAGAAGACGATTTTGGAGTACAGTAATACTCCCCTGGAAGAGAGACCTAGGCTTCCGAGACTACCACTCAGCGTTCGGCTCCGGGATGTCGTTAAGGCCGTAAACCAGATGCTGCCCCAGTATTTGGAGAGCAGTTCTGGCCTGGCTGATACCAGTACGATTCTCTTCAGTGCAGCAATGACGGTGTACCGTTTCAACTGGCATCAGAGTTGCACCAAGTCCTGCACGTACTACTCGCAGGAGTAATACTGTGCCAGCCTGGAAGAGGAGAATCGAACAACGTATCGAGCAAGCCAGAGTCCTTATCGGCAAACTGACATGCTTCCGCTCGGGCAATACCAGGCCAAGGATTGTGCGCTTTGTCAGGAGGGAGTTTTCTGGGATGAACATTAATTTGGCTAACCCAGAGTTTACTCGGAAACTGACGGAGCGCATCGAGGAGCTGTAGCAGAAGATCGCTGCGTGGGCGAAGCGTATCAGAAGGTACTCCGAAAGATACGAGCAGAATCGCCTCTTCGGGAGTGACCAGAGAAAGTTCTACAAACTTTTGGAGAGTTCTGAACCTCGCAACACCGGTGAAAGACCGAACAAGGCCGACGTCGTAGACTTTTGGCGTAGCCTATGGTCAACACCGGTGGAGCATAGCGAAGGACCCTGGATTGGCGCGATAGAGGAGGCGTGTGCATCGGTACCCCCAATGAACCCTGTTTTCATCACCGATAAGGACGTAGCCACTGCAGTACGTAGAGCCCCGAACTGGAAAAGTCCGGGACTAGATGGCCTGCAGAGT
This sequence comes from Anania hortulata, assembly GCA_963576865.1. Taxonomy (NCBI): domain Eukaryota; kingdom Metazoa; phylum Arthropoda; class Insecta; order Lepidoptera; family Crambidae; genus Anania; species Anania hortulata. The sequence continues at coordinate 18,989,348 of OY756402.1, read as the reverse complement.
TACTGGCTAAAAGGGTTCTCGGTATGCCACGCTACCTTGGCCCGCCAATTTCAGGAGGCGCTTAAGATCGGAGCTCTCCCGAACTTCCTCACTACTGGGATCACTCACCTAGCTCCTAAAACACAAAACACCGCTGACCCAAGTAAATACCGCCCGATAACGTGTCTGCCTACCATCTATAAGACACTTACATCCATTCTGAGCGCCAAAACCCTTTCACCCGTACACGAACACCGGTACATCATACTTACACTATCGAAGGATCACCTATGGCCAGGGTGCAGCAAGTCAAAGATTTGGGAGTCATGTTTGAACACGACCTTACATTTAGAGAGCACATTGTAAATATTTGCAAGAAAGCGTACAGAAGATTGGGTTTTGTTCTACGCAGGGTGAAAGGTTTTACAAATATGACTGTCATCATTACACTATATAACACCTTAGTCAGAAGTCAGTTGGAATTTAATTCAGCAATATGGGCGCCACACGAGGCTAAGTATAGTCTCATGTTGGAACGAGTGCAAAATAAATATATAAGATATTTGTATAAAAGATTGTATGGGGTGTATCCCTTTTACCCTCTCATGTACCCAACTTTATTTATCTTGGGCATGGTTGGATATAATCAGTTAGGGGTTAGGCGGGATGTGGCGCTAACTACATACCTGCTAAATATTCTTGTTGGAAGAATAACGAATGCAAGCATCTTGGAGAAGATGCATTTATGCGTTCCCAACAGATACGTGTGGCGCCGGCGCCGGCCGCAACTGCTGGCCCTGCCTCGCGGGCGGACTAACCTGATGAGCAAGGCACCGCTGACGCGTGCGCTTCGCACTCTAAACCTTATAGCGGTGGAGCTGGACCTATTTTTTTGTACTATGAGCGAATTCACAAGGATAGCACATTATATTATTTGTTATTATAAGATAAATTAAGAAATTAGAAATATTATATAAATTAAGAATGGAAAACGGTAATGTAAATAAGGATAATACTATCGCATTGGGGTTCTCCTGTAATGATAGTGTAAAGTGGTGGTGGTTAAATAAATAAATAAATAAATAAATAAATAAATAAATAAATAAATAAATAAAATTCGTGGTCATATAGACGCGAATCATCTAATGTCTGACGCTCAGAACGGATGTCGGGCAGGTAGTCGCGGTTCAAAGGAGCTGCTCCTCATAGATACTGTCGCTGGCCAACTGGTCAAACGCAATCTTCGGAACTTCTCTGCTGCCTGGATTGACTACAAAAAAGCATTTGACTCAGTCCCCCATACATGGCTGAAGAGGGTCCTCGAGCTGCATAAAATTGATTATACAGTTCGACACTTCCACGGGCAATGTATGGAGCAATGGAGTACAATACTAAGTCTCCAGGGCGAGAGAATGGCGGATGTGGAAGACCGAATAAGTATTAGGAGGGGTATATACCAGGGCGATTGTCTGAGTCCACTTTGGTTTTGCCTTGCCCTGAACCCTCTAAGCAGATTGCTGGAGAATTCAGGGACGGGATTTCAGTTTCGGAGAGGAAATGATCGGGTATCGCACCTTTTTTACATTGATGACCTTAAGCTGTTAGCCCCAACGGCTCCAAAGCTGAGGAAGTTACTAAACATCATTGTTGATTTTAGTGGCTCCATCAGAATGGAGTTGGGGGGTTGATAAGTGTGCGGTTATCCATGTGACGAGGGGCAAGATAACTCGGTCGCAGGAGGTTGACCTTAGTGTCGTCCAATTGCAAACATTTTCCGAAACTGATACATACCGGTATCTGAGTATGTCACAAAATATAGGTGTGAGGGAATCGGACATAAAACAGTCTGTTGGTGAAGCCTTCTTCAACCGCCTTACAATTAATAGTTTTTGTCGGGGGTCAATACGGTAAAAGCCTATAACGGATGGGTTATGCCTATTCTCTTATACACCTTTAGCATACTCAGATGGACTCAGACCGAATTAAACGCTCTGGATCGGAAGGTCCGCACGACTATGACACTACATAGAATGCATCACCCCAGGTCGTCGTTCATGAGGCTATATATCCCGAGGAAGTGTGGTGGTCGAGGCCTCTTAAGTGCTAAGACCATGCACGACCGCGAGGTATCTAGCCTCAGAGCCTATTTTCTGGCAAAGACCGACACAACGATGCATTGTGATGTCATAGAATTTGATAATGGACTCACCCCTCTTGATCTGGCCAACGAGTCATGGCAGTCGCCGGCGATACTAAGTGTCTCTGATCGCGAGACCGTATGGAAAGGGAAAGAGCTGCACGGGCGGTTTTTCAAGGCTCTACACGAGCCCCACGTAGACCGAAAACCTTACGTGCATTGGCTGCGCTTTGGAGACCTCTTTGGGGAAACCGAGGGATTTGCTTTTGCGATACAAGATCAGGTTATCAAGACGAACAACTACCGAAAATACATCATAAAGGATGATGGCACAGTGGACATTTGTCGGGCCTGTCGCCATTCTGGAGAATCCCTCCGTCATGTAGTTTCGGGTTGTTCTGCTCTTGCTAACACTGAGTATCTGCACAGGCATAAACAAGCAGCCAAAATTCTCCACCAAGAGCTCGCCCTGAAGTACGGTCTCGTGAGCCAGAGACTACCATATTATAAGTACTCGCCGGAGCAAGTACTCGAAAGTGACAGTATCCGGCTCTACTGGGACCGGCCCATCATCACTAACAGGACTATTCTTGCGAATAAGCCTGATATAGTGCTGATGGACCGGGCGCAATCGAAGGTATTTTTGGTGGACGTCACTGTCTTTCATGACGAGAAACTTGTGAAGGCCGAGACCGAAAAGCAACGCAAGTACTTGGACCTAGTACACGAGGTTACCGAAATGTGGGAAGTGGCGTCCACTGAAATCATACCAATTGTTATATCGGCAAACGGGTTAATCCCAGTCACATTAGGTGTACACCTGAAAAGACTGGGATTCGTCGGCAGCTCGCTTCCAGCAAAGATGCAGAAGGCGGTTGTGCTTGACACCGCACGCATCGTCCGCCGATTTCTTACTCTTTTGCCCTGATCCCGGCCAACTGTGCTATTGCCGGTCATTACCGCCCAAGAGGTGAGAGGTTTATGGCCTGTAAAAAAAATAAACAATAAACCAAATTTCATAATGATAATTTACTCATACATTTAAATTGAAGCCATTACATTACATTTAAATTATCACTAGTTGCTCATATTGAACCGCAGCTTTATCAATCGCTTCATTTCGCTATTGAATTTATTAGTTCTTATTGGGGAACGAACCGCGACACGTTCTGTTTCTTTTAGCGATAAGTTCACAAAGTCTTCCACGAAAACCGTGATTTCGGGATTTTGTGACTATCAAAAAACTAAACAGTTATTTTAATTTATAAATACTCTATGAAACTCATCTCGAACCTTACGCAGGAACCTAGCGCTCCCATGGTCTGACCTCAACATGATGAAGCCTTACGCAAGGACTCAGCGTCTTTGGGGCTTTATCAGAGTTTTCTACGAGAACTCAGTGTTTTCGAAACTCAAATGTTATCGTTTATGGTGTGTTTGATAATGTGTTAGTAAATTGATGTGGCTTTACAATAAGTAGTGTTATTTTTAGAGTGCTAATAAATCCTGATATGCTCGGTAAGTCATTCATAATTTTTACTTTAAAATTTACAACTTAACTAGTAGAAGTAAAACATTTATCGTTAGGCAAAAACTGTTTTATTTAACGATAAATACACAAGGTCTTCCACGAAAACCCAGTGATTTCGAGATTTTGTGACTAGTAATAAATTTAACAGTTTCCGGTTTACAAATACTCTATGAAACTCATCTCGAACCTTACGCGGGAACCCAGCGTTCCTGGGGTCTGACCTCAACATGATGAAGCCTTACGCAAGAACTCAGCGTCTTTGGGGCTTTATCAGAGTTTTCTACGAGAACTCAGTGTTTTCGAAACTCAAATGTTGTCGTTTACGGTGTGTTTGATAATGTGTTTAATGTTTAATGTAATTAATGTAGCTTTGTATAAGTATTACTATATTAAAAGTAGTGTTTCTTTATTTAAAAGAAATGAATCTAATCTAGTAATCGCAGATGAGTCATAGTAATTTACTTACGCTTTTACTTTATAATTTTTAGGTTTCAGTAAAATAATGTTTTTTATTTCGTTAAAAGGTTGAAAAGGTGTTATCATATCTAATCCAGGTTTATTTGTGTTGTTTCGAGGACAATGGAGACTGATCACCTCGTGTCTGAAAAGTAAGTTAATCAATGCTGTCGGATGGGAATGTAAATAACCAGTCGTGCGCCTATATCCACTTGTTTAGTATTCGAACTAAATTTAATACTATAGATGTCGCCGCTGGCGCTCTTCCTGTTTTGTACGAATATCAAACGCGTTCTTCAAGCTCCATACATTTAATTCTAAAACAACAGTAAAAAGTGCGATTGTGGTGTTATATTGTGTTTAAGTTTAATCAATAAACATTGTGAGTGAAAGTGTTAGTGTTTTATTGAACATCATATAGCAGACTCGATCCCAAAATCAATCATAAAAATGGTCCTTCGCAAGTCTTTCGACGCCATATTTGTGAGATAGCCACGCCAACTAGTCGTTCGTTCGTCCATCATCAGCGCCACAGTTCGTCGGTGAGCGCGGGCAGGAAACCGACCGAAATCGGACTTCGCAAATTGGCTCATACAAACCAGCGCCATCTCGTGTTTGCATCTGGCAAAAGTCGGCAAAACAGCACAACCTACTGCAGCTACTAGGCTACTACTTTACCGACACATTCGGAAACAAACAACCAATAACAGCTACAAAGGCAAAGAATCTATCTACTACTTTACCGACACATTCGGAGACAACCAATCAACGCTCACCGCCTCAAGCTCATCCGTCATACATACTACAACATTCATTCGTTCTGCAATCTATGCTACGAAAGCGACAAGCCGCCATAAGCGATTCACTACCTATAATTTTTATTTTCTTATATCGTCGGTCGGAAACAGTAATGGAACATTTCAAAATGGCCTGTTCTGCGTAATTAAGGTTTAAAGATTTTGAAAATATTCCAATGTTATTTTATTTTATATAGAGACCATTTAGTAATATTTTTTTAATTGAAATATATGCAGACTAAAGTCAAGTTTATTGTGTATTACTAAGATTCAGGATATCATTTGTAATTAATGAGTTATCGGTATTTTTTTTAAATGTTCCAATGAATTAAAAATTTCCTGAAAATCTAAGGACTAAAACAACCAATCAATTTAGAAACCTTAATGGTTTACTAATATTTTAAAAAATAAAAGAAATCAGTTAAATCTTATAATAATTAGGTGCGTCAAATGTTACGTTTTAGGTGTGGGTACCTACCTAATGAAGGTGTGAAAAGAAACCCACAACGTAAACGTATGGATTGTAGTCCGAAATAAATGTTTTTAATTTAATTTAAACACAATAATTTATTCGAGTACAAGGGTTGACAAGGGCCCGACTGATAGCTACTTCCGCAGGTCTGGACTTCCCTGTTGTGGTGAAGACCGTTGATTGCAGATGGCTGGCCGTAGACTGTGCTGGTGCAATCCTCCGTGTCCGAAGTCCCGACTCCCGAGTCGCTAACTCCCAATCTTGGTCCCTGGAAGATACGAGGATCCAGCTTAAGCCAGGCAGTTGACGACGCCTGACGACTGCGATCACACCAGCATAGCAAAGCCAAGCCACTCAGGAAGAACGTCCTAATAAGTAAAAGGTGAAGTGGCTGTGATCGCAATCAATCAGTGCGGAGTTTACATATAAAAATACGCTTACGGGAAATATTTACGAATACTTTTTACGCCAATTGCAAATACAAGATGACTAATTATTATGTAATTACGCCAAAGTGCGAAAGAGAAACATTAACACTAAGTTTTCAAAGAGAAAACCGTTATATTGGTCGTACACAAAGTTACTACGCAATTACCTACAAAAACAAGCAAAATAACACTGTTCATCACTTACCCTATCGGGGAATAGCACAACACGCACTTGTAACTACGAGTACTTAAAGTCGATACGGTCAATACGTGACCGAAAAAGTCGACATAATCAGTAAAAGATCATATAGCGAAAGACGTCCGCATATGAATATAATTTCACTCTTGAGCTCGCCTTCTGTGCGCACATTGTTCGTGCGCACAGAAGGCGAGCTCAAGAGTGAATGTCCAGGTGATTGGGCGACGGTCGCGGAGCATCTCGCAACCGCTGCCCGTCTCGAAGGTTCGAGAGAACAATAGATTGTTCCATGCGAGTTTTAGGGTCCCGCGCAGTAATTCGTGAAATTGTAAAACGGTTTATTGTTACAGAGAATATTTTAATTTAGTCAGTTTTAATTGTAAATATTATTTTTGATTAATACTGTGAAGTAAAACACTGGTTTATTGTTAATTACCCTCAAATGCCATACATAAATAATTCGCATGTTACCTACATATACTACATCTTTCCCCTTACATAATACACAATAAAGAAAATAGCTAACAAAATATGAAATAATACATAGGTGTAAGTACTCATTTATTTTTATTTATCTTTATTAAGGAAACATACAGCATTTTAATAATACATATAGCTAACATTAAATTAATTATACATGAGCATTTAAAGTTTCCAATGCTAATTGGTACATTTTATGTTGATAAGAGTCATGTCACTCATGGTCATATACATTATGTTTGATTTTTGGGATCGAGTCTGCTATATGTATTCAATCAAACACTATCACTTTCACTCACAATGTTTATTAATTAAATTGAAACACAATATAACACCACAATCGCACTTTTTACTGTTGTTTTAGAATTAAATATATGGAGCTTGTAAAACGCGTTTGATCTTCGTACAAAACAGGAAGAGCGCCAGTGGCGACATCTATAGTAATAAATTTAGTTCGAATACTAAACACATTACATTTGACTTATTATTAAAGTGTGTATGAACTTAGATACATTATAAATAATATTACAAAATGTAAACCTAACTATGTGCCTTTTTAACTTTATTGAAACAAAATAATAATATAAGATAACAAACTCGACTTTTAATTTGCAAATGTGTGGTACTATTCTTTAGAGTTACCAAATAAAAAATTTGTGAGCATTCGCGCAGTTCTTTCCCTAGATCTCACTATGGGTACTTGAGGTTGATATGGCGACACCGCATCATCGCCGATATCGTAAGACTCGTCTGAGTCAACATCAACGTTGACTAGCGGACTGCTGGGAGGCAATGATGTGGTCGGCGCGCCTAGCTGTGGCTGCGGGATTGTATCGATCGATTGATCGTTATTATACAAGCTTGCTTTCCTGCGCCGGCGACGAACACTTGTCATGTTATTGTGTGAGTCAGAAGTATCTATCATATTTTTATTTGGCGAGTGGCAGCTCGCGGATTTTTCATTTGAACTTGATCTGCGCAACACCAGCTGACTGCGCGTGCGGCGGTATCTGTTTCCATTTTTATCTTCTACTAAATATAAATGAGCCTGGCTCAGGTGCATGAGCAGCTATAGTTACTAATTTTCTCTGACCATTGGATAGCAAAGTCACTTTATCACCCAAATTAATTCGGCTGAGTGACTTTGCTGAACGGTCATGTTGTCCTTTACCTTTGTATTTGTGTACCATTAAAGACTGGTAATTAAGATGATTATCAACCGGTTTGGTCAACAATTCCGTTGTGATTGGCAATTTAGTTTTTATGCGTCTGCCCATAAGCATTTGCGCTGGCGAATCTATGCCATTGTGTGGCGTAGACCTAAGGTTTAACAAACTTAAGGTAAAATCCTGACCTGAATCTATACACTTTTTAAGCATATTCTTTACAGTTTGTACAGTTCTCTCACTTTTCCCATTAGACTGTGGATAGTGAGGTGACGATGTGACATGACGGACTTCCCATTCCTGCATAAAGCGCTTGAATTCACTCGAACTGTATGCCGGCCCATTATCAGTAACTAATTCGGCTGGTATGCCATGCCGTGCGAACTGTGATTTCATAAAGTTTATGATTTGCTTGCTAGTCATTCCTGCTAACTCCTGAACTTCAACAAAATTAGAAAAATAATCGACAAGAATGATATATCTCTTTCTTCTGTACTCAAATATGTCGGAGGCTAGCTTGTGCCAGGGCAGGGCGGGCACCTCGTGCAGCAGCAGCGGCTGCCGGCGCGGGCGCGGCGCGTGCAGCGCGCACGCCTCGCAGCGCCGCACCGCGCCCTCGACGTCGTCCGCCATGCCCGGCCAAAACATGACGTCGCGCGCACGGCGCTTGCATCTTTCTATGCCTAGGTGCCCTTCGTGCACTCGCCGTAACATTTCTGGGCGCAAACTCCGCGGAATAAATATACACTCCCCTTTAAAAATGATACCATTAATATAATGAAGTTCATCCCTATATGGCCAAAAAACATTAAGTCTTTCGTTAACATCGCGCCTATTCTTAGGCCACCGTTAGTTATGTATTTAATTAAATGCTTGCAATCAACATCTAGTTCGGTTTCTGTCATAATTAGATATAGTTTTCTATCACTAATTTATACGTTTTCTATCACAAAACAAGTTTGTATATCGAGTTCTTCTGAAACGCGTTTGTCCATTACTTCGGTAAGGGGTGCTCGCGATAGCGTGTCTGCAATATACATAAATTTACCGGGTGTGTAAATAACCTTAACATTGAATCCCTGCACTCTTAACATCATTCGTTGTAAACGTGTTGGTACTGAGACTAACGGTTTGTTAAATAGGGCCTCCAGTGGCTTATGGTCAGTTTGAACGGTGACATCTTCTCTTCCATAAATATATAAGATGTTTTCTAAAATTTATGTGATTTAGACGACACAGTCAATCAAACACAATTGAGTTTCTCTGTAAGAAAAGATTTATTGTGCTTAATATTTACATGTACATAAAATATGTAGTGTTTAGTAATAAAACCTTACATACCTGTAAGAAAAGAAACGACATTTAATGCTATTAATCATTTTATTTGTTTTCACGCAAGTATGACGAGATTTTTTAGGTTATATCATTTTCATAGATCACTGTCATAATTCCTTTGTCATGTTACAGTCCGACGCAATGAGGTTTGTTGTGCGGGAAAATTTAAATGAAAGAAAATTCTATTTTTCTTTACATCTCCCCTCCCGAAGAAGATAAAACAATGCGTTTGCTTAATCATACTCTTCAAGCGCAGACAGGAGCTGGTGTTAACTTCGAGATGTGGAATAAGTTTGACTCTGATTTCCTATGGTCTGTGTTTATCTTGTAAACTGTGTTTGATATTTATTCTATAATTTTGTAGGGTCCGAGTTTCAATTCATCAAGCTTCTTCCTATTTAGTTTATTTCCATTCTCCACAAAAACGGTATCACCAACTTTGAAGTCTATATGTCTTCTATTTTTATCGTAAATTGTCTTGTTGTAATTATGTGATCTGATTGTATTTTCTAGAGCTGTCTTCCTAGCATGGTTTAAATCATACTCGGTCTTCTTCTGTTTTAGCTCATTCGGCAAGATTGTAACGTCTGTGCCGTAAAGTAGGTACTTTGGAGCATATCCAGTAACAGTGTGTTCTGTTTCATTGTATTTTTTTACACAGTTGTGAGCTATAGTTGTCCATGCTATTTTTGTGTCATGTTCATTTATCTTGCACCTGATTTTATTGACTAATGTTTGATTTAGTCTCTCATTCAAGCCATTTGAGAAAGGGGAGTTCACTGCTGTAAAAAATATTTGAATATTCTTTTCGTCCAAAAATCTCTTGAATTCCTTAGAATTGATACCTGGGTATTGGTCTGAGAGTATCAAGTCAATGTCATCAGTTTCTGCACAGTTTTTTATCAGTTTGATGAAATCATTTGCATTTTGAGTACTTGATGTCAAAATGTATGCATACCTAGTAAAGTGATCTGATAGCAGGTGTAAATATCTCTTTGTTGATCTGGAACCTCCGAAGCCTCCAATGGTATCAATAGAGCATATCTGAAAAGGTTTTGTGGCAGGACCCAAGTGGGACATCAATCCATATTTATTTTGTCCTCTTGATTTGTTCTTTAAACATACTATACAGCTCTTGCAGATTCTTTTTATGTTTTTTGTCATGTTTTCTGCTGTATACACTGAGCTAATCATTCTTTGCATTTGTTTAATTCCTATATGACTTAGATCCGTATGCACTTTCTTCATGAACTCTATGCTGAATTTTTCTGATATAATAATTTTTTCCTTTTTCTTGACTTTCCTGTAGTAAACATTTTTTTTTTTTAGTAACTTGTCTTTTCTGCACTGTATATATACATTTTCAATTTGATCGCTTAAGATATCTTCCAGTATTATTGTGTTTACCACTTTTAATTGTTCTTCTAGGTTTTCATTTGGTTCAAGGACTGGGTTCCTGCTTAGGCAATCAGCTTCGATATTGTATCTTCCTGGAGAATATTTAATTTGAAAATCATATTGGGATAAGTAGTATGTTAGATCACCTAATTCTTCATCTGTTCTAGATCTTATGTTCATATTCTCCAATGGCTTGTGATCTGAAAAGACAATAAATTTCCTACCTATTAACAGATGCTGCCAGTATTTAACGCATTCTTTAATTGCCAAGCATTCCAGATATATAGCTTTCTTCCTTTTTTGCACTTCATTTATTTATTTTTTAAAGTATGCTACTGGTTTTTCTTCATTGTCTTCTTGTGGCTGTTTTAGGACTGCTCCTACTCCTAGTATACTAGCATCTGTGTATATGTGAATAGGTAGGCTTGGGTCAAAGATTGTTAATATTGGTTGAGAACATAATATTTGTTTCATTTCATCAAACGACCCTTGGCATGCTTTAGTCCAGTTAAAGGTTTGTCCTTTTCTCAAAAGGTTATGCAATGGTTCCAATTTTATTGCTATATTTGGCACATACTTATGATAAAAGTTTATTTTTCCTAAGAATTGTCTCACATTTTTTTGAGTTTTTGGAGTCGGGAAATTTTTTATTGATATTAAGTTGTCTTTCAGTGGTCTGACTGAATTATTTTGTATTACATGACCCAAGTATTTAACTGTATCGGCTGCAATTGTGCATTTAGAGAATTTTTGTTTTAGACCTTCGCTTTTAATTGCTTGAAATAGTTGTTTCAGATGTCTGATATGATCCGAGAAAGATTTTGAAAATAACAAAATGTCATCGATGAAACATACTGTGAACTCTCCGAGCTTGTGCTTTCGAATTATATTACACATTATTCTCTGGAATATAGCTGGAGAGGTTTTTAAGCCAAATGGCAAACTGGTCCATTGATAATGCCCCTCTTGTGTCACAAATGCAGTTTTGGGTCTATCTGTGATACGTAAAGGTATAGACCAAAACGCTGAATTTAGGTCCAGTATTGAGAAAAACTTGCAATCTCTTGTTTTTACTATTAGGTCCTCAATAAGAGGGAATGGTTGTGATTGAGGTACAACTATTTTATTTAAGTCTCGAAAATCTATGCATAATCTTGATCTTTTATTTTCATCTCTTTTATATGCTAATGTGACTGGTGCTGCGAATGGGCTATATGATTCTTCTATTATATTTCTTTCCAATAATTTTGCAACCTGGTTTTCAATCTCTTTCTTGTCTTCCATTGTGCAACGGTATGGTCTTTTACTGCAATATTTTTCTATTAGTAGATCAATGTGTGCTTCATAACCCTTTACTTTTCCTATGTCATATTTGTCCTTAGCAAATACAGATTTATTTTTCGATACTAATTCATCAATCACTGCCTGTTTTTGATAGTCTAGATGATTTATAAAAATTTTGAAGTTTTCTTCATTTAAGTCTTCATTGAAGTTTACTAAATTAACAGATTTTATTTCCTTAGAATTTATCTGTTTTATTTGTTTCCTTAGAAACTATTTCACTTCTTAGTATAGGTATTTTCTGTTTAATTTCTAGATTTTCGTTTTGAACTAGGTAAAACTCCTTGATAAAATCTAATTCCACTAAGAAATCGTAATCGAAATTTTCCTTGTCTATTACAAAAACATTCATTTTCTTTTCTACATCAAAAATTTCTACATTTAGAGTGATCATTTCATTTGCCTTTTTAACGCCATTAATCGTTTTTAAATTAGTATTGTTGGAAAGACTGGTTTCATTATTTTTCATCTTTAACAATTTTGAATTTATTAATGAGACATTAGAACCTGAGTCGTAGATCCCAAATACTTCTATATTTTTATTGAGTACTAATTTTACTTTGATCACTGGCGGCACTATTAGTTTTTTTGGTCTTCACACTACAATTCACATCCCAATTCTGAATTGTTGATGAGTTTTATTTGCTTCTTATCTTTTTCAGTATTTATTTTTGTTTTAAACCAACAGGTATCTTCTGAATGGTAGCGTACACCTTTCTTTAATTTTTCACAAATACTACACTTTTCTTTAATCAGTTTAGTATCTTCTTTTTTTAAATAATTTTTTTTTTTGTAACCAAATGTTCTAATCTGCCAAGTTCATTAAATAAGTTCTTTGTGTGTACAATTTCTTCTTTGTTAATTCTATCTGTTATAAAGTCTGGTAAGCCGGCAGCAATTATATCGATTAAAGTCCCTTCATCTATTGTTTTTCTGACTTCTAGTAAAAGTTTATATTTTTTTACTGCATATTCCAATAAAGATCCTGATTGATACTTGAAAGATAAAGCATACTTGCTAGTAGTCCAACCTTTATTGGCATAAGTTTGCAAAAAACTTGATTTCCATTCTGACCACTCAGAATGTAAACTCAGCTTGATCATCATGGAAGAATACCAATCAGTGCACGATTTTTCCAGGAATAATCTGAAGATTTCGATTTTTTCTTCCTCTTTTACTATATCGAACCTTGCACATTCTTTTTCAAATACTTCCATCCATTGATATGCACTTGAATTTTTTCCATCAAATTTTTCAATTACAAACCTGTCAGCTAACTTTTTTATACTTTGTTTTTCCTTGTTCTGTTGACCTTCAACAAATTTTTCTAGAATTTTCACTATAGGATCTTCTGAATATTTTTTATTAGCAATAGCCAATTGTTCTTGGGTAGTTTCCTCTAGAAATTGGTCCTGAAAAATCATGTTGTCATCCTCATCAATATATGTTTGTAATATATCTTCTGTCGTTTTTATCCAAACATTTCTGGTTTGATATCTTTTTTTTTATGTATTTTTCACTGTAACGAAGGTTTTCGAGGCTTGGATATGTCTATGAAGTGGTACTGCTTGATACTCTTCAGGAATAAGGAAAACTTTGTCATCTTGTGTGGCAATTGTGGTTATGGCGATAAAATTTGACTTTCCGTCTATTGTTGGCTTTAATTGAAACGTAAATTTCAGTTTTTCCATTTTCTGACAATAAATGTCGTTTTATAAGATTTTTTCTAAAATTTATGTGATTTAAACGACACAGTCAATCAAACACAATTGAGTTTCTCTGTAAGAAACGATTTATTGTGCTTAATATTTACATGTACATGAAATATGTAGTGTTTAGTTAATAAAACCTTACATACCAGTAAGAAAAGAAACGACATTTAATGTTATTAATCACAATGTCGGTTCCTAAATCACAATTAAAAATATCCTTTTATGTAGTAATTAATTAACAATGGTATTTTATTTGTTTTCACGCAAGTATGACGAGATTTTTTAGGTTATATCATTTTCATAGATCACTGTCATAATTCCTTTGTCATGTTACAGTCCGACGCAATGAGGTTTGTTGTGCGGGAAAATTTAAATGAAAGAAAATTATATTTTTCTTTACAAATATATTGCCTGAATCGCTCTACTGCAAAAACTATAGCGAGCATCTCTTTTTCTATCTGCGCATACCTAGCCTGTGTGTCAGTGAGCGTCAGAGAGGTGAACTCGACAGGGCGGCCTTCCTGCAGCAGCACGGCGCCCAGCGCCACGCTGCTGGCGTCCACCGACAGCACGACCGGCGCCTCTGTCGAGTATAACGCTAACACCGGTGCACTAGCTAATTTTGTTTTTAGTTTGTCGACCGCTTTTGAATGATGCACTTCCCAGACCCACTCAGTATCATTTTTTAACAAACATCTCAGTACGTTCACGGATTTTAAATAGTTTGGTATAAATTTTGACAAATAATTGATCATCCCTAAAAATCTCTCTAACGATTTTCTGTCAGTAGGATAAGGCATATCTAAAATAGCCCTCACTTTAGAATCATCAGCCCTCATTCCATCTTCACTAAACTTGTGCCCTAGATAAGTTATTTCCGAAACTCCAAATTTGCACTTATCACGATTAAACTTAATACCTATGGTCAACGCTCGGTCTAACAGGGCCTCTAGCCTTTTATCGTGCTCGACCTGGTTACGACCCCACACTATAACGTCATCAATAAATGACTCGACTCCCTCTAAATCCTCTAGGTGTTGTCGAAGCTTAGCATGAAACATTTCTGGAGCGCAACTGATACCGTACGGTAAGCGCAGAAATTGGTACCGTCCGAAAGGTGTACTGAAGGTACACAAGTCGGCAAAAGCCACAGCGGGCGTCGAGTACGCTGAACACGCTGGCGCCGCGCAGCTTCACCGCCAGCTCCGTCACCGTCGGCAGCGAGTACTGCGCGCGCCTTACCGCTCGGTTCAGAGGTCTAGGGTCCAAACATATGCGAATGCTGCCGTCTTTTTTAGCTACTAATACGATGGCATTTACCCAATCAGTCGGATGTGTTACTTTCCTAACAACCCCTAGGCTTTTCATTCTTTTTAACTCCAACAACAATTTACCCTTTAGTCCCAACGGTATTTTTCTAGTAGCTGATATCACCGGTTGCACATCTTTGTTTATAACAGTACTATATTGTCCAGGCGACTTACCTAATCCCCCGAATAAACTAGAATATTTCTCGAAATTAATAGTATTAACACAATCGATCAATCCCATAGCTATACAACTTTCCAATTCAAGTATATTCTGACAAGTAAAATCCGCAACAAGAAAAGGTAAATTATAAGATTTATTACGATAAACAATACCCAAATCAGCAACACCCATTATAGGTAACCGGTTTCCCGTAAAAGAATGAACTCGCTTTGTATACGGCTTAAGTTGTGTAACAGAAAAACCTACACGTAAAAAAAAACTTTAGAAATAACATTTATCATCGAACCTGTATCTATTTTAAGAACAACTCTTTTACCCTGACATTCTATAATTTCAAACCACTCTTTAGATGACACTATGGGCCTCATAAGAAAGCTCAAGGTCTCACAGCGTGCTATGGAAAGGGCTATGCTTGGTGTTTCCTTGCGAGATCGAATCAGAAATGAAGAGATCCGTAAACGAACAAAAGTCGCTGACATAGCCCAACGGATTAGCAAGCTGAAGTGGCAGTGGGCGGGGCACATAGCACGTAGAACCGATGGCCGATGGGGCAGAAAGGTTCTAGAATGGAGGCCGCGTACCGGCAAGTGCAGCGTAGGACATCCACTCACAAGGTGGTCAGACGACCTGGTAAAGGTCGCAGGAAGACGCTGGATGCAGGCCGCTTCCAACCGGCCAATCTGGAAGTCAATGGGGGAGGCCTATATTCAGCAGTGGACGTCCTATGGCTGAAATGATGATGATGATGATGATATTTTCGATGGCTCGAATTTCGTGACACATTTGAAAATTTAATTCATAAGAACGAACGATTAAAGGGTATTCAAAAATTTCATTACCTTCTGTCATATCTCGAAGGAGATGCGGCTAGAATTTTGTCAAATTTTGAAGTGTCTTCTAAAAATTATGAAGAGGTTTGGAAATTACTTTGTGGCCGATATAATAACAAATGATCATTAATAAATCAGCATCTTGGTTCTCTATTTAACATTCAAAAGCAGCATACAGAATCTGAAAAATCTTTACGCTTTTTGGTTGATCATGTGACAAAAAATTTACGTGCTTTGGCCAGCTTGGGCCAGCCAACGGACAAATGGGACATGCTGATTATCTACATGGTGACTTCCAAGCTGGACAGCGGCACTGTTTTAAAGTGGGAAGAGTATCGAAACTCACTTAGCGAAATGCCAACCCTAATTCAGTTTCATAAATTTCTTATTGATCGAGCTGATGTTTTAGATTCTATTAACCGTAACAAATTTGATGGCAGTCTAAAATATTTTCAATCGGCTTCAAGGTCAAACACTAACACCCAGCACAAACAAGAACGTAATCAAGTTACAAAATCTTTCACAACGACCAGTGAACGTAAATATAGTTGTATAATTTGCAATGATGAACATAAGATTTACGACTGCCCAGTTTTTAAATCTAAAAATGTTCAAGAGAGGCTGGTCGATGTAAACAATCATAAGTTATGCCACAACTGTCTTCGCCAGGGTCATGCAGTGAAGGATTGTCGATTAGGGCCCTGCAGGACTTGCAAAAAACGTCACAATACTTTGCTGCACAATCCAATCCAATGTGTCTATTAATAATAACTCTGTTGAATCTCAGGCAGTCGCTAATTTTTCTCAACAAAGCACGCAAGTTGTTTTGTCGACAGCCCTAATCAATGTTATAAATACAAATTCGGGCAAAATTATACAGGATAGAGCACTCTTGGATTGTGGAAGCCAATCATCGTTTATGACAAGGTCGCTCAAGGAGAGGTTAGGTATTGACTCCACACCAATAAAATCCTTGAAAATTATAGGCATAGGCAATAGTCATTCAAATGATGTCGTTGAAAGGTGCACAGTTAAAATTCAGGCAATATGCAGTACATTTCATGCAAACTTATGCTGTCTCGTGCTAAATGAACTAACTAGTGAGTTACCTAAAGCACCTATAAATCAAAAATTGCTAAACATTCCTAACCATATACAGCTGGCAGATCCTAAATTTGACCAACCAGCTCCGGTTGATATTCTAATTGGAGCCGATTTATTTTGGGACTTATTGGGTACTGAAGAATCTTCTCTAAGTCCATTTGGACCTAGGTTGCGTAGTTCAAAATTAGGTTGGTTAATATCAGGCCCAGTGAATTCAAATAATTTATCATACAATAATCACATTCAAAGTAACCATGTTATTACGAACTCCACTACATTAAATGATTTAGACAACTCACTAACCAAATTTCGGGAGTTAGAAGAACTTCCCAAAAAACCTTATCTAAGTGACAACGAACAGGCATGTGAAGAGCACTTTGTGGCTCACACCTATAGATTGAAATCGGGTAGATTTTGTGTTAAATTGCCTTTAATAGATTCTCCTGATTGCCTTGGCTATACCTACACCATAGCAAAGAAACGTTTAATAACTTTAGAGAAAAGATTTAAAAGAAATTCAAAACTGCAACTTGAGTATTCAAAGTTCATTCAAGAATATGCAGAACTGGGTCATCTATCGAAGTCAGAGGTTCCCAAACCATATTTCAATTATTTTTTGTGTCATCACGCAGTCTTGAAGGAAAGCAGTGAGTCCACGAGACTCAGGGTTGTTTTTGATGGCTCTGCTCCCTCTTCTTCTGGATTGTCATTAATACTCATTAATACTCATTAATACTCATTAATACTCATTAATACTCATTTATTCAGTATATAGGCCCTCTTCCGGGCACTTATACACGTCCCAAAATATAGCTTTACCCTACCACCGCTTCAGGACTACATATCGGCTGGTGATGAGAAGAAACGGCGCAACAAACTCAGTCACCTTTGTCAGCCTTTTTTACAGGAAATACAATTACAAGACATGAAGTAAGTGCGAGCTAAGCAGGTTAAGTCCATGCACTCTTGTCGTTCAAAAAATCGTCTACCTTATAATACCCTTTTTTCATAAGGTTTTTTTTAATGTGAATTTTGAACTCATGTACAGGTAGTTCAACAAGAGTCTGTGGAACTTTATTAAAAAATTTAATACATTTCCCCAAGAATGAATTACCAACTTTGTGAAGTCTGAAGCTCGGAACGGCAAGTTTATTTTTATTACATTTATAATGATGAAAATCACTTTTTAAGCTAAACAAACTTAGATTTTTTCTAACGTACATAATATTTTCAAAAATGTATTGAGAGGCTACTGTTAATATATTAATATCTTTAAAAATCTCCCTCAGAGAGTCACGAGGTCCAAGACAGTATATTGCACGTACGGCTCTTTTCTGCAACACAAAGATTGATTCAATGTCAGCAGCAGAGCCCCATAGCAGTAAACCATACGACAACAAACTATGAAAATAACTAAAGTATACTAGTCTTGCCGTTTCGACATCAGTTAAAAGCCTTATTTTCCTCACTGCATAAGCCGCTGAACTGAGCCTTCCTGACAGGGCAACTATATGGGGACCCCATTGGAGCCGGGAGTCTAATGTAATTCCAAAAAAAATTGTGGAATCGACTGCATCTATATGATCGTCTGACATATTAATATGCGTACTGACCTGCCTCACATTGGGCATAGTGAATTTAATGCATTTAGTTTTGTTTGCATTTAGCAACAGGTTGTTAGCTGTAAACCAGCGTACTACTTGAGAGAGAGCACTATTTACATCGTCAAAGGCAGCTTTACCTCTGTCAGTTTTAAAAATCAATGATGTATCATCTGCAAACAATACTATCTCACAAAGATCTTTAGTGAAGTAAGGAAGGTCATTTATATAGATTAGGAACAATAGAGGTCCCAATATAGAGCCCTGGGGCACACCCATGCGTATTGGAGCTCCAGAAGAGTCAGTTCCATTGACATTAACTTTTTGAATTCTATCTGTGAGGTATGACTCTAACAATTTACCTGAATCATTTGAGACACCATAATGCCGTAATTTTATTAATAAAGTCTTGTGATCTACACAATCGAAAGCCTTAGACAAATCACAAAAAACCCCTAAAGCATCTTGTTTTCTTTCAAAAGCATCGAAGATATGCTTAAGGAGTGCAACTCCAGCATCAGTTGTGTTTCTACCTTTGGTGAAACCAAACTGCTTCTCATGCAACAGTTTGTTAGTTCTAAAATGTGATAAGAGTTGATGGAAGACTATCTTTTCAAATATTTTACTAAGAGCTGGTAGTATTGATATAGGTCTAAAGTTGGAGGGATCACTTTTATCACCGGATTTAAATAATGGTATAATTTTACTAAATTTCATTAAATTAGGAAACGTAACTTCATCAATACACTGGTTAAATATACAAGCAAGATGAGTTGCTATACTATCGATTATATGGTTAATTATATTGGTCGAAATGCCTCATAAATCTTCAGTTTTTTGTCTAAACTTTAGGGAAGAATTGCATTCATCCACATTTGATTTCAAAAAAGTTTCCGCAAGACCTGGCGTAGAGTTTAATTTATTAGTTGTAGCAATTGGTATTTTAGAAAAAAAAACATTAAACGCGTTTGCTACTTCACTGTCTGATTTAATAATTTTATTATTAATATTAAGGCTAATTGTGCGATCCGATTGTCTGTTTCTGCTTGTTTCTCTATTAATAATGCTCCAAGTAGCTTTTATTTTATTTTTAGAGCTAACAATAATATCCCGAATATAATTAGCTTTAGCCAGTGCACATACCTTTTTGAGAATTTTTTAACATATTCAATAATATTAGGGTCTTGAGTGTGCGCTTTTAGGTCGTTTAATTCGAATAATTTTTTCCTACTTTTATAAATACCAGTCGTGGCCCAGTCACTAAATTTACATTTATTTGTGTTTATTTTAACATGTTTTTGTTTAAATATATTATTAAATTCATCTTTGACCAATCCAAACAGATTTCCATATGATACATCTAGTGTTACTGTTGGCTGGTAATAGATTTATTCCACAATCAATATTATTCTTAAATCTATCTAATTGGCTAGCAGTGACTGGCCTACAAACAATATCCACTATAGGCGAGACATGATGGTGCTCAAATGTGGCTATTTGTCCACTATGATCCGATTGGAGACAATTAATAATCGATTTATTTATTACTTTACAATTACAGAAAATATTATCTAAGCAAGTAGCTGATGTAGGAGTGGTTCTTGTAGGTTCATTAAATAGATTATATAAATTATAAGATTTAAAAAGATTTAGGAACCTTGCAGAGTTTTGTGTATCTACTAATAAATCAATGTTGAAATCTCCACATACAACTATCTTCTTATTCGATTTACATACCTTTTTTAATACCTCCTCCATAGTGGACTCAAAAATATGGTAATTTGCTGATGGGGGTTTGTAGACACTAATAATAATATATTGCTCCAGCTCAGCACATGCTAGTTCAATAGTTTATTCTATAGAGAGTGCCACGATATCTTTGCGTTCTTTGGACTTAATATTCTTTTTAATTAGAATTAGTGATCCCCCTCGTATAGCTGACTCTCTACTTAACAAGCTAATGACTTCCTAATTTTCAATTCCTATGAGCACTTCACATTTCTTAAGCCAGTGCTCAGTTAGACAGAGGACATGTATATCCATGTCTTGCAAATACAATGTTATTTCCAGTTCTTTGCCGGAAAAGCCTTGTATATTTTGATGAACAATATTAAGGCAGTTAGACTTTTCCTTTGTCGCTATAGGTAGGTTGCAAGAGATTTCCTCTGTTGTCTTAATATTTAATTTAAATGTATATAATTATTCGTTGGAACTGATTCCAACTTGTGAATTGTTATGTCATTGCTCTGCTCAATAAAAGCAGTTTGTTTAGCCAAGTTCTTGGCTGAACACTTAATAAAATATGATAGCGACATTGCTATCTGTCTTTTAATTTTACTGCTGAGATAATATTTATCTCGGGTCAAATAAATTGAATTATATTTTAAATAATAATTAATGTCAATAATATGAAATTTTTCTGAATTATATGTCATGTATTTAAACACAAATTAATTTTATATCTAATATTATTTTCTTCCTGTGGCAAGCCGTCACTGTAAGGTAATATAAACATTACAATTTTATTTAAGTTTAACAATTGTAATGAGTCTAAATATTTTACTAACTCATTTTTGTTTACACTGCCCCTATTACCAATCAAAATTATTAAAGTAGTATTTTTATTGAATTTATAATTAATAATACTATTTACAATTTCATAATATGAAGAACCTGGCATGCAGTGGTTAATAACACTTTGTCCGAAATATGAGTTCAATAATAGGCCCATGTTTTTACCTACTTCATCGCTGAACATAACTATATTCGATTTTACAGGTCTATTTATATGATTATTCTTTGCTTGGGAATTAACGGAGACATTACATAGGTTGTGACTTTTTTTGTTTTTTAATGTTTGAGTAACTGGTGACTCACATCCTAACTAAGAGCCGAGTGAGCAACTTTCATTAATAGTTATATTATTGCAACTACACGAAGAGACCAGACTCGTCAATGCCAAGATATGTTCACCACACTCCTTTTTTGTGCTTATGTATCGCTGAGTCATTACGTCTAATGATTTCTTAAGTTTACATAATTCTAATTCTAAGTTTTGAACATTTTTCTCATAATCACTTACACTTTTTTCTAATAATAATGAGTACATATCTAGTTTGTCACCTAATTTTCTTCTTTCATTAATTTGTCTAGTGTGAGATTGCATACATTTTTGGTGTTTAATTAATTTTTGAGTTTTTTTAATAAACCTACTAATTTTTACATATTTTTTAATTTTTTTATTACTACATTTAGCAAGGCCGGCAAAGTTAGGAGATTTTAAAGTGTCATCACCGGTTAAATCAATTGTTTTAATTGGTCCATTGCTAGAAGTTTGACAGAAGCTGGGCGCACTGCCAACTAATTGATTAAATAAACAATCAGTTCGGTAGTCTACACACTCTTGCTTCTGCGTCTCCAGGTTTAGGATATGGTCCTGGGCATCATTGAGGTCTTGATGAAGCGAAGACATACGTTTTAAATTGAGCTCATATTCTTCTCTGCACTGATCGAACCTATCTATCACGGATTGAAGTTTATCCCGCTCGTCAATAATTAACAAATAGTTGGAGTGCAGCTCAGCCATCTGTTTTTTTAAATTTGTGTTTTTGTTCAATACTTCCATTAATTCCCTTTCATTGTCCTCTCTTTCACTATATAATTGCTCAATCATCTCCTTGGATTGCTTCAGTTCCTTCAAAGCCAGTAGGAGTTTCGACTCCTCTTGGCGAGCAGAAGCTTTGCGAGTAAGCATTATAACACTAAGAAGAAAATACTCCAAAGAATTGATAGATCAATTTATGAGGTTATTTTATTAAGTAATATAACCTCTACGCGGGTGATGTCAATATCACAATAAATGAAAAAGGCTCGACTTACAGCTTATGTGGAGATCTTCAAGCACATACACAATAGATAATATTTTGCAAAGTATTCAAAACAATTGAAAACAGAGAACAATGATAAATTAACGTCTGAATTTTTTTAAAATTTTGCTTTGTCATTCATGTGTACCGGCTAGTACGGAATACACACAAGGTACATGCACTATTTGTTTCCTATTAACTAACATACACTTTATCACTATTTTAAATGTTCTGCGATAAGTATTTAGCCACTTAAATTAGATTTAACAATAATTAACTTTAATTAATTCGGGACGAGATGTTACCGACAGTGTTGCCACAGAAAAAAAAACTTATTGCTAGGTCATCTGCATAACCAATAGTGGTGTACCCTCTTTCATTTAGTTTACGTATGAGGCTGTCCACTACTATATTCCATAATAGTGGTGAGAGGACGCCTCCTTGCGGGCATCCTTTTACTACCTTTGCTCTTGTGGTAGTATTCACCACTATCTGGACCGCCCTTTTACTGACTAGCTCTGTGATCCAGTGTCTAATGACTGGTTCAACGTTTGCTTTTTGTAGGGCGTGGTTAATGCTGTTGTGCATGGTTTTGTCAAATGCCCCTTCTATGTCTATGAAGGCTGCAAGTGTTAATGCTTTGTTTGTGATAGCCGATTCTATTTTTTGCACCACTATGTGTAGTGCTGACTCTGTTGATCTGCTTTTTCTGTATGCATGTTGTTTGGGATGTAGTGGTTTGCTTTTTAGCGCTCCATCCCTTAGGTGTCGATCTACTAGTCTTTCCAGCGTTTTGAGGAGGAATGATGTTAGACTGATGGGCCTGAAAGATTTGGCGTGTGTGTAGTCCTCCTTCCCCGGTTTCGGTAGGAAGACTACCTTTGCCTCCCTCCATGATTTAGGGATGTATTTGAACGCTAGGCAGGCCCTGTAGATTGGTAGTAGGTATTTTATTACTTGGTTGGATTACCATTGTAGTAGTGCTGGGAATACCCCATCTAGCCCTGCTGACTTGAATGGTTTGAAGCTTTTTAGGGCCCATTCCATTCTTTTTGCAGTTACTACCTTGTTTGCAACTTCCCATTCTTGGGTTGTCGGTATGCTGTGCTGCTCGTCTGGCCACTTAGAGTCTGATGTGATTTGACATCCGGGGAAGTGTGTTTCCAGTAGCACTGCACTGGTTTCTTCATCTGAGTTTGTATAGGTGCCGTCTTCCTTCTTGAGTGATCCCAAAAGTTTGAGATCGCCTTTTGACAGGATTTTTGTTATTCTTGCGGCTTGGTTGGTTGAGTTTATGGTACTACAGAACTTATGCCAGGCCTCCGTTCTCCGGAACCTGATCCGCTTCTTGTAGTAATTTTGTGCTGTTTTGTATTTATCCCAGTCCTCGGTGGTTCTGGTATTTTTTGCTCGGTTAAAAAGTGTCCTGAGCTTTTTGCGTAGCCGTTCAAGTTCTGGCCCCCACCAGGTCCTTTTTTCCTGACCTTTAGGCATTACAGCAGGACATGCCAGTTTATAACTTTCTGTAAGAGTTGCAGTTAGGAACTGTACGTTTAATTCTATGTTGTTAGTACTAAGTATTACGTCAGTTGGTTGCGTGTCACCTAGTGCCTTGGTTAGTAAATTTGTGTACCTTGCTATATCGTATGTATTTATCTATTTATAATTATACTTCGGTATTCGTCTTCGATATTAGTATTATACACTGTAGTATCGCCCGGATGTGTTTACCACTTAGCAAAATTTTAGAGCAATAATAGATTTTTAAAAGGAAAAAACTGACGGTTGTTTCCAGTAAAAAAATAAAATAAAAATTATTTTTCGTTTCCGTTCACTATCCCTGCTATAGCGTCATTCGTTCTATGTTCTTATTCGCTTTTTGTGCTTCGCCACTATAGCACGTACTTTTCGTTCCGTCTATTCTGTTTTGACCACAAAATAAAAATGCCTAAACGCAAAAGTTAAAATCAGTTAGATTATATTGTTAAAAAGTTAAAATATTTGGAAAAAGAAGTAAATCGTAATAAACGGTCGCGATCGCGCCATCGTTGGCGTATTTCTTCATCGTCATCAAGTGATTTATCAAGTTCACGATCGTCGAGCTCCAGATCTTCGCGAAGTTGGAAAAGTTACGGTTAGTACCTTAGTGTATGGCTATTTTTTTTCGGATTAATTAATAGGATTAATCCAACGCCAATGTTCAAACACGCACTCGATTCAGTTAACAGGACTGATTTACAGCGTGATAACAAAGGTTTTATGCACTCGTAATAGTTACTAGGACCATTTTAACGCTAAAACCATTTCAGCTCCGTGTTTTAATTCCGGACCGAGCTTTGATTGAACATAGTGAACGGCCACAGGTGCGAATGGATAGTACGGAAATACCTTCACGCCCGCAATCGCTACAGAGGGCACCATCACCGGTGTCATCTACATCTAAAGCCACCGATGTGATCCAGCCTCCAATGACATCGTCACAGCCGTTGCCATCGACACGGGCTCCAATAACATCGCCGCAGCCGTCTACATCTCGTGACGATACCGCAGCAATGTCGCAGCAGCAATTAATGCTACCGAAAGCCGAAGCCCACATGCAACATGTGACATTGTGACCAGGGACTGAAAGCGGTTAAGGTATACGGTTACGCTACCGGTATAAAATTACGATACCGTAATTTTTTAAAGGTATAGCTTTACCGGTACTGCTTTTTGTACCGGTATGGTTCTACCTTTATTTAACCTATTTATTATTTCGGTACCGAAATACACAATTGCACGGACTAAAACACGCGACGTTGCCAGCGCGCTCGGGCGCAGAACAGGCGAGAGGCCGGCTCTAGCGGGCCGGCTGAGCCGGTTTTATTCATATTCGCTTGCCACGTTCACGTATGTTACGTTAGAATTATTTTTAGCTTTTTAGCTTTTTAGTTTTTTGAAGTTTGTTTTTTTATAAAACTTATCGTATTAAGAAATATATATTATGTTTTAATCTTTCGCGTCTTAAAAGTTTAAGGATTTGTAAGATGCAGGACTTCGATGTTTTTTTGTTGCGCTTGATTTCGTACAGTATTTAACACTGCATAATATATTTTTAAATATTGAAATTATAATATTGCATTATTTTGATATATCTCATAAGATATAAAGAGAAATAGTCAACATCGATTTGTCAAATAATGTGTAGATTTTAAAAACGACTGATTGAAATCGGATTAATATTATATTGTTATTGTAAGGTTAAAAGTTATTAATTATTTAGTCAAAGATACAGATACAATTTTTGCACACTAGCAAACCTATTTGGCATATCTCACGTTGAAAGTACCTAAATTGTCGTGTTTTGATGTACACCTATGAAACGCGTAAAAATCGACGGAGAAAATATTTACAAATAACAAATACTCTGAAAAAATGTCGTAAATGATATACTTTCTGAAAAATATTAGATTGAAGGTGTAAAATATAATGTGTTTTCCCTAAATTAGTCATCAATTAAATGTTCAATATTATGCATATAAAAAAATCTGATCGTAATAAAATAAACCAAAAGAAAAGAAAATGTGAGTACTTAAGAGTCCGTCCTAAAAATAGTCTTATTTCCGTAAATTTTGTTATCTGATTGTAAAGACGTAAATTATTATTGAAACAAAATAAAAACAAAATAACACGTCATTTTTATTTTATGAAAAAAAAAACATGATATTAATTAGTAAACCTAAGTCAAAATGAACTGGACGCTGTTTGTGCTGTTTGTGCTGACACATTTGAGCTACGAGCGTTTAGAGTTCTTCGACGATTTTATGTTGTAGTGCTTTATTCATAAAGACAATATAGAAGAATTGGTTTTATTAGTAACTGAGAAAAATTGTTATTGCTAAAACCTTTAAGACTAAGGCCTTAAAACATAATTGCAAAAAAAACAAAAGCATATTTTTAAAGCAAAAACAGGTTTTAATGTTGATCATCTTCCGCATAATTATTATCCTTAAAATTAGGTTTTTCGAGATCATCATTACAGCCATAGGCCTTTCCAAATGACTTGTTCATCCTAGATTGGCAGGTTTGAAGCGTCCTGCATCCAGCGGCTTCTTGCAACCGTTACCAGGTGGTTTTTTCACCTTGTGAGTGCACGTCCCACACTGCACTTGAAGGTACGTGGCCTCCACTCTATAACTAACCTCTATAACCTTTCTGCCCCATCGGCCGTTAGTTTTACGTACTATGTGTCCCGCCTACTGCCACTTTAGCTTACTAATCCGTCAGGCTACGTCAGTGACAATTGTTCGTTAACGGATCTTCTCATTTCTTATTTGATCTCTCAAAGAAACATCGAGCATAGCCCTTTCCATATAACAATCCGTGGTCGGTCAATGCAAGTCAGAATTAACTTAAACTCAGTGGTTGTAGACTTTCGTCCTTAGGCACTGAGGTATTTTGGACGAGAAGACGTTGTGTAGTTTTCGGGACGCTGCCCAGCCAAGTTAGATTCGACAATTGACGTTCTTGTCGTAACTGGACCTACCTTACTGGATCTCTTGTCTCAGGTAGACATATTTGTCAACAATTTCAAGGTTAGAGCTCCCAACTACTCGTATTACTATAAGGCGTATTCGTCATGACCTTCCTTTGAATTGTGCCGGAGTCTTCGAGCGATTCTGCCATATCTACAAGTGTTCTTATGACCAATCGTGTTTTCTTTTCTTGAATGAGAGCACCACTCCACTTCTGTTCCATGACTCTGGCCATAGTACCTCGAGCATCACGGAGTTAGGAGTCTTTGAAAAACCTTTAGTATCAGTATTCCATTCGTATTTAAAAGCTCTGAGGTGATTTCGTCATCACATCTCGTATAGGCTGTGATGTCAGGGACATCTTCTATACAATGCTCAGCTTGGCCATTAGACCTGTGGGCTGCGGCTGAGCTACTCCAGGTTTAGTGACCGAGGTATATAACTGCCCTAGAACTTTCCGATTTCTTGCGATACTTCGGCTTTTGTCGATCTAATACCACCCTCCTTCAACAGTTTTTTTTTAATGAAAATATCACATCGAAGACCTATCGTTGAGAAGCTTTTAAAAACTTCGAATATATATGTTCTTTCCAGCCGGTTTCGGCTATAGTAGCCGCTACTAATTATTAGCAGAGGAGTTAGGTTGATCAGATCTTGCATGTGCCCTTTGATGGCTACAGTATCCTATTCTGTGAGTAAACGTGCGCGAGCATTGGCTGCACGTGAGGACCCCCTCAACATAATTTTAGAAGATGGCTGTTGGTAGTTTAGCCTTAAGCATCGCGTTTTGCATCCAGTTCGGATTTCCTCTGCTTTTCAGTCATTAACATTGTCCCTTATTAAGCGCCTCCACTCAGGGCGGCAACTAACTTTTTCCTCCCAATTATGGGGATCAGTATTGCACCACTTCATGTGTCTTTTTTGCATATCCTTAAAGCGTAAGAGCTAGCCGCCGTGTTTCCGCCTGCCGTTCTGGAGTTCAGAGAAGAAGATGCTTTTGCTACCCTTTCATCAGGCATTCGTGAGACGTGTCCACAGCATCGGACCTATCGCCGCATCATATACACTTCTATGCCGTAGATATTTGCACGTTGGAGCACTACGGTATTTCTAACCCGGACTGGGCCATTTGACTTGATTTCTCGTAGGCACTTCAAATGAAACCTGTTCAGCTTCCGTTTCCGATACTCACCCATGACTGAGGAATTTAAAAGATTTGGGAGAACTAAGTATGGCCTTGTAAACGGTCATTTTTGTCGATAGCTTCAAATCGTGTGAGTGTAGGCCCTTGGTACGTAATTTACCGAAACCAACTGATGCCTATTGGATGATTTACTTCGGCATCAAGGTCGCACTTAGATGTGATTGTACTGCCTAGGAATATGAATTTGTGCACCAGTTCCAGCTCAGTATTGCCAATGTATACCTTGATGGGCTCTTTAGTTTAATGAGAGTCCTTTGCCATAACCTTAGTCTTGTTCACACTGATTTTGAGACCGGAACGGCAACAGACTTCCTGAAGGTTCGTAATCAAGTTCTGGAAACTTCGAATAAAATTTCACATTTTTTTGCAATTATCAATTTAAACATTTTTTTATTTTTTTAAAATCTGATAACTTGTTTAACCCTTCCCGCGCCGCGTCGTGCCACTCCCGCCCTTGCTTGGGCCAAACCCGCATTTGTCATACACCGGAAGTGTGCGCTTTGCGGTGTTCCAGTTAAAATTCATGGAGTTTTTGCTATAGTGGCACTTATAATACCATATATCTTTGGATTTGACAATATTTCTTCTATTTTATGGCCAATTAAAAAAAACGGATTTATTTATCAAAAAAATACAGCAAAATTAAGAACACACAAAGTCAGGATTGACGACATTATCACAATTTAACTAAAGTTCTAGCGAACTATACATTTTAAACACCTCACAATGTTTATAAATTAAGTTAGTACAAACATATCCATTGAGTATGAGTATGAGAATGGACTCCCTTTTCCGCACTTAAGACTCAAATTCGGTCCTTTGTGCGTAGGGGTATGATGGTTACGGATATAACCAGCCTAGCTCCGCCCAGAAGCGCAGAAGTTTCCTGGGTTTTTCACAGGCTTCGCAGAGCGACCTTGGGTTGTCAAGGATTTCATTACGTTGTGACGCAACCGCCTCACATTCCAGGACTACGTGGTTGGCAGTTTCGTCTGTAGTGAGATATGCCCTACAGAGAGGGCTGTCTGTGTTACCTATAGTGTAGAGGTGTTTGTTTAGGAGACAGTGACCGGTCACTGTGCCCACGATTATTCGCAGGTTTTGTCTTTCGAGGCTGAGTATACGTCGAGTCAATCTGGGCGTGACCTCTGGAAGAGTTAGTTTTGATTGCCTGCATGCAGTACATATCCATTATTTGATAGCGAAATCTAAATAATCATCCACTTATATCACAAACACGACGATCTTAAAGACGGCCGACTGATGAGTCATCGCAGCGCCTTTGTTTACAAACGCTCGAAACCTGATGCCTGACACGTTCTTTGTTCAAATTTTAGTGTGATAAGTCTGTCTCAATCTTCCTTCTACCTAATTTAACGCAGCAAACAAAGATAGGTATAGAAACTGGCTGGTGCAACCCCATTGAAAACACACTTAAGTGCATACCCGTAGTGGGTACTCAGCGCTTATATGTTTGTAAAAATACCCGCAGTGGGTGTGTCGGCCCGGATAAGGGATAAGGATAGGGATAAGGATAAAGGATAAAGGATAAGGGATAAGGAATAAGACTGCATTCATAACTCAATTTCACATTTTTTGTGGGTTAACACACGAATGTAAGTCGTTCAAGCGTCCAACTATAAAATCAAGTGCGCAAATCCAATCGTTTTTCAGCCCGAGGTAGAACGTCAACTACTTAATAAATTATCAATATTATCTTGTAAAGGATCAACATTGTTTAAGTTCATAGACGCACACAAACATAAAACTGCCGTGTGTGTGCCTTAACTTGCGCGGGACAATTTTAATACTTAAGTTTATTCAACTTATAACTTTACAAACTCTTAGATTTTACTCTTATGATTGAAATCATATACTAATTTCTACTTCGAATGACATAGTAACTGTTTAGCATGTGCTTTGTTCGAACGTTGGCGAGCAGCTGCCTAAGTAGCGATGTCTCTCGATACTACCGCGCTGTTTTCCCACTTATAACTTAATTACGTCACGTCCTTTCTCCAATCGACCAGTTAGTATTGCCAATAAAATATAATTTGATATTTATGATTTGTTTAGCTTCAAATATTTAAAATAATTTTATTAAAAATACATCAAATCACGACAGAACGCCGCGGCGTTAATTTAATTTTACAAATTCAAACTGACATTCTGAACAAAGTATATCATTTACCTCATTTTGTCAAAGAGTATTTAATGTTTGTAATTATTTTTTCTGTCGATTGGCATATAATTCATAGGTGTACATCAAAATAAGTCATTTTAGGTACTTGCACTTCAAGTATGCCAGGCTCCATACAAAAAAGTTCTAAGTCTTTTTATTTGTTGAAGTTTGTTCTATCAAGATATTCCTAAGCATGTACGATCAGCTAGAAAAGGAACTAGGTAGGTAGGTAGGTAAATGATTATTTTAGACACTGTTGCATGTGTTTTTTTTAAAGGGTAAATCTTATCCAGTTGGCAATAATTATTGTTAGTGACAAATACTGTTAGTTTAAAAATATAAATATAACAATATTCTTTGGCATATTTTATTTGATGTATACTTAAATATCTTAATGCATGCTTGGTTTGGTGCGGCGCTGCTGCGGCCGGCTTGGATTGGCCATTCCTACTACAAGCTCTATCTCTTTCTTCCGATTAATCAGCGATATTAAACTGTTTAACCCGATAGGCGTATACCTATATAACCCGTATGGATTAACCTGAATGCGGCTTAAGCGGAACGTCGGGTTAGTCGTATAAACGGGTAAGGTAACCCTTATACCCGGTGCGCGCGGTTGCTTAAAAAAAACCTTTACTAAAGCGGTTTAGGTAGCGTAAAAAATAACGGTACCGTTTCAATGCGATATCTTAATAATCTCAATATTTCGATACCTAAATTTTTCACTACCGGAAAATTTCGGTATTGAAATATTAAGATATCGCATCGTAACGGTATGACGTCATACCGTTTTATAAGTGTATCGTAATTTTTCGGTAATTCAGTCCCTGATTGTGACTAGATATTTTGGGCATAGATCCTACTACTGTTGTACTTTATGGGCCACCAATAAATACTGAATTGGCTAACAGGCTCACTTATATTACAACATCAGGGCTAAAGAGAGAGGAACGCAAAGATATTTCTAATAAATATCTAGTTTCTGAAAACTGTCAGGCTATAACAGCTCCACAATTAAACCCAGAAATAAAAGCAGTGTTGTCGGAGGGACTGATAAAACGCGACAAGGCCCTAGAGTCACGACAGGAAGTGGCTGCTACCTGCTACTACTCTTTAGTGTGTGTTCCGTATAAAAAAAAACTTTTTGATTTCCGACCATAGGTTGCCAATCATAATAATTATTAATTTGTTAATTTGTTTGTTGAAAAAACAAGACAGAAGCTGAGAAAAAAACTACGTTGTCGCTTTTGCAAATCGGGAAAAATACATTGTAGATTGACCTTGAGCTCTACCATAAAATAAATTTGGTTAGAATAACCGGCAGAATAAGTAAGAAATTACCATTCTTCTTGGCTTGTATGCAATAATACACCCTCTGCCGTCTGTTAACTAAAAGGGCGCAAAGCCACAAAATTGAATTTTGATATAAGAGCGAAAAACGCGGCAAATATTTAAAAAAATATGCTACTTCAAAACTGTAGGTCTTACAAAAAAAATGTTAACGTCCAAAGATAGCTTGTTAAATTTGTCGTGATTTGATATATTTTAAATAAAATTGTCTTTTATATTTTACACTAAACAAATCTTAAATCTAAAATAATATTTTGTTGACAACACTAATTGGTCGGTCGGGGAAAGGACGTGACGTAATTAAGTTAAAGTGGGGGAAACACCGCAGTAGTATCGGAAGTGATCGCTACTCAGTCAGTTGCTCGTGGGTGTTCGAAGTAAGCAGATGCTAAGCAGTAACTATGCCAGTCAAAGTAGTGTAATTTCTACTTGTACTGATTATCATAATTTCTATTATAAGAGACGAAGATGAAGAGTTTGTAAAGTTATAAGTTCAGTATAATAAAAACAAGTACTTGAGTCAACCTTAGTATCATTGCTCCACATCTCGGAAGTGGTACGTGACCTGAAGCCCAAAAGGTATGTCTATTATGAAATATTTTATTTCTGCGTGTGATTTTAAAGTGATTCTCAAGTGTTATTTTCTTTACCATCCCTATTTAAGACTAGATCTTTGAACTCTTAGTTTACAGTCTTAGTTATAATTATTTTATGACTGTTTGCCTTGCTGCTGGGACCATTCCCCCTGACAATGTCGCGAAGCTAATTGTTTGTAGTATGAATGGAATTTTGATATTTTAGGCAACGACTCAAGTGATATTTGATTAAAAAAGTCACGCTTATAATATTATCTAAATAAATATTATACGCACGATAATATTCACCCAAGTTGAAATAATTAAACGTGGACTCATTTGGTCTAAACTACTGGTTGACAATGTTGATCTGTGATGTGTTTTTTTTAATGTGTAGTCTTATTAAACGGTATGTTATAGAAAAAGAAACACTTGTTAAGGCCATGTGTGCTGCTATGGAGCTATGTATGTTCCAAGACTGTCTACGGCCATGTGTGCCGGTATGGAGCTATGTATGTTCCAAAACTGTCTAAGGCCATGTATGATCCTATTTAAATTATTTTAATTTTATTCGTAAGAGACAAAACCGCATAAAGTTGATACAAATCGGATGTACAAATGACAAAAACTTAAGTGCTAATTGGATTTCTGGCTAGGTTTAAAAGCAAGACAAGTTACAAATAGGTTGAGGAAAATAGTGAGTTCAAAAAAAAAAGAAAGAAAAAAAAATCTACTAATTTAATAATAAATTACTTTAGAAATAAATTTATTTGCCTTTTAGAGATATTTAGATTAAGGTTAAGACTTTACAGCCTTGTGACAGATCGTTGTTGTGTTGCTATGAAGCTATGTATGTTCCAAGACTGCCTAAGGCCAAGTGTGCTGGTGCTATGGAGCTATGTATGTTCCAAGGTTGTCTAAGGCCAAGTGTGCCTCCATAAAGCTATGTTCTAAGATTAAATAGCCATGTGTGCCCATAAGGAGCTGTCTATATATAAGGTGTTAAAAAATCAATGTCAAATATTTTAAGGGGTAACTGAGACTACCACATGGATCATATTTAAGAGAAATTTAAAACTATAGAACGGATTTGAATAAATCGAAAAAAGAAAATGTTTATTGATATAAATAATTTATATCATCCTGTACATGATCGCAAACTCCCACAAACGCAAACAAACACTCTCGCACGATGCTAATACTAGTCAAAACCCATTCATAATCCCTAGGATCTCATTCATGCGCACATAAAATCATACGACACACAAGCTCATGCTAGACATTTGGTGTGTGTGTATGAATGAATTTTCTTTGAGATAGAAACACTGTTATCATTTCTGTCTCACTCGTTTCATGTCATTGTGTGTGTGTGTGTGTGTGTGTATGTGTGTGCATGTGTGACGTACCTACTCCTTTTAGATAATTGCCGCGAGTTGCAGAAAGGCTTAAGAAAGCTAATTGTATGGGTTATCTGTCAAAACAAGTGCCAGATAGGTTATCCAGAACTTATCAGCAAGTATTGAAACTGGGCCTTAGTATCTTTAAAGACGACTTATAGCTATAATGCAGGTCTGTAACATAACGTTCGTACACAAAATAGAAAAATAAGTGTTAATGCTGTCTTTAAAGATAATACATTCTTCAGCAACTGACAGTTTGTCACTTTATGTTGTAATTTTAATGTTAATTACTTCTATCAGTTCTTACGGTAAAATAAAAATACAGTTAAATTTAAAAAAACATTTTTAATTAAATTACACATGTTGACAATTAATAAATACACTTATTACTAAAAATATCACTTTTATTTTAAGAACACAAAACAAATAAAGAATTTCCACCTCCCATCACACTTTTCCAGGCTTTGGACTGGCAAGTAAGCGTAAAATAATTTATTACTCATCACCTGATTTAATGCAACATAATTCTATGGAGATAGGTACTACTAGGCTATTTCTATCAGTCAATGCAGATAACAAGGTTTACTTACTCTTACTTGGCGTGTTTAAAGGTAGTTCATTATTATGTACAAAATCACAGTCACTTATTTACAAAATTATTTACAATAGTTGTTGGAAGTGCCCCCCATTCTCCTGAATGCAAAGCGCAGCCCTTTTTAAAATATGCCTATGCACACGCACTAAACTTTCACTGTCGCCGCGCATTGTTTCAAAAGCACTAATGATTCGTGCTTTTAATTGCTCGGCACTGGTGATGGTGTGGCCATCTTGACCATACACGAGATCCTTAGCACGGCCCCAGACGTGGAAGTCCAGCGGCGTCAGGTCTGGCGAGCGTGCTGGCCAAGCAATAGGCCCACCGCGTCCGATCCACCGATCCTGAAAACGTGCCGTCAGGTAATCGCGGACATGGCGGTCGTAATGCGCGGGCGCGCCGTCGTGTTGGTAGTGCATCTGCTGCATAAGATTTAGCGGCACATCTTCTAACAACTCCTCCAACTCTTTTTCAAGGAATTCCAAGTAAACGGCGCCATTCAGCCGATTAAAAAATACTGGTCCTATCAGCTAGTAGCCCAGCCCAAACATTCACGCTGAACCGCGTCTGAAAATGATCTGGACGCGCCAGATGTGGGTTCTCCTCAGACCAGTAGTGAGCATTGTGGATATTGAACATGCCCACTCTGGTGAAGGTGCACTCATCCGTCCACAATATGTTGGCTAGGCTGTTACGCCGGATCCACTGACAGAACGCGTAGTCCTGCGGCATCAGCTCCTGCACTCTCGTGAAGTGGTAGGGGTGTCTTCGCTCCCTCTTCAGCACTTTCCACACGTACACATGGTTAGTGTTGAAAACGGCAGCAGCATCCCTCGTACTGGCGGTCGGGTGGAGCTCGAAGAAATTCAGCACGTCCTCTTCAAGCTGTACTGAAGTGCGAGGTCTGCCAGCGTCACCAGAAGGCATGAACCTACCACTTTCACGAAACCGTTGTTCAGCCCCTAAGATTGTGCGTGGACACACGCGCACACCGTGCCGTTCGTGGAACAGCCTTACTGCTTCCACTAAACTGTAGTTTGCCTCATGGTAGCACATAACCATGTTGAGGTAATCAGAGTCCGAATACCTGTATGGCATGGTGAGACTTCGCAATTAACGTCAGACACAAGAGAAGGTCTAGCGCCGATTGATTGATTGTTGTGACTGTTTTGCAATTTGCAGGAGTAATAATAAATAAAAAGCGCATACCTATGGCACGTGTAAGTGTAGCGTTAGCAAAAAAAATCACTCAATTATTTGGTGTTATTGTTTTTTTGGTGTAATTATTTTTTACTTATCAATTCGAATCTTGTATTACCATGCTAAACTACAAATTAAGATTGCTACTAGTTCTTACCAGTGATACCAAATCAAATAATAGGTACAGTACGCGGCGGTAGTATGCAGTATGCACATCGAGCTAAAAAGAGAGATAATCCGTGCGACAGAAACGACGTTCTATGAAAGCCGAAACTAACCGATTATCTTACTCGTTAGCTTGATGTTCATTCTAGCGCCGCGTATTGTACCTATTAATTATTTAACTTGTTATAATTTGTATTAACTAGTAACTTAGCAATCTTAAGTTTTGAAGGTACTAGCCAGTTGTACCCTCCCTCCCTCCCTCTTTAGCTCCATGTGCGTGCATTCCCTACCGCCGGATACTGTAAGTACAAGTATTCAACATTTTATCCTTTACGTTGAATAAACAGCAATCAAAAATGTATCTGTCTAATCACTAAAATGCATTTATCATGTAAATTTACTATGTATCTACATGTGGTGAAGTAGTCGCAGTCAACTTCCAGACGGGATTCAGAAAAATGTGTTAAATTATGCCCCGTTTGAGTGTTTGGGAGACAAATAACAGTTTCGTTGTACAGGGTATACCCCAGTTTAACCTTATTGATACCTATAAATTATTGCGTACCTACGCAACGTCTGGCTCATTGACTTTACTTTTAGTTCTTAGTAAATAAACCAACGCACAACACAAAGCATAAAAAATCATTTAAAAAGCAGGTTCAAATTAATTGTTATTTATTTTAGATAAGCGTACTCGTCCTTAACCTTAGATCAAGGTCAGTAAGAGTACTCCGAAATATAACTAGTTTGCCGGGGATCGGATCCAAGACCTTAACCTTACCCTAAAAGCACTTTGCCATCAATCCTTTTTTAATTCATAAGAAATGTAAAATAAGAAACTGTTTTTGTTAACAGTACTTTCTCGGTCTTTCGGCATTTCCTAAATCGTGTGTGTTCCGCCGCCCTCAGAAACTTAAAAAATAAAATCAACCTTATGATAACGAATTAGAATCTAAAATTTAATATCGACTGTTTTTAAAGCGGTATCTTTGACTCGCATTTGGACAAATGCCGCCTTTACACTAAAATTTAAATCGATTTACATCGATTTAGAGTTTATAATTGAATAAAAGTCGTTCGTCCTTCGGCAGATTTTGGCAATAAATCATAGTAGCACGCACACAAGCGAGCGTTTCTTGCTGTACGGAGTAGTTTGTCCGTAGTAGTGATCAGGTGTTAAAGGATGTTGATATTTGAGTTTATTATCAAACTTTCGATCGTGTCCCAATAAGCACAGAACTGCATTATAGGATGACACAACAGGCCACATCGGTAACTTGAACATTTTTGAACACTTATAAAAGTACACTCTAACAGCCATAGCAGAAAATTACTCTTTCGCCTGTACAATTGCGCTATTATGTGTCACGGTGACAACGCAGTTATGTTATAAGCGTTACTATGGGTAACTCATCCTTTTAAAGAGGTGTATGCTGCTAATAAGTATTTCTTTGGACTTTAACTAAGCTATGTTCTGAAAAGAAGGCCACAAGTACAACCTTAAAACTTTGGCATTTTAAGGAAGAACATGTGAATTACTAAAATGCAAATAGTTATTTTGTGACTTTAATTAATGATAATATACTGCTTCTTGCTGTACATAGTTAATCTTAAATACTGTTCATCGGCAATCGTATATTAGCATTTATTCAGCTCACATAATCACAATGAGAGTATTGATATAATGTAAAATTAGAGCACACTGCTATAAATTAGACCAATGTAACCCATACTCCCGCTTAGAGCTGAGTACTTGTTCTAGCATCAGCAATAAAACTGCTCATGAAGTTAAAAGATGTCTTGGAAGATTTATTATTTCAGCACCTCTTTGATTTACCTATCAGTTAACGGCCACCGCAGCTTTGCAATATTTTTTATATTATGTGGAAATCTAAAAAAAGAACTGGCGGAATACGCCGAAAAATTAATGCAGAATACTTAAAAATTATAAACAGTGTTTCAGCTACAGACACTTTTGTGAACAGTGATTTAAGCGGGCGTAGCATTTTAAACCAGGGTTCCGTATCCAGAATTGTTCGTGTAGAAGGAAGTAGAGATTTGAATGGACAAAACCCTGCTAGTATACAAGGAAAGTTAGAAGATAGTAATTCAATATCATACGGTAAGGACACTGAACAAAGTAGTGTAGGTGAATATGATGATTCTGAAACCTCAGAAAACAGTGTGAGTGACTTTGATTATGATAAAAAACAAAAATTTCGTGAAAACATAAAAAAATGGGCTATTGAAAAAAATATTTCTCACGCAGCTCTACGAGATCTGTCAAAAATTATAAATGAATTTATGCCAAATACATTACCTAATGATGCCAGGACTATTTTAGCTACACCCAGGGAGATCACCTTAAAAACAATGGATGAAAGTGAATACTGGCACCATGGTATATTAAAACCTTTGCAACGAATATTATCTGATTGGGAGGAGGCTCCAGAAACCATTTCGTTGAATTTTAACATAGATGGTTTACCAATTTTCAAGAGCTCAAAAAAAGAGTTTTGGCCCATACTTTGCAACGTATTTGAGAATCCTTGCGTCAGGCCATTTGTTATAGGCATCTATTTTGGAACAGGGAAACCAAAATGTTTGAACACTTATTTGGAAGATTTCATCAACGAAATGGAAACATTGCTTCAGGAGGGTGTTTACCTTCAGAATTCCGGGAAAAGGTTTACAATCAAGATACGATGCTTTATTTGTGACTCACCTGCCAGAGCTTATATAAAAGGTACCTATTTAGTTATTATGAAAGGCACGTAAGTATATTTGCCAACAATGATAAATATTGTATATTATGTATCTGTTACAGGTGTTTGTAATTTCAACGGCAAGAATGGCTGTCTGAAATGTGTAACCGTTGGAGATTATTCACACACTTCACATACGGTTGTCTTTTCCGACTCCAGATGTGCCGATAGAACTGATGATGAGTTCCGGAACAGAGCTTACGGTGCACATCATAAAACTGACTCGCCATTGCTAAAGTTACCAATTGATATTATAAAGACCTTCCCAGTCAGCGACTCGCTTCACCTTATCGATTTGGGGATCATGAAAAGATTGCTTGTAGGGTGGCGTGATGGAAATTTTGGAAAATATTTAACAAAATGGCGTGCTACGGATATTCAAACGGTAACGATTTTTTTGAACAAATGTAAATTACCATGTGAAATTCACCGTTCAGTGCGTAACCTTGATTGCTTGGCATATTGGAAAGCATCTGAATTCAGATCTTTCTTTTACTATATTAGCTTAGTTATTCTGCGTGATGTATTGCCATCAAATGCGTTTTCACACTTTTTGATGCTGTACTGCGGCATAACAATTTGTTCCAGTGAATCCCATTTTAGTTTGTTACCTGTGGCAGAAGAACTTTTACGATACTATGTTGAACATTATAAAGATTTTTACGGAGCAGGATATGTAACAAGCAATGTCCATAATCTTTTGCATGTTACTGCTGAAGTTAAAATGTTCGGAGCATTACATACGTTTAACGCATATCCGTTCGAAAACAAATTGTATATGATCAAGAAAATGATTAGAGTTGGTAAGAATCCTCTGTCACAAGTGGCCAAAAGATTGATTGAAGATGGTGAGAATAGTGGAATAAATACTAACCTAGAGAAGAAAAGGAAAACTGCTTATCCCTTTGTATCCAAGAATAAAAACAACATCCCCGTTTTAAATTATGAAAACTTTAGGTTATCTTCAAAAACGGAAGACAGATATATATTTACAATACATAATGACATTTTCGAAATCAGTTCAATTGAAGAATCTGATGTTGTAACTATAAAAGGTTGTCGGTTCAATAGCAAAGAGGATATTTTTGAAAATCCTATTAAATCTTCTCGCCTTGGTATATACAAATGCTTACAACTTGGTGGTACATCTAAAGTTGATTTAGATCCCAAAGAAGTAAAGTACAAATTGGTGTGTATTCCATATAAAGATTATAACTACTTTATTCCATTAATACGTACTATGTAAGAAAATAAAAAACTTGAGTTACTAATTATTTTGTACTTTTATTTTTATTGCTGTCCTTTTACATAATTAGAAAATAAAAAACAACAATAAAATACAAAAATAAAATGATAAAACTATAATTTGCATCCCTTCCATCTAGTAGGTAACCAGTAGGTATGTGATAACCAACTGCAGAATGCGCAATTTTAACAATATAAAGGTCTCGAAAAAAGAAAAGCACAATTAGTGGTTTTTCATAATTATAACAATTTGAGGTAGACATTAAATAATAAAAATATTCAAAAAAAGTATTCAAAAAGAAACAATTTGTGACATAATTTGTTCTAACTTTGTGACATAATCTAACTTGTAGGAACGAATTCTTAAATTTTACAAGGAGTAAAGAGATAAAAAATATATCTTTTCAAAAAATTTATACATATCTAGATGCGCTTACTTATATATTAATCAGTCGTTACATAAAGCTAATTAG
This sequence comes from Anania hortulata, assembly GCA_963576865.1. Classification (NCBI taxonomy): domain Eukaryota; kingdom Metazoa; phylum Arthropoda; class Insecta; order Lepidoptera; family Crambidae; genus Anania; species Anania hortulata. The sequence goes on along the minus strand of OY756402.1, from coordinate 18,949,357 downwards.
TATAAATAATCAACATTATTCTTTACAGTCTTACACTGTAGTGACACAAAAATTAAAAATATTCTCTTCTAAATAACCTAATATCAATCAACAATGATATAAATCATATTCATATTCATATTCATATTCATTTATTTCATCCTTAGGTAATACAGTACACTTAGATACGTCATTTTACAAATAAATTTTAAAATAAATTTTATGTTAACTCAAAATTATTAATACTATTAATTATTTGTACATAAATTTATTAAATGTTAATGTCGGTTATTGGAGATAATGTTAAATAGAGTAATGTCAAAATGTAAATGTCAGATAAAAATAAAATAAAAAATTCTTCAGCAACCTTGAGCATCGTCAAAAGTACTTAATAATAAAAATAATTTCACTTTCGTTCGATGTTACAATTTAAACATTAAATATTTCACTATCGGATAAAGCCTCATTTATGTCATAATAACTTTTAAATATTAGTCTCTTCTTAATAAGACTGCAGAATTTATTTCTTTGTAGATCTCTTAGTTCTGACGGTATTTTATTGAAAAATTTGACACCCATAAACAAAAAACTTTTACTACATTTCACTCATCGACGATTTGGAAGTGCTATTTGATCTTTTTTCCTCGTTGAATACGTATGAATGTCACATTTTTTAGTCATAGTATTTAAGTTATCTTTTACGTGTAAGATGCTTTGGTATATGAATTCCCCAGTCACTGTCATAATTCCTAATTGCCTGAATTTATCTCTACAAGAGTCATTATATTTTAAGCCTAAAATATACCGGACAGCTCTTTTTTGCAAGACGAAAATCTTGTTTGCATTAGCTGCTGTGCCCCAAAACAAAACTCCATATAACATTAAGGAATGGAAATATGCAAAGTAAACATTTTTAGCTGCTGCGATACCTCCCAATTCTTTTATTTTCCTTATGGCATAGGTTGCTGATCCTAGTTTTTTTGAAAGTTCTTCTATTTGTGTTGCCCAAGTTAGCTTATTGTCTAATTTAATACCAAGAAACTTTACACAACTTTGTTCACTTAAATTAAGATCGTCAAGAATGTTACGCACACATAGAGGTGTAAGTGTATTTCCTAGTCTAAAATTAATTAATTGTGTTTTATCGACATTCATTAATAAATTGTTTTTTGAAAACCATTCTATAATTGCTGATACGTTATTCTGAATTTTTTGAGCTAATTTTTCATAGTTTTTATCTTTGACAATCAACGTAGTATCGTCAGCAAACAGAACAATATCGACGTCATTACATACCACAGATACGTCATTTATATACACTAGAAACAACAATGGACCCAGGATAGAGCCTTGAGGTACACCAAATTCGATAGGACTTTCATAGGATCTTACTCCATTTAATTCCGTAATTTGAGTTCGTTTATACAAGTATGATTTTAGAATTTCAAGCTCATTTCCTCTAATACCGTAATGTTCTAGCTTGGCCAATAAAATATCGTGTCTCACGCAATCAAATGCTTTGGACAAATCGCAGAAAATGCCATATGTTTTCTCCGACGTATCCAGTCCATTCAATATATCATTTACTAAGGTTGCTATGGCATGTTTAGTAGATTTTGTTTTTTGGAAACCAAATTGTCTAATATTAAATAAGTTATTAATTGTCATATGTTTTGTTAATTTTTCTGCAATATATTTTTCAAAGATTTTACTGAAACACGGAAGTATCGATACTGGGCGATAATTATTTGGATCCGAGGTTTCACCTTTTTTGTGAAGTGGAATAACCTTTGCTGCTTTCATTTCCTCAGGAAATGTTGATCTTTGAATACAGTCATTAATGACATCCCTTAGAGGAATAACTAATTTGGTATTTAATTTTTTTATTAAATAGGGTGATAAGTACCACAGATCGTTAGATTTTTTAGTCCTTATTATTTTAAGTACATCATTTACAGATATTAATTCTAAATTAAAGGAGTATGTTGCATGTGATGTATATTCTTTTACGTATGACAAAGCTTGTTCTACCGATGGGTTTAAATCTTTAGTCAAGTTTTTAGTCGCATTTGTAAAATAACTGTTAAAACATTGACTTAATGTAAACGGATCAGATATAAAATCACCATGATTGTCCCTAAGCTTACTACATACAATATTATCCGGATTTTTCTTTTTACCGGTTTCTTCATTTATAATTTGCCATACACATTTAATTTTGTCACTGTTTTTTTCGATTCTATTTCTGATATAATTTCTTTTAGCGTCAATACATACCGATTTAAAAATTTTACTGTATTGGGAAACATAAGCTCTTAAATTGATATCTTTACTATATTTAAGCATAGAGTACAGTTCGAATAGTCTTCTCCTAGATATACGAATGCCTTTGGTGGCCCATTTGTTAAAACTTTTTTGTGGTCGTGGAGAAACTGATTTAATTGGAATGTGAATGTCAATATTTTTCATAAAAATGTCAAAAAATGTTGAATAATTCTTAGTCAATGTAGGTAAATTATTGAATTCAATGTCAAAAGCTTCATTAAAATTGTCTAAGTTTAAAGATGTATATTTTCTGATTCGCCGTGTAAGTGTAGTTACTTGTTCTATGTCAGTTTCGATAACAATTAATTGGGCTTGGTGATCTGATTTAATTCCATTTACAACCTTAACATTAGAAACATCTAGATCTGTAAAAAAATTATCTAGGCATGACTTAGAATTGGGTGTAATTCTAGTGTATTCAAATATTTTTTGTTTAAGCAAAAAGCAATCTAAAATATCAGATAGCACATTCCTATCATGTAGTATAGAAAAATGAATATTAAAGTCCCCACATATGATTATGGATTTATTATTATTGTTTGTCAGTTTTTCTATGCACTCTTCTAGCTTTGATTTAAAAATACTTATGTCAGCAGAAGGAGATCTATATACTACTATTATAATAACATTTAACAATTCAATAGCTACAAATTCACATACTTGTTCTATTGATAGCGTTTGTATGTCTGGTCTAGCTTTGACCTTAAATTTATTTTTAGTCAAAATTATTATTCCACCACCAATGAGGTTTTTCCTACAGAAAGCTGATACTTGTTTATAACCATCGATATTAACTAAATTTACATTTTTTTCATTCAACCATGATTCAGTAATACACATTATGTCAATATTTTCAGATTCCAGAAATAAACTCAACATAAGATCTTTTTTAGCAAGACTTTGTACATTTTGATGACAAATAACTATTTGTTTTTGTTGTGGTGTAGAATTTCGGGAAAATCCTTATTTTTATAGTTTTCAAACACCTCATTTTCATTGTCAATTAAAGTTATTAAATTGCTGTTTCTGACACTTGAATTGTATTGACATGAAAATGCAACATGCTCTGCTAACACATTTTTAGGTACCGTGTTAAATTTTAAATTTTGTATGCTATTAACATCTATAAAATTTACATTATCATAGAGTAAGCATAAATTATAAATCCTCGTATTGACATTATAAATGGTTTTGTTTTCTATGTTTCTTTCTCTCTCGTAAGCTATTGATGTAATAATTAACTTGTTGTTCAGTATTTTTGCTTGCGTTGCTAATTTCCTTAAAATACTTATATAATTTTGAATTTCTTTGCGTATTGTACTAAAATTATTAATCATCAATACTAAGGTGACGTCTTTCTTCTGTTTTTGTATTGAGTCAATATCGAGAATTTCTTCCATTCTAGCATCTGGTTTACAACTGTTTATTATTGTATAAATTTGTGGTAAATTTTTCTTAACTAGCTGTCCCATATTTCTACCAGACGAGTCTGAGTACATAAATATTTCCTTATTCTTTTCTTTTGCACAGGCATCTACTTGTTTTCTTGGCTTTACATCTACTAATATTTCTTCTCCATTTGTAAGGTCAGTCTTTTTATCAATTATAAATTGCAGTTTCATTAGTTGATCCTCTAAAAAATTTAGTTTCGAATTAAGTCTGTCCTGCTCTTGTAATCTGCCTTCATATTCATGTATTATTTGTAATATTTTTTGACTTTCTTCCTTTATTCCGGTGACTAAGTCATTTCGTTTTTCTATTTCCTTTCTTAAAATGTTATTGGTAATCACTTGTTTTTTAAGCATTCCATTTATCTTTCTTATCTTATTTCTTAATATTCTATTTGATTTCCTTTTCATTTTTAAATGTACCAACTTTCTCTTCGTGGTTTTCTTTACATCATCTGTTCTATGCGTTTCTAATAGTAATTCACTGTGTTTCAATTGCAAGTTTTTATATTCCATTGTCTTTGCATAAAGTTGTTCTTTTAACTGTGTTAATTTATATGTATTTTCGTATTCCTCATGTTCCTCTAACAAAATAGAATTTTCATTTGCTATTTTATAGATAACTTCCTCTAGCTTTAGACCTTTTTCTTCTTCTTGGCATATTTTTTTTTTCAGTGCTTGATTTTCCTTAGAAGCTCGCTCAAGTTCACGTTCATATTCTCGTGAGTTTACTTCATGTTCTTCTAAAAGGACTTTGTTTAGTTTTTCTTGTTCTTTTAATTTACTTTTTAAACTGTCAATTACTTTTATATAGTTGTTTATTGTTTTATTGGTTTCATCATCAATTGTTGTACTTGAATGTCCTTGCTTGGCTTTCGATCTCGTCGTTATTGAAGCCATTTAAATACAATTAAATTTTTAAAATGTCAAAAATAATATAAAAAATATCAAAATAATAAAAATATTATAAAAGCAATGTCAAAATAAAAAAAAAATCGAAATCATAAATCGTCATGTGTGAGGATCGATCCCTGGTCGTACTGGATGATATGCGTCTAGTCTGACCCAGTTGCCACTAAGCTACCACTGTTGCTACTTTAAGCATTGAAAATTTGATACACATGGCTCAGTTTCTTGTTTTAGTGGATATTTGTGACCATATAAGGTAATGAATCCAAAACTCGAGCACGCACTATGAGTCACGCACGCACTGTTCACTGCATTTGAGAATGACTGTTTATTTTTGTGTTTACAATACGTTGTTTTCACTATTTTAAGCACTTTATTCACATAATTTTACAAAAAAATTGTTCAGTCTTCTTGATTTTTTATTACGGAATCGACGTTTATAACTTTTATTCCGAAAATGTCCACTTTCAACCGTTTATAACAATATTTATACGGAGCTATCCATATTACGTGCTTCCGTGGGCACTACCCGCGCGCCTTGTCAAAATCAACTCTAAAATCAATAGTATTTTTCTAGCAAAATCTAAACATGAATGAACACTTCCGTTTTTGTCATTATTTTTAACTGTAAGTATAATAAAACATGAGTGAAGAGGTGCCTATGTATTATCTGTGGAGTATGAAGATGTGTGTGATTGCATGAAACTTAACATAATTCCATCTCTTCGTCGCTTGAATCCTTGTTGTATTCAGGTTGTTTTCTATTTTTGTCAGTTTGAGACTCTTTTCTTTGATTGACATTAGTTTCAGACCCGCTTAGACCCGCTTGAGGTTCATTTACACTACTCGTATGTTTAGCTTGTGTTTCTTCCTTGTTATTATCATTACTTTCATCATCAACTTCAACTTCTTCACCGCGCTTTTCAACATTTCCATGATTTTTACTCTTTCGGGTTCGTTTTGTTACTTACTACTAACTTCAAAAACTTTTCTGAGTCATCGTCCGTAAACGTCGAGTCCCAAGAATTAATAATTTCAAAGAAAAATTGCCTGAAGTTAATGTAGTTTTTAAAAGGAATTTTAGACATTTCACCCTTACTACCACCTGACCATGAGCACTTACAAAGAAAATCTCTGGTGAAAAGGACGTCAAAAAGTTTGTATGCACACGTTATGCCACCACCCTCTGTAGATGAGCACAAAAACGATAAAGTTTTGGTAAACTTTTTTTTGTGGGCCTTATCGCCAAGATTCGTTTCCAAAATATCAAATTGATGCTGGTTTTCAATTTGCGTTATACAAAAAGCCTCATTTTCTTCCATTCTTAATTGGTCTTGTAATAATGTCACATTAACTGGTCTCTCTTGCTCCTTAGATATTGAAGCTTTTGTTTCCTCCAATTGTATGGATAAGGAAGCCAATTTAAAAGCAATTTTTTTTTTATTTTCCACTACTGTTACAAGCTGTTCCATAATTGCTGCTTGATTAGCAATAACAGTTTGTATTTCATCCGAGTTATAAATCTGAATTGTTTCTTGCTGCTGACCGCAGCTGACAGGTACGACATTTCACTCTGTAACATAAAGTGAGTATTTATATCATAAAATAGTAGCGGTCCGTCCCGGCTTCACCCGTGGTAGCCTTACCTAGCCCATAGCAAACAGGGATAACAAATCTATTGAACGGTGAAATAATTTTTGAAATCGGTCCAGTAGTTCGTGAGGTTATCGCATTCAAACAAACAAACCCTTTCGCTTTCTGATTTTAGTATAGAAGTATAGACTATAGTATAAATAAGCACATAATTTAATGCAAATTATTGCAAAAGACTATGCCTATTATATGATAATTGGCTATTTAAGCTGAATTTACAGGAAGTTTGACTCTTCACATATGTAATCTAGGGTCAATAAAAGCTTTGTAAAACTATAACCCAATCATAAAAATTAATACAAATCTTAAATGACGTGCTTTCGTCTTTGTTCATCTATCGGCAAGCCTTCTACGCCCAAACATATAAAAATCTTACCAATTGTGCTGCTATTGCGTCAAAATTTATTTCATTATTTGCTCGATCGGGTTTAGAAAAAGTTTGTGCTGGAATGCTACAGTTATCGTTGTCATCAGTATCTGTATTTTGCTGCATGAGACATAATTCATTGTTAGCTTCTTCATAAGTTGGGATGAAATTTCTTTTTAACACGCATTTCAAATAGTCCCAATCCGGTCCTGGTCTAGAATTTTCATTTTTAATCAATTTTGACGCGTTTTTAATGGTTCTTGGAGGCCAACGGACAATTCCATCAGACTCCCAATGCATGGGAACGACGGTCAGCTTTGGTACATTATCCTCTATCGTCTGTACTATTTTAAAGGCCATTGTTCTAAAAAATATATATATATATATATAATTGAGTTAGTATAATTATATCTTATCACCAAACTTCATACAATTTTGTTAGACATATGTAACTTAAGTTTTACCCCCGACTACTCGATTATATGTGTTTACTCTAATCTTAACTGAATTTTACAATTTCAGTTAAGATTAGGACTAGGTATCAGAATTGTTTGAACCTAATAATCCGACTTATTCTAAAAGTGAACGGTAAGTAATGTCTAAGGGCCAGCGCGAACCTGGAGCGGTGTGGCGAAGATACTGACATTAAATACAGTATGAAAGAAACCTTCATTGCTATGACATACGGACGAGAGGCGTTCGGCGCTCGAGCTCCGAGTGGCGCGCTCGAGCGGCCGCGAGCGACTCTTTTTTTGCCATATCGTTTCCATCTCTATGTCAAAGCAGTTAAGGTTTATTTTAAATTGGTTTATTCTCAGTATCTTCGCCGCGCCGTTTCAGGTGTGCGCTGGCCCTAAATATACAAACAAGCAAAATAATAAATAAGCCCGATAATAATAATAATAGTCCACGTGGCAAAAGTATAATCATTACTCGTTGGTACTGTCGAAATGGCGCGGTACTGTCGCCGCGCCCCCCTCTCGCGCCGAAGTTGTGACGTTATGACAACGAATAAAGCCGTGTCAGCGCCGCGGCTACGCCATAGTGGCTAGTGACTATGCGCATAGCAGCGAGCGCATTACCTAACGCGCCGTAATATAATTTTATCATCATCATCATCATCATCATTTCAGCCATAGGACGTCCACTGCTGAACATAGGCCTCCCCCATTGACTTCCAGATTGGCCGGTTGGAAGCGGCCTGCATCCAGCGTCTTCCTGCGACCTTTACCTTATTTAATAATAAGAATATTACACATAATCCATTTACTTTACACAACAGTTCTTTGCGAGAAATGCATTATATTTATACTACTACTTTAAATTTTTATTCATTTTTGCTTAAATATTATATCTTAATCAACTTTTTTCATTATTTGCAATAAGTCTTAGAGCAAATCACATCAATGTGTGTATCGATCTTACTCACACCCTGGAGGAAAAGTTTACTCGTGTTATTAGGTATTTTGCCAGTAATAATACTAATGTATTTTGCCAGTACTACAATTTAAGAACCTTAAATATTTTAGTTTATTACCCACTTAGATATAGTAAATGGTCCCAATTCTATAGCGCGAACCTATTGGAATCAGGTAAAATTACGAACTAAAGAATAGTTTTTTCACGAATTTTATCCTCAACACACACGACACACGTCTAACTGCGATCCGTTGGTCCGATAGACTGACTGGCTGTAGCTGACTTGGCTGGATAGCGAAGCGAGTACTCCCGTGTTACGAGTCATATTCCTGCTTACTTTACTCATTTTGTATTGCGCAAGGCCATACTTTTTAAAAGCACGACATTTTTATACCTAGTGACTAAATTCACAATTTCTACATTTATAGTGAAAACTGTTATTTACTTACTGGGGTAGGTACCAATGAGCCTATGACACTAATTCTTAGATTAGATTGTTGTTGTTGAATTGTAAAAAATTCACGGACCCCTAAATTGTTTTACCAGAGACTGTGGTATTTGCGAACATGTTTACCCTTGTTATGCTTTATATGAACCTGTGGCCGATTAGTTTATCACAAGAACTACTTTTGTCAGCTCAAAGCTGACTTACGGTCCACAAGTGAACACTTAGAAACCCCATTGCATTTTATTGTGATTAATACAGTTTACATTGCTGGCCGCCATTGTTTTATGGATCTATTGAATAAGATACCCATATTCACATCGCCGGTCTTTGTTTAGTTAACAACAATAGCATAAAAGTATGACTATAAAGTGTTAATATTGTATATGAGTAGATAAAAAGCTTATTATCAAATTAAAATGACAAAATTCATTTTTTTATTTTTGCCCATTTTACATATATTTACTAGAAAACAGAAATAATTTGATAGCGCGTGAAAATTTTCGCCTATATTTATATAGTATTTGACAATAAACTTTCTTTCCTATTCGAATTTCAAGTAACATTAAGGAAAATCAAGGTTTTTACTTACCGTTTACGAAATTATTAATTCACCATAATAAACTGTCATCAATTGAAGACGAACAAACTAAACGTAATAATAAAATATAAAAGTTGAAATCTAAGTAAAGAATCAGTATTATATTAATTCACAAATTTGCCACTTAAGAATATTCAACTTCATAGAAGCGTTTAAAGATCCTGCTAGAGTGTACTTTGGTAACGCTTGGCTACTACAAACTCTATTAATCGGCCAGTGTGCTGTTTAATTGGTAACATTTTACTCTATTATTCAGTCAATGTTCAGCTCTTAGGGTGACAGTTACCTGTAATAATGCTCAAATAATGTTGTTATAATGCTAAAGTGACAGTTGTTCAGCTAATAGCTGATTAATTTGTGCCCAAATTAGAGTTAAATAAGCACTTACAGCGCCTCTAACTCTCTTATTCAGAAGGCTTGTACAGCTAAGGATGATATTGTGGACAGTAGTTCAGCTAATATACAGCGTTTCTGTGCTACTTGGGGTTTTTCTCGAAAACTAAGGCTTAAATTAGAAAAAAATTCATACAAAAATTGTTAGTCACAACGTAAACTCATTACCCTTAAAATATTTGACACTGATTTTTTAACACCTTATATATACTACACGGGTATTAATGCAACATAAGACCGCTTTTTACGAATTGATTTTTCCGCTTAGTTGCATATGCCGTGGTCACGGGATGACTGGCAACGTACGCCGTCGCATTCCTGAGCGCGATGAACAATATTCACCCACCCGCATTTTTTTACTATTTGTGGCTGTGGTACAGTTAAGTCAGCAGTCCGACAAACTATGCTAACAGTGTCCTGGTTTGTTTTGAACGACGTTACACGTGACTTACACTTCGCAATTGCTATATTAACTTTATTTCAATGGCTTCTTGTTCTAACCTCGAATGTTAATGACGATCAGTTGTGATAATTTTTGGGGCATGTAGTTTCATGTAGTGATTGGTAGTGTATAGTGTTAGTTCAAAAGATGCAACAAGAAAGATTAATAAAATGTTAAGGAGCTATGTATGTTCCAAGATAAATCTATGGCCATTGTGTGCCTTTTTGAAGCTATGCCTGTTCCACGATTAGTAAGAGGCTATGTATGTCTCGATAGTGTTGCAAATGCGTATGTTAGTGCACTACTGAATTACATATTCGTAGACGTTTTATACATGTAAAAATACTTACAAACAACAAAATCAATTTCTTTCTGTAAATAGGCCTGAATTAAGCACTCTTACGGTTTTTTTTACCCTATTACTGCTTCGGGACAATATTGTGGACTAGCGCCGGGAAATAGCAGAACAAGAAATTCGGTGACCGTTGTCAGCCTCTTTTAAATAGTATGTTTTCAAGAAAGAAATAATTATGTACCTGTGCGAGCAGGGCGGTATTTAATCCAAACATTTGTCATTTAAAAAGTCATTAGCAGTATTTTAACCTATTTTTTTCATCATCTTAACATGCGATTTAAATTTAAACATGGGTAGACTAAAAATAGTTATAGTCAAAGTCTTTTTTTTTGCGAATAGTTCTGTAATAGACTGTGGCAATTTGTTAAAAGCAAATATACTTATTCCACCTAAACAAATTACTTACTTTTATGTTAAAATTGTTATTTGTTTTTTTTATTTTTTTATAATAGATGCAGATTTTTGCGAATGTACCTACATGATGTTTTCATAAATGACTTAAGAGGCTACTCTCCATAACCTTTTAAATAATATTTATGAAGATTGTAAATTGCCCTTACAGCTCTCTTTTGTCCTTCGTGTTAGCAAATTTAGTAATTTAATGTACCGACACCAATTTCCGGTGGCGCGACCTGCCATCTTTTGATAAAACTAGTTGCTGATTTGACTAATAGTGAAAAGATAAAAACGGTTGGCAGCCATGGCAGGTCACGCCATCGGGCATTCCAGTTGTAACTTTCGTAAGGAGAAGTCGATACAAAGCAATAGTGCTGTTGAGTTTTAAGTAGTGATTTCTGATACTGTGCAAAGTGTATAAATCAAAGGAACGAACGTTAATAAAGTTTAATACGTTGTATAAAGAAGGTTTTAATAAGGCTACTTTTACAAATTCAGAAAGCGGGATAATATCGAGTTTACATTCTCGATTAAAGGACTTGACGCCCAAATAAAGCTATAATGGGTAAAACAACACAAACAACAACGTAGTGACATCTATGAATGATCTACATCATTGGAAGGGATAAAATCCAAGTACCTAGCGACATCTATGAAAGATTGACCATACCATTATTATAGTCAAGATTGGACTCGATACGTAGTGACATCTAGAGAAAACTGACTGAACCAGTACAAGGATTTAGATACAGCTGAACAACAGACATATGAAAAATTCGCCGTGGAAAGAATTGAGCTCTTGGTCTTGCGGTTCCAACAGCGGACTTTACTGACTAAAGTGCACGGGTTCAAATCCAGCTGAAATAAATTTCATAAAAGTTTTTTTTTTTTTTTTCTTTTTCTTATGAAAATGATTATTTATGCATTTTTTGGATTATTTATTATTGCAATTTTGATAAGTCAATAAATTATTTATGAATCAATTATTAATATTATTACTGACAATCATTTAAGATGGCATCAAACATGATAAATAGAACGAAGAGAAACCAAAATCCATCAAAAGTAATATGTAATAAATGTAAAGTTAGAGTAGATGAAAGAAACACTATATTGTGCTACTTATGCCAGAAACGTTACGAATTTGATTGCGCCGGAATGTCGGAAAAATTGTATCGCTTATCAAATGATGAAAAAAAAAGGGAATGGAAATGTAAACACTGCAAAAAAAACAAAAAAATCTATACTCATAGTACAAATAAACCTCAAGAAAGGGCAGTAAGGAAACCGCTCATCCAGCCTACTCAAGAATTTAGCTTATGTTCATCTTCAACAGGCTTAACAAATTCAACTCCACAGAAAAATACAAACAAATGTGAAATTAATGTCACAACCGAAAACTTTTTTGAGACATTGTCGGAACCGACTGTTGATTCTGACGTAGAGGATGAGGGAACTTATATGTCACAGTCACTTAGGCAAAATAGAAGCTGTCCGGAAATAACGGTTAACTACAGGGCGGAGTATATTGAAATGGAAGAAAAGAATGCTTTACTGCAAACTAAATTAGAGAGTGCAGATAAACAAATAGAAGAATTACTGCTGGAAAATTCAACTCTAAAAAAACAAATTACTGAATATAAAGTAAGTATCGATAACTTAAAACAAATATGCAACTCCACCACATCACCAAAAAATACTAATGTTTCATTGAAAAAGAAACGGCCATTGAATAAAACTACAGACTATCAACAAAAAGAAACACCGCAGTATACAAGTGATAACACACAGACTGAAGTCCGAGAGATTTTAAAACCAAAAGAAAAATATTCCATTTTAAAACCAAAAGTAAACCCTATCACAAGCAAACAGGAACCAACAAGTGTCGATGAACCAAGAAAACTCTGCATATTAAGTAACACTGGTGCTAAAATACTTCAAAATGCTGAGAATGCGCTAAGTTACACTGATATGTGCCACTACAAAACACCTAAAGTCAGCATACGGCAACTTCTACAAGGATTAGATAGGAAACTGACTAACTTTACATATCTGGATTATTGTATAATTTTTGTGGGCGATACAGACTTTAATGAAACAGATAGTTACGACGGTTTAATACATTTTATCAGACTAACATTGCAAAATGTGTTACATACTAATGTCATAATATGTCTACCTACATTTAGATACTCAAAGTATATGAATTTGTATAATAGACGTATAGAAATGTTTAATAGATTACTGTTTTTAGATAATGCTAAACATGAATATGCATACATTTTAGACTCTAATAAAAATTTAAAATACCATTCTGATACGTTTAGTGGTTTCAAAGGCATTTTAAAAAATCATGGCTATAGGATAATATTTACCGATTTAAATGAATTAATAAGACAAATTACCGAGTTTAATTGTTTGCATAACTTTGAACCAGTTCATAACCAAACTGGGAGTCCATGCACTGGTCTTGTGGAGGATACTGATGAGTTTTTTCGTGCCTAATTCGCAGTCATTCATTAAACTAATACACCAAAACGTTGCGGGGCTAAATTCCAAAAGGGATATTTTAGAGGTAACGATATCAGAGCTATACACGAATGATAGGAAACCAGATGTTATTTGCTTAACTGAAACATTCATTAAGACAGGAAGTGAGTGCTGTATAAATATTACTGGATATGAGGTTGCAGCTACTTACTGTAGGAAAAATGGTAAAAATAGGGGAGGAGTATGCATATTGGTAAGGCAGGGACTTGCATTTGAGGAGCTCTTATACACTAAACAAATTGCTCAAGACAAGACATTCGAGTGTTGTGGTATTAAGTTACATGGCATTATAATTATTTGTCTTTATAGAACCCCCGACTCAAACGTGAACACATTTCTAGAAAATCTGGATGAAATTCTACATAAATATTCAAAAAACTCTAAGGCTCGAATTGTATTAGCGGGAGATTTGAATATTAATACACTTGAATTGTCAGTCAGCACCAAATGCCTTATTGATTTAGCCAAAAATTATAATTTGATCTTACATGTCACTGAGCCAACTAGACAAAAAGCTTGCATTGACCACCTAATAAGTAATATTGACGACGCTTTTGCTGAACTACATCATTTGCATATCTCTGACCACAACACAGCTCAGATGTTATATATACCAGTTAATAAAATAACTGAAAAACTGGCCCAATATTTCATTAATACAAGAGATTACTCAATTGAAAACTTAAACAAATTTCAAATGCACCTGAAAGGTCTATCGTTCTCTAACACTCTAAACGAAACTGACTTAAATAAGGCAATGGTGATTTTTTGCGATATTTTGACAACAATGTTTGATATATGCTTTCCAATAAAAAAAATTAAAATTTTATGTAAGTACAAAAAACCAAAATGGATAACGAGAGGACTGATAAAAAGCTGTAAAACTAAAAGAAGATTAAGGTACGAATACTACAAATTAAAGTCTTTAAAAAATAAGGAACAGTATAGAACCTACTCTAAAATGCTTAGACATTGTTTCAGTACATCTCAAAAAATTTACAATGAAAAAATTGTGTTTAACGCTAAAAATAAATGTAGGGCAACGTGGAAAATCATAAAAAACGAAATGAAAAGTGCAGGTAACGACAGAATAATTGATAAAATTATAATAAACGATAAAATAATTAGTGATCCACTTAGAATAGCTGATGAATTTAATGAGTACTTAGTTAGACTTACTAATAAAGACACAAAAAAGACAATAGAAAATACAAATACTTTTAAATTAATAAACACAATATTTTTGGAGCCATTTCATCCAAGTGAAACAAGAAACATTATTAAATCTTTAAATAATACAAATGCTACTGGTTATGATGGTATTTCCACAAAAGTAATTAAATATTGTGCGGAGGAATTAATTACTCCTCTTACATATTTAGTAAACTTGTCTTTCGAGACAGGAGTTTTCCCAGACTTGTTAAAATTGTCTGTTGTTAAGCCTCTTTATAAAAAAGGTGCAAAATCATCGCTGGAAAACTATAGACCCATAACCTTGGTTCCAGTCTTATCAAAAATTTTCGAAAAAGCTATGAAAATTAGACTTCTAGGGTTCATAACTAAACATGCCATAATTAAAGAGGAGCAGTTTGGTTTTCAACCGAACAAATCGACAACATTAGCGATGTTTCATATGGTACGTGAAATTAATGAAAATATTAATGCTGGAATCCCAACAACGACAGTTTTTTTCGACATGACTCGAGCATTTGATTTTGTTTGTCATGACATACTGCTTCGTAAGTTAGAAAATTTGGGGATCAGAGGCTTAACACTTGACTGGCTGACATCTTATTTAAAAAATAGAAGACAAACTGTTGAAATTGCCAGCATAAACAAAAAAGCGACAATCGTCTACAGTAAATCGAAAATTTTGGTTAATGCTTGTGGCGTTCCACAAGGAAGTATCCTTGGTCCATTATTGTTTTTGCTTTATATTAATGACCTTCCTGAAGTGACCAACCATAAATGCGTACTTTTTGCTGATGACATTTCCGTAGTTATACCATATAAAACTGATTCGTTGACATATGAAACCGACGTAAATGACACAATTGACAAAATAATATCATGGCTTAAGATTAATAATTTGACTGTTAATTTAAATAAAACAAAATTTATACAATTTGGTACAATTCGACATATTAAACAAAATATTGACGTTAAACACAATGATGAAAAAATAGAGCAAGTTGATAGTACAAAGTTTTTAGGTATTGAAATTGATGATAAATGTAGTTGGAAGCAACAAACAAGAGCTCTGAGGGACAAATTAAATCGATATGTGTTTGTTTTAAGAAGATTACGTCACATATCTACCTTGCAAACTTCGCTCGCAGCATATCATGGCTATGTCGCCTCTTTGCTCAGATATGGACTTTTAGTTTGGGGCAACTGTACTGAATTAGACCTACTCTTCAAGACACAAAAAAAATGCTTAAGGGCGATCTGTGGTTTATCCCCTCGTGATTCTTGCAAGCCAGTATTCCAACAGTTACAAATATTGCCTTTACCGTGTATGTACATACTAGAGGTAGCTACTTTTGTCAAAAATAACTTGCACCTCTTTCAAAAACAGATGCACATACATAATCTAAATCTAAGAAATCCAAACCGATTAGTATATTATAATATTCCAAGATTATCTCACTATCAAAGACAATGTAATGCTATGTGTATTAAGATTTTTAATGCAATTCCAAGTGACCTAAAGGAATTGCCTAATGTTTTATTTAAACGCAGACTCATGCAATGGCTCAGAGAGAAGAATTTCTATAAAATTTGTGACATTTTCAATAAAAATCAAATTTGAATTTGATAAATTTTGACATTCCACTTGAGTGAATTGACTCCATTTCTTTAATTAAATATTTTGACATTGTGATTTAACTGAAATTTAAGTATACTAAATGATGCTACATTATTTTAAGATTTGCATGCCACATATGGTAAAACATGAGGCCTTATCACTACATTGTAAAACCATTGTAAACCATGTTTTAAGCAAATAAATATTCATTTCATTTCATTTCATTTCATTTCATTTCATTTCATTTCATTTCATTTCAACAAGAGAGTCTCATAAGCGCACGAGGAACGAGTGCCATTATGAGAAAGATTCTTCAACCTCTGGGTCGACTAGTGGTCGTGATCAACAACATGAGCGTGCTTCGAAGCACAAACGTGCCCGCCGCAAGCGCAGTAGCAACAACCGCAAGGGCCGTATGCCACGAAGCAGATCAAGACGAGCACATCCAAGTCCGCGTCACCGCGAGTCATCGAGGCGCAGTTCCCCATCGCGTAGAACGCCTGGTGCAGCAGATCACGGACGAAGTAGATCAAGAATAGCAGATTCGAGTCCGCATCACCGAGAGTCATTGAGGCGCAGTCCCGCACCGCGTGGAACGCCTAGTGTAGCAGCTTACGGAAACACACCACCCGCAAGTAAATCAGCATTACCTACTAGCTCTATTGATATTTTAGATACTTTTAAAAATGTAATTCAAGTTTTAAAGGCTGATAGTAATAGTGACCGCTTTCCATCCATGAATGTTATACCGGAGTTTGACCCTTCCAAACGAAATCAAACCATAACTACATGGTTACTGAAGGTTAATGAGTGTCGTAGCATTTATGGATGGAATGAAAGGCAGACAATTCATTATGCACTACCAAAATTAGTTGGGCTAGCGCAAAAGTGGTATCAAGGCTTGCCTAGCTTGTTATTTACTTGGGACGAGTGGCAGGAAAAACTAAAACAAGCGTTTTCTAGTGATAAGAACTTTGGTCAGTTGTTGACGGAAATGTTGGCATGCAAAGCACGGTTCGGGGACTCTTTAGAGGAATATTTCTATGAAAAAATGTTGTTGCTAAATAGATGTTCAATAACGGGGAAAAACGCTACTGATTGTATTCTTTATGGGATCGACGACAGATCAATTAGAACGAGCGCTGAGGCGGCTCAGTTTACAGATCCTGATAAATTATTGGTTTTTCTAAGAAATGTTAAGGTTAATAAAAGAGCCCAGATACCTCCCAATGCAGGCATTTCCGACAGCAGACGTCCAAAATTTCACAGATTATCTAACAATTCAACTGAAAGTAAAACTAGTTACAAATGTTACAATTGTGGGGAAGAGGGTCATCCATATTATAAATGTAAGCAGCCATTAAAAAAATGTGAAGTATGTCATAAAGTTGGCCACGTAGCAAATGAATATATGGCTAAGGTAGATTCAAATGCAATAAAAAAACAATAATGCGTATTTCTCAAGAAAAAGATAATGATTTAAAGTATTTCAAATCAGCCAAGGTGAATGATCGAATTGTAGATTGTTTCATAGATTTCGGTAGCCAGTGCACAATGTTGACGGAATCATTCGCTAAAAGTTTAGTAAAAACTTGGTCTTTTTCTAATTTACCAACATTAAGAGGGTTTGGTGATTCAGTGGTGGATTGTCTAGGTAAATGTCATGTCACAATTGAAATTGATTCTGTTCAGGCATATGTAGAGGTTTTGATCGTACCTGATCACTTGCTCCGCGTTCCATTGCTTATAGGACTTTTACAGAGCAGGACCATGTAGTTGTATACAAAAATAAGGACACTTTACAACTAACGACTTCTGAGAATTCCAACTGTAAGATCGTAATCTATTCTTCAGAAACAATTTTCATGACAACGGGATATACCAAAATTAATATAGAATCAGATCCTAAGTACAACGGATGTGTATTAATTGAACCTAGCATATGTCAACAACCCCAAAGAGAATACGAAATATTACAGGGTATTATTGAATTAGAAAATGGTTGCGGGCAAATTATTATCAAATGTTTTACAAAACCTGGGTTCCAATTATCTAAAGCTACGTTAATGGCCCGTGCCTTACACTTACGGGAGTCTAACTCGATTAATATAAATAAAATTGAGCAAAGTAATAGTAACACTGTTATTCCAATAACAGAATCAATGGTCAATATGAATAATACACTCGATTCTGATGATAAGATTAAATTATTTGAACTTTTAAATGAATACAGAGATTGTTTCGCGTTTAATACGAGTGAATTAGGATGTATTACCGGATCCGAAATGAATATAAAATTAAATGATGATACGCCAGTGGTATACAGGCCTTATCGTCTTTCTCAAATAGAACGTGAGCAAGTTAGATCTATGGTAAAGGAGTTAGAAGACTCGGGTATTGTGAGACAGTCCACCTCAGAGTATGCCTCACCTATTTTGTTAGTCAAAAAGAAAACTCGAGACTATCGACTTTGTGTCGATTATATGGTTTAAATAAAAGGACACTCAAAGATCATTACCCCCTCCCTAGAATAGACGACCAAATTGACAATTTATCAGGATCTCGATATTTTACTTCTTTGGACCTTGCGTGTGGATATTATCAGATTCCTATGGCTGAATCTTCAAAATACCTAACAGCGTTCATAACACCTGATGGGCATTTTGAGTTCAATAGGATGCCTTTTGGGCTAGCAAATGCACCATCGGTGTTTCAACGAACTATTAACAATATATTAGGCAACGCAAGGTTCAAAGAAGCATTTGCTTATATGGATGACGTAATTATACCATCCAAAACAATTCAAGATGGATTTGAAAAGCTTCGACAGACATTAGATTTATTTCGAAAAGCAGGGTTAACGCTAAAATTTACAAAATGTAATTTTTTTAAAGAATCTGTTGATTATCTTGGCTTTGAAATTAACGAATATGGTGTTAGACCAGGGACCAAGAAAATTGAGGCAGTTGATAAATTCCCTGAGCCAACTGACCCACATACAGTTAGGCAGTTTCTCGGACTTGCCAGCTTTTTAAGGAGTTTCATAAAAGGATTTTCTGTCATTGCACAACCTCTAACATAGCTATTGAAAAAAGATGTTAAGTGGGCATTGGGGTAGTACAGAATGTACAGCATTTCTTACACTAAAAAGGGAACTTGTGAAGCGGCCAATTCTTGCGTTTTTTGATCCATCGTACGAAACCCAATTACACACCGATGCATCAAAGATCGATGTAGCTGGGATTTTACTTCAGAGGCCTAATAAAGACTCTACGTTTTCTGCTGTCGCATATTATAGTCGGCAGACTACACCTGAAGAAAGTAGGTTTACGTCATATGATTTAGAGACATTGGGCTTAGTTACATCATTACAACGTTTTAGAGTTTATTTGCTGGGTATACATTTTACGGTAGTAACAGACTGCAACTCTTTACGGGCAACTTTAGAGAAAAGGGACATGTTACCAAGGGTAGCGTGGTGGAGGAATGATATGCAAGAATATAATTTTAATATTATATACAAGCCAGGTGTTTCAATGAGCCACGTAGATGCATTAAGCCGCAATCCTGTAGGTTTAGCTCAAGAGTGTTTGCACATTAGAAGCGTTGACAGTGATTTTATAACAACGATCCAACAAAATGATACAGAGTTACAAAGGATCACTATTATTTTGAACGACGCTGATTCAAAAAACGTTGTTGAGATTAAAAATAACTACGTCATGAAAAGAGGCCTCTTATACCGGAGAACGGCAGAAGGCGATCGTTGGGTTGTACCAAAAGGAGTTAGATGGCAAATACTTAAGGCTAATCACGATGACATTGGCCACTTTAGTTTTGATAAGACCTATGACAAAATTAAAGGGCAATATTGGTTTGCAAAGATGCGCATTTTTTTATTTTTTATTTATACTTTATTGCACATTTAAAAGTAATTGTACAAATGGCGGACTTAATGCCAAGAAGCATTCTCTACCAGTCAACCAGTGATCAAACAGAGAATTAGAGGCGGTGCAGCAAGAAAAAAAAAACATATTATTATTATTATTACATACTTAATAAATAGGTATAAATATATATGATTATCAATTATGTACATATACATACACATACATAATATAGTACACAGAGCAAATGAAAGATAAATTATTAGGTCAGCGATTTTTGATGTAAATGCGTAGAGCTTTCTTAAAAGTAAATTTGGACTTGGATTTCCTAATGTTGGTGGGAAGTCGATTCCAGAGTCGTATAGCTGTGAGGGTGAAAGAGTTGGACATAAAGCCAGAAGTGTGAAGTGGGGTAAGTAGTTGGAGGGTATTACCAGTACGAAGATTTCTGTCGTGACAGTTGTGAAGGAACCTAAACTTTTCTTTTAGGTAAGAAGGAGCGTTGAGATCATAAAGAATAGTAAAGAGAACGCAAAGTGCCCGAACCTCTCTGCGCTGTCTGATGGGAAGCCAGCCTAGCTGAGTGCGAAATTGAGAGACGTGGTCATATTTACGCAGACCGAAGACGAAACGTATGCAGTTGTTAAGCAGACGATCCAGTTTGTTAAGAAGGTCTTGGGAGATATTAGTACAGCACACATCACCATAGTCAATGATGGGCAGAACCAGAGACTGCACAAGCAGCAATTTCGTACTCGATGGCAGAAAATATTTGAGACGATAAAGAGCACGCAAACTGCCCGTAACTTTTTTGCAAATTTCTTTGACATGCTGGGACCAGCACGAGGTGTTGTCAATATAGAGACCCAAGTTTTTAACACACGGAGAATACTTTACGATGATTCCATCGAATGCGATCGTCGGAACAGCATTCATGTCCAACTTAGACAGTTGTCTGGAGCTGCCGATTATCACGGCCTGACACTTGCTGGGATTGACATTTACGCCAAATTTGTTAGACCAGTCACTAATACTGCCCAGGTCATCGTTTAACCGACGAACAGCACTGTCAATCTCGGAAGGACTCGTCTGAACGTAAAGTTGGAGATCATCAGCGTAAAGATGAAAGGAACAGGAGAGATGAGAAGTGAGGATGTTAATGAACACAGAAAATAAAATAGGAGAGAGTATACCGCCTTGCGGTACTCCAGTGGCCAGGTTGGCCCACTTGGAGTACGTTTGGCCGGAACGAACAGCTTGCTGACGGCCACTGAGATAAGAAGTGAACCAATCCAAAGCAGATGATGAGACCCGCAGATGAGAGAGGATGGCTAAGAGGATATCATGGTCAACCGTGTTAAAAGCGTTGGAAAAATCAATGAGTACTAGTACGGTTAAACGCGACTCCTCCATACCAGCCCTGATATCATCAACAATATTAAGGAGTGCAGTAGTTGTGCTGTGTCCAGGGCGAAATCCAGATTGGAAGGGGCTTAACAATTTATTGTCGAAGAAAAATTTTGAGAACTGCTTATGAGCCGCAGCTTCCAGAATTTTGGAAAGAAATGGTAAAATAGAGATTGGACGAAATTGATTTAGAGATGTGGGGTGTGAGACCTTAGGTAAAGGGATGACATGCGCTCGACGCCAGATAGAAGGGAAGGACCCGCTCTCAAGGGAGAAGTTTATTATGTGTGTGATTACTGGGAGAAGATCATCAATAATAAAGAGGAGCATGGTTCTGCTAACATCATCACAGCCAACTGCCTTGGATTTGATGGATAAGATCATTTTACGAGTCTCATCGACGGTAACTGGAGAGAAAGAGAACGAATTAGAAGAGACACAAGGAAGTGAGTTTAAAAGGGTAATAGTTGATAATTTAACAGAGTGGTCCAGAACAGAGGCTGAGGTGAAGTGAGAGTTAAGTTCGTCAGGAGAGAAGGAAGTAGTAGGAGTGCACGAAGAAGTCTTGCCTAAGCCAAGTGTTTTCAGAAACTTCCAGACGTCGGAGCTGGATGAAGAAAGAACGTTTACATGAATATGGTGGCGTTTAGCAGCCCTGACAATACCGTTGCATCTATTTCTGGCACGTTTGAATGCGTCCCACTTCAAAGTACAGCGGTCTCCCTTAAAACTACGGAAGGCATTGTCACGTCTAGCCATGGCCGCTCGAACGTTGTCTGTCATCCAGAGCGCTGGCGGTCGTCTAACGCGAACAGCTCGAACTGGCGCATGCTCATCAAAAATGCGCATGATACTGCTACTGAGACAGTCAACTTTTTTATCGACAGTCCCTGCGCAAATCACCGGGGACCAGTCTAGTGCAGAGCAGTCACGGGACAACTGCTTTTGGTCGATACGAGCAAAACTTCGCAGGAATACAGTCTCTGGTCTACGTTTGGGTGGAAGAAGATTGTAGCAGAGGAAAACAAGGTCGTGGCGGGAAAATCCAGGGGCTAGCAACTGACCGTGCTTAATAGAGAGATCAGGACAAGATACTATTATAAGATCGATCCAAGTGTCGTCAGTATCGACGTTGTGATGAGTAGGTTGCAGTTTTAACAGAGATAGGTGCACAGATTCCACGATAGACAGTAATTTGCTGGATTGAGGAGTTTGTTTGTTTGAGCAGGTTAGTGTTGAAGTCTCCCAAGAATTCATTAAAAAGTATGTGGATTCTTGTTTAGAATGCGCTCATTCCAAAGTTCCATCTGGCAAAAAGGCAGGGGAGTTACACCCAATTCATAAAGTAGATGCTCCTTTTGATACAATCCACATTGATCATTTAGGTCCTTTTATATGCAGTAAAAAGGAAAATTCATATATTCTTTTGATTATCGATGCTTTTACAAAATTTATTATGTTAATACTAGTCAAAAGCACTAAAACCGTTCATTCCATTAAAGCAATTAAAAATTATTTTCACACATTTAGTGTACCTAAACGATTGATATCCGTTAGAGGAACATCGTTTTCATTGACACGTTTCAAAGATATATATTATGAATGCTGTTGCAACACCTCGCGCAAACGGCCAAATCGAGAGGTACAATAGGACCGTCTTAGCCGCTATTACTGCCAAAAATTACGGCAAATCTGAAAAGCTTTGGGACGAATGCCTAAGCGAAGTTCAGTGGGGTTTAAATAATACTCTAAACAAAGGGACAAACAAAACTCCAGCTGAAGCTTTATTCGGTATGAAAACAATAGGTACACCTGATGCGTTAGTTCATTTAAACATTGCCGATGATTTAGGAAGTGATCAGAGTGATTTGAGTTCGATCCGTAATGAAATAAGTAAACATATAGAACACACTCAAGATAAACAGAAAGATCGTTTTGACCGACATCGAAAGCAAGTAAACTTTAATATTGGCGATTTAGTTCGCGTAGAAAGAGAGATTCCTTCCACTGGTAAAAGCAGAAAACTCGTTCCAAAACTTCGTGGTCCATATCGTATTAGTAAGGTTCTTGATACTGACAGATACCTCATAGAAGATACCCCAATTTCAAGTAAAGGAAATTGGTCATTTAGTGGAATATTTTCTGTCGACAAAATTCACCCTTGGCTGGTTTATAATAGGAGCAACGAGAGTTCGAATTCAGAAAGTGATAAAGAGTAGGTATAAATAGTATGCATTCAACATAAAATGGCAGAAACAGTGTTTGGATATTAATAAAACAATGATTTATAGAAAAGAAATATCTACCTGGTAATAAATATACTATATCTGAAGAATGAAGTGACGAAATATAATATATGATCAAACGAACTTCTAAGTGAAGTTCGATCATTATTATATGAGTCACTATTGGAAGATATAGTATATTTATTACCAGGTAGTCCCTTTAACCTACAGGCAACATCGCACGTTTTTAGAGAAAATCGATAAATCGATCTTTTAACTTTGTTGAATGTACGGCCGCTCGCCCCTCCCTAGGCCATCCATGTTCTAGTCATTTTTTAGAGTTTAAGCAAAACAAAACTTTATTTTGGGTTTAAAAAAGCACTTTGTTGTGTTTTTCTTAGGGTGGGTTTAGGGTAACTATATCTTCAAATAAAGTGACTCATATAATAATGATCGAACTTCACTTAGAAGTTCGTTTGATCATATATTATATTTCGTCACTTCATTCTTCAGATATAGTATATTTATTACCAGGTAGATATTTAGAGACAGAAGTTTTGTTTTGTTATTTAAATAAGTATAAGTACCTAGTTAGTGTAATCTATAGGTTTGAAGAAATAATATAAATATTTGTAACTAATCTTTTATTAACGTAAAGGGTCGACTTTACATTTTCATTAACAATCAAAAATAGTTAATTATAAAAGTAACAAAACATTCTTTTGTATTTCCTTATAAATAGATCATTAACTACAAACATTTTTAAATAGTTTGATTAAAAACAGATTTTGTAAAATCACCATCAGAATTAGTTATAGGCCTGTTATAATAACGCGCAAAAGATTGAGACGTGGAAGTCCAGCCAGCTGTCTTCTTAATTGCATCTACGCTGAGTCCCGCGGAGCGAGCGGCGGACGTGGCCGCGTGTCGCGTGCTGTGCGCGCTGAAGGTGCGCGTGTCTACGCCGCTCTCTGACAGTACTGCCTTGATCCAGCGACTTACGGATTGAGCGGTAGCGGCTTTGTATGGCTTTCTTATGGTCAACAATAGATTTTTCGCGTTCTCTGTTCGCAAAATTTTTGTTAAAAAAATATAGTCCTTAAGAACGGAAGCGGGGCAGATATTTAGGTTTTCGTGAAAATATGGTAAAAATAGCACCTGTTGATTGCGACCGGGCGCGGATGTTTTAATTGTGTCCGTGATGGGTATCTTAACGCCGCTGTCTGTTATTACGATATTCTCAGTTCTAATTAGCGAAATAGTTTGAACCCTGTGCGCAGTGCACAGTGCTAGAAGAATGGTCAATTTCTTTGTGATTTTTCTAGAGATAATTCTAAATTTGGGTACCAATTAGATATATAATTAAGTACCACTTGAGGGTCCCAAGTAGAATGATACTTGGGGCAATTTGGTTTGATTTTGTAAGCTCCTTTGAGAATACGCTTGATACGATCGTCACAGCTGATCTTGTCTCCTAAAAAGAGCGACAATGCTGACCGGTGGCTATTAAGGGACCCATACGAACACCCTTTGTTAAACTGTTCTGTTAAAAAAGACAACACATAGGAAATGGTGTTGTCGAAAATATCTATGTTTTTAGCCATACAAAACTGCCACCAGAGTTTTAATGAGACGTTATACTGTTTGACCGTATTGTCGGAAAGCGACGCCAGCATTAGGTCAAGCGCGTCAGGCGGGACGTCCCTACTTGTGAACGCCGTCCGCAGAGCTTCGCGGCACCCAGGATAAGAGTATTGTGCAGGGAGTGGTACTCCCTGGAATAAGAACGTAGGAGATTTTCACTTGGCGTAAGGTAATGTACTTTGGACGCTCCTATTAGCGTCCATTTTGTAAAATTGGGAACCATGGCTGTAAAGGCCAGTGTGGAAATACTAATATGCCGGTAGCTTGGTCGTCGATGATTTTTCTTAGACATTTTAATATTAGACAAAATGGCGGAAAAGCGTAAAAAAAATCGATTTCCAATTAACAATGAAAGCATCGACGGCAATAGCATCTAGGTCTTGATACCGAGAAATAAAAGTATTACATTTGGTATTGTGGCGAGAGGCAAAAAGGTCTATTACTGGAAAGCCAAAATTTTTAATTATTTCTTGAAACGCGTTATCTGATAACTCCCATTCGATATCTGGATTGTTTTTTCTGGATTCTGCGGCTGCGCAATTTTCTTTAGTATTAATATATGAGGCAAAAAACGAGATATTACGACTCTCGCACCATTGCCAAATGTCCCTAGTTAGATCATTTAAATGGATAAACTGAATTCCCCCCATTCTATTCACATAGCTTATCGCTGTGGTGTTGTCAATGCGTAATAATATTGCACAATTAGATTCATTGCTAACAAAACTTTTAAGACCTAAAAATACAGCCAGCAATTCTAACTGATTGATGTGGTATTGTTTTTCAATATTCTTCCATTTTGCATTCACTTTCTTATCGTTACAAACAGCCCCCTATCCTGTTAGAGAGGCGTCTGTAAATATTTCATATTTGTATAATGGTTCTCTTAAGTTGGAAAATGTTGTAAATATTAACATATCTCTCCACCAAATCAAATCTTCCAAGATAATGCTTGGGAGACAATCTTTAGCTTCATAGTTATTATTGTGATTAAGTAGGAAAATATATATTTTTGTCGCTCTAAAATTTTAGTGTTTTGGAATCCGTATTTAGATGCTGGACATGCTGCAATGAGAACTCCAATAAGTTGGGCAAAATTTCGAATAGTACATCTAGGTAAGTATGAATATATGGGTGTAAGGGGCCCAACCAAGATCTTTTGGGCCCAAGCCAACCTCACCTGCCAGTCGGTGCACCTGCCAAACAACGGACGAGGCTCTGGCGCAGGCTTTCCCTTCGGGGTTGGGGGGTCGGACGGCAGTCGCTCCTGTAAAAGCCAACCCCGCCACACAACATGGTGCGTCATAGTAAAGATAATGTCACCGATAGGGCGCCGCCGCAAAATGGCGCGCAGGAGCATCGCCCGACTCCTGTGACAAGTGGGCTAGGGCTACCGTGCCACGGGCGGGCACGGCCAAAGACGCGAGCCCCACACCGGAAACTCCGCTTCGCGACTTTAAACAATGGCACGCTAACCGGACGCGCGAGGGAGTTGGCCGACGTACTTTTCAGGCGGAGGGTGGACGTGGCGTTCCTGCAGGAGACTCGGTGGAAAGGCAGCAGATCCCGGTTAATTGGGAACGGCTACAAACTGATCTACACGGGTGCACCTGGTGGAGCGAATGGGGTGGCCGTGGTCCTCTCCGAAGGATTGCAGAACGACATTCTGGAAGTGAAACGCTACAGCGATCGGCTGATGGTCGTGGGGGTGCTCGTCGAAGGGTTGTCACCCACTTGATAAGTGCTTACGCGCCACAGGCCGGTTGTGGCGAGGCTGAGAGGATGGCGTTCTGGGGTCTGCTTGGTAGAGTGCTTAGCGGTATCCCGTTGTCGCAGGGGATTGTTGTGGGTGGCGATCTGAACGGTCATGTGGGTGAACGGTGTGAGGAGTTTGAGCGTGTTCATGGTGGTTTTGGGTACGGTGGTCGTAATGCAGAAGGAGGGGATATCCTCCGGACGTGTGCGGCTGCTGACCTTGCCATTGTGAACACGTATTTCAAAAAGAAAACCGAGCACCTTATCACCTACAGGAGCGGGAGGCACGCCACTCAGATCGATTTCCTGCTCACCAGGAGACACCACATCAGTAAAGTGGCCAACTGCAAAGTCATACCCGGTGAGAGTCTCGCTGCACAACACCGTCTACTTGTCATGGATCTCCGCGTAAAGCCCAAGATCAAGCGTATCGAGCGCTGCCGACGCCAAATCAGATGGTGGAAGCTTGATAAAGACACGTCCCAGAAGTTCGCCTTAACTATCGGCGACAAGTGCGACGGTAGTGATGGCGAACCAGTCCAAAAATACTGGGATAGGATTCAGGCAACCGTCACTGATGCAGCGAAAGCGGTGCTTGGCTTATCTCAGGGCGGTCGCAAATGTGACAAGGAGACTTAATGGTGGAACGACTCAGTCCAAGAGGAGATTAGGGTGAAGAAAGCCCTCTTTAAAAAGTGGCAAGCGTCCAGATCTCCTGAAGACCACGACGCGTACAAGGGTGCAAAACGCGCTGCTAAGAGAGCTGTAGCCAGAGCCAGGCGAGACCACTTTCATACGCTCTATGACAAGTTGGAATCGTCTGAGGGGCAAAAGCTAATCTATAAGTTAGCGCGCTCCAGGGTCAAAGTGGCACAGGATATTTTCCAGTGTCGCTGTGTTAAAGACCCTGGGGCAACCTGCTATGCGAGGACCTCGCGGTGAAGGAGAGATGGCGCTCTTATTTCCATGAGTTGCTGAATAAGTAGCACAAAGAGGTGCAGCCACCGGACCTCCCTCCGAATCAGGGACTAGTACCACCGGTAACGCCTGAAGAAGTCAAGTTTGCTCTTCGCCGCATGAAGAATCGTAAAGCTGTCGGAGCCGATGGAGTCCCAATCGAAGCCTGGAAGGCGATGGGCCCTCTTGGTGTGGACATCCTAACCTACCTTTACAACTGCATACTCTTAAGCGGGCTGATCCCGAGCTAATGGAGAATGAGTATTATTACTCCGGTCTTCAAAGGCAAGGGATCAGTGCAAGAGTGCAGCAACTACCGCGGTATAAAGGTCATATCCCACACCATGAAGCTCCTTGAGCGGATTGTGGACTCCCGGATCCGACAGGAGTGTGATGTCTCGGAGTGTCAATATGGGTTTCGTCCTGGCAACGGTACGATGGACCCTGTCTTCGCCCTAAGGACCGTCATGGAGAGATACAGGGCGAAGAACACGCCTCTGCACTTGCTTTTTCTTGATCTGCAGAAGGCCTTCGACTGTGTCCCTCGAGTGGTGATCTGGTGGGCACTGAGATCCAAAGGGGTCCCCGCGGCATATATTGACATTATTCGAGACATGTACCGCAGCTCCGATTCTATGGTTTGGACCGCTGTTGGCGACACCAAACCGTTCCCCATCACCGTCGGAGTACACCAGGGTTCCGTCCTCAGTCCGTTTCTATTCAGTGTGATATAAGACGTTGTGTCAGACAGCATCAGAGACTCACATGAGCAGCCACCATGGCTGCTGATGTATGCTGACGATATCGCACTGGTGGACGCGGACAGGGGCAGGCTGGTAAGATGGGTGAACGAGAGGAAGCAGTCGCTTGAGAGCGGTGGTCTGAAACTCAATGTGGCGAAGACCGAGTACCTGGCCTGTAACTCTACAGATCCAACACCCGTTCGCATAGGCGGAGACAAGGTCGAGCGCAAGGACCAGTTTAAATACCTTGGATCTGTACTTCACGCGTCCGGAGACATCGATTGCGACGTCAAAGCACGCATTGCTGCTGCGTGGGCCAAATGGCGAGAGGTGACTGGTGTCATTTGTGACCCCAGAATGCCGGTTAAGCTTAAAGGAAAGATCTATAAGTCCATCATTAGGCCTGTTGCATGGCCGCTACTTGAGCGACACAAGCAGGAGCTGCGTGTCACGGAGATGAATATGCTGCGGTGGATGTGCGGAGTCACGCGTAAGGACCGTGTGAGGAACTCACGCATCCGCGGTAGCCTTCGTGTCCGTGATATTGCAGACAAACTGCAGGAGAGTCGCCTACGCTGGTACGGCCATGTTTTGCGGAAACCGGCAAGCTACGTAGGAAACAAATGTCTGGCCATGCCGCCACCGCCAGGTCCTGGCAAAAGGGGTAGACCCAAGAAATGCTGGCTTGACGTTGTGAGGGCTGACATGCGTGCCAATGATCTCACAACTAGTGACGCTCAAGACCGCGCGAAGTGGAGGAGCAAATCAAGGAAAGCTGACCCTGGGCTCCAAAGCAATGGCTTTGGACGCAACCGGGATTGACCGTATAGATGATGATGATGATGAGGTAAGTATGAATATTTATTAACTAATTGAGCAATATTATTGCGTTTTTCTATTGGCAGAGACATTGTAAGATTCTTTGAATCATATAAAAATCCTAGATTTTTTTTTACTTGTTCAGGATGCAAGGAACTTTTTTCATAATTTATAACAAAACCTAGACATTGTAATAGATTCAAAGTTGCTCTTACATTGTTTTTGCATTCTTGCAGATCATTTCCTAGGCATAATAAATCATCTAAGAATATGACCGACTTGTAACCCTGTCTTCTTAGGTAAGTGACAACTTCCTTCATTATTTTTGTAAAGACCCTTGGCGCTACTGACAGACCATAGAGCATTGCTGAAAACTCATAAAGTTGGTTCTTGTGAATTAGAAGTTTGAAATTGAAACCTCAAGTATTTCCGGTCGGTAATAGCTATTTGAACTAAAATATAGGCTTCCTTAAGGTCAATGGTAGCTAAAAATCCATTTTGAGGGATTAGTTTAGAGGCCGTCCTATAATCCTCCATCTTGAATTGCATAATATGTGGAATATATTCGTTTAATAACTTTAGGTTTAGTATGAATCTTTTGCCACCATTAGCTTTAGGCACTAAAAAAACTTAGATAAGTATTGTTCGCTAAAAGGTGAGCAAGGTGTTACAGCTCCAAGCTGTTCGAGTTTTTTAATGGCGACAGACATTTCTCGACTTTCGTCGATATTAAAAGTACACCGTGGAGTTACCGATTGGGTCACTTTTTGACTAAATGGAATTGTAAATCCTTGCTCAATCCATGTTAATACAACACGATTATTTGTGATATTTTCCCAGCAATTATAATAATAGTTAAGCCTGCCAGCATGTACTTGCACTAGTGCTGTGAGTTGGCACGATTCTTGGATTGGTTGAAGTTCTTCGACGGTGTTTGTTGGATTGCCGTCGACGAATATGGGCGATGAATCACCTTCGATGCTGGTCTCTGCTGACCCTCTGATCTAAGTAAAATATCCATAGCTCGATTCATTGCCGAAATACCTATTCCGAGAATTTGTTGAAAATTAGCAAGTTTTTTATCACGACCTCTGAAACGGCGGCTGCAATTTCCGGATTCAGCTTTAGTGATTGTAACAGTTTGCAATTACTAGAAATTAAATAGTCCTTAACTAGCTTGTCTTTATCATCTTTGGGCAATCCTTTCCGTAGCAAAGGGAGCCACAAAGTAGCTAAGCTGTCGTGTATAGCTTCCCCGAATTCAGGTGTGTCTGAGGTGGAAGCACCTAAGGCCAACAATAGCACGGGATCTAGGAACTGTTCAGGTTCGTGTGTAACCTCTGTGGGCGGTACGGTTGGTACTTGCGTGTCTTCCGGTCGCGCCGCATCTGCGGCCACGGACGGTTGCGGGGTTGAGATCGCAGTTGGTGGCTCGTCCTGCTCATCTGGTTGGCTTTCCAGCATGGTAGTCGGAGCCTCTGCTTGTCCATCCATGATAACCGCGAATGATTCATCGTTATCCATATCTAAAAAGCAAGTCTAAATTTACCACTTGGATATTGTTAAGGCAATTGAAGCCTCAAAGGTTGTTGGGAGACCTGGCGCTTCGTGCTAGGGCAGGTAAATTCTGTCAGGCAATTCACATGAAATGATAAGGGAAGCCGCTCACCTTGACCAGATCCGAAGACAGCATCACCATGTGAAGAGGAACCGCCACCACGTGCCAAGGGCGTGGTCGGTCAACGTCCAAGGAGGAATCTCAGTTTCTTCAGTTTTTTTATAGTAATCGAAAGTTCACAAATACACAGTAACAAAGAAGAAAACAATCTATAAGGAGCCCGAACACACTCCAAAAATACCGCCATAATAATCAGACGACACTGATGCGTCCGCGCCGTATGGGAGCCCGATTTGAACAGAAAGACGCACAGTCATGACTGACTATGCAGAGGTGCCGAAAACTACCCTCTTCTTTTCGGGCGGATCGCAGGTCGCCGATGTTGCAACTACCCACTTATAAAAACATATGAATTGCCCGAACATCCCGCCGCCTAACCAAGGCCCGACTTGGTTGCCC
Organism: Anania hortulata; assembly: GCA_963576865.1. Classification (NCBI taxonomy): domain Eukaryota; kingdom Metazoa; phylum Arthropoda; class Insecta; order Lepidoptera; family Crambidae; genus Anania; species Anania hortulata. Next base: position 18,917,752 of record OY756402.1, on the reverse strand, counting down.
TTAAGAGATTAGTTTGATTTAACTAATCTCTTAAGGGCAATCTACATAATTTGGAAATAGGCCGCACAAGAGTACCGTTTTGTGTCCTAACTTCCGCGATTCTAACGACACCGTCTTTACCGGGTAACAATTTAACTAACCGACCGCGTTTCCAATGAAGAGGAGGCAAATAATCCTCTTTAATCAATAAGAGATCATCTAACTTTGGAGGATCCATAACCGAAGTCCATTTATACCGCTGCTGAAGAGTATGGAGGTATTCGGTTCTCCACCTCTTCCAGAAGTGTTGAGACATCTTTGAATTTGTTGATACCGAGACAATCGATGTTCTTTAATTTCCGAATAATCGTATTCCGGGAGCGCTATCAGGGGCTGTCCTATCAGAAAGTGACCAGGAGTCAATACATCAAGGTCTGCCGAATCCGTACTGAGAGGGCAAAGCGGCCGGGAATTCATTACCACTTCTACTTTAGTGAAGAACGTTGTGAGTTCCTCAAACGTAAGCCTTGACTCCCCGAGCACCCGTCGTGCATGTGTCTTTGCCAATTTGACCGCCGATTCGAATAACCCTCCTTGATTTGACTAGCTGGACTATTGAACAGCCATTTAATATTGTGCTGGACTAATTTACGTTCAATATCCGAGTTATTTTCACGTAGAAACACAAATAATTCCTTCAAGTATTTATCACATCCCGTAAAGTTAGTACCGCAATCCGACCGTATTAAAGATGGAAGTCCTCTTCGCGAAACGAACCGAGTTAAAGTTGCAACAAATGCTTCTACCGAGAGATACGAAACTATTTCCAAATGAACCGCTTTAACTGATAAACATACAAAAACGCACAAATAGCACTTTTGAATTTTTGCATTCCGTAATGAACTAGTTTTTATATAAAAGGGACCCGAAATCTGTACCGACACCGATGAATGGTCTTACCGAGTCTGTGACTCGATCCGCTGGCAAAACTGCCATAAGAGGTTGCGTCGCTCGCGCACGACTCCGGTAGCATTGCACGCACTTGAATGTGACATGTCGCGTGATGCGTCGCGCCGCGATGATCTAGTAGCACCGAGACAATATAGCCGACAAGGCATTTGCTCCCACATGGCAATGAACCTTGTGATAATGAGTCGCTAATAATTCCGTAAAGGTACCCTTTCCGGGTAGCAATATTGGATACCGAGCATCGTAGGGCAAATTAGATGCACCTATCCGTCCGCCGACACGAATCAAATTGAATCAATGAATAAATTCAATCTCCGTAAGGAATTTTTGATTTGTTTACCCGAATTTAACAACATAGTTTTGTCATTGAAATATTCCGATTGCACAAGCCGAATTAAACTCAGTTTAGCGTTTTTACGTTCCGAAACCGTTATATTACCGCAGTTTCTAGCCGAAGTATTTTTGCAATTATTTTTGAACCGTAGTAAGTAAGCCGTGACATTAATTAATTTATCAAATGAACTATACCGTTTAAATAAGTCGAAATCCGAATCTAACGTGTTTACGTTACTTACTTTAGTTTTAGGTTTTAAACCAGGCAATAGATCTAAAGGAAATTCTAAACAATTACTAGGCCAGGCGTTTTTTTTTTTTTTTTTTTTTTTTTTTTTTTTATGGACTGATCTGAAATACTTGATGGATGACTGATGAACTTTTTTTTTATCGCTGAGTGTCTTTGAGGAAGACATTCGCCAGCTTAACCCGGGCAGTTGTGGCGTGCGCTGAAGGCGCACAGCCTAGGTCCGCCCCGCTAGCGGTCGCCGCGACCCGGCCGAGTGTGAGGCTTCGCGCAGCGAAGCCTCAGACTCGTACGTGTCGAGCCCCATACTAGCAGGCGTGATCGGGCCAATGTGGAGTGCAAAAGGCACCCTACCGAGCGGCGAACCCGCTAGTGGTGGCGCCGACGGGACCGGAACTGCCGAAACAGGCCGGACCGCTGCCGGGCTCCTTTCTAGCGGGCCCGATCTGGGGGTGAGTCAGACTCTGGCCTCAAGGGCGCCTCTATAGGCTCGGACCTCGGCTTGGGCCGTCGTCCGTAGGGTGGGCAGGGGAAAAATGGCCAGGCACATGTCTGTGTCGGCCGAAATGAAATACGGGACCTCGCACCCTTCGGCGGGTGCGGTGATGCGAACTAAAATGTTGTGCAGTACTTGAAGTGCTTAAGGCGGTGTTGGCTGTTGTTCTACAGTACGCGGTGTAGGAATCGTCAGGGTCGTCCAAAACGTGCCGAGGCCGACGGAGTCGGGCAGCGACATCCTCCTGGGGCGTGTACGTGGCGGCTTTGACTATGAGCGGATTGGAGTGGTTTTTTGCCTTATCAAAGAAGCGCTCAGACGCTTCTTTCATATATTGGGCTACTGAGGGCATGTCGAAATCTTTATGGAGATTCTTGCGGCGTACGAACCACGGTTGACCCGAGGCTCTCAGCAAGAAATTGTTTTGGAAACTTTGCATTTTCTTAATGCTGTTTGAAGAAGCGTGAGCAAACACCGGACTGGCGTATGTCATCACGGGGCGGATGCAAGTTTTGTAAATTGTCAACTTATTTTTAAGCGACATTTTACTCTTGCTACCGACAAGGTGGTATAGTCGGTGGGCATAGAACTTCGCTCGATTGAGAACGCGCGTAATGTGGGGTACAAACGATAACCGATGGTCGAGAGTGACACCTAGATATTTGACCTCCCTCACCCAGGGGATCGGTCGGCCAAATAAGGTGACGTTAAAACGGACTTTCTTGCAGCGGGGTTGTTTGGAAGGCCGCGTCTTGAAGCGACCTCGAGTAAAGTACACTGCTGCACTTTTCTCAGGGTTCACCTCCACACGCCACTTCCTGAACCACTCGCCGAGAGCATCAGCGGCGCGCTGTAGCGCTATCGTGATGTAACGACGGTTGTATCCTGAGCGATAGAGAGCGGTATCATCCGCGAATAGGGCTAACTCCGCGTCCGGCGTCTTGGGTATGTCGTTGACATAGATCGAAAATAGTAACGGCGATAGCACCGATCCCTGCGGGACGCCGGCGCGGACGGGGCGGGGGGACGAGCGGGTGCCATCGACGCGGTAGCGGAAAGTACGATTCGATAAGAAGTCTCGCAAGATGAGTACGAGCCTATCTGGCACACCGAGTTAGTATAGCTTGTAAATCAAGCCATTGTGCCAGACTTTATCGAACGCTTTCGCCACGTCGAAGAATAGCGCTCCCGTCTCTATAGAGTTGTTGAGTCCGTCCAGAATGTGTTCCGTTAAGCGGTGCACCTGGTGGACGCAAGAGTGAGTGGCTCTGAAACCAAACTGCTCATTAATTTTATATATTATACATTTATTAATTAGATTATTAGAGAAAATATAATCTTTTAGTCGGGAAACTAATACTCGTTCGTATAACTTGCCCATGGTCTTTAGGAGACTGGTGGGCCTGTAACTGGTGGGGTCTGACCGGTTTTTACCCGGTTTAGGGATGCCTATGACCTCTGCCTCCTTCCACGCAGCGGGAAAGATGCAGTGCGCCATGGCGGTGTTGATGATAGATAGGCCAGGCGTCAGATGGCTGACGCAGCCAGTCCGCGCCCCACCACAGCGAGTGCCGCAGCAGCTCCGCCGCCATGCAGCCGCGAGACGCGACGTCCGCGCAGTTTAATTCACCGGGCACGTGACGCCACTCGATATTTAGATCGCCACTTTAGATGACATTATATCCGAAACCCGATTGCCTTCAAAAACCTGCAGCTTATGAGGTGGCGTCCGAAGCCAGGCCAAAACAATAGTACTAGCGCACCAGCCGACAATGTTATCGAACGTAATGTTATCCTTCATTGTTTCAACAATGTTATTGATAAGCGTAAATAACAATTTGGCGCCGTTTAACTCTAATTTTGGTATTGTGAGCTTCGTTTTCAATGGGGATACCCTAGATTTACCCATGAGTAATCGCACGAGCACACTACCATCCGCCATCTCGCTACGAAGATATACAGCCGCCGCGTAGCGCAATAGTGAACCGTCACAAAATCCGTGAAACGTGTACCGAGCTTCTCCGTCCATTTTAAGACAACGAGGACTCGATACTAGTTGCAATTTAGGCAAATCGCCTGTAATTTCTCACCACTGAGTAACAAGATTCGCGGGAGCAGGCGCGTCCCAATCAATGTTTTTTAAATTATCCGAGGTAGACAACAACGATTGCAATAAAATCTTAATTTTAAAAACAACTGGACTGATCCACCCGAGAGGATCGTAGAATCGAGCGATAATCGATAAGATTCCACGTCTAGTAACCGAATCGTCAGTAGGTAAATTGACATGGTATGTGAAGTTGTCCGATTTAGGTTCCCACTGAACCTTTATGAATCCTGAACAGTCTGAGTCTGAATCGTCAAAACGCCGAGGTGATTCTAAGTGCTCCGAGGGTAAATCTTTGAGCAACTCTGGGGCATTACTAGACCACTTTCATAGCTCATAGCCGCCTGAGCTCATGAGCTCAACTAGCTCGTCCTTGATCTCGCGCGCTTCTAGGATGCTGTCCGCACCTCCGTTAAGATCATCAACATAACTATTTTTAAGTAAAATCCGAGCGGCTCGCGGCTTGTCCGCCTCGTTTTCTCGAGCCAACTGATGTAAGCATCGTATCGCAACAAAGGAACTAGATTTTAATCCGTATGTATTAGTCGTTAACTCGTATGTAAGTAACGGTTCCGAAGGCGACGATCGCCATAATATTAATTGGTACCTGCGGTCATGCGGATGTACCCAAGTCTGTCTGAACATCATTTTTTTGTCAGTAGTAAACACAATCCAGGGAACTCTAAAGTTCAATATGATATTCGTGATATCACTTTGTAGTCGTTCTCCAGTATACAAACAATCATTTAACGAAACGCCCGAACTAGTTTTCTCACTGCCGTTAAACAGCGAATTTTACTAGTATCACCCGATTTTTTAAATACGCCGTGATGAGGTAAAAAATAATGTTCAGAGTCAGAATTACATTCAAACCTTGAAACAGACATGTGGCCGAGCTCAATATATTCGTTAATAAAATCTACGTATTTTTCCTTAAATTCCGGGTTACGCTGCATACGTTTTTCAAGTGTCATAAATTGCTTTAAAGCCCGTTGTTTTGATTCACCTAATCACAATCTTTTATTTTCTGGTATTAATGGAAGCCGTACAGTATATTTTCCGTCCGTACCACTAGAAACCGTAGACACAAACAAATGCTCACATTCAATATCCGCCGGGTTCTTAATTTTATTGTGAGGTGGCTCCTCACACCGCCAGAATTTTTCAACCGTTTTTAAGAGTGTCACACCCGAATTAAAATTATTTAAAGATCCCTGTAAATTATCTAGTGATTCTGAACTAATAGGGCCGAAAATTGCAAAATTAAAAATTGTACCTAACGCATACGGGTCCGCCGGGCCGCAAAGTTACCTTTTCACCGTTTAAAATTTGACCTAAAACGTCACAACCGAATATCAAATCTATTCCCGTTGACTTGACGGAACCAGTATCCGAAATATCAAAATTATTACATTTTAAATCCAATTTGTATGCTAAATAAAAAGTTGGTTTCCTTAAAACCGCCGCCGTGACCGATAACAAAGGATTTTCCGAATTTTCCGGCCAAAAATCAAGTGAAACAACATGATGACTACCGCTAGTCTGTACGCCGCCGATACCTAATAAATTAGTACTATTGTAATGTCGCTTTAATCCGAGACGAGTAACTAAGTCACTTTTAACAATGGACACCTGAGAACCGAGATCTAGTAGGGCCCTTGCCTTTATAAATTGATTTTGACAATTTTTTACTTCAATAATAACCGTAGGCAAAACAACATTGTCAGATAAACAAGGAACTGAAGAAGCGACATTACTAAACCTTAATTGCTATTCTGAATTTTTACGACTACGCTCACGATGACGCATCCCATTGTTAGAAGGGGACGATGAACGCCTATCATCGTTTTCATAGTTACGGGAACCGGTAACGCTCGCCCGATTGCGATCGCGATCAGCTGTTCTACTATTTACTCCGCCCGTCGATGCATTCCTATACCGCTTATCACCATACTGCACTCGGCTACTATTGCCCTTTGGCGTAGACGAAATGAACACATGCCGAGTCTGCAGTCCTTGTTCTGCCGGTGAACCTGGACGCGAATTATGCATCGTGCAAATTAACTGATTTTGACCGATATTACCACACCTATGGCAAGGTATTTTCTTAGTACACGTAGCCGCATGATGTATCCCGAAACATTTAAAACATAAATTCTTATTTCGAACCCATTGCTTACGCTCACTATTACTACGTAAACTATCAAATTTATAACACTCCAATATAGAATGACCCGTTAATTGACAATACAACCAATGTTTTCCCGCCGACCTTTCATTATTTAAATGATTATTTTCAGCAACATGTGCGACGCAGTCCGAGCGTCGCACGCGCTCCGCATATGAAACCAGTTCCGAGACCGCTGCATCGAGCAGCCGGCATTCATTTTGTAAGAAATCTTTGATTGAATGTAGGTAAAGAAATTGTCTTGTCGCCATACTGTTGTTCAAACCTAGTTTTGATATCGATAGGCAACTTAGTTAGACTTATGAACAGAAGTATGTAACTTCACTCATCAATAGAGAAACCGAGATTTTTTAACGCCCAGGTCGTTTCTAATAATGGATTTAGAATTAACCGAACGAACGTTTAACGCCGGTAAATTTAAGATACGGGAGATATGGCAATCTGCAAGTAACCTTTTATTCTCATACCTACCTCGTAATATTTCGAGGGCCGTGTCTAATGATTCATCGACCATCGGTAGATGTTGAATGAGCGACCGAGGCTCCTTAGTTACATGGGAAAATAAGTAATGAAACTTTTCCGTTTTAGAAATATCTTTCCGTGGTAACACCAATGAAGTAAATAAGCTAATAAAGCTGGTCCATGAAAAAACATCACCGTCGTAGACCGGCAAATTAATACTCGGCAGCCGCGCCGCAGTAGCACTCTAAGTAGGCTGATGATTATTATCCAGACCAGGGTAAGCCGCTGATACCGCATTCAGCTGGTTGTAAGTTAGTTCAGCCTGCTTGAACTCCGCATCATACGTTTTAATGTCATTTTGGAGATATTTGGTCTGAGGTGGTAGTGTGTAAATAATAACTCCATTAACTGCTGAGTATCGAATGAATATTTACAGGAAGGTAGGCTTTATTTATATGAAATTATTTACAAAGAAAAGAGTGTTTGACCAATTAAAAAATACAGATATTAGCCAATAGGGCGCAGTTATTGTTCTCTCTTTCCTCCACATCTTCTCGTTTGTTTGCCGCGTCTCCCACCACGCACAGGTGTCTGCGGGGGTCGGACGTGCGGGGCAGGGAGCGCTCGCGCGCAGTGGAAACTGGAGATCGCCTCGGCCATTTCATCGGCGGCGGCGGCGCAGCGTGTACGCGCACAACGAGGAGTGCTCGTGCCGCGGCGTGGGTGCCGCGTTCACACAAAACAGCTCTTCTCAGAGCTACCATCCTGTTTCGACTTGACGTAGTTCTTTTCAGAACTGTTCGCTTCTGTTTCTGTCGATGAGGCGGCGCGTGCTCGGTGGCTTGTGTGTTGTGCGAGTAGCTACAGTACTCCCCTTCAAGTGAAACGTACAGGCTTCTTGATGATACGTCCATGACTTGTTTGCTTCACTGCTGATGGTATGGTATCTTGGTTTTGTTGTGAAGGTAAAGGTACGGTAACTTGGCTTGAGGTAACTTGGTTATGTTGAGATGGTAAGGTGACTGCGTCTGTGTCTGGTAACAGGTAAGCTGGCTTCAATCTGTCTATTGATACGTTGGTTTCGCGATCCGGTAATTGTACTGTATACACTTTGTCGGTTCGCTTGATCACGCGATATGGGCCTTCATATGGTTGTTGAAGTGGTTTCTTGACGGCGTCTATTCTTATAAACACATGACTGCAGGTATGTAGGTCGTTATGCACGAATATGTGTTGCTTGTTGTTATGAGTTGTAATACACTGTGGCTTATTTTCTTCTATGCTTGCACGTAGTCTCTCGACGTAGTTCTTATCCAATGCAGACGTCGACGTGGGTAACGTAGTTGCAGAAAAAAAATCACCGGGTAGGCGTAGTGTGTAGCCATAGACGAGTTCGGCGGCGCTTACCCCACTGTTAGTGTGTAGGGCGGCGCGTAGTCCAAACAGCACTGTAGGTAATTCGGTGAGCCACGATTTTGAGGTAGTTAACTTCGCGCGTAGTGCAGTTTTTAGGGATCGGTGCCATCGCTCGACTATTCCGTTGCTTTGTGGGTGGTAAGGCGTAGTCCGTGTTTTCTTTATTCCCATTATCTTCATTAGGTTTTGGAATAGCTGACTCTCGAACTGACGACCTTGATCACTTGTGAGCGTTGCTGGGCATCCGAATCGAGTAATCCAGTGTTGATAGATAACGTCCGCGACCGTTTCGGCGGTAATGTCATCTGTAGGTATTGCTTCGGGCCACTTTGTTAGTCGGTCAATCATAGTGATGAGGTAGCGATGTCCTTGACTTCTTGTAGGTAGAGGTCCAACAATGTCGATGTGTACATGTTGAAAGCGTTCTGTTGGCGGGAACTTTGATGTAGCGGAGATAGTGTGACGTTGAATCTTGCTTTTCTGACAGTCGATACAGCTTTTCGTCCATTTTCCAATGTCGGCGTTCATCGACGGCCAGAAGTACTTCATTGATATTAGTTTTCTTGTAGTACGAGTTCCGGGGTGACTGATATTGTGTATGCTTCGGAATGCTTCGTAACGATGATTTTCAGGTATGTAAGGTCGAACGTGGGTTCCGGAGGTTTCACAATGTAACCCGATGTCACTGTTTGGAATAGGTATTTTCTTGATACATAGGTTGTCTTGCTGTTTTAGTTGTGATAGGGTCGAGTCGTGTTCTTGTGATTTGGCTATTTCTTCATAGTTGATTGTAGTAGGGGCTGTTATTGTTTCTATGCGGCTGAGTGCGTCGGCTACGACGTTTTGTTTTCCGCTTACGTGGCGAATATCGGTTGTGAATTCGCTGATGAATAAAAGTTGTCGTGTTCTTCGCGGCGTTTCTGTGGCTGATTGAGATTTGTTGATGATCGGTGAATACTATTAAAGGTCTTCCTTCAAACATTTTTCTGAAATGTTTCACAGCCATGTAGATTGCAAGTAATTCACGATCGTAAGTAGAGTATCTTGTTTGTGCATCGGTGAATTTCTTCGAGAAATATGCGAGAGGTTGCCATTTGTTATCGACATTCTGTTGTAACACTGCGCCGGCGGACTTATGGCTTGCGTCGCACGAGATAGCGTACGGGTTAAGCTGGCGAATGTCTTCCTCAAAGACACTCAGCGATAGGTCCGTCCATTAAAAAAAAAGATAGCGTACGTAGCGGTGTGCGATGGGTGAGCGAGAAGGGTAGCTTCGGAGATGCTTTTCTTGCAGTCTTCAAAAGCTTGCGAGGCGACTTCGTTCCATATTTTGGCCCGATCACGCCTGCTAGTATGGGGCTCGACACGTACGAGTCTGAGGCTTCGCTGCGCGAAGCCTCACACTCGGCCGGGTCGGGCGACCGCTAGCGGGGCGGACCTAGGCCGTGCGCCTTCAGCGCACGCCACAACTGCCCGGGTTAAGCTGGCGAATGTCTTCCTCAAAGACACTCAGCGATAGGTCCGTCCATAAAAAAAAAAAAAAAAAAATCGTTCCATATTATTTCAGTCTTGACTCGTTTTTTTACATTGTGCAAGTAGGCGTTTAGAGGTGCTTGAGTCGATGCGGCGTGTGGAATGTGATCGCGATAAAAGTTGATCATTCCGATGAATCGGCGTAATTCGTGAATTGTCTTAGGTTTCGGGTAGTCGTTGATAGCTTGTACTCGTTCGACTGGTGGTTTTATTCCGTCCTTAGATACAATGTATCCTAGAAACTTTACTTCAGTTTGGCCTAGGACACATTTCGCTGGGTTGATGGTGATGCCGTAATCTTCTAGTCGTTGTAAAACGGTGCGTAGGTGGTTTCTATGACTTTCTTCGTTATCCGAAGCTAGGAGCAAATCGTCGACGAATGGATAGACGAAGTCAAGGTCACGCAGTACTTCGTGTATGAAACGTTGAAACGTTTGACCTGCGTTCTTGAGACCTGGGCACATTCTCGGAAATTCGAACAGTACGAATGGCGTAATGATGGCGGTTTTTTCTATATCTTTTTCATGCACCGGAAGTTGCTGATAGGCACGGTTGAGATCCAAGGTCGAGAACACTTGCTTGTTGTGAAGTTGGTAGGTGAAGTCTTTCATTCTTGGTACGGGGTAGCGGTCGGGCTTCGTGATATTGTTGAGTCGTCGGTAGTCGCCACACACGCGTAGATCGCCATTTTTCTTCGGCACAATGTGTAAGGGGCTTGACCACGGACTCTTGCTTGGTCTGCAGAGACCTTGTTGAAGCATATTTTCGAATTCTTTTTTTACTTGATTGTAGCGGTTTGGTGGGATTGGGCGGGCACGACAGTGAAGAGGCGGGCCGGTATTTTCGATGAAGTGTTCGACGTCGTGTTTAGCGGTGAGTCTCATTGAAGTAAGTCGAGTTGTTCCGGGGTACTCTGCTAGTATGTCATGGTAGGACTGCCTTTCATCGATGCTTCTTATTGTAGGCGTGTCGGTGAAACGTCCCGTGGCATTAGTGACAAGTTTGGTCACGTCGTCGATGAGGCGCTGATTTTTCAGATCAACAAGTAAATTGTGATGTTTGAGGAAGTCAGTTCCGATGATAGGTTTGGTGACGGCAGCTACGATGAACTTCCACTTGTAAGGTCTTCGAAGGTTCAGGTTGAGGTCAAGTGTCTTCTCGCCGAATGTAGGTATTATAGTGTTGTTGGCTGCGTAGAGGTTAAACGGAAGCGGTTTCTCAAACGTCCCCTTTCTTTTCGGTATAACTGAGATGTTGGCGCCGGTGTCGACTAGAAATGTCATGTTCGAGTTTTTGTCTGTGACGAATAGGCGGTATGATTTGTTTCCTGCGCTGGGTTCCGCCTCGGCCAACGCTTGATTTAGTTTTCCGGATTTTGGTCTTGCACGAAACTGCACGGTGTTGTGCATCGTTTCGCATTCTTGCCAAATCTTCGATGATAGTAGCAGTGAGGCGACGGAGTAGCGGAGCGGTCACGGCGAGAGTTGTTGTCGTGTGAGCGAGATGGAGATGTCTGCCTTCTCTGTTGGTTTCGTGAATTATTTCGGTAGCGATTCGGCGATGAGTTGCGATGCGTTCGAAGTTCAGAGATTTCAGTTTACAGTTTTCTTATTTCTTCAACGAGAAACTGCATACTGTACTGACTGTCTTGTTGGTGGTGTGTTGCGACGGTTGACACGGCGGAGACTTGATGGTGTTGCTCGAGCATCTTGTCGGCGAGTTTGGCAAGTTCGTCTAGTGCCGTGGTTTGACTTATGGTGTCGCTGACAACGAGAACGGAATGAACGTGTGGTGGCAGCAGGTTCATCCACATCAGTCTGAGCGTGTTGTCCGGTACCTTGTTGAGAGCGAGGGTTTTCATGCGGCGGAGTAGCTGGCTGGGCTTCTGGTCGCCTAACTCCATGTCGGAAAGTAGCTTCTGTAGTTGCTTGCCGTCGGACTCCTCGTAAACAGAGATCAGCCGTTCCTTCAGAGCGGTGTAGTGGTGGTCAGCAGGTGGGTTGTACAGTAGATCGCAGACTTGTTCGATGTCTTCCTTATGAAGCTGTGCGATAACCATTTGAGCACGCTGAGCTTCGCTTCTTTTAAGGTCGTTCGTGGCGGCTTCAAATGCGATGAACCATAGGCGCGGTTTGTCACGCCAAAACGGTGGGACGCGCATTGATAGCGCGATGCCGGTGACTTCGTGTGGGAGCGGGATGGTTTCCGGCGGTCCTGAAGCTGGTTGTTGAGGCAGCGGGAGCGGGTGGTTTTCTTCAGCCATTGTGTTCACTGGTCGGTGGTCACCACTTTGGAGATATTTGGTCTGAGGTGGTAGTGTGTAAATAATAACTCCATTAACTGCTGAGTATCGAATGAATATTTACAGGAAGGTAGGCTTTATTTATATGAAATTATTTACAAAGAAAAGAGTGTTTGACCAATTAAAAAATACAGATATTAGCCAATAGGGCGCAGTTATTGTTCTCTCTTTCCTCCACATCTTCTCGTTTGTTTGCCGCGTCTCCCACCACGCACAGGTGTCTACGGGGGTCGGACGTGCGGGGCAGGGAGCGCTCGCGCGCGCCGCGCAGTGGAAACTGGAGATCGCCTCGGCCATTTCATCGGCTGCGGCGGCGCAGCGTGTACACATTCGCATCGCAGTACTCGCCCAGTTCGGACGCTCACCCCGTTCCGCTCTGCCTCGAGTCTCGAGAGTCTGTTTTCGCTCGAGTGACGATCACGTGGTCTGCCCGCGGCTCACTGGGGGATACCTTACGGTGACAACCAACCCAGTTGAGTTTAACGCCTTTGTCAAGGCGGTTCCGCTCGTTGGGGAGCGTCGGACAGTGCCTTTTTCAAGGCGCTGAAGCACTCCCCCTTCCGCCGGTACGTCGGTAAACGGACCTTGGCCCCCTGGAGGGCACGCTCGAGAGGGTGAGGCGTTCCTCCTCGCCCTTGAGGCACTAGGTCCGGCTGCCTGCCACTGCCGGGGTTGACCCCCCTTCCCATCCCCGTATTCCATCCCTTAGGGAGCGTATCCCGGGTCCGCCCGGTCCCTCCCGAAGGTCAGATAGGAGTAGGCTACACACCCTTAAACACTGGTTAGGGCTCACGTTTAGACTCACCCCGACCTGTTTACTAACAGGGAGGGAGCTACACACCGTTATACGTCTGAGTTTCTTGCCGGTTCTTCTCAGAGGTGCGACTTCCGAACCGGTAGTAGAAGCACGTCAACACGATGTCGGTCTTGGAGGAACTCCTGGAGTTCCTCCAAACCGCGTACCCCGACGCTTTCGAGCGGTTTAACGCCCTCCGGGCGTCCCGCTCACGGGACAGCCCCCTCTCCCCCGACCCTCCTCCGTCTGAGGAGGGTTCCTGCCCGACCCGCGAGACCGATTCTCGGTCTCGCTCTAACACGCGCTCCCGGTCGCGTTCCCCCCTCCCGCTTTCGCGGCCTAGAGACGGCTCGTCCGTCTCGCTCTCGCCCGCGCCCGTCTCTCGGCCTTCAGCCGAAGACGGAATGGACTACCAGTTCGCTTCCGAATCCGCCGAGTCCGGTGACGACTTCGTCACCGTGACCAAAAAGGCGAAGCGCCCGCGCAAGTCGCGCAAGTCCCCGCCGCCCCCGCCCCCTGCAAAGGTCGTTAAGACCAATGCAGGCGCGGCTAAACCGGCGCAGTCCCAGTCCTCTGGGACTCCCGCCCCTCCCCGCCCTTCCGGCAAAGTACCGCCGGTATTCATACAGGACAAGTCGTCCTGGAATACCGTCTCCTCCGCGATCAAAGAGCGGAAAATTTGTGAGTTTTCCCACGCCAGGGCTTGTGCCGTTGGCATCAAGGTCGTGGTACCATCTCCGATGGACCACCGCGCCCTCACAAAATTCTTGGACGCCGAGAAGATCGGCTTCCACACCTACCCTCTCCAAGAGGAAAGGGAACTGCGGGTAGTAATCCGCGGTCTCCCTAAGGAGATGGACACCGGGTCCATCCTCCTCGACCTCCAGGCGCAGGGGTACCCCGCCAAACAGGTGCACCGCCTGTACAAGGCCCGCTCCCGCGAGGCCTACGACATGGTCCAGGTGGTCCTGGACCATTCTTCAGAAGCCAAGGCCGTCTTCAATGTGAAGACGGTATGCTTTATGTCCGGCCTAAAGGTCGAACCCCCGCGTAAGCGAGGGGCTCCCGGGCAGTGTCACCGCTGCCAACTCTACGGGCATTCCGCCCGTAATTGCCACGCCCGCCCGAGGTGCGTCAAGTGCCTCGGGGATCACGGCACAGCCGACTGTGTCCGTGACAAGGCGACGGCCACCACCCCTCCCGGCTGCGTATTGTGCGGCGGTCTGGGACACCCCGCGAACTATCGCGGATGCCCCAGGGCCCCACGCGTCCAGCCACGCGCCTCCGCCCCTGTCGCCCCTAGGACGGCGCACGCGTCTTCTACGCGTGCGTTTGTAGCGCCTTCGGAGTTCCCCGAACTCCGCCCATGCAGGCCTAATGCATGGGCCAAGCCCTTGGGCTCTCCCAAGGCAACGCCCCCCGCACCCGCGTCACCACCCCCCCAGTCGGGGGCCGTCCCGCGCGCATCCCCTGCCCCTAAGGCAACCGCCCCTAAGGCGACTGTCCCTAAGGCGATCGCCCCTAAAGCTGCCGCCCCTAAGGCGGCAGCCACTAAGGCCCCTACGGCCCCGGCCCCCGAAGGCGTGCACAAACGTGCAGCCGACCTCGCCGCTGTCGCCTCCTTTATGGGAGGTATCGACTTTGACGAGCTTGGCGTCGTCGCGGAGAAACTCCGCGCCTCTAACGGCAACCTCACTCTGAGGATGGCCGTCCTCGCAGAACACTCAGAGTTCTGCGCGTCAATCACCTATTCCGTTCCATAAAAATGGATTACACAACTTCTAGGAAGAAACCACGGTCGATTTCCGTAGCATTTTTCAATGCGGACGGCCTCAAATCGCAGAGGGATGAGGTTGCCCTCTTCCTTACCGAACATCAGGTCGACATCCTCCTGGTGCAAGAGTCCTATTTAAAACCTTCAATTCGCAGTCCCCGGATTGCGAATTACAATCTCGTTAGAAACGACTGACCCACACGTGGCGGCGGAACGCTTATTTATTATAAGCGCTCTCTGCACTGCGCCCCCGTTGATCCTCCGCCCCTGACCGACATGGAAGTCTCGCTTTGTAGGCTTTGCATGACCGGTCATCAATCTATACTTATCGCTTCGGTGTATATCTCACCCCTCAAAGCGGGGAGCTTTGAGGGGTGAGATACTTTGAGGCAACCTTCGCTATGAACGACGCCGTCATTTTGGGCGGCGACTTTAATAGCAAAAACACTCAGTGGGGCTGCTTATGTACTACCCGAAACGGGACGGACTTGAGCACGCTCGCTGAGGGACTCGATTTTGACGTTATACCGCCCCTGTCTCCGACACACTACCCGTATAACGTCAACCACCGCCCCGACATTCTCGATATGGCTATTCTAAAGAACGTAGGCTTACGTCTATGCTCGATAGAAGTCTTTCACGCCCTCACATCCGATCACCGCCCGGTGGTGGTCCAACTCGGCTCTCCTGAGTCCTCCCCTGAAATGAGAACAGTGGTAGACTGGAACAAACTCAAGTGCAAACTCGAGAATTGTGACAGTCCTCAGCTGTCCTCGATCCCCGATGACATAACCTCGCCTAACGAGGCTATTCATGCGATCGACGCACTCACTAGCCACATCTCGGTCGCCATAGGCGATTCGTCTAGGCAGGTGCCTGCGATGGGTGACCATCGTTTCAGGCTGCCTGACGACGCGCGAGAACTACTGAGAGCTAAGAACGCGGCTACTAGAGCCTATGACGCTTATCCCACTGAGGAAAATCGGAGAAGCTTACGCAGCTTGCAGCGCGCTGTCAAGAAGCGTATTGCGGAGCTCCGAAATAATCGGTGGGACGATCTGCTGAAAGAGATCTCGCCATCTCACCAAGCTTATTGGAAGTTAGCGAGGTCCTTTAAGTCGGATGAAACAGCGTCTATGCCCCCCCTGACTCGTCCCGATCAATCCTTAGCGTTTGACGACGACGATAAAGCCGAATGTATGGCTGACAGTTTCGAGGCGCAGTGCGCCCCTAGTACTCTCCCCGTAGACCCCGTCCACCTCCATACGGTGGACGCCGAGGTCGATCACCGCTCGTCACTCCCACCCACCGCTCCCCCTCTCTCCCCTACTAATGTGGACGAGGTACAGGCGATAATTAAAGGGTTCCGTCCCAACAAGGCCCCCGGCCCGGACCGTATCTCTAACAGAGTTTTACGCGCCCTCCCCGCACAGCTTCTCTGTCTGTTGGTGTCTATCATCAACACCGCCATGGCGCACTGTATCTTTCCCGCTGCGTGGAAGGAGGCAGAGGTCATAGGCATCCCTAAACCGGGTAAAAACCGGTCAGACCCCACCAGTTACAGGCCCATCAGTCTCCTAAAGACCATGGGCAAGTTATACGAACGAGTATTAGTTTCCCGACTAAAAGATTATATTTTCTCTAATAATCTTTTAATTAATGAGCAGTTTGGCTTCAGAGCCACTCACTCTTGCGTCCACCAGGTGCACCGCTTAACGGAACACATTCTGGACGGACTCAACAACTCTATAGAGACGGGAGCGCTATTCTTCGACGTGGCGAAAGCGTTCGATAAAGTCTGGCACAATGGCTTGATTTACAAGCTATACTAACTCGGTGTGCCAGATAGGCTCGTACTCATCTTGCGAGACTTCTTATCGAATCGTACTTTCCGCTACCGCGTCGATGGCACCCGCTCGTCCCCCCGCCCCGTCCGCGCCGGCGTCCCGCAGGGATCGGTGCTATCGCCGTTACTATTTTCGATCTATGTCAACGACATACCCAAGACGCCGGACGCGGAGTTAGCCCTATTCGCGGATGATACCGCTCTCTATCGCTCAGGATACAACCGTCGTTACATCACGATAGCGCTACAGCGCGCCGCTGATGCTCTCGGCGAGTGGTTCAGGAAGTGGCGTGTGGAGGTGAACCCCGAGAAAAGTGCAGCAGTGTACTTTACTCGAGGTCGCTTCAAAACGCGGCCTTCCAAACAACCCCGCTGCAAGAAAGTCCGTTTTAACGTCACCTTATTTGGCCGACCGATCCCCTGGGTGAGGGAGGTCAAATATCTAAGTGTCACTCTCGAACATCGGTTATCGTTTGTACCCCACATTACGCGCGTTCTCAATCGAGCGAAGTTCTATGCCCACCGACTATACCTTGTCGGTAGCAAGAGTAAAATGTCGCTTAGAAATAAGTTGACAATTTACAAAACTTGCATCCGCCCCGTGATGACATACGCCAGTCCGGTGTTTGCTCACGCCTCTTCAAACAGCATTAAGAAAATGCAAAGTTTCCAAAACAATTTCTTGCTGAGAGCCTCGGGTCAACCGTGGTTCGTACGCCGCAAGAATCTCCATAAAGATTTCGACATGCCCTCAGTAGCCCAATATATGAAAGAAGCGTCTGAGCGCTTCTTTGATAAGGCAAAAAACCACTCCAATCCGCTCATAGTCAAAGCCGCCACGTACACGCCCCAGGAGGATGTCGCTGCCCGACTCCGTCGGCCTCGGCACGTTTTGGACGACCCTGACGATTCCTACACCGCGTACTGTAGAACAACAGCCAACACCGCCTTAAGCACTTCAAGTACTGCACAACATTTTAGTTCGCATCACCGCACCCGCCGAAGGGTGCGAGGTCCCGTATTTCATTTCGGCCGACACAGACATGTGCCTGGCCGTTTTTCCCCTGCCCACCCTACGGACGACGGCCCAAGCCGAGGTCCGAGCCTATAGAGGCGCCCTTGAGGCCAGAGTCCGACTCACCCCCAGATCGGGCCCGCTAGAAAGGAGCCCGGCAGCGGTCCGGCCTGTTTCGGCAGTTCCGGTCCCGTCGGCGCCACCACTAGCGGGTTCGCCGCTTGGTAGGGTGCCTTTTGCACTCCACATTGGCCCGATCACGCCTGCTAGTATGGGGCTCGACACGTACGAGTCTGAGGCTTCGCTGCGCGAAGCCTCACACTCGGCCGGGTCGCGGCGACCGCTAGCGGGGCGGACCTAGGCTGTGCGCCTTCAGCGCACGCCACAACTGCCCGGGTTAAGCTGGCGAATGTCTTCCTCAAAGACACTCAGCGATAGGTCCGTCCATAAAAAAAAAAAAAAAAAAAAAGCAGCGTGTACGCGCACAACGAGGAGTGCTCGTGCCGCGGCGTGGGTGCCGCGTTCACACAAAACAGCTCTTCTCAGAGCTACCATCCTGTTTCGACTTGACGTAGTTCTTTTCAGAACTGTTCGCTTCTGTTTCTGTCGATGAGGCGGCGCGTGCTCGGTGGCTTGTGTGTTGTGCGAGTAGCTACATCATCTTTCTCCGTGGTATTATCTAAGAGAACTTCGTATGCCTCGCACAACAACGTGTATTTTTCTTCTAATTTACGAAGACGAGCCGAAATAACACTACTAGCGTGATTTTTGCTATTCAACATTTCAATAGTATTTGAAAACCAATCCAACTGAATTTTAAATTTATTATAATGTTTGTTAGCCATTTTGAAAACCGATTTATTTATTATCCGATCCGACAAGAATAAATTACTAGATTTAACCGATTTAAACAAACTTAAAGACAACCGTAGGTATATACGTTTAATTACAATACAGGTGCCAAAATATAACAAAAGTATAAAATAATTTAGACGTCTACCTTGCAACCAGAAAAGTCAAAACGAGTACCTAATTTCCAAATGTATATTTTTTACAGTACCTACTTAGCTAGAATATTTTAAATAAAATCGATTGTATCGATGTGGCTACAGTTTTGTTAAAAAAAAGTTATATAATTCAATACGTTTCACAATGTACTATACTCATTACAATGAAAGTTTATTAAAACAAGTTTTCAATTATTTAAACTTACACAAAAGTTAAAATGTAATTAACATTATATTTTAATGAAACATGTTTTTATTACACATCTTTATAAAAAAAAAACTGCAAAACAATAACCGATACATTCTCTTAGTTATTTGATACATAGGTAGTACTTATTGATAATTATACACTACTAATACACGTTTAACTAAATATATTTTATTGGCTAGACGGGTTCACGATCCAATTCTATTAATATAAAAATATGTTCAAAAAAACGTAAAATATTAAGGTTTAAAAAAAATACAAGATATACAAAAATGCACAATATTATTGAATTTGAATTTGAAAAAAAAACAAATATTTCTTCTTGTCAATCCAATCGATATTTAAGTAATATTTAGGTTTGTCATGTTAAATGACGGTAATTTATTATAGAAAAGAAAATTTCACCTCTGTTTTTAATTATTATTTTAAGTATATTCAAAACGTATATCTCTATCTTTCTGTCTACTTATGCCTCCTGCTTAACTTCAATATTTCGCAAATAATGAAATAAATCTATTTATGTTATCTCTAAAATTACGTCATCATCATGTTATTAACTCGTTCTTATTCCATACAACATTAATTTAATCATACATAAGCCATATAACTTTTCTGTTTATAACAGTAGAAACATCACACACATAAAACTATGGTTGTACAAATCCCAAAATTTATCTTGAATAATAGTAAGAATAAAACCACTATTAAGATTCAAGCAAAGAATATACAAGGTCTAACAAAATCAACTGCGTTCCTTTAAAGGGGGGTATCTATACATCATACTGAATGCGCTGACAAAAAATAAGGTATTGTTTTATAGTCATTTTTAAAAGTTATGTTTTCTAACAAAATAAATAAATTAAAACGCAGTCAAAAATGAAACACTCTGTATCTTTTCTTACTCATGCAAACTGTAGTTCACAGATGGTGTGTACGTACACAGCGCACACCAGCATTTTATAACCAAAGATCGTTGTGTGCATCACCCTTGTCAAACCAGCTGATCTGCGATTGGTCGAGTGGTTCAGCTAGGCTTTTTCGACCAATCACAGATCAATTGCAACGAAGAATAGCTTCATACACACATGTTAGTACACTAGTGTGTGTAGAATGCACTTTCATGATAATAATGTTCTCGATAACAAACAAAACAAACAATGTCAACTAAATTAATAACCAACATCGTTTTTTTGTTACTTCAAGGCTCTAAGGAAAGATAATTTCTATGTTTTATGAGTTAGATTAAATCTTAGTTGTAGGAACTAGGTAGGTATTTACTTACTTTCTTGTAATTGTTGTTGTACGTAATTCGTTATTTACCTCTCGAAGCTCTTTAGAATCACTCCTAGCAGAATGGCAAGGTGGATAGAAATAAAGGAAAATAAAGCGGTTTTAAAACATTTATTAATTTAATTCTGACTCTGACTGACTCTATCACACTTTCACAGGCTTTGGACTAACAAGTAGGTTAGCGTAGTAAATAATTTATTTGCCGGGTAAATAATTTATCTGACTAACAAAAAAATTAAACAAACAAATCAATTAAGTAGGTACCACTTACTCTCAATCTACGCTTACTTGGCGTGTTTAAGTTCATTAAGAGGTTTACAATCTTTACAACAAATTACATTGATCATAATCACATTACAAAAAAACATTGCACAGCAATGCGACGTGCACTTTTACGCGAAATAACAGTCTCTGTCACTTTTTATGTTTTAAAGCGTTCACACGGTTTGCAATAAAATTCGCTGTCGTAGTTGTGTCGCACTTTCAATGTTATAATCACCTTCACAATACACTAAGTCCTACACTCAGCCCCACACATGGAAGCCCAAATGTTCAGGCTACTGCTACATCTAGTCTGAAAATGATCGGGCCGAACTAGGTGGGGGTTCTGTTCAGCCCAATAGTAGGCGCCGCGGCGTAGAGGTTAAACATCCAACCACTGGTGAAGCTTCTCTCGTCCGTCCAGAGAATGTTGCAGCTTCTGCGACTTCTGCAAAACTGGACTTGTAGTGTGAAGTCATGCGGCTTCAGCTCTTGAACTAGTGTAAAATGATACAGGCGCCTGCCCCTCGTCTTGCGTCTCGCCGCAGAATTCGCATTACTGACGCCTGCGCCCATGAGCGTTTGGCGAAGACGGACGCTGCATCAGTCGCGCTTGCGATTGGGTTGCCGATCAAAAATCTGCATCACACTGTCTTCTCATTGAACAGGCTGGCGTGGCCTTCCCTGGTCCCCGACGGACATAAACAATCTCACTCCAGTCCCTGAACCGCTCACGAAAACGCCCTTAATATCAGTGTAAAGGCGCGCTGCTTTAGCACAAATTAAAGTTGCGATCCTGGTAGCACTTATCCCTGGACTGACACCGTTGCGGCGTCGCACACGCACGCCGCACGGAAGCGAATTAGAGACTGCGCGGCGCGGGCGCTCGGGCGGTCGTCCTGCAAAAGCCGAAAAGGCTCAAGCTAGGGATGCGCCTAAGATGGGATCATAATTTAAAGGATACTAAAAACTAAAACATACCGGATAACTGATCGTGAATTGGGAACTGACACCTCGCATGAGAGTGAGTGCTCGTGAGTGCGACACAAGTTTTTTTGTACCTTAGCTTTCAACTCGCCAATCTAGTTAAGTGTAACTCTTGTTTTTAGAGTAAAATTATTTTGTCCAAACCGGTAATAAATGTTCTAAAGTGTCAGTTTAAGACAGACAAAGACTGATAAAACATACAACGACTGAATTTAAAAAGTCACTAAGAATTATTTTTAACGAACTAACTAGGCCATAGCATTTAAACTCGGACATATCGTACTTTATCTAGCAGTTATTTCTTAACTGACAGTCGCAAAATTACCAAAATGTATTTTTAAAATGCTTATTCACATAACTACTTACTCGAGTTTCTGTAAGTGGCAAAAAGGAAACAACTTCGAGAGAAATCAAAACACTAATAACATGTTTTACTTACTTAATATGAAATATGCGCTGATAAGACTATTTTTCGAAACTCATAAAACATTGTTATCGTCTCAATAACTTAGTTAAAATCAAATAAAATCAAATTTTAGTTTAAACAAAAATAAAATCTTAATTAGTAATGTAATGAATGAATGATCTGATCTCGTAAAAAACTATGAGCCTAGAAATCAGAACAAATGTGGCACATCCCTATCTATCCGCATGCACACTTTGATTTACCCCGACACGTGCCCGACACCGGCCTTTCGGCTCGAGCGGCATAGTCTGCAGTTTGCGAGTACGGTAGGGCTTCCACGTTAAATAAATATCTAGGACTAGGATTACGATTTTACACGAATGTTTGAGTAGGTTTATTAAAACAATCCATATCATTTTTTATTTAATTATTTTTAGCAAAACAATTATAATCGTGTTTAATTGAACCAAATATCACATTTTAATACTTTTCTCATTGTAATATTGCGACCGGTTAAGAGTTAAATTATAGGTAACTTTTAAAGCATTTTTTGAAATGAGTTTGTCCCGTGGTTTGTCAAGTTAATATCAACTTTTACGGTGTCGATTTCATTATCTAGACGACTAGTCAAGAATTAATTACAAAATAAACCTTTTTATTCCAACAATTTTCCTTATAAACAATAGTAATATCTCAAATGTTGAAACTTAAATAATAAGTAAAATGTATTTCAGTTCCTAAAATAGCAAAATCTTTTATTTCCTTACGAATACCTACGATCTTATCTTAGCTAAACAAAATGCTTGTCACCCTATCCAAGATACCGACAAACACCGCGGGGTACTTTTGTCGGGGCCACCTTTGAAACTTGGTCTTGCTAACTCCAAAATAATTTTACCCCCAAAATTAATTAAAAAATTAAGTAGAATTAAAGAAAGCGAGAAATTAGACTTTAATGAACTTGTTATTTTCAGTTTAAACAACTCGATTGTAGTTTTGTTTGTAAAATTTAATTTAATAGCACATTACACGACGAGTTTACAGCCGTGGTGGGAAGTTGGGAACGGTTAGACGTAACGTCTTACAGCCATTTTTATTGAAGCTGAATAGACGAGAGCATTGATCGAAATTGTCGTTGTCTCCGCGGTATCTTCGTTCTTTCAAAATGATATGTGAATACGGCCTTGGTTACTACGAAAACTAGTGAGTCGTTGAAGTTTTGTTACGTAAATTAGGTCACAACAACACAGTCACACTCTCCGGTCAGTTCGAGAACAACGCACTCTGCGGTCAGCTGTTCATAGTATCTTGATCGATTATGAAGTACCGCCAACTTTTGATTCTTTCGATGTCGGTTCGGTTACGTGACCGCAAAAATCAACAACCAATTAAAACCCCTAATTCCTAATTCTCTAATTGCGAAACACATAATTCTACTCCAATCCGTAGTGAAAAAAGTCCTTATAAAAGAAAACCCACAAACTTTATTTTACCCTAAAATCAGGGTAATTCTTTCATGTTGGTATTTCTGAGTCACCGTCGCCGCACCGCCGGTAGTACTATTAGGTATTCTGTGGTTATCTTGAGTGTGTGCATGTGTGGGTCACGTTTGCTTGTGTGCGTGCGTAGTGTGTCAATGTAGTAGTAAACAGCTGTAAAGGGTGTAGATTTTCGTAGTTACGGAATGAGATTGTTAAGATCAATATCTCCGTAACTAGCCTGAATTTTTGGCTCAAATTTGGTGAGCCTGCTCAGCTCGATGTACAGATACCCCCATTAAAAGGAATGTAGTTGATTTTGTTAGACCTTATATATTATTAAAGTTCATACACGAATACTTAACAGCTACGAATTAACAAATACAACTGCGAGTCAACAGCACACAGCGCTATATAGCGATATATAACAAGAATATAACAAAATATGAAAATTTAATTTGGCCACTTTTGTAATTTACAATTACTTTGGTGGTTTGCTTGATTGACAAAATTTAATATTTACTTTGACTAAACGATAACTAACAACCTTTGTTACCGATCTCATTAATACATAAATTGGACGGTGCTTCTAGAAGTGATACCATTAAGATTGCTAAACTATACAAGCCACCAGCCATTAGTATTTACATTTTGTGAAATTATGGAAAAAGATCATATTATAAACAAGTTACATGCGTACCTCAAAACTAATTTTTAATTGGTAATGTTCGCACTTTACACAAAGGCCTTTTAATTATGCTAGAACCCTTGCATCTAATACTAACCACCCGCGTGAGCTTATCCAAACCCGAGTGCTTCTCAACAATTACACCATATAACCATCTTCCTGGAGGAAGATCATCTTCCATTATTAAGACTACATCTCCAATATTGGGTTCAGATATCTCATCTTTCCACTTATAACGCTGAAAGAACTGAGTTAAATATTCTCTCGACCAACGACGCCAAAAATCCTGAATCCTTTTTTCAGTTAATTGCCATCTTCGCAAGCTTACAATGTTTGAATTCTCATAATTCACATCAGGCACCAATACTAAGGGTTCTCCTATCAAAAAATGTCCAGGAGTCAAGGGGAAGGGATCCAACGGGTCGACATCAGCGAGCCGTGAAATTGGTCTCGAATTGAGACATGACTCAATTTGAGAAAGCACAGTTGTCATTTCCTCAAAAGCCAGCTTTGATTCACCGATAACCCGCTTAAGGTGATGCTTGGTAGACTTAATTCCAGCCTCCCATAGGCCGCCAAAATTTGGGGAATGGGGTGGAATAAAGTGCCAATTGGTGCCATTAGTCGAAAGCCAATCCGCTATCTCTACTGCAATTGCAGATCTTTCTTCGAAATAAAGATCTTTTAGCTCACGTGCAGCGCCAACAATGTTGGTGCCGTTGTCACTCCATAAGTCTGCACAATGACCACGTCTTGCGACAAAACGTTTAAAGGCAGCAATAAATCCTTGCGATGTCAAATCGCTGACCATTTTTAAATGAACTGCTCTTGTCACCATACAAACAAAAAGGCAAATGTAGCCTTTCGTGGAGTGTTGTCCTCTACCCTTTGCTGACCTTACTGCAACTGGACCTGCATAATCAACTCCACTTCGATAGAAAGGCCTTCTTGGAGCAGTCCGTGTTGCTGGCAATTGACCCATTAATTTTGGTATTGGGCGTGAGGAATATCGAACACAACGTATACATTTTCTAATGTAAAATTTAACCTGTCGCTTCATATCTACGATCCAATACCTAGATCTCAAGACAGTTTGACATTAATTGAATCCCACCATGTAATGTCCTTTCATGGGCATCAGCAATTATTAATTCAGTTATGTGCGACTTTTTTGGCATTAAAACGGGATGTTTCATATCTGTAGAAATATTGACCATCTCCAATCGTCCACCAACACGTAAAATACCATCAGCGTCTATAAATGGGTTCAACGAAGCAATTGTACTTTTCTTACTCATACTTTTGCCTTTATTGATGCATTCAATCTCATCCTGAAAATGTACTCTCTGGTAAAATTTTATGCATATATCACGTGCCTCTCGCAACTCTAAACTTGTCAACCATGGTGGAAAGTGAGGTCTTTGACTACAATGGTGAATCATTCCTATGAATTGCCTACAGACAGCCATAACTCGACACAACCTTTGAAGCTTAGAAAACCTTTCCCATATAGTATCATCGTAATCCTGTACTGCCACACAATACACCCTTTGTGTTCGTTGTTCCAGATTGGTATCCTGATTATCTAGTGGACTGTAATTTATAGTATTATTTTTTAACCAATCTGGACCCTCCTTCCACAATTGCTCGTCGTATTCCTCAAAATAAGCAATGCCTCTAGATGCGCAGTCTGCAGGATTATCACTTGATCGAACATGTGACCACTGACCTCTATCTGTAATGGTCAATATTTCCGCAACTCTATTTCCAATAAAAGTTTTCCATCTACTGGGATGGCTACTTAACCAAGCCAATACGACCGATAAGTCGGTCCAAGCATGGATACCATGTTTTGGTATGGAAAGAACTTCTGAAACTTCCAAAATTAACTTCACTAAAAGGACCGCGCCACAAAGTTCCAACCGCGGAATGGATACTTGTTTTATGGGCGCTACCTTTGTCTTTGCGGTCACAAGATTGACGTTCACCTTTCCTTCTTTATTTACTACGCGCAAGTAGACTGCTGCTGCATAAGCAACATTTGATGCGTCGCAAAAACCATGCAACTCTACAGAAGTATCATCCCTACGCGTTCCAATCCATCTAGGGATTTGGTAACCTGTAACTGAAAGAAGATTGTCTCTATACCTTATCCATTCGTTAAGCAAGTGAGGTGGAAGTTCCTGGTCCCATTCTATACCCGATATCCATAGTTTTTAAATAAAAACCTTTCAGTTATAATCACAGGAGCTAGCCATCCTAAAGGATCAAATAAACGTGTGATATCGGATACAACTCTTCGCTTGGTAATAGGCGCAGTCAATTCAGGCAGATTTAAAGTGTATTCAAAATTATCTGTTGCATTATCCCACGCCAAACCCAAAACCTTCTGCATACTGCCAACTTCGGGTTTTATTTCTAGCCTTTCAACTGTGTTTCCCTTATTTTCTCCTACTTTATGCAGCAACTCTTCATTGTTACTATTCCATTTCTAAAGCTGAAATCCTCCTTTTTTTTAACAAACTGTTCATTTCCTTATAAACTTGAATGCCTTCAGAAACAGACTCACATCCACTCATTAGATCATCCATATAAAAATGGTTTAAAACTCTCGTTGCGGCTAAAGGAAAATCTTTACCATCATCTTGGGCCAACTGCTGCAATGCTTTGACTGCTAGGTAAGGAGCTGACGCAGTTCCAAATGTAACGCGTAGGCTTCTTAGATGGCTCAAGCCCGAACTGTTGCGCCACAATATGCGCTGAAAATCTGCATCCGCTTCTGTCACTTTGTCTTGGCGATACATTTTTATAATGTCCGCTTCTTCTTCAGTCAAAAGTTTATTTTTGCCCTTTGAAGGCTCAGCTTCTAACTCCCAAAATTTTCTTAATATTTCGGTTTCACTCAATTAAGTGTGCATACTTACAACATTATGACATGCCTTGGAGTCTACCAAAGATTCTGATTGAATCTGACCAGATAATATCCACCCGAAAGTGGTGTTTTGAGCTATGGGTGATCCTAAAGGACCCTTGATAACACCATCCTCTAAAATTTGGCTGTATATCTCTGTTCCCAGGAGCATGTCGATTTTATTTGGTATGTAGAATCTTGGGTCTGCCAACCTTATACCTACTAATTCAGGCCACAATTTTACATCAACTCTTGACGAAGGAATAACTATTGTCAATTTGTTTAGAACATGCGCCTTGACAACCAAACTTATTTTAGGATTATGCAGTAACTGGATTCTTACAAAAACAACAGAATTTGACGCTAAAGAAGCGTTGTCATCTGTGCCACTACCTATTCCCGAAATATAAACCTTATTAGGCACCTTCTTTAGACCAAGAGCTTGAACAGTAGACTCGGTGATAAAAGAACGTCTGAGATCCTTGATCCAACAAACATCTTAACGTATGTTGGACTCCGGATTGATTCGTAACTTTGACTAAAGTAGTTGCTAGCAAAACCTGACTACTAGCCTTTGAGAAGTAAGAAACTACATTAGAGGTTTGGTCCAGTAATTCTTCCGGATCAGTGGTTACATACAACAGAAGTACTTATATTCTGTTCGCCTGACTCAATTTCCTCATTTGACATAGATGATTTTAAGACAGATTTGGGATGGAGCAATGAATGATGTTTTCTCTTACATATTCGACATCTAGAGGTTTGACGACAGGTATAGACTGAGTGGTTTGAACCCAAACAATTGAAACAGCCCATTAGTTTGAATAAATTCACGACGGGACTGTACTTCGGCCTTAGCGAAGTTCTTACAATTACTGATTTTGTGATTCTCATTACAATAAGGACATGAAAATGTGGATACATGAAGTGATTTTTGAACATGAATATTAGACGAAGTGCTACGAGATACATTAAGTTTATTGCTCTTTGGCTAAGGCATAATTTGCTCACGTTGAATACAACTAAATCTAATTTCATTTGCTTTACCATCAATAAAAGAACTCAACCAGGCCCTGATTTTAGATTAAAAATACATAACTGTCTTAACGCGAACCACACGTTCTGTAATTGCCCTAATATAAACAAGGTAGAAGCCACGCGGTACTTGGGAATCATGATTGATGAGCGACTCTCTTGGCACAGTCAGATCAATCTAATTAATAGCCGAATCAGGAAACTGATTTGGATTTTCAAAAATCTTAGGTATTCTGCTAGTGAGGTACTGCTCAAGAGAGTCTATGTTGCCTTGGCACAGTCAATTATGATTTATTGTATTCCGGTCTGGGGTGGTGCCTCTAAATCAAAATTTCTTGAGGTAGAACGTGCCCAAAGAATACTTCTAAAAATTATATACTTCAAAAAACTTAGATTCTCTACACACGCTGTTTACTCCCTTGCTGATGTACTAACTGTTCGCTAATTATACGTTTTAAACACCGTATTAATCAAGCACCGAACATTGCCAATCCAGGATGAAGTTTTAGCAAGAAGACGGAAAGACATTGTAGTTAAAACTGGAAAATGTAAAACTTGTTTTGCTAGACGCCAATATGTACACAAATCTTCTTATTTATACAATTACATTAACAAAATTATTGTTATTATTTATTTATTGCATTGCACATGACTTAGATGCTAAATACATAACATAAGTAAGTATAAAACTCCAATATTCATATGCACCTTGATAGGCACAGCAACGTGGAAGAGAGAAAGGCAGATATTTTGTCGTGCAATAGTATAATTTTATGTAGATGTTTATTATGTAATCTATTTATATATTAAATTTATTTAGTAAATTAAGTAAATTTTTCTTCTAAATATTCATTTATCGTATAATAATGTTTGTCGATTAGAAACTCTTTGTTTCATAAATTTAGAGAACTTATTTTCATTATTTATATAGTTTGGGAGTTTATTGTAAATTTTAATTGACATAGGGTATGGTCCAGAACTATGCAATTTTTACGTTGAATTTATTTGGACAAGATTGTTTTTGTATTTGTTTCGTGGAAGATTATGTTTACGAACGTCAATTATTTTTTAATACAAGAGGGGATTTTTTCTAATGAATTTACAAGTTTCTAATATGTAGATGCATGGTAGAGTTAACAATTTCAATTTTCTAAAGAAAGGTTTACAGCTGTCCGTTTGTTTAATATTAGTGAGAATACGAATACATTTCTTTTGGAGAATTAGCAAATCTTGTGCATTGGTACTATTTCCCCAGAGCGTTACACCATAACTTAACCAGGAGTATGCGTAGGCATAATACATTGTGATACCGGTATTCGTATTGGTTGTCTTTTTTATTTCTCTTAGTGCATAAATAAATTTAGATAATTTAGTTTTAATCGTTTCTACGTGGGCTTTCCAATTTATATTTGAGTCTATAACTACACCTAATAGGGGAAATGAATGAACTGATTCTATTTTTATATTGTTGTATATTATATTAATATCTAGCTCTGTTTTTTGTCGGGGTCTAAACTGCATTAATTTAGTTTTTGTAAAATTTATTTCTAGGTTATGATCGTTCATCCATTCTACAATATGGTTTATAGTATGTACGATTTTTGTGTCCAAATTTAGATTACTTCTACAAAATATACACTAAAACAAAATTTTAAGTTAATAACCTCGTAACTAAATGGATTAAAACCTCAACTTATGAAGAGCTAGAAGATCTGATAGCACATTACTATATAGCACACAATAAACGAGCTCTGTGAGGAAAAAAAAAGAGTGGCCTCTCCAATGCTTAAAAGGAGTGGTTCTGCCTCTATATTGTTATGTTTTTCAATTTTACAATGAATAAATATTTTAATTTTCATTTTCATTTTCATAAGATTTAGGACACAAAAATTCTAATGATCTAAATCTATGCTCAAGAAAGTCATTAAAAATAGTGAGAGTAGGTAAGGCATCAAATGTTTCGCTAGCCTTTGCTTCCCGTAATTTTCTAGATTCAGGATCTAGTTTTTGGCTTATTATGTGAATAACAATTATGTCCCATGAGCTAGTGTCTATGCCAATATTTTTTAGAGCATGTAAGCATTCATTTGTAGTGTCTAACATTTCTTTAATAGCACCAGATGACTCTACTTGTAATGGCTTGATACCCATAGAACGCTTTAAAATATTGTCAGCCAAATACTTTTTGTTATCATATCTATTGTAACGGTTCGTTACACTATTATTAATGGAATAAATAAATTAGAACTTATAACTAACTTAAGAACTACATAAAAACTAATTTCAAATATTTAAAACTTAAATCTAATCTTGGGGAAAGCACAAATATTATTAATTACAAAAACTAAAACGCAAACTCGGGCGCAACTGCTAGTTTCGAAATATCTGCGAGCGCGAACGATGAGTGAACACTAGGAAGAAACAGGTTCGACCGAACGAGCGAATATGCCTTTGGAATTTCGCCTCGGCAGTCCGAGCGATATTATCTAAATGCAAGGACGTATTCCTCTTGTAAAAAAATACTTACTAGAATAACTAAGAGACTGTTGTTTAGCTACTTAACTATCTAACACTTGTTTTGAGTCAGTGCTTGTGTTACCCCGGTATCGGGTGAGTGTTGCAACTTGATTATAATGCGTAGTTTTAGCGCTTTGTCTAGTGTCTAGTAATAAGCACCCACTTAATGTTTACTAAGTAAGTAGTAATACCTGCTTAAGTAGTGCCTAAGTATATGCTTATCATTCTTAATCACGCCGTGTGAGTCCTGGAAACGTTTAGTTGTAGACGACAACCGTTCCTTGATATGAAATGGCATACGTATACTTACGCATGACCTTACACGACCTTCATGACTTTCGATGGTCATTGGATTTCATGATTCTTCATTATTATTTATACTGTTATGCCTTGGATTGGATAAACGTAACTAATTAGCATTGGATAATACCTACCTAATTAACTAATTATCAACTTAGAATTTAAAAACTTTATATTAATTATTTGCTTAACTTTAGCTTAAGGATGATTCTGTATGACTGCCGCATCATTAATCACTATTTTTTGCATTAATCATTTCCATTTGCTCCGCTTTTTGCCACTTCCGGCCTGATGTCGCAGTCATAGTTAAGAAATCAGACTTTATTAAAAATGTTCGATTTCCGGGATTTCAGGGTCCAAGATCCGGACTGAAGACCTACCCGTGCGTTTGACCCTATCTTCGCTCTAGCTGTGGGACAACGCCTATTAACCCTACCGCTGCCACCGTGCCGACGTTCTACACTACGTACAACTACGAGGATAGTGGTTTGATTAATTGTCAAACTGAGTATCTTTTCGGTTGCAACTTATGAACTCACTACCCTGAGCTTGTCATCAAAACTAATTAAAACTAATTGCCATTACTCAGGTTTAATTAAGATTAAATTCAGATTTAATATTCAACTTTTTTATTTATGGCTACCCTCTAAATTATTTTGTTTACCGCCTGATCTATAAGGGTACGGTACACTGGCGCCTTACAACGGGTATAATTGCAACCGAAACGTTACCAGTTTATTTAGCATTTTATAGTTTTTATTGGTGTTGGCTCTAAACCTAATTTTAAGGCAAAATTGTGCTAATTTAATAGTTCGCCCTTGTGTGGTTTTGCAAATTTATGTAATTCTTGTAACTATATAACTAAATCTGTAATTGTTAAACAAACTGTTCTTTTCTTATACACTTTAAATTATTCTATAGTAATAAGACCACACATTGGCAGATACAACGTATACCCTGCTTTTAAATCATTAATTGTTGTAGTAAGCTTAGTTTTATTTGCAACACACACTTGATACCGCGTTACAATGTCATATCCAATTAAGTTTCTCTCCTTACAAAAGGCTGAATTGGAATATGAGGTTGAGCTTCGTGGTGGCTCTGGCGATTCAGTTCAAGAATTACGGAAACAAATTGTAAAACTGTCCCAACTGAACGCTTCAGAAGACATAATAGAGTCACACTTAGAACCGAGCGATGACTTAAAGTTTGTGAAAGAGTCTCTTCTTAAAGCTCATAATCATTTATCTAATTTAAAATCTAAATTTGACAAAAATGCTTACATAAGAGTCGAAACCTTGCTAAATCATCTTTACCACCGTATAAATAGAATTAATAACACTTCTGAAGTCGCTGACATTTATAAAGTTTGTGTCTCAAGCTTTAACGCCTACTACAAGGAACTCAACGCCTTGAAACCTCAGAGTTCACAAACTAAAGCCCCGTCCACATCATACGCTGATACTGCTCCAGAACCTTCTACCTTATCTTTCTCTTGTAGTGAGCGGAGCCTTGCAGCAGACATAGGAAAACTTAAATATTCGGGCAAAAGTTGCGTGCACTCTTTCATATTAAAGGTTGAAGAATTTGTTGAGTCACGTGGTATAGCTTTTGACAAAGTGCTCTCGTTGGCTTATGAAATTTTTACTGGTGATGCGCTACATTGGTATCGTTTCAATAAAAGTAGAATAGACTCTTGGCAAGAACTATGTACCTTACTTAAGCAGGATTTCAGTAGTAGCGATTATGACTACAGACTTGCTGCTGAGATTAGATCGCGTACCCAAGGAGAACGAGAAAATATCACAATTTATATCTCGATTATGCATGGACTATTTTCTCGTTTAAGCAAACCATTCTCAGAACCAGAAAAGTTAGAAATTCTGCTTCATAATATTCGGCCATGTTATGCGAGCACTCTAGCAGCTACACCAGAAATTAAAAGTATTGACTCCTTAGTGTCAACATGCCGCAATTACGAAAATGTACAAGCTAGATTCTCTAATTTTCATGAGCCTCCTAGAGTATCTAACAGCACACTTGCTCCCGAGTTTGCTTATAGATATAATTCCTATATAAATTATAAATCTAATTTTCAAAATGATAACAGTGAACAAAAAACAAATTACTCTAACCTTAATACTAACAAAAAACCAAATACTACAACTAGTTCTACTATTTGTCAAAGAGAGTCAAATAATTTCAAACAAAACAAAAACATCACAGTGAACGCGGTTACAGCTGGACCATCTAGGCCCATATATTGTCCGAGATGTAGAACGGATGATCATACTCTTAGTCGTTGTAAGGAAGAACGAATCATAATCTGTTTTAAATGCGGCGAGAAAGATTACCGCTTTCCTGAATGTCCTAAATGTAACCCTATTAATGCACATGATCAAAAAAACGAATAGAGGTGGATTGGAAAGACAGTGTTTCTAAGCAACACTCCCACAAAAATTTTAATGCGTCAGACTGGCAAAGGTGGTTAAATTTTGTTACTTCATTTTCTACTTATAATGCTGTCTCTTCAATCCACGATAATAATGTCAATGTGTCCCGGCCCTATGTCTCCGTTACCATTAATGATAAATCTATTATCGGCCTTCTTGACACTGGGTCCTCATGCACTATATTGGGCAATGGCAGTCACGAATTTTTACTGCATGCAGGTTTTAAACTACATAAATCTGATACCGCTCAGTTCATAGCAGCAGGTGGCGAGAAATTGGAGTCTACAGGAGTTTTACATCTCCCAATCAACTTCTATGATCAAACACACTCACTTAAAATTTATGTAGTCCCTAACATAAAACATTCACTAATACTAGGAATGGACTTTTGGAGACTGTTTGGCCTTTTCCCTAAACATCTGGACAGGATCGTCTATTATAAAGACTCTGATGATATGCTCACTTCTGAACTCGAGCCACAACCCCAAAACCTATGCTTTTACGACCATTTATCACCAAAACAGAAATCTGAAGCTGATAATTTGATATCCCTGTTTCATGAAATATCTTATGAAGAACGTGGTCTAGGTCGTACAACCCTAATACAACATTCTATTGACACTGGGGATGCTGCCCCCATTCGTCAACGCTACTATCGAATGTCTCCAGAGAAACAACGCATTTTAGCCGAGCAACTGGATGACATGCTAAAAGAAGACGTGGTCGAGCCTTGCGAAAGCCCATGGTCATCTCCAGTCCTCCTGACACCAAAGAAAAATGGTGAATTAAGGTTCTGCCTCGACAGCAGAAAACTTAATGCTGTGACAAAGAAAGATGCATATAGTCTACCCTATATCGCAGAAATTCTCGACAATCTACGCGATGCAAGGTATTTGTCAAGCTTGGACCTTTCTAAAAGTTTCTGGCAGATTTTAATAAGAGAGGAAGATAAACAAAAGACTGCGTTCTACATACCGTCGCGTGGAACCTTCCAATTTAAGTCGATGGCCTTTGGCTTAACAAATGCACCTGCTACCCAACAAAGGTTAGTCGATGCCTTATTTTATGGACCTGAATTCGAGCACAGGGTATTTGTGTTCGTTGATGACGTCATCGTCGTTTCTGATAACTTTAACCAACACATTTATCTACTATTGCGAGTTCTTGAAAAACTGAAAATGGCAAACCTAACTATAAACTTCCAAAAAAGCCAGTTTTTCAGGCAACAGCTAAAATATCTAGGGTATGTAGTGGACTCTAACGGTCTACAAGCTGATCCAGAAAAGGTGGAGGCTATTGTTAATTACCCAACCCCTACCAATCGTAAGGAAGTTAGGCGATTCCTGGGTACTGCCTCTTGGTACCGGAGGTTTATACCAAATTTTAGTACCCTGGCAAATCCCTTGAACAAACTGACAACCCAAGGTAAGAATGCCCCACCTTTTGTTTGGTCTACAGAAGCAAATGACGCCTTTCTAAAATTAAAACAATGCCTTGTCTCGACACCCATTCTTTCCTGTCCGGATTATGCTGTACCTTTTGAAGTGCATACCGATGCGAGTGATTACGGTATGGGAGCAGTACTCACTCAAACTTATAATGGCATTGAAAGAGTTATAGCCTATATGAGCAAATCATTTTCACAACCGGAGCGCAACTACAGTGCTACTGAACGCGAGGCGTTAGCAGTGTTAACAGCCATTGAGCACTGGCGTTGCTATCTAGAGAATGGTCTCAAATTTACTATTTATACAGACCACTCCTCTCTAAAATGGTTTCTCAATCTGAATAACCCGTCAGGAAGATTAGCCCGATGGGGTGTAAGACTTTCTGCTTATAACTTCGATATCAAACATCGTAAGGGTTCCGAAAACGTAGTACCTGACAGTTTGTCACGAGCTGTTCCTATATCCGCTATCGATACCGTGACAGAATCACCAATTCAGAAAACTAGCGACCCTTGGTATTTAAATGTATTCGAAGGGTGCCTTAAATCACCTACATCCTTCTTAAATTATCAAATTAAAAACGCTAAATTATTTAGATACACTAAATCTCTTAACCCCTTGACTAGGGAATTTGAATGGAAGGAGGTAGTGCCATTAGAATATCGACAGGAAATAATTAACAAAAACCACTCTGACCCTACTGCTGGGCACTTTGGTATTTTTAAAACGCATAAACGTATTGCCCTAAATTATTTTTGGCCAAGTATGCACAAGGATGTAGTTGATCTGGTGTCTAGTTGTGATATCTGCCTTTCCCATAAACACCCTAACCACTCAACACTTGGTATAATGGGCAAGCCTAAAGATTGCAGCCGGCCATTCCAAATGTTGAGCGTGGACCTTGTTGGACCCTTGCCAGTATCTAAAAGGCAAAACACCTTCCTATTAGTGATAACGTGCTGTTTTTCAAAATACTGCTTACTTTTTCCCATCCGACGAGCGACTTCAGATGTAATCTCTAAAATAATTGAAGAAAACGTTTTCCTCATTCACGGCGTACCCAGCACCATCTTGATGGATAACGGGAGACAGTTCACTAGCATTACAATGAAAAATCTGTTCGAATCTTACAATATACCTAACATTTTCTACACACCTTTGTATACTCCGCAGATTAACACAGTCGAACGCTACAATAAGACCATCGTGACCGCAATATCTACCTTTATTGATGGAGATCATAGGGTTTGGGACACCAACATTCCCAAGATACAGTTTGCTTTAAATAGTGCTGTTAATGAAGTGACAGGATTTACACCCTCATTTTTGGTTTTTGGGCGAGAACTTGTTAGTTGCGGTTCTCATTATGTAGACTCAGACCTTGAAAATCATATCATATTTGCACCCCGTGACAGCTACGCAGAAAACTTAGGAGTTTTGCGAAAATTGTTTGATAAAGTCCATCTATCACTTATTAAAGCCCATTCCAGAAATAGTACTAACTATAACCTTCGCCGTAAAAACGTGGATTTTAACGTGGGTGATGTTGTGTGGAAAAGAACCTTTTATCAAAGCGATAAAGATAACAAATTCTCAAAAAAATTAGCTCCAAAATTTTTAAAATGCCGTATCATTAGAAAAAAATCTAAACTAGTCTATGAACTTGAGGACATGGCTGGGCGGAATTTAGGGACTTGGCATGTAAAAGATTTTAAGCTTACTTAGATTACCTTTAGTCTAGTGGATTTTACTAGCAAAATCCTAACCCAAAAAGGGGGGTATGTAACGGTTCGTTACACTATTATTAATGGAATAAATAAATTAGAACTTATAACTAACTTAAGAACTACATAAAAACTAATTTCAAATATTTAAAACTTAAATCTAATCTTGGGGAAAGCACAAATATTATTAATTACAAAAACTAAAACGCAAACTCGGGCGCAACTGCTAGTTTCGAAATATCTGCGAGCGCGAACGATGAGTGAACACTAGGAAGAAACAGGTTCGACCGAACGAGCGAATATGCCTTTGGAATTTCGCCTCGGCAGTCCGAGCGATACTATCTAAATGCAAGGACGTATTCCTCTTGTAAAAAAATACTTACTAGAATAACTAAGAGACTGTTGTTTAGCTACTTAACTATCTAACACTTGTTTTGAGTCAGTGCTTGTGTTACCCCGGTATCGGGTGAGTGTTGCAACTTGATTATAATGCGTAGTTTTAGCGCTTTGTCTAGTGTCTAGTAATAAGCACCCACTTAATGTTTACTAAGTAAGTAGTAATACCTGCTTAAGTAGTGCCTAAGTATATGCTTATCATTCTTAATCACGCCGTGTGAGTCCTGGAAACGTTTAGTTGTAGACGACAACCGTTCCTTGATATGAAATGGCATACGTATACTTACGCATGACCTTACACGACCTTCATGACTTTCGATGGTCATTGGATTTCATGATTCTTCATTATTATTTATACTGTTATGCCTTGAATTGGATAAACGTAACTAATTAGCATTGGATAATACCTACCTAATTAACTAATTATCAACTTAGAATTTAAAAACTTTATATTAATTATTTGCTTAACTTTAGCTTAAGGATGATTCTGTATGACTGCCGCATCATTAATCACTATTTTTTGCATTAATCATTTCCATTTGCTCCGCTTTTTGCCACTTCTGGCCTGATGTCGCAGTCATAGTTAAGAAATCAGACTTTATTAAAAATGTCCGATTTCCGGGATTTCAGGGTCCAAGATCCGGACTGAAGACCTACCCGTGCGTTTGACCCTATCTTCGCTCTAGCTGTGGGACAACGCCTATTAACCCTACCGCTGCCACCGTGCCGACGTTCTACACTACGTACAACTACGAGGATAGTGGTTTGATTAATTGTCAAACTGAGTATCTTTTCGGTTGCAACTTATGAACTCACTACCCTGAGCTTGTCATCAAAACTAATTAAAACTAATTGCCATTACTCAGGTTTAATTAAGATTAAATTCAGATTTAATATTCAACTTTTTTATTTATGGCTACCCTCTAAATTATTTTGTTTACCGCCTGATCTATAAGGGTACGGTACACTATGCTTTAGTTGATTCCAACAAACCTGATAATTGGTGGCGGTGATAGATACATGACGCAAGAGATTTTCTGATTCACCTGTTAAGTGACTTTTTAAATAATGGAGCTTTTGCACATCATCCAAGGAATCGTTCTTATGGATCAATGAAACAAATAAATCTCTAAAAGTAGCCCATTCAGTGTACAGGCCAGAAAACAGAGGTATAGAAATTTTTGATAATTTGACAAGACAAGTACTATTATTAGATCTATTAGTTTCAGATACATTTCTTTCATTGGCACCATTTTGTGAAATTCTACTTAAGCTTTCTTTCAAAATTGTCTTATAATCAAAGTATATTTCTTCTGTTGCTTCGTATATATTATCTGTCTCATAAATGGACTCCTTTATATATTTCGTATTATACTCACTAATAATTTGCCGATGAGTCTCACAAAATGTTTGCCATTGCTGATCCAAATTTTCTAAACGTGTCTCAATGTATGCAAGAGTTAAACGATCCTTAGGGGATTTCTTAAAATTAGTTATTCCTTTAGATATAGTAAGTTGACTGTCAATTTGTAACTGTATCAAACTTTCCATATTTAAATTAGCTATAAAAAAAATTACACAAAAGTCAAAGTCAAAAGTCAAAAATCATTTATTCAATTCAGGACAAAATTGCCACCTAAGAACGTCAATAACAACATTATAGGCCCCTAGGGGGCCAGAACATGTCTCCTTATTTTTTGGGCCCTACTAGCGCTTCGAGACAAGACACAGACAATCTGGCAAGTGCTGAGAAGAAACGCCACACAAAAAATATAAATCAAAATAAACAGGTAGGTACATCAGTTTAGTGCAGGCTGGACTGACCATACATTCTTATCATCAAGATAGTCTGGAATTTTATAATACCCCTTAGACATCAGTGTAGTTTTGACATGTGACTTAAATTTATTAATAGGAAGTTTGGTAACATTGTAAGGTATATTATTGAAAAATTTAATACAATTTCCCAAGAATGAATTACTTGTTTTGGCCAATCTAAAGTTTGAGACTATAAGCTTGTTTTTGTTTCTGGTGTTATATGAATGAATATCACTTTTCTTTATAAAAAGATTTAAATTTTTGCGTACGTACATGATATTATCAAATATGTATTGAGAGGCCACAGTGAGTATGTTAATTTCTTTAAAGAAATCTCTCAGAGATTCACGCGGACTAAGTTTGTATATAGCACGAATAGCTCTTTTCTGTAAAATTAAGATGGTATCGATGTCCGCAGCAGAACCCCACAAGAGAAGACCATAAGACATAATACTATGAAAGTAACTGAAATATACCAGCCTTGCCGTTACAACGTCAGTTAGATGTCTAATTTTTCTAACCGCAAAGGCAGCTGAAGTAAGTCTCCCAGCCAGAGTGTCAACATGTGGTCCCCATTGCAACTTCGAATCCAATGTAATGCCCAGAAAAACAGTGGAGTTTGATAGATCAAGTTTTTCACCATTTAGTAAAATTACTGTGTTAGCTTGTTTTACGTTAGGCATAGTAAATTTAATACATTTGGTTTTTTTTGTATTAAGAAGTAAGTTGTTACTTGTGAACCAATTTAATACCTTAGAGAGAGCTCCGCTTACATCGTCAAATACCTCTTCGCCTCTTTTTAATTTGAAGATTAAAGAAGTATCATCAGCAAACAGAACTATCTCACAGGAGTCTTTAGAATAGAAAGGGAGATCGTTAATATAGATCAAAAATAGCAACGGTCCCAATATTGAGCCCTGGGGCACTCCCATTTGAAGCGGGGCGCCAGAAGAGTTAGTACCATTAACGTTTACTGTTTGTAATCTGCCTGAGAGGTAAGAATTTAACAATTTTGATGCGTTATTAGATACACCGTAATGTTTTAGCTTCATAATAAGTGTTTGGTGATCGACACAATCAAACGCCTTCGATAAATCACAGAACACACCTATCGCATCATGCTTATCTTCATACGCATCCAAAATGTGTTTGACAAGTGCCACCCCAGCATCTGTTGTATTTCTACCTTTAGAAAAACCAAACTGTTTCTCGTGCAGTAAATTGTTAAGTTTAAAATGGGAGAGTAATTGAATAAATATAACTTTTTCAAAAGTTTTACTAAAAGCAGGTAGAATGGAAACTGGCCTGAAATTGCTTGGGTCACTTTTTTCTCCTGATTTGAACAAAGGTATAATCTTACTATATTTCATTAAAGTAGGGAATTGACCTTGATCAATACATTCATTGAATAAATGTGCTAAGTGAGATGCTACGAGAGGTATAATGGGTTTTATTGTGTCAGTTGATATGCCCCACATATCCTCAGTTTTTTTCTGTTTCAATTCCATAAAAGTTTTGACTACCAT
Organism: Anania hortulata; assembly: GCA_963576865.1. NCBI lineage: Eukaryota > Metazoa > Arthropoda > Insecta > Lepidoptera > Crambidae > Anania > Anania hortulata. The sequence continues at coordinate 18,877,836 of OY756402.1, read as the reverse complement.
TACAGGATTAATATGAGTGAAATCAAATGAGGAGTTGCACCCGCCAACACTGGACACAAGCAGTGATTTTGCATGCAGAGCAGATGAATTAAGTTGTTTTGTGGTTTCGACAGGTATATTACAGAAGTAATTTTCGAAAGCGCCTGCCACCTCATCATCGGATTTAATATGCTTATTATCAAATTTTTGTGTAAATGTGTGATCGCGATGTTGTGTTTTACAAGTTTCTTTGTTTATAATATTCCAAGTCTCTTTAATTTTATTACTCGATTTATTAATTTTTTCACGTATATAATTAGATTTAGCTACCATACAGACCTTTTTAAATAACTTTGAGTATTTTTTAACATATTCTACAAATACTAGGTCATTATTCCTTTATACTTTTTGATTATATAGTTCAAACATTTTGCTCCTACTGATATATATACCAGCAGTAGCCCAGTCACTGAATTTCGGTTTGAAATTGTTTATGACTAATTTCTTTTTAGGAAAGTTTTTGTCAAATTCGTTTTTGATTAGTTCAAACAATTCTTCATATAAGTTATTAACATTGTCATCAACATAAGGTAATAGCGGTATTTTATCACTTAAATTTTTCTTTGCGAGTATCAGTGACTGGTCTATATTGAATAACACTTTTAGACGGCACAAAACGGTGTTCAAACGTGACTGAACTGAACTGACCGCAGTGATCAGATTTTACAAAATTTACGATAGATTTCTTAATCACAACACAGTTACATAAAACATTATCCAAGCAAGTAGCTGTTGTAGCAGTAATTCTAGTCGGGTAAATACAGGCTTTAAATTAAAAGATTTAAAAAGACTTAGAAACCTAACCCGATAGGTTTTTTCTTCATCTATGATATCGACATTGAAATCTCCACATACAATTTATTAGTAAATATATAATAAATACCTTCTTTTTATTAGTAAATATTTTCCTGAGTAATTCTTCCATTATAGACTCAAACAATGTAAAATTACCACTTGGGGGTCTATAAACACAAATAACAATGTAATCGTCCAGCTCTGTACATGATATCTCAATAGTTCGCTCGACAGAGAGAGATACAATATCTTTTCGCTCTTTTCATTTTAAGTTATTATTAATTAATATTAGTGACCCGCCACGGATGGCGTTCTCCCTTGAGAACGAACTAATAAGGCTACAATTATCTATGTGCAAAATAAGTTCATACTTTTTGAGCCAGTGCTCAGTTACACATAAAACCTGAATATTCATTTCTTGTACAAATAGTTCAATTTCTAAGTCTTTTCCAGATAAGCCTTCTATATTTTGGTGCACTATGTTTAAATGATTTGAATCTTCTAAGCTCGCTAGGTTTTGTAAGCAAGAGTTTTCCTCTATTGTCTGAATGTCTAATTTAAATAATTATTAATTGGAACGGATTCCAAAGGTCGAATATTCATGTCAATTGTCTGCTCATTATAAGCAGACTTGGTAGCCAAGTTCTTGGCTAAACAATCTAAACAATATGATAGCGATAACGCTATTTGTCTTTTGAGATAATTATTGACAAAATAACTATCTCTCGTCAGCTAAATCTTATTTTTAAAATAATTATTTATGTCAATAACATGGAATTTATATTCATTATAAGATGTCAATTTATGAATGTTCAGGTTAATTTTATACCTTAAATTATTTTCTTCATCTGGCAAACCGCTACTATAAGGTAAGGTGAACCAAATAATTTTACTTATTTCTAACAGTTGCAAACTCTCAAAATAATGTAATAATTTCTTTTTGTTAACATTACCTCTATTACCTATAAAAATTATTAGGGTAGAATTTTCACTAAATTTAAAAGAGAGTATTTTATTAACAATTTCCTCATAGGATGCTCCGGGCATGCAGTGATTAATCACACTTTGTCCCGTATAATGTGCAAGTAGGTGCCCCATGTTCTTACCGATCTCGTCACTAAACATAACTATATTATTTGCTGATTTATGGGGAGTTTCAGTAGGCAGGAAACAGTTGGATTGTACATCAGATAGATTGAGAGGGCTGGTAGTCGTTTGAGTGAGTGATGATGACTCACACCCTGACTGAACAAGTTTCAATGGGTTGGAACCTGAATTGGGATAATTACAAGTATTACAATCACAGGAGGTTATAATATTAGTTAACATCGGGATGTGTTCACCATACTCTTTTTTGGTACATTTATATGTCTCGGTCATAATTTTTAATGAATGTTTGAGATTCTCTAATTCATTTTCTAATTTCAATATGTCACTTTCATATTTTGTCACACTTGTTTCTAACAATGTAGAACATGCATCAAGCTCATCATCAATTTGCCTTCTCTCTTTTATATATTTAACCTTTGTAAATAATAAATTCTGTTTATTCATTAATTTGTTTGATTTTTTAATAAACCTATTTAATCTAACATATTTCTTAAATTTGTTCTTACTGCACCTCGAAATCCCATGCTGAGGTTGAAGAAGGGGAAAACACACAAAAATATGTAGGTAATTTATTGATTAAAACACCAAACAAATAATACCGTAAAAACACAATAGCAGCACTTTAGCATAAGTACAATTTCACTAGCTCGAATCGTCTAAGTCCAATGAGATTTTCAATTTCGGACTTAGCATAAATCGTGCGTAGGTTCCCCGTAAATTAATATTTACAAAACTATTTTAAGTCTAAATCAACACTAAAGTCCACCAAACTATCTTGATTACTTGAAAATGCTAAGTCAAATTGTCTATGTAAATAAAGTTCAATTTTCTTTAAATTATTTGTTTCACTACAAATTTGCACCAAGTTAAACTGTTCATGTAAATAAGGTTCAATTTACTTACAATCTGTCACTGCACTCACTGTGTGACCTGTGTGTCCTGATTTTAAAATTTTCCTCGTTCCTCAATCCTCCTGTCTCGATATTTCACTCGTAATTCCACCTGTCGGCCCGACTGCTTAACTGTGCCTTTCCGGTTTGGTATTGGTACAACTTCCGTTCCAGTTTCTTAAAACGCTCCGAGAGCCTTGATGGAAAAACTCAGAAACAGCACCATCGACGACAATCGGCCGCCTAGTCGGTACCGCAGTTGGATATGACAAAGCCTCTAGAATGCCAATCCGGCATCTGAAGGACCATGTACAAATCCCAAAATTTATCTTGAATAATAGTAAGAATAAAACCACTATCAAGATTCAAGCAAAGAATATATATTATTAAAGTTCATACACGAATACTTAACAGCTACGAATAAACAAATACAACCGCGAGTCAACAGCGCACAGCGCCATCTAGCGATATATTGTGTAAAACTACTTGCTTATACGCGGCAAACTAGAAGGTTTAAACAATGGTCATACCTTTTCGACCCATAGTAATGGTACTTTTACCCGTTGGGTATTTCTTATTTGGGCCGGCCGATCCCCTTTTTTATAATATTTTATTATTTATTTTAGGAACAGTTTATTTATTTGTCGACTTTTTAATTTTATGGACATTTAGTCTTACAGCTGTGCACAGCATTATTTTTTAATAGGGACATGTTTTAACATATTTTTGATGTCCAACGATTTTCACAGAGAGATGCTCGTCTACACCATGATCAAATTGCAGGATCTGTACCCTATACTGTACCTTGTACCATTTTTAAACACCTCCGTACGGTTCATCTTTTAAGATTTTTTATGATCTCCAACTGCCTTTACAGAGAAATCTCGTTTGCACCATGATCAAGCTGAAGGATGTGAACCTGTACCTGCTTTCATACTTTGTGTGTCCTACCGTGTATTATTTGTCTTTCATTAACATCTAACTCGTTTCGGTACAAACTAAAACTTTAAACTTAACTTCACTTTCAAATTAAATCCTTCAGCACCAATTTTTTGTTTCTGTTTGAGTCATCAGTCCAATTGGTTAACAAAATATTTTTACTGAAAATATTCCCAACTAAATAAAATCATTACAACCATACCAAACCTTTTACTGCATATTCCCATCATAAACTTGCATTTATACGCTCTTTTCACAATAATCTCACTTACTTCGGAAATGTAACTAATGTTATCTGGTAAAAATATATTTATTACATTCCCATTAACCAATTCAAATGATGTCATTATTATGTACCGTCAAAACTATTAAAATAATGTTTCAATACGAATGCTTTTGACACGAATTGATTAACCGAATTAGTTTTTGTTTTAAAATGTCGCAAATAATATTTGTTTGTGATACTAATCGAATATGTCTAAACAATGGCATACCTAACATGATGTAAGTGTGTAATATCAAATTCATTCTAGAACATTACCGCTAAATCGGTACTTCGGCTTCCGACTAATATAGAACAGGAATCGTATAACATTTCGCAACAAGAAACTTGTAAAACAAAATAAGCGCTGATGCATGACATGTGTTGCTGAATATGGTGCTACGCTCTGACCAAATACCATTCCTAATATGACGCAAACAAAGCATTGAAGTAATGTAACCCTATCAACCTATATTTAATACCTACACAAAATGTATTAAACCGATATAAAAAATTTATAAAATTATAAAAATAAGTATTGAGTAGATGTAACATTTATATTCCTTAAATAAAATGGTCCTATTGAATGCATTGCAATACGTTTGGAACAACGATTGACTTAATGTAAAGCATTTTCAACCAGTCAACTAATGAAGTAGATTGTATTTCTATCAATAATAATAATAATATGTTAAGCAAGGATATATTAGGAATCATTATCTTAAAAATATTATTGACTTTTCTACGGTATTTTTTTTTTAAATTTTGTATTATAGTAGTAGTTGAAGTTCAATACAACTAAATAATATTCAGATTTGAATGATTCTTCAGCAAATTATAAATCATCGTTTCACATTTATAAAATTTTGTTAAAATAAGAAATGATGTGCAAGTTATTGTTTTTTGTATAAGTAATATATACTTAGAATGATGTCAAAAATCAATTCTGTAATACTATTTAAATACTCGTTAGTACTTAATATTTCAATTAATTTAATTGCCAACGAGAAAAACAAAAGTGTGTAATTTAATTTAAAGATTAGGTAAAGACTAATGGAAATACTAAATGACAGAATAAGGTAATAGCGAGTGTGTAACATGAATAAATTATTTGGAATACCATTGAAATTTTGTCAATAAGTTTAGTACACTGTTTTTATTTACCGCAAGTATACTGCAATAATTGATAAGAAATACTATTATTCATTTGAAAATTCGTTTCAGATTTTATATTATTATATTAATTTGGTGTAGACATGCTAAAAAAAACGAATGTTCCAACTGTTGCAATAAGAAAAATGATTTAGAAAACTGGAATAAAACGTATAATTAGTATAAGCTATTTGTAAATGAAAAATAAAAATCAAAGTGACCTATGCAATGTTCGGATTCGAAAAATAATGTAATTATAAAGTAATAATTTTCAAAAATATCAGGAAAAGATCTAAAAGTTTTATTGAGAAAACTTTTTTTTTTTACAGAACTTAGTGAACAATACCTACCAATCCTGAGCACATACTTGTCATGCATGGTGTGACCTATATAATAAAAAAAATTGAATAAAAAAAAATTAAATTATTTTTGTTACTAGTTTTAAAAGATTTGAAAGTTGAATAAAATTTTACGTTAAATCGCAAAAATAGACAACAACTATACATGGCCTTTTAACGAGTCTTTAAAAATTTTGAGTATATTTTGATAATATGATTAAACTTTACCAGCAAATAAAAAATATTTGTTTTAGATAAAGATCTGAAAAGATATATGGATGTTTGATTTACTATAACACGTTAGCACATAGTATAATTTTAAATACATATTATATCGTTTATATTGCGCACATTAAAATTGGAAAGTGAAAATTTTAGTTAGTTACGGAAAAATTAAAAATATATTTATGCATGTAAAATGTAACCCGTCTAGTTAAATAAACTTACTTTACCTTAACTGGTGTAGTGGCCACTAACAGTAAGTAATATTAAGGTAAAGTTTCCTATTACGGAGGTATTTCGTGACATTGGAAAGTAAGACAAAAAAATAAGCGTTTCTAATAAACGTGCAAAGTTATAAAAAATACTGTTGACTAGATTAGGGATTGAAATTTATTTTATTCTTAACACTTTTTTACTATGAAAGGGTTTTACTATTTAAAAAAATATATGAAATACGCAAGTCGATTTTCCCTATTACGGAGGTATGATGAAGGTGAGAGCCTAAAACGGAGGTAGTCGGTTCTTAATACGGAGTATAGTAATTTATGTCACCTCAGAATGTTGACTTGTTATGATTATGGGCTTAGTTATATATAACTAATACATTTAAATTTAATAGATTGCGTATGCTATTGCTGCATAATAATAAATATACTAAAACAAAACTTTATATTTTGTAAGACTTATTGTATGTCTGTTTTGTACCAAATAAATGATTTTCTATTTCTATTTTCTATTTCAAAAGAAAGTTTAATGTAGTCTCTATATAAAATTAGAATTACAAAGGAGTTAGTACTCCTCCGTGTGCGAGTTCAACTGGCGCTTTTAAAAAGTAGATGTATTAAATTACTAACGCAGGTATAACATTTTAATGGAACCCTAAATCTTAATTTTGAATAACTCCGTAATAGGTTATATTAAGTTTCTTTTACGGAGCCATGCCCACTGTATTAGGAGTTCAAAGAGCCTAACACGTAGGTACAAACATTTACTACCTCCGTAATAGGATAAAAATTCGTGTTGTTTAATCCTAATTCAGACCCATCAAAAATTTGCTATATGAACAGTGGAAGTAATTTATATAAACGATACCAGTTCCGTCATTTAGATTTGTGAACCTCAAGTAAATATCTATACACAATCAACTGGTTTTTGACAAATTAAAATACTCCTTTTTATTTTACTTTTCAAAGAACTCGTACAAAACACTTGACTGTTTCTATGTTAAAATAAGGTACCTAGTGCATAAAGTATACCACAGAAAAATGTTTCTAGTTTGTGAGATTAAAAATGATTTCAAATAAACTTCGAGATCTTGAAATAGTTTATTATAGTTAAAGCTATATGCAAATAAATAAAATACAGTATTTCTCCTATTACGGATGAGACCACCGTATTAGAATCACCATTTAAATATGTTACCCTATTACGGCGTTGGTTTGTTTATCGTATTTTAGTTGTACAACTAGTTTTAAATAGAAAAAAACCTAAATGTATCGTGAGTGTGTTAATAAGAAAAACTTATGAACGCCTTAGTCACCAATTTCCATGCTATTTTATACCTAAAACTTAGCTGGCAAAATACGAGTGTACTTACCTTAGTCGCTCCGCGTTTGTATGAAATGTCCTGCCGAATCGACGCCGTGGCACAAACTGTTTGATAATAATTGCTACCTGCATGTGGTATTTTCAAACGTCAGGTATGTCATTCATTATTAGATTTTAGATAACAGAAGTCTATTTTCGTGCACTTGTGCTCATTACAACGAAAGTAAAACACGTAAATAAAAATACCTCCGTATTAGGTGCCAATTTTGACTACCTCTGTAATAGGAGACTTTACCTTATAAAGAATAAAATAAAATTAAAGTAAAACGTTAATATTTGCGCCACTATCTTAATCGCCATCACTCTGTGTGAACTCCTCCCGGCGCCCATCACCTTCATCTAAACCATCACTACGACACGTACTCTCCTGGCAGCGGCCGGGCGACATCAGAAAGTATAGATCTCTTCGTTATAGGATATCTCATCTCAGGTAAGTTTACTGTAATTTTAAATGTATCATCTTTTCTATCCCATGTTAAACCTTCTTCTTCTTCATCTATACGGTCAATCCCGGTTGCGTCCAAAGCTATTGCTTTGGAGCCCACGGTCCGCTTTCCTTGATTTACTCCTCCACTTCGCACGGTCTTAAGCGTCTCTAGTTGTGAGATCATTGGCACGCATGTCAGCCCTCACAACGTCAAGCCAGCACTTCTTGGGTCTACCCCTTTTGCCAGGACCTGGCGGTGGCGGCATGGCCAGACATTTGTTTCCTACGTAGCTTGCCGGTTTCCGCAAAACATGGCCGTACCAGCGTAGGCGACTCTCCTGCAGTTTGTCTGCAATATCACGGACACAAAGGCTACCGCGGATGCGCGAGTTCCTCACGCGGTCCTTTCGCGTGACTCCGCACATCCACCGCAGCATATTCATCTCCGTGACACGCAGCTCCTGCTTGTGTCGCTCAAGTAGCAGCCATGCTTCGCTGCCATATAAAAGGACTTTAAGCTTAACCGGCATTCTGGGGTCACAAATGACACCAGTCACCTCTCGCCATTTGGCCCACGCAGCAGCAATGCGTGCTTTGACGTCGCAATCGATGTCTCCGGACGCGTGAAGTACAGATGTGAGTCTCTGATGCTGTCTGACACAACGTCTAATATCACACTGACCAGAAACGGGCTGAGGACGGAGCCCTGGTGTACTCCGACGGTGATGGGGAACGGTTTGGTGTTGCCAACAGCGGTCCGAACCACAGAATCGGAGCTGCGGTACATGTCTCGAATAATGTCAATATATGCCTCGGGGACCCCTTTGGATCTCAGTGCCCACCAGATCACCACTCGAGGGACACAGTCAAAGGCCTTCTGCAGATCAAGAAAGAGCAAGTGCAGAGGCGTGTTCTTCGTCCTGTATCTCTCCATGACGGTCCTTAGGGCGAAAACAGGGTCCATAGTACCGTTGCCAGGACGAAACCCATATTGACACTCCGAGACATCACACTCCTGTCGGATCCGGGAGTCCATAATCCGCTCAATGAGCTTCATGGTGTGGGACATGACCTTTATACCGCGGTAGTTGCCGCACTCTTGCACTGATCCCTTGCCTTTAAAGACCGGAGTAATAATACTCATTCTCCATTGGCTCGGAATCAGCCCGTTTAAGAGTATGCGGTTGTAAAGGTAGGTTAGGATGTCCACACCAAGAGGGCCTATCGCCTTCCAGGCTTCGATTGGGACTCCATCGGCTCCGACAGCTTTACGATTCTTCATGCGGCGAAGAGCGAATTGGACTTCTTCAGGCGTTACCGGTGATACTAGTCCCTGATTCGGAGGGAGGTCCGGTGGCTGCACCTCTTTGTGCTGCTTATTCAGCAGCTCATGGAAATAAGAACGCCATCTCTCCTTCACCGCAAGGTCCTCGCATAACAGGTTGCCCCCAGGGTCTTTAACACAGCGACACTGGGAAATATCCTGTGCCGCTTTGACCCTGGAGCGCGCCAACTTATAGATTAGCTTGTGCCCCTCAGACGATTCCAACTTGTCATAGAGCGTATGAAAGTGGTCTCGCCTGACTCTGGCTACAGCTCTCTTAGCAGCGCGTTTTGCACCCTTGTACGCGTCGTGGTCTTCAGAAGATCTGGACGCTTGCCACTTTTTAAAGAGGGCTTTCTTCACCCTAATCTCCCCTTGGACTGAGTCGTTCCACCACCAAGTCTCCTTGTCACATTTGCGACCGCCCTGAGATAAGCCAAGTACTGCTTTCGCTGCACCAGTGACGGCTGCCTGAATCCTATCCCAGTATTTTTGGACTGGTTTGCCATCACTACCGTCGCACTTGTCGCCGATAGTTAAGGCGAACTTCTGGGACGTGTTTTCATCAAGCTTCATATCCCCTCCTTCTGCATTACGACCACCGTACCCAAAACCACCATGAACACGCTCAAACTCCTCACACTGTTCACCCACATGACCGTTCAGGTCGCCACCCACAACAATTCCCTGCGACAACGGGATACCGCTAAGCACTCCACCGAGTAGATCCCAGAACGCCATCCTGTCAGCCTCGCCACAGCTCGCCGGCCTTTGGTGCGTAAGCACTTATCAAGTGGGTGACAACCCTTTCGACAAGCACCCCCACGACCATCAGCCGATCGCTGTAGCGTTTTACTTCCAGAATGTCGTTCTGCAATCCTCCGGAGAGGACCACGGCCACCCCATTCGCTCCACCAGGTGCACCCGTGTAGATCAGTTTGTAGCCATTCCCAATTAACCGGGATCTGCTGCCTTTCCACCGAGTCTCCTGCAGGAACGCCACGTCCACCCTCCGCCTGAAGAGTACGTTCGGCCAACTCCCTCGCGCGTCCGGTTAGCGTGCCAATATTTAAAGTTGCGAAGCGGAGTTTCCGGTGTGGGGCTCGGGCACGGTAGCCCAAGCCCACTTGTCACAGGAGTCGGGCGATGCTCCTGCGCGCCGTTTTGCGGCGGCGCCCTATCAGTGACATTATCTTTCTGTGACGCACCATGTTGTGTGGCAGGGTTGGCTTTTACAGGAGCGACTGCCGTCCGACCCCCCAACCCCGAAGGGAAAGCCTGCGCCAGAGCCTCGTCCGTTGTTTGGCAGGTGCACCGACTGGCAGGTGAGGTTGGCTTGGGCCCAAAAGGTCTTGGTTGGGCCCCTTACGCCCCATCTATCCCATGTTAAACCAAGAATCTTTATAATTTTATCAAGTTTTATTTCTATTTTATCTTGTGTGCTTTTTTCTTCTTGTAAGTATTGTAAAACTTCTTCAGAATTGCTTGACCATATTTGCATGTTAAATCCTCCCCTTTTAAGTACAGTTTTAATTTCTTCACACATTCTCATTGTTGCTTCAATGCTTTTATTTCCCGCCATTAAATCGTCCATATAAAACAATGTTTTGATTACAGTTGCAGTATCAAGTTTAAAGTTCTCGCGGCTAAATACGGAGCTGCTGCCGTGCCAAATGTCACTGTTGTTAAATCGTAACATTCAAGTTCCTTTTAAGGGTCATCTCGCCAAAGTATGCGCTGTAAACTTGTGTGTTCTTCTGTCATATTTATCATACGGTGCATATTTTGTTTCTGCGCCACGCTATGATAAGGCTTCGTAAATCAGGTTGTAAAACAGGTCCCACCATCATGGTGTTATTTAAAGAATGTCCATTAGAACCTTGTGCAGACGCATCATAAACTACTCTGACTACTTGTCTCTTTGTCTTCGCGTACTACCGCATGATGAGGAAGATAAATTGAGTGTTTGTCATCTTTTGTATTAGATTTCTTCATATGACCCATTTCTTTGTATTCACTAATGACTTTCACGTATTCTTTTTTAAATTGTGTATTATTTTAATATTTCTTTTCTAAACTCTTGAATCTGTTTATTGCTTATTGTTTCGTCTCTCCACGCAATGTATTTTTTTTTTCGTTACTCTGCTTCAAAGGTAAATGTACTACGAATCTCCCGCTTTCATCTCTCCTAGTAGTTTGTTTGTATATCTCTTCACATCTTTCTTCTTCCTTTGTTAGTAATTTCTCCTTTTTGTACAAATCTGATTCTATTTCCCAGAACCTTCTTAGCAAATCATTGTCTTCTGCTACCATACTTGTAACGTGTAGTGAAATTAAATTGTGATCATTTTCTTCGTTTTCCTTTTAACCCGAGAGTATCCACCCCAAACATGTCTTCTGAGCCACTATTCCATCTGGCATTCTAACTAGTCCTTTTTCAATAATCTTACAAAAGATGTCTGCGCCGAGTAACATGTCAATTTTACTAGGCGTGTGATAGTAGGGTCAGCTAGTTGTAATGTTTCGAGCTCTGGCTGGTCCATCACGATGTTTTTCGTCTTATATTTTCTTTAACACATAAGCCTTTATATGTATAGTTTATTTTTCATGGTATCGCGACTTCACTGACAGGTCAACTAGGTGTTTGATAGGTATCTTAGTTCCTTCTCCTACTCCAGAGACAGCACCGTTGATATGAGTCCTTTTCAGACCCAATAGTTCAACTACTCTTGCAGAAACGAATGAAGCCTCTGACCCTTGGTCGATTAAAGCACGAAGCAGGTGTGTGTTACAATAATTCGCTGTGACCTCGACTTGTGCTGTTGCTAGTAACACTTTACGACCAGGTTGTCCATTAGAGAAGTGTGCAGTTGTAATCTTCTGTTCTGGTTGTAAGTTCTCTTCTTGATTTGTGTTCTTGGTTTGGTGTAAAAGCGAATGGTGTCTTCTTTGACAGACTCTGCACGATGTTTTTGATCTACATTTGTATACTATATTATATTATGATTTGGAACAAGACAGTTAAAACATAGAATCTTCTTCTTTACAAATTCGTGTCTCTTGTCCACAGATTGTTTTGCATATTCCTTACAATTGAAAATGTAGTGGCCAACCTCGTTGCAATAGGTACATGTTTGTTGTGAATTTATACTCGAATGTGCAGAATGAATCTCATCATTGTCACTACTTTCCGACATAACGAAGAATGATCTTTGCGTCGAGGACTTCTCTTTAAAGGCGTTGTAATTGGAGCTATAAGTTCTAATGTTCGGAATTTAGACTCAAGAAATTTCTTCATTTCAGGCCATGTCGGTAGTTGATCAAAATTATCCTTATGAGCCTGATGTTCCCAGTCTTTTAATGACTCTGAATCCAACTTCTGTCCCACCAGAAATACTATTACTGGATCCCAAGAATCAGTACTAATTTTTAAATTATTCAGACTAGTTATGCATTCCGCTGTAGTATCAAGTAGTACTTTAATTTGACTCGCCGACTGATTAATCACTTTTTGCTGTGCAAATAACCTTTTTAAGATCGAACTTACTATCATTTTTCTATTTCCAAACCTTTCTCTAAGAATATTCCAGGCCTGTGTGTAGTTACTTCCGGTTGTTTGTATATTTCGTAATAACATTTCGGCTTCTCCAGAGACACTAGTTTTTAGGTAATGTTGTTTTTGTACATCGCTTACTGTCGTGTTGTGTACAAGTGCTTCGAAAAAATCCTGATATGTAGGCATTCTTCATATTTTCCCGTGAATGTAGGTAATTGTATCGTAGGTAGCTTGGCGAACGGCTGTTGCTCAATTTGCGTAGATGTAGACAAGTTTGCAGAATTGTTTGATGACCGCTGTGAAGTTACCGTTCTTGACAAAAGATCTGTTAAATCGGCTCGTAAACAATGATACAATTCTTCGATTTCATAATATTCTTCATTAAGAAAATATGGAAAAACTCCCCGTTGGTCGCGCGGTGTGCATCTGGTCAGATTGTTATGTGCCTGCTATGTTCCAATCATCTTCGATAGACTTCACTCGAGTTTTTATATAACCTTCCGTCAGTCTTTGTTTTGGACATTTCTTAATGTTTATTTGCGCTTTTTGTAATATTCTGGCCACATCTTCTAAAGTGTGTCTCAGGCCGTGGCTCAAGCTGAGTGAGGTCCCATTATCCCGGACATCACAGGCACATAGTGGCACCGCTTGGTTTACTTTTTTTTCTATTATAAATTTATTTTGTTACTCCTTTTTTATTTTATTTTTTATTTTTAATTTAAATAATGTATTGTGTCTTTTACTGTTTGTGTGTGATGTCCAATGTATAATAAATGTCTTTCTTTCTTTCTTTCTTTCTTTCTAAAGTCGAGTCTCGATTTTTGCTGAAAGCAGTCGCGCCGATCGCGTACTATACGTGTGTGAAGTACTGACAAATCATAACATCGCCGTCGCCGCGGCCGAGACGCGATGTCCGCGATGACCCACTTATTATTACGCAAGCCCTAAACAACGACTCAAGTAATTGTTAAGGCTAAGTCACACTGGTTACTTATATTTTAATTAACCATGGCTACCCAAAGTCCCATAAAATTAAAAACAGAGACTGAACACATTCTCTACAAACATTACTGCGATGAGAAAATGCCTGGAAAGCGTTGTCAATGATTTGCAGAGTAAATTAGAGCAACTCCAACAACAGTTGCAAACTTTAATAGAGCAAAAACTTAATGATAAAGAAGTCCCTTCAAAAAGCTCTCCCCAACCTGTGGAATATACCACTGACGAAGAAGAGCTAGCCAAGGAAACTGAGTGGATAAGAGTAAACTCTCGCAAAAAACAAAAATTGAATACTTCTCCCACTCAAATTCAGGAAGAACCCCTTAATTGTCTCGAAGAGAATAAAAAGGTAAAATTAAAGAAAATTCCTTCACCGCCACCAATAATAGTAAATGGTGTTAAAAATTATCAGGTTTTCTTTGATATCCTGTCCGAGAAACTGCCAAAAGACTCATTTACTATAAAAATGTTAAAAGGTGAAAGTGTTAAAGTAAACACGAAAAATCAAGAAGAGTACAGGGCTGCTCTTGGTGTTATGGACGAAAATAAAATTCTATGGCACTCTTTCGAAAACAAACAAGAAAGACCCATAAGAGTAATGGCAAAGAAACTTCACTTCACGTGTGAACCAGCCAGAGTCATAGAAGATCTTAAGAACAAAGGCTTCAAAATCGAAGATGCTGTTAACAAGTTGCGGTGGAAAAATAAGGAACCACTCAATATGTTTATGCTCACATTCAGCAACACTGAAGATATTGATAAAACATATCGCATTAAGTCTGACGGCGCATCGCAAGCGCCGTGAAATATAAATTATTAATTCTTGAAGCAACGTGATGTCCGGACGAGAGTGGGAGGCCCCACTCTAGCGAAACGTCACAGCGCGGTCGTGGCGCAGCCATTTTGATTCACTTTTACATTTTGGATCGGAGGCAGCACACGTCGCACGGAACCGACGGATCACTTACGTCTAGTTAATCCAATTGAATCGCCTTAGAGTTACCTTATTTTTGTTAAATTAGTGGTTTAATAGAATTATAGTGAGATAATTGTGCAAGTTACGGCTTTATTTTCCGAAATACCCCGCCCAACTACCCACATAGAATGAATAATTCCGACAAAGATTCCGATGAGCCGACATCAGTTGTGGGATTCGAAGGGCAAAATTTACCGCCTAGTGAAGCTACCAGTGGTGGAATTTTGAGCAATATGGAAGCGTTATTAACCCGCCTGCTAGCAGCGACACAACAATCATCGATTTCTGTGAATCATACGAATGCAGTACAGCTGATACAATTCAACCCTGACGATGCTGACGCCGATGTGAAAGATTGGTGCCGTGTTACTGAGATGATAGTAAACAGCAGGAGACTCAGTGGAGTGGTATTGCTGGTGGCACTGACGTGTGCCTTGAAGGGAAGAGCTGCTGCTTCTTTGACTAAGGTACGATCTGATGAGCTAACATGGGACACGATTAAGCAAATGCTATTGGCTAGATTCTTTCAGCCAAAGCTAATTCAGGATTATTTCGACGATGTATTACGTTTCCAGATTGGTGCTAAAGAGACTGCCAGTAAGTCGGCTATGCGTTTGTGGAGCTTGATTGAACGCATTCCAAAAGTCAAAATGACAGAAGAAGTTATAACCGGGTTCGTTATTTCTGTTTTATGCCATAAAGATAACTTGATCCGCCGTGAGCTGAATTCCAGTGCCATTGCTACAAGAACTCAGTTATTTCGAATACTGGGCAGTATTTCGTTAAAACGACGAGCTGAATCCAATGATATACATCTAGAAACTGATCATAAGAAACCACGTCTAAATGACTCGAAGTTCCACGGAATTTGTCATCGCTGTGGAGTGTCAGGACACAAGCAAGTCGACTGTCGAAGACCACGCCAAGAACCTGCGAGTTCAAGACAGACAAACAGTTCCAGCCTAGACAAGCCTCCATCGTTAACCTGTTATACATGTGGAAAACCAGGACACGTATCAACTGCATGCCCAGAGAGGAAGAGTGGTGGACCAGCGGTGAAGGAAGTCAACATCTGCGAGCATAAAACTTCAAGAGGTACCCTTACTGCATCATCTGGTAAGAACGTCTCTTTCCTTTTTGACAGCGGGTCATCGTGCTCTTTATTAACGAATAGTATGTCCTCACAATTTCAAGGTACTGAACTTAACCCTTAACCGCCTACCATACGTCTCACAGATCCTGTTGAAATAATAATTGTGAATATTTTTGCGCCGGAGTGTTGCATCGACTCGTTCGATCCTGTACCTTTTCCCCGCGCCCCTCAGTACCGCCCAACGGCTCGTCGAGGTTAGACGTGCGCGCGTTTACCTCAGGTGAGTAAATTAATACCAGCGTGGGTCTGAGAGACCCCTGTTAGGAGGTTACGTAATTTTTTGTTATAATTGTTTTTTTATTGTTTTAGGTATAATGGCTCTTAGCGAAGCTGTAATTGAGCGTTGGTTGGAACAAGATTTATCAGACGCTGAAAACATACCAAACGACAAATGCAGCGATGTGGAGCCGGTCGAAATTAATCATGTACTGAAAGAAAGTGGCGCGTCTGATACCGAATGCAAAGGGCCAACTGTATTACAAATAAACTCTCCATCACAAAGTGATATTCCCTCAGTTAGTGACCAAGAGTTTTCATCTGAGGATGATGTGCCTTTAGCGGAAGTTCGATCGAGACCTAGAAAGAATAATTACTTTGGTAAGAATCGTTTTCGTTGGTCATCTGCCATAGGTGGCCATTGGCAATATTCTTTAGATTACTTGATATTTCTGCCTCAAATTGCTATTTAGTGAACCTGTCTATGCAGCCAGATGGACAAAAAATTGAAAGCAGGTTTAAGTTTATAAAAAAACTGGCTGAACAGCTGACGAGGCCGCATATGGCACGTCGTGAAAGCAATGTAAAATTACAACGTGATTTACGTGTCAGTATACAACGCATCCTCCAGATCAACGTGACCCCTCCAGCAGTGGTCCCATGCAGCAGCACTAGTGAAGAGCGATTGGTGGTTCGTAAAAACTGTTCCACTTGCGAATATAAAAAAAAAACGCAAAACACAATACATGTGTTTCGAATGCAAAGCGCCAATTTGCCTAGAATGCTCGAACAAGATGTGTCTTCGCTGTCGTGAAAAGCTCTAAGTTTAGAGCCTGCAATTTTGTTAAGAAATTTTTATAATGAGTGCTATCATATTTTTTTAAGTTCCATGTTGATTGAATTATATAAAAAGATATAAGAATAATTTCCTATTACTTTAACTTTTTTTTGAGATCTCATTTCCTCTAAGTGTTAGTAAGTAAGCCTAAAACAAGAGATTATGCCAATTATTCGGAGTTATTAAATAAGTATAGTTGATTTTGATGTTCCTTTTTTTTTAAATAAAGAGTATAATAATGTTCAAAACAGAATTTTAATTCAAATTTGTACCCTCCCTTAATATTTATAGTAAACGTAATGTTTATTATTCTGGGGTCTCACAGACGTATGATAGGCGGTTGTGTTACAATAATATGTGGTAGGTAGTTAAGGGTTAATAGTCTAGTGATTTTAAATTGTATAGGGGGTGACAATATAGAATGCACACGACAAGTTTCTAGTACTGTTAAAGTTGGGGATTTATCGTTAACTCGTATTTTTCATATCGTACCCGACAATTTTATGTCCGAAGCTGTAATAGTGGGCCGGGATATCTTTGAAAA
Source organism: Anania hortulata (assembly GCA_963576865.1). Lineage (NCBI taxonomy): Eukaryota > Metazoa > Arthropoda > Insecta > Lepidoptera > Crambidae > Anania > Anania hortulata. The sequence continues at coordinate 18,860,448 of OY756402.1, read as the reverse complement.
TAATGTGCGTGTTGAAATCGATAATGATAATCTTTATATAGTAGCAAAAGAGAATGTTAATGTATGTGCGAATAAAGCAAAGTTCGATTTAACATCCGTCGATACTGACTTGGTTGGAGACGATAAAGAAAAGCTTCTTAGCATTTTAGAAAAGTACTTGGATCACTTTATTGAGGGAAATCCTACACAACGTGTTAATACTGGTCAAATGGTGATTAATCTTATCGACCCACACAAGATCGTACAGCGGAATCCGTACCGTTTAGCGCCTTCTGAGAAACAGGTGGTAAGGGAGAAGGTTCAGGAGTTGTTGACAGCAGGTACAATTCGGGAAAGTACGTCCGCATTTTCCAGTCCCATTCTATTGGTAAAAAAGAAAGATAACACCGATAGAATGTGTGTAGACTATAGAGAACTGAATTCAAACACACAACCTGAACATTATCCCTTACCACTTATTGAAGACCAAGTTGACCAGCTCGCGGGAGCTCATTTCTTTTCATCACTGGACATGGCAGCTGGGTTTCACCAAATTTTGATCCATCCCGACTCTGTGAAAAAGACGGCTTTTGTGACGCCCGAGGGGCAATATGAGTATCTCGCCATGCCTTTCGGGTTGCGCAATACACCGTCTGTCTATCAGAGATGTATGAATAACGCTCTAAAGGGGCTGAAGGATAAACCACTAGTTTATATGGACGACGTTCTTTGCTATTTAAGAAATATCACGGATGGTTTATGTCGTCTTGATCTGGTCCTAGGAGCTTTGACGAAAGCTGGGTTTTCTCTAAATTTACAAAAATGTTCATTTATGAAACAAAAAGTGACCTACTTAGGAAATGAAATTCAGTCCGGTGAAGTTAGGCCAAATTCATTAAAAATTCAAGCATTGATTGATGCCCCATCTCCTAAGACCGACACCCAAGTACGCCAATTTTTGGGGTTGGCATCATATTTTAGAAAATTTATACCCAACTTCACTCGAATCTTAGGTCCTTTATATCCTCTCACAAAATTGAAGGGCACCATCAAATGGACCGAAAAGCATGAGGAAATCAGGCAAACTTTAATACAAATACTTACATCAAAGCCGGTCCTTACCATATTCGATCCAGCGTTGCCGGTGGAGCTCCATTGTGACGCGAGTTCGGAGGGCTATGGTGCGATTGTGATTCAGAAAAAGAATGATATGCCTCACGTCGTAGCTTATTTCAGCCGCCGTACGACCGACGCCGAGTCTCGTTACCACTCTTACGAACTTGAGACTCTGGCGGTCGTGCGAGCGGTTGAACATTTCCGTCACTACTTTTATGGTCGGAAGTTCACGGTGTACACCGATTGTAATTCATTAAAAGCCTCAAAATCCAAAGTTGATTTGACTCCCCGTGTTCAGCGGTGGTGGACAATTCTTCAAGCCTATGACTTTGATATTGTTTATCGTGAGGGCCGCAGTATGGAACACGCCGACTATCCTATTGCTGCCTATTGCTGCAAATACTGATATCACAGTTTCAAAATCCGTGAAGTTTGTGGAATTCCATGAGGGATGGTTGGCAGTTGAGCAGAAACGTGATAATGAAATCCAGGACATCGTTAGAAAGTTTTTGAACGGAGACTTGCCAAATACTGTCGCACAAACATACGATGTTAGGAGCGGAATTCTCTATAGGAAAATAAGCTGAAATAAGGTTACTGCTTGGCTCCCTTTAGTGCCAAGGTCTTTAATCTGGACACTCATTAATCACATACATACTGAAATTCAACATTTAGGCCCTGATAAAACTCTTGATAAAATTTACGAGCAGTACTGGTTCCCAGAAATGTCAAAATGTGTCCGAAGATTTGTTGACTCCTGCATTGTGTGTAAGGCATCAAGGGGACCATCTGGTGCCCAACCAATACGACTTCACTCCATCCCCAAGGTTTCTGTACCCTGGCACACTGTGCACATAGATTTTACAGATAAATTAAGCGGTAAAAGTGACCAAAAGGAGTATTGTTCAGTCATAATTGACTCATTCACGAAATATGTGTTGCTAGAGCACACCACATCTCTTGACGCAGCAAGTGCTGTTACAGCTCTTAAAAATTCAGTCTGCCTGTTTGGTGCCCCAAAGCGCATCATAGCAGACCAAGGTCGCTGTTATATTAGCAGCGACTTTAAAAAATTCTGTGCCGAATATGGTATTGAACTCCATTTCATTGCCACTGGCTCGAGCAGGGCCAATGGACAGGTAGAGCGAGTAATGCGGACACTCAAAAGTTTACTTACAATTATTGAGAACGACTCTCACAAAACATGGCGTGATGAGCTGGGTAGTGTACAGCTAGCGTTGAATAGCACGAGATCTACTGTTACAAAGTACACTCCCACTGAGCTTATGTTCGGAATACAGGCAAATTCTTTAGGAATCACTAAAATCACCCCGGTAAATGAACAGAATAGGCGCTTAGATGTGGAGTCTGTACGCGTGGATGCCTTAAAGAATATAGAAAAGGCGGCTAGAGCTGATACTATGCGTTTTAATCGCGGTCGAGCTTCAATTAAACCATTTTCTGTAGGCGACTACGTTTTTGTTAAAAGTTCCGAACGTAATCAGACAAAGTTAGACCGGAAGTATAGGGGTCCTTTTATAGTTACACGCGTTCTTGAAAATGATCGGTATGTAGTTAGGAGCGTAGACGGTTCGTGTCGTACATTAAAATACTGTCACGAGAACTTGCGTTCAGTACCAAAAGGTCACGAAGGCTTAACGGAATTAGCAGCGTGTATCACAGCCGAGGATGAGTCCGTGACGGCGCCAGATGAGCAGTTGAGGAGTGACCATGATAATAACTCTGAAACACTAAGTGTTCGCAGTTTTGACACCTTAACTGCAGATTCCGCCACTCTGACTGCACACTCGGACGCGTCCTCAGTTCTATCCGAAACAATGAGTGTTATAATAATAATAAATAATAAATAATAAAATTCTTTATTTCTGTAACAAGGTATTTGTTTACAAAATAGTGGCTGGTGCCTCCTTTTAAGCTTACAGAAGCCTGTGTCAGGAGGTACCGCTCTACAGTAACAGGTTCTTACTTAATTTATAATTATTGTGATTGATAGCAATTACAAAAAAGATAAGTTGTTCTATTGGTACTCGTATTATTAATAAACAAGCTTAGGTATGCTTATCTTAACAATAATTTTGCGTTTTACCTAAAGTTATAAATAAACTTATGGCAGTTAGGTAGTGCCTAAAACGTAGCATAGTATTTATTTTAAAGATAGATATAGATATACTCTTTATTGCAAACCATACAAAAATAACAAAAAGTCATTTTGTTATTTTTGTATGATTTGTATCGTTGCACAAACTATAGTTTTGCATTTAATTATTTTTACTTTTATCTATGCTAAGAGTTCCTCTATTTCATCATAGTTTTTAGATTCCAGCCAAATTGGTACAGTTTTCTTACATTCGTAGTAATGCTTATTAATTTAATTCAGAGGATGAGGGCCCTTTGACTTATGAGGTTGAAGCAGAAATTCATCATGATTGACGGTATCGTACCAATTTACTTACGTTTTATTCATGACAGGGAATATGATCTGGCTATGTTGTCCGGTCTCACTTGTGTCGTGAGTCGAAGGGACGCATAGTGGTAGTAGGTCGAAGGAACGGTGTTGTCCGGTCCAATCGGTGTGATTGGTCGAAGGGATGCATTTGTCCGGGCCTGTGTCGGTGGTCCTTGGTCGGAGGGACGGTGTTGTCCGGTCCAATCGGTGTGATTGGTCGAAGGGACGCATTTGTCCGGGCCAGGGCTGAGTAGTATTTAGTCGAAGGGACGGTGTTGTCCGGTCCAATCAGCGTGAGGTTGGTCGAAGGGACGCATTTGTCCGGGCTGAAAGATCTTTGTTTGAGCGGTGGGTGTTGTCCGATCCATTCCTTCATGGTCGAAGGGACGCATTCACCTAGCATTAGTCGCAGAGACGGTGTTTCTCGATGTAATCAGACTTATTATAGTAGCTGTGGGTTCACATGTTAATGATTCGTCAGGATGAGTAGACGAGCGGGATAAGTTAAATACTAGATATCCAGTTATGATTTTTCATTTATTGCAGATACTTGTGCTCGCCCGGGGACGGTCGATGGTCAGTCCGGCCGTGACGGCGCATCGCAAGCGCCGTGTAATATAAATTATTAATTTTTGAAGCAACGTGATTTCCGGACGAGAGTGGGAGGCCCCACTCTAGCGAAACGTCACAGCGCGGTCGGGGCGCAGCCATTTTAATTCACTTTTACATTTTGGATCGGAGGCAGCACACGTCGCACGGAACCGACGGATCGCTTACGTCTAGTTAATCCAATTGAATCGCCTTAGAGTTACCTTATTTTTGTTAAATTAGTGGTTTAATAGAATTATAGTAAGATAATTGTGCAAGTTACGGCTTTATTTTCCGAAATACCCCGCCCAACTACCCACATATAATGAATAATTCCGACAAAGATTCCGATGAGCCGACATTCCATATTAGGGTGTAAAGTAGAAATACACCCATGGAAAAGTACAAACCTTGTTCCCCAATGTAAACGATGCCAGGCGTATGGTCATACCCAAAAATACTGCGCAAAAGAACCAAGGTGTGTAAAGTGCACTGGAAAACATCTTACTCAAGACTGTAAAAAACCTGCAGAAGAGAAGCTAAAATGTGTGCATTGCGGTGAACAACATCCTGCCAATTATAGAGGATGTGTAGTAGCTAAGGAGATGCAGAGCATTAAACGAAAGAATACAAAAATTGTTGTTAAAGTCCGTCAGGCACCACAATCATCAAACAACAAAGTTACTGTAGCTCTAACAAACACCGTAAGTAAAAAAATCACCTATGCACAAGTAACATCTAATAAAACCCTGAACGTACATAATGATGATGCAAATGTACCTACTGGTAGTGATGCAAAATTAGATCAGATCCTAAAATATATGTCTTCATTTGATGAACGACTAAAAAAACTGGAAAACAATGCTTAAACTGCTCCATCTTAACCAAAAAAATGAGTAACAACTTAAAAATTATGGCTTGGAATGCTAATGGACTACTCAAAGACCAAAATGAGTTACAAGTAGTCCTAGACACACAAAACATTGACATATGCCTTGTATCAGAAACGCATTTCACTAAACAATCGCATATTACATTCAAAGGATATGACGTTTATCATGCACTGCACCCCAACAACCGCGCTAGAGGTGGAAGTGCCGTTATTGTAAAGAATAATCTAAGTCATTAAGAAAAGTTCAAATTCGAAGAGCAAGCGATTCAATCTGTTGCCATCAACATCGAAACGAAACGATACTCAGTTACAATAGCTTCAATTTATTGCCCACCAAAACATTCGATAAAAACGAAGCAATACATAGAATTCTTACAAAATTTCGGTAATAAGTTCATCATAGAAGGTGACTTCAACACAAAAAACATACATTGGGGCTCTAGACTTACTACTACTAAAGGTAAAGAACTCTTGAGTGCCATAAGAATTGAAATGTAAAACATTATCTACTGGAAAGCCTACGTATTGCGCAAATGTCGTAACAGCCTCGGTTACAGCGGCTGTAACAGCGATGAACGCACGATCGGTATTCTCTTATTTACTTTTTAACGCTGTTCGACACTAGCGCCGCACGGCTGTGGACGGCGTGATAAAGAATCAACAATTTGACATTTCTGATATGAAATTGGTATTCTGAAGCAAAACATATAGGTTCTGCGTTGGTCTCTGTGGGACTGACACGTTTGTGAAAGTGCGATTTTGTTTTAGTTTTTTCCTGCATTTAAAAATCTAAATTGAATTTGTGTGTTGGTTTAAGGCTGTAAGTAAGTGTTACTAACTGTAGTTTAACTATACTTTTTCCTACCTAACCTTTTCCGGTCGGGACGATGGATATCCCACCTGATCCACCTGATCCTCCGGACGATCCTTCGTCTCCGCCAGTTTTCACGCCTGTTAACACAGAGAGAAAACATGAAAGAATCGAATCACGTAAACATAAACTCCCGTTGGAAACCCCCAACTCCATAGCTAACCAAGACAAACGCCTACGAAATATTCGTGATGTTGATTCTTCTGTATCTCAACAGACAGTTTATACTCACCCCACTTATAATGAATCGCGTGAATACAGCCAGGACGATAACGGTCCTTTCATTGTTCACATCTCTCTTACGGAATCTGATGATACAGCGGGTACATCTATGCGTCCCATCAAATTTGGCCACTTATTAACCCGTAATCGAGTGAAGGGCATTGCCAAAGATGGTGTAAAGAGTGCTGGAAGGAATAGGGTCTCCGTTGAATTTAAATCCGGTAAAGATGCAAACTCATTTGTTTCAGCTCAATTCTTAACATCAAATGGCTACAAAGCCATTATCCCAACATTTAATATAACTCGTATGGGCATTGTACGTGGTGTCCCAGTTGATTGGTCCTTGGACGAATTTATTGACTCCTTGGAGCTCCCAGAAAAATGTTGTCATGTTCTAAAGGCCAGGAGATTCAATCGAAAAGTCATCTCTAATGGCAACACGGTTTGGACACCTACACAAACAGTTGTCTTAACCTTTGCTGGTCAGATACTGCCTAAAAAGGTCTATTCATTTCACACCTCACTTGTTGTCGAAACTTACCTTCTTCCAAAAATTCAATGCCATAACTGTTGTCGATTTGGGCATGTTAAAAACCAGTGCAGATCTAAGCCAAGATGTTTCAGATGTGCTCAGCCACACTCAGGCGATAGCTGCATTGTGCCCGAAAATACAGCTACATGTCTTTTATGTTCTGGTGGCCATTCGGCTATTGATAAGTGTTGTCCAGAGCTGTCAAGGCAAAAAAGTATAAAACTATTGATGTCTCAAGAAAACATCTCATATTTAGAAGCATCTTCCAGAGTGCCGTCTGTGAGACGCCCATATAGTGATGTTACAAAATCCTTTCCTGTTGCTAATTCAATTAATCAATACCAACCTCAATTTTCGCAATCTTTGTCTTCCCCTGTTACATCACACAGAAAAACAGTTTCCCAAGTTCCTCGCCCCCGGGCCCCTCTAGCCCGAGGATATGATAAACAAGCCCATCGGGCTATTATTGCTGATCCACCCATATCAATGAACAACGGTTGCGCTCTACAGTTTTCTCCTCCTAAAAATGAAAACTTAATTGAATCTGCTATTGCTTTTGTTATACAAATTGTTTCTAAATTCAATGATGCTTTACCGTCCAACGTGGCCTCACAGTTATCAGAACTGTACAGCATACTTCCACCTGAAACACTTTCTAAAAGTCCCAGACACAACTATGGCGACGGACACTAGTCAGATCCTTCAATGGAACTGTAAAAGTATCCGTCATAAACTTAGTGAAATAATATATCTTTTTAATAAGTTCTCCGTGGCAGTCGCTGCCATCTCTGAGACATGGCTGATTCCTGGTTCCCAATTTAGGGTTTCGGGTTATGCCTGTCTCAGGGATGACAGAGATGATGGTTACGGTGGTTGCTCCCTCCTCATTAAGAGATCTCATAAATATACATTACTCTCTATCCCATCTCACAGCTCAACATTTAATGTTGTTGCCGTTAGAGTAATGAATATCTCTTTTATATTTATTTATATCCCTTACCCCAACCTTGCTCTTCTTCCCGAATTACGCTCAATTTTTTCTTCTGTTCCTCCCCCTATCCTTATTCTTGGTGACTTTAATTCACATCACATTACCTGGGGTTTCCCTACGTGCGATTCATTCTCAATAGAATTTATGGATCTGCTTCAGGATCTCAACCTGTCTCCTAAATGATGGATCGCCAACTAGAAGAGTATTACCTTCCCAGGATCCGCGTTCGGCGGTGGATCTCTCAATCTGTTCACCTAACCTCTCATCGCTTTGTTCATGGATGGTATTACCCTAGACTCATGGTAGTGATCATTTTCCGATTGTCGTCTCTAAACCGCTATCTATTACCCCATCTTCATCACCTCCTCCCCTCCTTAAATATAAGGTCCAAAATGCAGATTGGTCCAAATTTTCAACAGCAGTCGACAACTTTCTCTCTAATTTTGTTGATAATCCCTCTATCAATCTTGGCGATAGATATTCCATGCTCATGGAGGCTTTGATTTCTGGAGCCAATGCAAGTATCCCTTTGAAGAAAGGTAACGGTAAAAGAATTGCTTCTCCTCCTTGGTGGGACTCCGAATGCACGGAGATGGTTTCTCTACGAAGGGAAGCTGAAAAGAGATACAACGTATCCATGAACATGGAAAACTATTTAAATTATAAAAAGATTGCCGCACAAACTAAGAGGGTCTTACTTAAAAAGAAGAAAAAAGGATGGATAAACTTTTGTGAAGGTCTGTCCCCGCGAGCCCCTCTTTCTACAGTCTGGAAAAATATCCATCGATTCCGTGGCTCTATTACTGGTCCATCCCCATCATCAAACGACCCCTCTATTTGGCTTGATGAGTTTGCCAATAGACTATCTCCTCCCTTTGCCCCAAATATAAATTGCCTTCCCTCTATTTCAACCCTTCCTTCAGATGACAATAGATTTGATCAACCTTTCTCTCTGTCTGAGTTCCACTGCGCAGTTAGAGGACTTAAAGACTCCGCTTCAGGCGAGGACGGCATCCCATACTCTTTTATTACTAACCTGGGTCCAACAGCAGAAAGATTTTGTCTTGACCTATTAAAAAGCCAGAGGGACTATTGATAGCTTAGGTATTTTAACGTCCGACATTAGATCTGCGCTGTCAAAAAACGAAGACCTTGTGGGCGTTTTTCTGGATATAGCAGCTGCCTATGATAGTGTTCAACTTCCAGTGCTCAGAGAGAAGATGCTTCGATTGAGTCTTCCTGTGAGGTTAGTCCACTGCGCAACTAACTTGCTGATGGGCAGAACTCTTAAAATCCGAGCTCACGATCATACTCTACCACCAAGGAACGTCTGGAAGGGCTTACCGCAGGGCTCTGTGCTAAGTCCTATCCTATACAGCATTTACACATATGACCTTGAGCAATGCGTTTCGTGCTTTTGTAATGTCCTCCAGTATGCCGACGATCTCTGCCTATATTCATCAGGTAAATCTGTAGAGGATATTAGCTACCGTCTAAATTCAGCCTTGTATTACCTCAACGTCTGGTTGGGGGAGCATGCCCTGTCTTTATCTGTTCCGAAGAGCAACATTATGATATTTACAAGAAAGAGATCTATTCCTGAGATCGAAATCTCATGTAATGGTGAAACAATCCCTGTAGTAGATAGGATCAAATTTCTTGGTATCTTCCTCGACCCTAGAATGTCCGGCATCCCTCATTTCAATTATGTGGCTCAAAAATGTGAAAAAGGTATCAACGTCCTAAGATCACTTTCAGGTGTATGGTGGGGTTCCCACCCTTATTGTCAAAAGCTTCTTTATAATGCCATCGTTCGAAGCCACTTAGATTATGGCTCATTTCTTCTGGAACCCTGCAACAAAGAAGGCTTAAATAACTTAGAAAAAATTCAAATGAAATGCTTACGAATTATTTTAGGCGCCATGAAGTCATCTCCTAAAAACGCATTGCAGGTAGAAGCAGTTGACCCACCTCTAAAACTCCGTCGCCAATACCTTTCAGATAGATTTATTACAAAGACAAATCAATGCCTCAACCGTCCTCTTCTATCCCGCCTTCAAAATCTATCTGATTTGATCTCTGATTCTTCTCACAAATACTGGGCCCATAAAGAAGCTCCTAACATAATCAAAAGTTACCGATATCTCTCTTCCTTGTCATACCCAATTATACAGTCTCGAATGCACCCTCTATTTGATATTCCTTATGAAGCTTTGATCTTTGAACCCAATATTATTTTGGACTTTGGTATTCCAAAAAATGACCCTCTAGCTGACCAAAAACTAAATGAATCCCTAGATGAAGATTGGCAACAATGGCTACCTGTATTCACAGATGCCTCAAAAACATCAGACAGTGGCCCAGTTGGCAGTGCAGTATGGATCCCAAGGTTCCGGGTATTGTTGGGTTCTAGATCACCGCGAGAATCAACAGTGTTTACTGGAGAAGCTTTAGCTGTTTTGGAAGCCGTTACATATGCCTTGTCACACAAATTAAATAAAACTATTATTTTTTCGGACTCTAAAAGTACTCTTCAAGCTGTTGCAAGCAATCTTTTCAGAGCAAAATTCATACACCCTCTTATTTTGAAAATTATAAATTCTTTGTTTGAATGTGCTAGACAGGGTATTGACATAGTTTTAGCCTGGATCCCGGACCATAGTGGCATAAGTGGCAACGAAGCGGCCGACTTTTGGGCCAAAGAGGCTATTCAAACCGGCTCACCACGGGATGGAAACTATGCATCAGATATCTTACCTCGGACTTTTAAGAAATTAACAGACAACTGGCAGAGATGTTGGAATCAATCTTCGCAGATCAAAGGTCGTCACTACAGAAGCCTTCAGTCCCTCATCCCCAATAGACCGTGGTTTTATTAGCATAAGGCCTCTGACAAACTTGCCATATCAGTGATATCCCGGTTACGTCTTGGTCACGCTTGCACTCCCGTGTTCCTTCACAAACTCCATATTAAAGATAGCTCCCTCTGCGAGTGTGTCTTGGACGAGTACGCCTGACCATATTTTTTTAAACTGCAGCAGATTCCCTGTTTCACTGTACGACGTCCTTCTCTCTAAAATCCCCCGCCCTTTAAACTTTAACTATTTATTAACCTTTATTTCTACCCCTTTTATGAAGTATCTATTTAGGTATATTGAAGTTTATAATATTAGAGTATAATAACAATTATATATCCTCCATAAATTATATATGTTTAACTATTATTTGTGTTGTCTGTCTACCCTCAATGTGTTGTCTTTTTTGTTTTAGGTGGTGTTTAACATAAACAACAAATTCAATTCTCCAGTAGCAATTCTCTCTTTTCACCGGTCAAATCTAACCCCTAATCATCGTGTCTCTTTAACACTGACATTGGCGGAACCAGTGTGCCTCAGTGCACAATTGCTGCCATTAAAACAGAAATTGAATTGAAGCAAAACATCCTTTCCACTTCGACGACAGCCTCGCCGTACGCCTACGATTTTAAATGTCAAACTAAAAGCTTCTATTTCGTGGCTGTTATCATAGATGTTACTTAATCTTTTTATTAATTTATTGAAATTTGAAGTCCTATTAGCAGATTTTATAAAAAAATATGTAAGTAATCATAGTTTTATTTTATTCTATTGGTTTTTCTGTAAATTTAATTGTATAAAAATATTGTGGTGGTTGTTATTTTTTCTCTTATATTTTTTTATTAATACAGGGCCGCAAGAATCTTTTGTATATTGTCCCTGTTGGAAGAAGCTAAGATTGAAGACGATTTATAAAAAATACGTCAGGTTCGTAGGATACGTGACCCAAGTCTCTTTACCACTTTCATTTTTATTTTTAAATGTGACAATAAAAGGAACATTATGTACCTCCTGTTGCCTGCTTGAGTATTGGAATACCCTGTATATAATTATGTGTATAAAAACCATTTTGATTTTTATTATGTGACAATAAAATGAACATTGTGGATGTAAATTTCTTTTATTTTATTAATTTAAATTATTATAACCAGAAAAATTATCCAAAACCGGGATCAAATCAGTCAACTGGAGCTCTGATGTTGAATGACTTCAATTATTTGTCGTATAACGAGGCCTACTGTTTCGGTGAATATGTCTAGCGCCTCCGCCATCATACGATGTCCTCGCCGTTCTTCAATGGCTATAAAAGGTTCCGTTAAGCTGTCCTCGGAGCGACGCTGCGACGGGGGAGACCGTCGCAGGAGACGTCACCGCCGCCGAGCCTCCTCTTCGGCGACAGCGCGGGCTCGGGGTCGCCACCAACGTGTGTCGCCGCGCACCTCGCACTCTTGCTCTGACCATACGAGCTGCAAATACAACAGTTATAAAAATTTTACTCCACACTTACTCTCCAAATATAAAGTAGGTGAATTCATTATTTACCGCACCCATTACTTCTTTTTCTGCATGACCCTAAGGTTGGCTGGCAGAGAATGCTTTTAGCATTAAGTCCACCTATTGTACACTTTTTAAAGTTTTGTGCAATAAAGTTTTTAAATAAATAAATTATTACCTAGTGGACTCTCCCTTTCTTCTTTAAAAACTCTGCCTGCTTACTACCCTCACTTAGACATCTGGAAGTAAAGGAAAAACACTGTAGATAGATTAGTAGAAAATAAGAACACATAAATCAGCACATACATTAATATCTTCTACTGAATCAAATGTTTTTAAGTTTTAATTACTTGTAATTTTGCAACTCATAATGGCTGTAACCTGTTTTGTACATCTTTAAATAAAAAATAAAATAAAATTATCATGAATGCTTTTACAGTATCAATGATTGTACTGTAAATTGATATGTTCGATTTTATTAGTTATTTTAAATTCCATTAATTGATAATGTAAATAATTGTGGTGGAAAATTAGTACCTATGATTTCTGCAATATTAAATCATGTTTTACAATACATACTGGGAATAGAGTAAGGGCTAGATGCATAGGTATAGGCACTGGTGATAGCACCAGTAGCAAAGCTTAGACCCCCAGCAATAGTAAGAATTCTTTACTCTAGCTCCACTACCTCTGCAGCGACCCCACCACCCATCCTCTGCCTAGCAATCTCTGCCATAATTTGCTTTCCTTTTCTGGCAGCTTTTTATCTTTCCAATACTACATATTATTTATTTTTTTACAATACTACACATACCAAAAAGATAAGAAAACTCTAGTATGTATTACTACTTGAGTGAGATTACTTTGTACTAAGCAAAACAATTACTTAAAACTGAACAAACTCCAAGTCCAAGTAAACAGAATAAACAGTGTACAATTTGAATTGCAGTGCAGTGCAAATTGCAACAAAAATATTACAAAAACCAAACCAGGTTTAGTGTGTAGTAGATGCGATAAATCTGTTCACGCCGACCCGGGATGTGTTAAACTATCCAACAAACAAATTAATACACTCAAGAATTCTCCTGGGATCGAGTGGAGCTGCGATGTCTGCTTGCAGAACCTCTCCCGTAGGTCCTCGTTCATGATTCCGGATGACAGTGATGATGAATTAGAAACAGGACGTAACATTCAGCCCATTGATACGCGAAAATTGGTACAAGACATCTCACGAGAGTTGAAGAAAACTTTTAGAGAGGAAATCAAAAGTCTCGAGGCTTCTATGGAGTTTGTTACTGATCAGCTAAGCACCATGGAGCAGTCTATTTTAAAACAAAATGCTATTATTAAAGACCTAGAAAATAAAAATCAAGACCTAATTAATAAAAACAAGAACCTAGAGCTAAGAGTGTCGGTGCTTGAACAGGGAATGAATATATTTGAACAGAAAAACTTGTCTTCCTGTTTAGAAATTGCAGGCCTACCTAATGTTCCTTCTAGCCAAGTGCCGAATATGCTAGAAAACATAGCCTCTAAGCTCGATGTTAATAAAAATGACGTCCGGTCATCCTCGCGACTTCCTGGATCTAAAGACAAACCAGGACAAATCCTTGTCGAGATGAAGACCCCTTCTGCGCGGAGTCAGTGGATTGCAGCTAGCAGGGAGAAAAGTCTAACAGTTGGAGCTCTGATGCCGAATGTTTCTCAGGAAAAAGCAGAAGATCGTGTCTACCTAAGAGAAGCATTAACTAAATATATTAAAACGTTATTATATACCGCTAAAGCCAAGTTAAGTAAATCATTTAAATTTGTGTGGTGTAGAGATGGGAAAGTATGTGCTAGGAAAACGGAGACTAGTAGAATTTTTTATATCCGATCAATTGAAGATCTCAATCGCATTCAAACCCAGTCTAACGACCTTCCAACACTGTAATAAGTAGGTAAATCCTTTCCTCCTTATTTTAATTTTTATTTGTTTATAATCTTTATTTATTTGATAAGCCCTTTTAAAAGCCAATGGATAATAATTTAACAGAATTAAAGAACTGCACTTCTATAAACGACTTTTTTCATAAATTGCCTAGTAACAATTATCTCAGTATTTCATGTATGCACATAAATATAAGATCAATAATAAAGAATTTTACGAAATTACAACAGATTATTCATAGCTGTATAATACCATTAGACGTTATAGTTATAACCGAGGCCGGTATTTCCTCAAATATTGTACAACTTTATAATTTAACTGGTTATACTATGTACCCACAGCTACGCTCTAATAAACGAGGCGGTGGCATTATTGTTTATATTAAATTATTCTTTAAATTCACTCCAATTCAACATTCTACCTGGACGTTCGAAAACATAACTGGTATATTAAAAATAAGCCCAGATCAGGAGGTAGTTGTGTGTGCTGTGTATAGACCTCCCCATAATAATAAACCTGTATTTGTTAAGGAGTTGGGCAAATACGTCGCTGTGTACAGTTCAAAACAGAACCTGCTACTCGTCGGTGACACAAATATCGACCTGAAATGCATAGATCCACTTAGGCACTTATTCCTAGAAACACTCAGCGAGCACGGGCTAATGTGTGGTATATCAGAGTATACTAGGATTGAAAAAAAACTTAATAAAATAACAAAATCTTGCATTGACCACTTTTTCACTCGTTTCCCCACATTACGTCCGTGCACGGCAGTATTAGATATCGCACTGGCCGACCACCGAGCTATCGTGCTCGCTTGCATCGACGATACAACGCGTTTACGGGCGCCTCACAATGTACAGGACGTACCAAAACAAGTTGTCAATTATGACGTTCTTCATAAAGAATTAAAAAAGGTAAAATGGTTGCAAACTAGCGATATGTCTTCACCAACTGATGTTTTTAACTTTATTAGATGTTCCTTTCAAAATGCGACTGCGGCAGCAACCAGCACGCAAATAATAAATTATAAAAAGAGCGCATGTAACTATAAGGCCCCGTGGGTTGATGACAATGTCACTCGATTATGCGATAAAAGAAATAAATTGTTTAAATTATGGAGGAAAAATCCTTACGATTTTAAACTAAGATTAGAGTATAATAGAACACGTAACAAATTACATAAACTTTTGGAATTTAGACGAAATAATTACTATATGAAAGAAATACAAGCAAACTATAAAAATACTAGAAAAATTTACCAGATAATTAATAATATGCTTGGTCGAGTGACACTGTCAATTGATGCAGTGGTACAAGGAGCGTTTGAGAAACATAGCCTCACAACAAAATGTATTGTTGACAGTTTTGCTACAAGATTCGACAAGGTGGTTAAAGACATTATTCCCAGCTGTAGTACAAAGTTACTAGACACAAGTAGTCGTCATAGTCCCGCCGATTGTAGTGTTTACTTTCAAAAGGCAACGGGAGATGAAGTTCACAGAATTATTAAAAACTTGAATCCGAGGAAAGCACCTGGTTCAGATAAGATTAGTGTCAGACATCAAAAGTATAGGATGTGATGTATCGGGCGCTATTGCAGATCTAATTAATTGTAGCGTAAAAGAGGGCTCATATCCCGATTTAAAGGTTGGGTGTGTTCGGCCTTTACATAAAAAAGGGAAGCGAGACGACTATGCAAACTATCGTCCAATCACACTACTTTCGTCTATAGACAAAATTGTCGAAAAATACATTTGTGAACAAATACACAACTTTTACAAGCTAAATGGAATTCTATATCAAAATCAATTCGGGTTTCAGATGGGGAAGGGCACGTCCGATTTACTACTTAAATTTACCGATGAAGTTAATACGTATCTAAATAGGAAACTGCATGTATGTGTTCTGTTTATCGATTTTTCACGTGCTTTTGATACATTGGACCATAAGCAATTAATTTCTAAATTAAACGATTGTGGTATACGTGGACCGCTACTTAAGTGGTGTAGCAGCTACCTTCAAAATAGGAAGTTTCAGGTAAAAATAAATGATGTTCTCAGTGAACCAATAGATAGTACAGAAGGCACGGCCCATGGATCTGTGTTAGGACCCCTCCATTTCTTGTCTTATGTCAACGAAATGAATAAATACATCCAATATAGTACATGCTATCAGTTTGCTGATGACACCTGCCTAGTAGCTGCCGATAAAGACCCGAATAAAGCTTGTGACATGCTACAATCGGACTTAAATACTCTTTTAAAGTGGTGTGACGATGTTGGGCTGGTTGTCAATGCTACAAAAACCAAATTGCTGCCCATTAAATCACCTTATATTAAAAGTGTTCCCATAAGGGGCATAATAGCCCATGACCATAAATGTCTACACACATCTATCTCAAATCAGTGCAGCTGTGATCCTATAGACGTAGTAGATTGCCAAATATATTTGGGCCTTCAAATTGATAATAAATTTAATTGGTATAACCACATCGAACATGTTTGTAATAAGTTGAGACAGTTTTTGGCAAATATCGTTATACTAAAAAACAGGATCCCATTTAAAGTTATAGATATAGTTATAGATAATGCTATATAATTCGCTAGCTGAATCGTACATTCAATATGGTTTATGCAGCTACGGTCGCACCTATAAAACTTATTTAAATAAAATTTACGATCTTCAAGTTAGAATATAAAAAAATATAGTACCAAATAAAATTCGACATCAATATAGCGAGGATCACACTGGCCTTTTTAAGCACTGTAAGGTATTGCCCGTCCATTCTCAGGTCAAATTTATTTTATTAAAAAATTTTTTCTTTGTAACCAATAATCAGCCACAAACGGAACACCCTCTATACACCCGATCGGTAGCTCGACGTCAGCTGAGTTGCAGCTCGGTTCGCGTTAACAATGACTACGGAAGACGAACATCAGATTATATTGCCCCTCGACTCATAAACAAACTACCTACGGAATTACGGGATGAATTAACAATAAAAAATATTAAATATAAGCTGAAACTGCATTTCCTTAGCTCCCTTTAAAATGTTTATGATTAAAATGTGAATTAATAACCGAAAATAATGTATTTGTCCAATTCTTATCTGTATATTTGTTGTATGTTCCTATCATTCCTATTTATATACTACCTACCTACAGCTATTATAACTTTTCGTTCATTTATTAAATTGTTTAAATGTTGATCGATGTAAACTTAATAGGTACTTAGTATAATTACAAACTTAAGTGGTTTTTTATGCTAAGTTAAATAACTAATGTATGTTTATAAGATCTTTTATGTGATAATAAAGAGAAAAAAAAAAAAAAATTATTACATTTGAATTGATAGCTAGGTAATGTCACTGCAGTAGGAAAAGGGTTGCATTCTAGAGTTATCTCAGTTGTAAAGTACAGTATGTAAATGTGTTATTACCTACCACTGCTTTCAATCAATGCTTTTTTACACATCCATTGCTGTCCCTGTTCGAGACCCTGGCGATTTCTGACTATCCATTTCGCATCCGAGTTCTGGCATTGGATGTACGGGCATCCAGTGGCAAGATCGGATTACGTCTCCAGCCCTATCAACTTCTTAGTTTGGCAAGAGACGGTCCTGCATTACGAGTCACTAAAAGAAAGAAGTGTGAAGGTGAGGTACTTGTTCAATTTAAATAATTGTTGGCAAAAAAGGATTTGTTTGGTAAAATTACTTACTTGTTTCTCAATATAAGCACACTGTTACACACACTTTGGTTAACTATTTGCAGGATCACACGAATGGTATGGCCGTAGGAATGTATGTATGTGCAAGCAACGCATTTTATAAAAAAAACTCAAGTGGCTGGTGACTGGCGTGGGTTGAAACTCGAACACACTTAAATACATTCTTTGAATTGGATTTTTAATGTACACAAACAATCATTGTTTTGATGAAACTTTGAGTGACATTATTTTTTTTAAACTGACTGGCAATCAATGGCAATGGCCATACTATTCTGCCTTTATATTTCGACGTATTTATACTTTTTTATTATTAATATACATTCAAATGTTTATTTTAGGTCACGTAAAAGTGAAAGTATTGTTATCATAAGTTTTGACTACACAGAAATAGCTAAAAACTACCAGTCGAGAATTTTAAATTGTACAAATTAAGTTGGCGTCACCTCTCTAGCACAGCCTTGCGAACAGCCGTGCGTTCACGCAGCCGAGAGATCGTCGGCGAGTTATTATTAGTCGCGTCCGGACCGCGAGGAAGAAAAACCTCTCTAATAAACCCCTGTACACCGTTACCCCAATCGGGGCCGGGGGCCTTTCGGGGCCGCGAGGATGGTGATGGGTTACACCGGTCGATTTCCTTGCACCATACCGTTCTGCCCTTTTCAGGGCGGGGCGGGGGCCCTGCTTGCCAGGGCTGCGGGGAGTAAACCCCAAAGGGAGTGTTTGGGGGCTGGGTCTGTTGCGGCGGAGTGTGGTGGTGATAATGGGATGTGCGCGGCTTCTTTAGTGTTGACATGGTTTAAGAAATTCTTCCCCTCCCTTGTCAACACTGTCGCGGTCGCTTAGCATCCCAGGACTCACCACCACACTGTGCCGTTCAGCCCTTGACCCCAAATGTTCCTAAAAATCCTTCAATTCCTGTCGTTAGGGCGCCCTACGGGGCCTCGCGCGGCGACGGCGTCTCTGACCTTGCGCGGAGCAAGGCGGAGTGGTTGGCGTAGTGGGATTAACCGGCTAGCGGCCACCCTGGGGGGAGCCCGACCTCTCAGGAGTACTTAGGGTTATCTGGTTACTCGGGGATCTCCGACCAGATGGACCATTTATATTTCCCCGACTCGTGGGTACTACATGGACTCTTTTACACGTGGGGATTTTGGGGGGGATGAGGACGACGTGATCGACCTCAATTCGACTTATGACGGCGCCGAGGCTTCAGGCCGACGCGCACAAAACAGGACTGACACTGCGCGCTCGCGCGCAAATACCGGCTTTGACAACTCGCGACAGCGAGATACACGGAGAGACAGAAGCGTGCCCCAACGGCGCGAAAACTCAGGCAGAGAAGAGGACAGTTCCTTCGCCTTCGCCAAGGTGGCTAAATTCCCACGCGGCAGAGGTGCTATAAGGCAGGCTGCTACTGCGCAGCTCGATGCTGCGCAGGCAGCAGCTCAATCCGACCCTCAACCCGGCCCGTCCAGGCCGATGAAGAATCAGTGGGATGCTGAAAGCGAGCCAGAAGTGGAGCTGGCGAGCGAGTTAGCTAATAAAATCCAGCGCAGTGTGGCCGTCATCCACGACCTCACTGACTCGCCGTTTCTCCGGGACTCGACTGAGGCTGAAACCCTGACGGGAATCGCCGAGGTCATCGGGCTTACGGTGGAAACGTTGCGGGCTCGTGCACTTGGCACTGAAGCCCATCACACGGAATCCGAGGAAGTCCAGAAACTCCGAGCGAGGATCGTCACGCTCGAGAGTTCCTGCGAGTACGGGCGCAACGCGTATTGCACACTGCAGGAGAAGAATCGGAAACTCGATGACGAGATTTCCGATTTGCGCGAGGAGAATCTCCGCCTCCAGCAGGACATGCGCAGCTTGTGACAAGAGATGGGCCGTAGCAAGAGCGGTACCCGAAAACCCGGCAAGGCTGTTGGCATCCAGACCGACGCTGCGCCGGCACCGAGGGAGGGTGGCTCAGCCCACGACCCATCGCCGACTCCTCGGCCAAAACCAGCGGCACATCCCGCTGACGAAGTGGACGCCAAGCTGGAGCGATTTGCTTGCATGGTCATTGTAATGTATGTGGGTAACTCTGAAACTGTATATAAAATATTGCTGTCCGTTTTTACTAGTCCAGTTCTCAAATAGATGCGATTGCGAACACACCGTTGTTTTATTTATCAGTGGCGACTGCGGGTGGACTTGTATTTTAACGACGTCGGTTACAGTGAAGTGAGTTTGTTCAAAACGCGTGAAAATGTCGAACTTAGGCGAATTTAATATGAAGGACGGTAATTGGCAGTCATATTGTGATAGACTTGATATGTACTTTCAAGTGAATAATGTGAAAGAAGAACTTAAATTACCTACACTTATCGCATATATGGGGGACGAGGCTTACGAACTATTAGTGAATTTGTCTAGTCCTCGGAAACCGGCCGAATTGACCTTGGAAGAGGTGTTGAAGGTTATGCTAAGTCATTTGCAGCCAAGTCCATCTTTTTTGGCCGAAAGATATAAATTTCGACAGAGACGTCAAGGTGTCGGTGAAAACATTTCAGTTTACGTGGCGGAACTAAAAAGAATGTCGCGGTTTTGTGAATTTGGCACTAGTTTAGACGATAACTTACGGGACCAATTTGCGTGCGGAATATTGAGTGACGTAGTCAGACAACGGTTGTTTGCGGAAGGAAAAATAACATTCGTAAAGGCAGTGTTGGTAGCGAGCGGCCTGGAAGCAGCTGAACGAGATGCAGCGGCGGTTGGGTTATACAACGGGGTTGATGCCATGTCGGCGCTAAGAAGCACCGCCGTGAGGGTAGCAGCGGCGCCTGGGCTGCAGCGAGGTCTGGGGGAGACCGCTGGTCGTCGTAGTTCAGCGGGAATAGATTTAGCGGCGACATTAAATCGATTACACCTACAGGGAGGATGTCTAGCGTGCGGTGATTACAGACATAAGGAAAATGACTGCAAATTTAAAAATTATGAATGTAGTCGATGTAGAAAAGTGGGGCATTTGAGGCGTGTGTGTCAACAAAATATGGAGGTAAACGATCCAGAGCCAGGCAGAGCTGGCACGCATCGAAGCGGTCAGCCGGGACGCGGGCGGCGCGGTGGCGCTAGCGGCGGCACGGTTTGGAACCGTGGCGAACCTTCTAGAAAGGCGCGGCCGAGTTCAAAGGTCATAAATCAGATAGAAGCTCAGTGTGTACAAGAAGAAGATTCTTATGAATTATGCGAGGAAGAAGAACCGATTTATCAAATGTCGTTAAATCAGTATCGACCGGTGAGCATAATAATGAATGTAAATAATGTAAAGTTACCTATGGAAGTTGATACGGGGTCCCCTTTATCTTGTATCTCATATAAAACTTACAAGTCACATTTTAGTAAGATACCTATTAAAATGTGTACTTTGACAATACGATTTTATAATGGCAGTAAAGTGAAGCCGTTAGGTTATTTGGAGGTAACTGTTAATCATAATATAAAATGAAAAAAATTAGACTTGTATGTTTTTAACGATGGAGTTACATCTCTTTTAGGCCGTCAGTGGTTAGCTGAATTAAATATTCCTGTGCCAGTTATACCTATTCACAGTGGAGTCGTTATAAAGAATAATTTTAATTTAAATGCAAGTGAAGTAAGGTTGCAGAAAAGTGAAATTGTCAATAATGTTTTTGAAAGGTATAAGGAGTTATTTGACGGCGGTTTGGGGTGCTTCAGCGGCGGCCGCGCGACACTTCGCATCCGCGAGGGCGCCGAGCCCGTGTTCTGCCGCGCGAGGCCGCTGCCGTATGCGCTGCGCGCGCGCGTCGACAGCGAGCTGGACGCCATGCTGCGCGCCGGCATCATCGAGCCGGTCGACTGCTCGGACTGGGCCACGCCATTGGTAATAGTGCATAAACCGGACGGTGCTTTGCGTATTTGTGCTGACTATAAGATCACATTGAATAAAGTTTTAAAAGTGGATAAGTACCCTGTGCCAAAAATAGATGATTTGCTTACTAGATTAAGCGGAAATAACTATTTCACGAAACTTGATTTATCTCAAGCCTACAATCAGATACTACTCGACGAAACTAGTAATTTGACAGTAATAAATACTCATAAAGGTCTTTTTAAATATAATAGGTTAGTGTACGGGCTTTCGTCAAGTCCTGGAATTTTCCAGAGGATTATGTCACAGTTGTTAGAAAAAATACCCAATGTCACTGTTTTCCTCGATGATATTTTGATCGGAGGTGATTCAGTATCTTCAAATACAGAAACATTGAATAGAGTGCTAAAAATACTGCAGGATAATGGGTTGAAAATAAAGAAACAAAAATGTGAATTTTTGAGCAAGGAAGTAAAATATTTAGGTTTTATTATAAATAGTCAAGGGGTACAGGTGGATCCAGACAAAATAAAACCTATTATCGATCTATCACCACCGAGAAGCGTTTCAGAACTTAAATCATTTCTCGGTATGATAAATTTTTACGGTAAATTTATAAAAAATCTTAGTTTTTTTTTATCACCATTTTATGAGTTGCTTAAGAAAGGAAAACATTGGCATTGGAACCACACCCATGATAAAGCTTTTAAGGTAGTAAAAAGGTTGCTAATCGGTGCGGATGTGCTAGTGCACTATGACGAGTCCCGCGCGCTCGTGCTCACGTGCGACGCGAGTGCGCGCGGGCTAGGCGCCGTGCTGGCGCAGCGCGGCGCGGGCGGCGGCGAGCGGCCCGTGGCGTTCGCGTCGCGACCGCTTACACAGGCGGAAATTAACTATAGCCAGATTCATAAGGAGGCGCTTGCGATAGTTTTCGCAGTTAAGAAATTTCATCAGTTTTTATACGGTAGACATTTCACTTTGCGGACAGACCACAAACCCCTAGTTAGCATATTCGGCCCGGATTCAGGTATTCCGAGTATGACGGCTAGCAGGTTACAGAGGTGGGCGTTATTGCTATCGGCTTATGATTTTTCTATCGAGTACGTTAGCACCGATAGCAATACGGCGGATGCTTTATCACGCTTGTTAGAAGGTTACAAAGCGCTTAACGCGGCTACTCACGAGGAAGACGAACCGGAACAAACTTATATGCATTTTGCGTCAGAGGCGTTTTTATTAAAATATGAGGATATCAGGGACGGGACAAAAAAAGACCCTATACTCGGACGCGTGTTAAGTTATGTAAAAGACGGATGGCCAAATGAAGTCGAGATACGCGAACTTCAACCTTTTTTCAATAGACGGAGTGAATTATACATAGAACTAGGTTGCCTAATGTGGGGCCATCGACTCGTGGTACCGAGCGTCTGTCGGGAGAAGGTTTTAAGAGAGTTACACGACACTCACATGGGTATTGTGCGAACGAAAAGTATCGCTCGGAGCTACGTGTGGTGGCCCGGCGTGGACGAGGCGGTGGAGGCCCTGTGTCGGGCGTGCGCGGTGTGCGCGGAGGCGGCGGCAGCGCCCGCGCACCACGCACCTGTGCCGTGGCCGTGGCCATCCCGCCCGTGGACGAGATTACACATTGATTTTTTAGGGCCTCTCGGTGGTAATAAGTATTTAGTTGTTATTGACGCCTGTTCAAAATGGATAGAGATATGTAGCATGCAAAATACTACAGCAAAAGCGGTCATAAATAAATTACGGGAAATCTGGGCTCGGTTCGGTATACCTAAACAGCTCGTGAGCGATAACGGACCCCCTTTTAGCAGTGACGAGTTTGATTATTTTCTAAAGAACAATGGAGTTGAACATATTTTTTCTGCGCCATATCATCCAGCCTCTAATGGCTTGGCAGAAAATGCGGTAAAAATATGCAAAAGGGTAATAAAAAAAGCGGTCATGCAGCGGTTGGATGTAGATGAGGCCCTGCAACGATTTTTATTAATCTATCGCACTACAGAACACAGTACAACTAAAGAAAGTCCAGCGCAAACATTGCAAGGTAGGTCGTTACGTACTAGACTAGACCGGCTAAAGCCACCACGAGAGGAGCTGGTGCACGCAGCACAGCGCCGGCAACAGCAGGCAGCGGGTGGGGCGTGGCGCTCGTTCCAGGTGGGAGACTCGGTCTGGTGGCGCGTTTATAGTGGGCTAAGGAAATGGTCGAGCGGTAATATTGTTGAAAAGTTAGGTAACACAGACTACAGTATTCAATCAGACGATGGCACAGTGGTACATAGGCACGTTGATCAAATAAAGCTTAAATCTAAATTTGATCCGTCGAAAACAATTGCGTCAGACTCTGTGGACAGCACAAGTACGGGGGCAAAGGAAGCACCAAGGAGACCGGCATTTTTTCCAGTGGCGTGTCTCGGCCAGGGCCAGGTTGGCGGATCGGTGAGGTCGGCGAGCGGTGAACGGAATGATAATTTCACGTCCCGCGTCGTCAACGAATGCGAAGTGTCAGGGCTGAGTGGAACTCAGGATAGGCAGGATACATGTACGTCCCCTATAGTCACTGACTCCCTGCCTATCGCGAGTGAGACCCGTTACCCGTAAACCCCCTGAGAGATATGGGTATTCCTGAATGATAGTTATAGATAGATACTCTTTATTGCACACCATACAAGTAAAATACACATGATTTTTACAGAAAGATGTACAATTTAGGCGGTCTTATCGCTAATAGCGATCTCTTCCAGACAACCTTTAGGTAGAGGACAACCATTAAAGAAAGGGGAAAGGTGTTGCAGAGTTCTTAAAATTCTTACCTGATACAAATAGAATTGCATAAATTTATGGCATAAACGTATACAAACAGTAATAAATAAATAAAAATAAAATAAAATAAATGCATAACAATAATTATACATACATACAATAAACATACATACTACTTGATATATGCGAGGAGATGTCGAAACTAACAGTGACCAGTAATATTCTAAGATATAAAGGCAGTTTGTGTCAAGAAGAAAGAAAGTGTGCTTTAAGCCGATTTTTAAAAATAGCAATCGATTCGGATTTTCTGATTGTTAATGGTAAGGAATTCCAGAGGCGAATGGACTGGACAGTAAACGACTGCGTATAGTAATTAGTAGAATGGGGAGGAAATTGAAGATGTAGTTTTTTGGATGACCGCATGTCATGACCCTGTGATGACTGCAAAAATTGAAAGCGCTTTTTTAAATAGGGTGGTGATTTCGGACTGAACAATATGTTAAATAATTGCGAAAGAATATGCAAGTCACGCCTACGACGGATAGGAAGCCATTTAAGCAGAGTCCGGTATTCGGTAACATGATCATACTTCCGTAAACCAAAAACTATTCGTATACAGAAGTTCTGTAGACGCTCGAGCTTATTAAGGAGGTTTTCATTTAAATCTAAGTAACAGCAATCTGCATAATCTAGGATGGGAAATAAAAGAGCCTGAACAAGCGCAATTTTAGTGGGTATAGGCAAGAAATTACGAAGTCTATTTAATGACGCTGCCGCTGCATACATTTTTCTGCTGACTTCCGCAGTTTGTGTTGTCCAAGTGAGTGAGCTATCAATATGAATGCCCAGGTTCTTTACAATTTTGCTATAAGGGACATGGACACCGTCAAATGTGATGGGTTGCAAGGCCGGCCAGTCAATCCTAGCAATTTGCCGAGAACCTCCCACAACAATTACCTGCGTTTTAGTAGGGTTAACCCTGAGACCAAATGACTTGCTCCAATGTAGTATACGACTAAGGTCATCGTTAACTACCCGTACAACACTAGAAAGGTCTTCAAGGCGCCCTTGTGAATATATTTGGAGATCGTCTGCATATAAGTGAAAAAAAGATTTTAGGTTATGAGTAATCGAATTGATGAAAAGTGCGAAGAGGAGAGGAGACAGCACGCCACCTTGAGGGACACCGGCACTGATATCACACCAAGCAGAGAAGGAGTCCTCCGAACGGATGCGCTGCCGGCGACCATACAAGTAACTGTGAAACCAATCAAGCACGGTTGGAGATATGTTAAGAGAACGTAGCACTCCAAGTAAAATGTCAAAATCTACAGTGTTAAACGCGTTACTAAAGTCAAGTAGTGCCAGTACAGTAAGTTGTTGTTTATCCATAGCCTGTCGGATGTCGTCTGTTATTTTAATTAAAGCAGTGGTTGTACTATGGCCTGGGCGAAAACCGGATTGATAAGGATTAAGGAGTTGGTTTGAGGATAGGAAGTAACTGAGTTGGTGATGGACAACGCGCTCCATCACTTTGGATAGGAAGGGTAGAATTGAAATAGGCCGATAGTCCGAAAACGAACAAGGTTTGGCTTTTTTCGGGAGAGGAACTATTTGGGCATCTTTCCATAATGTAGGAAAAACGCTTGAGGAGAGGGAGTGATTGAGGATGTGGGTGATTATTGGTGTAATGATATCCAGCAAAGGAGTAATCATTTTTCGGCTAACACAATCAGACCCGACTGCATTTGAGGCTATAGACATAATGTTTCTCTTAACATCACAATCCGATACTTGACTAAAGCTGAAAGATGTGTAGTCAGAAGTTGGAAGTGAAGAAAGTTGATGTAATGTATATATTTTTGTTATGCTATCAATAGCATCAGATGAGGAGAAATGCTTATTTAAAAGATCGATATTTATATCTTTAGACACAGGATCATTGCGCGTCTTTCCAACTCCAATAGACTTAAGGAATCTCCAAACTTTAGCTGGATCTCCATTTTCTACCGATTTGTGAATATGGCGTCTTTGAGCGTCTCTGCACAAAGTATTGCAGCGATTCCGAAGGATTTTATATTTTTCGCGGTTTTTGTCGGACGGGTCCATTTTGAATTTCGTTTTAGCAGCATTTTTCTTGTTCCTTAACGATTTAAGTTCATCCGTAAGCCAAGGTGCAGGAACATGTTTAATTTTGACAGGACGAACAGGAGCATGCTTTTTGAACAATTTAAGAATGAGTGCATTAAAAATTGAAACCTTCTCATCCACACTATCGGCTCTTACGATAGCGGCCCAGTCTGTGCCAGAGGCATCATGTTTGAGAGCGTCAAGGTTCATGCCAATAAAATTGCGTTGCAGGAGAAATTTCGCCTTAGACTTTGGAGGACGGACCTTATAGGACAGGTAAATAAGATCGTGGAAAGAGAATGCATCAGCATGACATTGACCATGCTTAGCAACATCGTCAGTAGAAGTGACAATCATCAGGTCAAGAAGAGAAGGCGCGCAGTTTGGAAAGAAGTGAGTGGCATTAGTAGTAAGGATGTTTAAATTACATGAGGAAATAATTGATCTAAGGCGAGTGGACCTAGTGTCGTTTTTGAGTAAACATGTATTGAAGTCTCCCATCAGTATTGTGTGACTGTATAAGGGAGTCAGGTTCTCTAAAGTTTTCTCAAGAGTAGAAAAGTAGTCAACTCTAAGAGAAGGACTGTAGAAGACACCGAGAAGAAGCTTTGTGTGGGAGAGACTAATTTCAATAAATAGATGTTGTGCAACATCGGAAGACGCGGATGGAGGAGATTCATTTACTATCGTGAAAGGAATATGTGAACGAATATAAATTGCAATGCCACCACCAGATCTAATAATGCGGTCATTTCGGACTAGCTGAAATCCCGGTAAAGAGTAGGATGTTGATGGGAGACAGGCATTAAACCATGTCTCCGATACCAGAACAGCGTGTATATTTCTGTTGTTAAAGGCTGTAAGCATGTCCGGATAATGGGCTGGAACGCTTTGTGCGTTAATGTGAATAACATTGAAGTTTTTGGGGACATCAGAGAAGGCGGCATCAAGCTCGTCCGAGAGAGAAGGCAAAGAGGAATGGAAACTGTCGTTACTAGATGTTGTAGAAGAGAGAGAAAGAAAGTGGTCAGATATATCACTGTCAACATTGGAAATATTCATATCAGTAGTTATATTATACTATAATAAGAAGAAATAAGTACTTATACATAAAAAGTTTATAAAAATAGGCACTCAAAAGGTGTACCTATTAATAGTGCCTCTACCTGCCAGCAGTTAGCAAGAAATCATGTTAAACTTAACTCACTCAAAAGAAATAACAGAACACACAATAGATAAATAACGTCGTAACGCTGTAACGATTTGAACTATATAGTGATTGTTATTAGTGATAGTTAAGTTTAACAAATGTAAATTGCACTAAAATACTTTAATACAAGTGTTAATTACTTATGTTAACGATTCATAACGAGTGGCAGTAATTTAATGTTTAGATTCCTTTTTATGTATCATTTAGTTGTTTGGCATACCTAATACCCATCTATTAATCACGTTCACGTCTGTGATAGGTATTGTAAGGATCATGCAATGATTTGTTAAATTAATTGAGTAGGTACGAGTATTATCTTGTATTTGCAGCCACGTAGTAGGTACTACGTATTTTATATAATACTACCTATCAACTTAGAGTTAAGTATTGTTATAATGTCATTGTTGTTATTAAATAAGGGTGGAGGTGTAATGTATGTGGGTAACTCTGAAACTGTATATAAAATATTGCTGTCCGTTTTTACTAGTCCAGTTCTCAAATAGATGCGATTGCGAACACACCGTTGTTTTATTTATCAGTCATGACTCAGGTGGGCGATCTTATGAACGCCAGGCTGGATGCTCTCAAGGAGCATCTCCCTCCAGCCCCGTCCGTTCGCCCAGCCCTCAGGCAAAAGTCCCAGGGCGCCACCTCTGCGCCGGCTCAGCCCGGATCAAGTCGCGCTCAGGTTTTCACTGCCTCCACAAAGGGGAAAGGAGTCGGGAAGGGCGCCTCGAACGCCTACCCGAAGCCTGGACCCTCAACCAGACCCGACACGCCCCCTCCGCCCGAGCCCTGGTCGGAGGTGGTAAAGCGCGGACGCAAGCGCGGCAAGGCTAAGGCCAAACCCGCACCGCCCGCACAAGGAAATTCCGCAGCCCCAGCAGCTAAACCTAACCAGCTAAACCCAACCCAGGCCGCCACGAGCGTCTCCAATGCCCCCAAGGTAAAGAGGAACGAGTCCCCAGGCTCCGCCCGCCGAAATCGGCTGCGGTTGTCCTGGAGATGACTCCACAGGCTAAGAAGGCGGGGTTAAACCTCAGCACCCTTTTACGCGAGGCTAAGGCGGACATCGGTCCGTCTTGGATTGCCAAAACGGGCCTAGAGGGGCGGCTTAGTATAAGGCCGTCGCGCATGACGGGAAACCGTTTCTTCGAAATCAGGGCCGTCAAAGATAGTCCTCCCGGGGAGACCAGCCGAAAGGCAGATGCCCTCGCGGAACGGTTTACATCGACTTTCCCGTCAGGTGCCGTAAAGGTGATGCGCCCCGTTAAGTCGGCAGATCTGCGTCTTATGGGGCTTGGAGATGACACGACACCGGAAGAGGTCGCACAGGCTGTTGCAGAGCAAGGTGGCTGCGAACCGGCCAACGTTAAGGTGGGCCGACCCGGGGAGACCAGGATGGGTGGCTCCGTAGTTGTGCGGTGCCCCGTAGAGGCTGCCAGGAAACTGGCTTAAGAAAGGCGGATACGCGTCGGCTGGATATCCATCCGTGTCCAGCTTTTGCCGCCGAGGGCCTTGAGGTGCTCAAGGTGTCTCGGCGAGAGTCATGGCCGGGCTATTTGCAAGGCCGCAGAGGATCGCAGCAACGTCTGCATCCGATGCGGCCAGCCCGGCCACAAGGCCGCCGGATGTGTGGCCCCGTACCGCTGCTGCCTTTGTGCGGCGGCTGGTCGGAGGGCGGACCACCGACTCGGTTCGTCGAAGGAATGCCCCCGACCGAAGATTGCGCGAGTCACACCCCCGACAGCCCCAATGGCGCGTTCGCGCCGAGGAACGGGGAGTAGCCGCAGGGAGGAGCCGATGGAGACCGTCGGCGCGGGGGCATACAGCCCAACCTTCCCTGGCCCTAGTGGTCGAGATTCATCTCCCAGTTACTAGGGCCCAGCGGCCGGCCGTTCCGACGGCTAGCGCAGACCATCTGCGCAAGAGGCGACCCGGGGGTTTTTACTGCAGAGCAGTTTCCCCCTATAACAAAAAAAAGGGTTATGCAGCGGAGTCACCTCCTAGAGCGACGGGATGTTATTGTTACATCCGGTTACGATCGGATGTAAGAAATAGCATCCTGTCCTGGTGCATCCCGGGCAACGGCGGTTAGTAATTTCCTTCGGGGATTGCTAGCCGACGGCTAAACTCTGCCAGTGTCGCTCCTTGTGCTGCTATGACTAGCATAGCGGCGCAAAGATGTGTTCACGAAGCACACCGTAATCCGCAACGGGCTACCGGCGGGACGGGGGTCCAGTTTACCCCTCTTTAAAAACTACCACGCGCGGCTCAGCCCGCCCATAGTGAGCCGTCGCTGACTGGCGGGTCGCCGGGCAACTCGTTACCCCGTGGGGGCTGAGGGCTGTCGGGGGCACTTCGTCCGGGCCGAGAGGAAGGAAAACCTCAATAAAAAACCCAGGCTTACCGTAACCCGCCTTCACGGGCGGGCCGGGGGTTGCGGGGCTTTTGTCCGGACCGCGAGGAAGGAAAACCTCTCTAAAAAACCCCTGTACACCTTACCCCAATCGGGGCCGGGGGCCTTTCGGGGCCGCGAGGATGGTAAACTCAATAAAACTTCCCCCTAGTTCTGGAGTCTCGCAAGGGGGCTCCAGGGCGTATGACTGGTAGGGTTACATACCGGTCGATTTCCTTGCACCATACCGTTCTGCCCTTTTCAGGGCGGGGCGGGGGCCCTGCTTGCCAGGGCTGCGGGGAGTAAACCCCAAAGGGAGTGTTTGGGGGCTGGGTCTGTTGCGGCGGAGTGTGGTGGTGATAATGGGATGTGCGTGGCTTCTTCGGTGTTGACATGGTTTTAGAGGTTCTGCCCCTCCCATGTCAACACTGTCGCGGTCGCTTAGCATCCCAGGACTCATCACCGCACTGTGCCCCTTTAGCCCTTGACCCCAAATGTTCCTAGAAATCCTTCAATTCCCGTCGTTCGGGCGCCCTACGGGGCCTCGCGCGGCGACGGGGTCTCTGACCTTGCGCGGAGCAAGGCGGAGTGGTTGGCGTAGTGGGATCAACCGGCTAGCGGCCACCCTGGGGGGAGCCCGACCTCTGAGGCGTATGTAGGGTTATCTGGCTATTCGGGGATCTCTGGCCAGATGGACCGCTTATATCTCCCCGACTCGTGGGTCTAGCATGGATAAACCAAACAATCGGGGTACTTTTGGGGAGGATGACGTAGTAGAAGAGAGCAGCAGAGCTGCAAGCAGCAGGGCTGCAGTGAGAGCGACATCGAAGGGGGTCGAGACAGTGTCCGCGGGAACTTCTCGCACCGTGTCTCCCTCTTTCAGCATGGGCAGTGGTCTCAGTAGTCGAGACAGCTCCGTATCTCGGGCTGGCGCCAAGCGCCGGTTGCCCGATCGGGCCCGAGCCTGAGCTGTCCGACGAGAGAGATCATCAATCAGTCGACACGGCCGAAGCCTCTTTTAGGGGCAACGGCCTTACCGGAATGGACAAACCCGCGCCTCGGCGCGATGACCTCGGAGACGATCGTGCGGCGCGTTCGCGCAGCAACTCGGGCAGTAGAGGCGAGGAGACTTTCGCGCTCCCTAAAGTCGCCAAACTGAGAAAGGGCAGGGGTGGTCTGCGGCAGGTTTCGTCTGCTGCCGCGGCCCCAGCCCGTGATCAGTCGCGACATAGCCCTCGTTCCCGACCTCCAGTCAGGAACACAGTCGTGACCAACTCGGTCAACCAAAATGTGGAGACGCAACAGTCGGATGCGTCGAAGGTGTTAGTGGCGGAACTGACTAATCGAGTCGAGAGAGACGTGGCGACAATCTTTGATATCGCCGAAGGATCCTCCTCAAAATTGGAGAGCAATCAGGTCGATGCTCTCCAAACAGCCGCCATGTCCATCGTCGAGGCAGTGCAGATGCTTCGCACCCGAGCGGACTCTGATAGAACGGCCGCACTGGAGAAAGAGCTCTCGGAGCTCAGAACTGAGATGACCAGCATGCGTGGTGAAAGTACCCGCCTGCACGACGAACTGGGAGCTATGCGAGTGGAGATGGCAGACATGCGCAAGCAACTCATGGCCGTCCGCCATAGCTCCCAGTCTGATGGAGACAACACCGGGGAGTCCATGGACTCTCAGTCCACAGACCCGCCTGCAGCATCACCCGGTTTTCAAATACCGGAGGGCGTGACAGACCCCAAGCTTATAAAGCTTTATCGCATTGCCGCGGAACGCGTCAATGCGATGATGAACGCCAAGCTGGAGGGCATCAAAGACCGGTCAATCCGGTCCAAAGTGTACGTCCAGGCGCCAAAACCCGTCAAGGGAAAAGGTAAGGGCAAAAGGTCTAGCAACAACGCTGCCAAAGCGCCCAAACCCAATCCCCCACCGAGTCAAGCCGCTCCCACAAACACGTGGGCAGAAGTGGCGAAGCGCGGAAAGCGGGGCAAAGCCAAGGTTAGCACCCAGGCCTCCCCCGCCCAAACCCAGCCTACCCAGGGCAAGCTCGCTGCGGCAGGGCCCAACAAGGGTAAACCAGCTGCCAGCAGGGCGAGGGCACCTTCGCACCTAAGCAGCCGGAGAAAGAGGCAAAACCTCCCAGAATCCGACCGCCTAAAACGGCGGCGATCGTGGTTGAGGTTTTGCCAGACGGAGAAGCGGACTTCGGCCGCTTTTTAAAGGAGGCGAAGGATCTTGCTTGTGAGCAAGACACAAGTATAGTGGGGAGACTCTGGTTCCGGCGCTCCAGGACAACAGGGTGTCGCGTCATTGAGATCGCGCCCCTGGAAGGAGGAAACATGAAGGAAGCTAACGAGAAGGCAGACGCCCTCGCCGCCGTCTTCACCTCCGTGTTCCCGCCAACCGTGAAGGTCTCCCGCCCTGTTAAGACGGCCGATCTACGGCTCACTGGACTCGACGAGTCGGTGACCGCCCCAGCTCTAGCCGAGGCGGTTGCCAAATACGGAGGGTGTTCGCCCGCGAACGTCAGAGTGGGGAGGTTCAGCCGCGGTGGCTCCGGTGACTCAGTCATCGTTAGCTGCCCGGCTGTAGCCGCCAAAAGGATTGCGCAGTTAGAGCGCGTGTGCGTAGAATGGGTTTCGGTGAGAATCACCCCTCTGAGACCGAGACCCATGCGGTGCTTCAGGTGCCTTGGTGTGGGACACGGTGTAGTGGGTGTATCACCTCACCCCACATTAGGTACTTAAGTTAGTATATAAGCTTAGGTTAGTGTCATTTAATGGAGATTATAAACCTACAGTGCGCGCTAAACACGTCTTTTCATTTGTCTCCCGTCGTCCCACATTACATGGCGACCCTGCCAGTGCTGCCTTTGGGCAGTGCTGCGCATCGTGGAGTGTTTTAGTGTTTGTGTTATTTTATATGCTATTTTAAAATAAAGAGACTAATCAAATATAAAGCGAACGTAACGAAATGTGAAAATTGGAATAACGACCAAAATTGACTTTTAATAAAAACATGCGAAATGATTAAAAAAAAAAGTGTAAATCAGAGGATGTTGGCTGCCGGGAGTTAATAATAAGTCAGATGGAGGAAAGACTTTGCTGGCAGCCAGGTGATGATGGTGTCAGAAGTTGTGTTGGCTGCCGGGAGAGTACGAGTCGGATTGATGGTATGGAATGAAGACGATGGGCGCTGGGAGAAGTACAAGCTGATGAAATCCTACTTTATACTTGGAGTGGAACCCGACGGCATAAATATATTACCGTATATATTTTTTTAAATTAGGTCTTAATATTAGTGGTCACTATACTAGTTAATATTAAATAGATATCATAATTATTGTGTTACTAGACGGGTTACATTTAAAAATATATGTCATTTCTTTTTCACCGTCACAAAACTTTATTTGTTACAATTTTATTCCATTTCCGACTAAAAGTTATTTGCACTTACATAATGGTAAAATATTTTTCTGTACTACAATACCGAATCTAAACATATATTTTCTGTTATACAAAAGATATAAACTATTATTATAACAATCTTTTTTTTACAAGTTTAACTTTGTGCTTTGGTAACAATTTAAATAACTTAACTACAATCTAAGAAGATAAGCCCATACAATCACAAGGTAATACAGTGTCCGTGCGCATGACTCAGGTATGTGTAAAATATTAGTTTCAATTATTATTTTTATCTAAAACATTGTCTAATTTCATGTTTAAATTCATTTATTTATACAACTATTACGCAGTATTAACTTTAAATTTGGTGAAGTACTTACTTACCAAAAAGTACGTAATGTAATGTTCTGTGAATTATCAAAACCATGTTCTTAAATATATTTTTCTGTATCTAATAAATTCTAAATGTAAATTCTGATATAATTTTTGTATTGGTAAATATTTACACCACAGTTTATTTTAAAAATATGTTTTTTTTTATTTAATTAGATATTTTAATAAATTACAGGAGGAATATACATTTAGTTGTTGTGAAATAGAATAGAATGTTTTGGTTTTGTTTTCATGCAATTCATATTTGCATAAAATAAATTACTAAATCTTTATCTTAATCCAAAAGTTTTAATGAAATTATTGTTGTTATTTTACGTGTAGTGTAATTTGAAATTATATAAAAAAAATATGTGAAAATGAATATTTAAAAATACATCGCTTTAAATTACGACTCTTGCAGTTAGGCTTATCTAATTTGTCACGTTTTTTTTTCCATTGTATCAAAGTAAAATATATTGGGTTTATTATTTTTTATTTACAAAATTTAAATTTATCAAACTAATTTTAACAGTTGGTTTTTGCTGCTGTTTATTTATTAATTATTTTTTTTCTAACTTGATTTGTAGAGATACTTTAAAAATTACGAGGTTAATATTATAGTTTTAAATTTATTTTTATTCTACACATTTTTGTTAAAATACTTCATTTAGTTTTTTTCTTTTTAGAAATATTATGTCCTACTGTTTTATACCCAACTACTGAAAGAGACGTGATATGTTTATGAATGACGAATGTTAATTTTAAATACTATTAGGTAACATTTAGAAACAATTTTGCAAAGTTATATAAGTAACTACATCATTAGTCAACTGGTAGAAAAGGCATTATGCCATTTTTTTTAAAAAAGTACCATAACTAATACATTCAATGAATAATTAAAGAACTACTCATATAACTTCATAAGTGTTCTGGATATTTTTTTCGTATGTTCATCCGAGTACGTTTTTACATTAATTTATGAGTTAATAGGTATTTGATTTTATTACAACGATTACTTTTGCGCTATATTAGGAACGGAATTTTGTCCGCGCATCGCACCGTATTCAGCGAGCGACACATGTCATACATCAGCAATAATTTTGTTTTCTAAGTTTCTTGTTGCGAAATGTTACACGATTCCATATTAGTCGGAACCCGAAGTACCGATTTAGCGGTACTGCATAAGAATGAATTTGATATTATACACGTAGATCATGTTTTAGGTATGCCATTGTTCATTCAGATTCAGTTTAGTATCAAAAAGAATTAGTAGTTTTATTTATATTACACAATGCTATCATGAATAGGTAGTTAATTATTTTGATAGTTTTAATGTGCTTTGTTATCAGATTTAATAAATAGTCAGCTGCGTGTAAAATGTGGATGTAAAAGATATGAAAAATAGGAAATAGGATAGAAATATATCAATTGTATTTGATAGGAATGTATTAAATATCTTTTGTTACCAGATAACATTAGTTACATTTCCGAAGTAAGTTAAAATATGAAATGAAATAAGGATGAATAAAATTTTATGATGAGAATAAGCAAGGAAAAGTTTGTTTGGTATTGTTGTAGTGATTTTATTTAGTTGGGAATACGTCAGTAAAAATATTTTGTTACCTATTGGACTGATCACCCAAACAGGAAATAAAACTACTAGTGCTGAAGGATTCAATTTGAAAGTGAAGTTAAGTTTAAAGTTTGTGCTATTTTGAAACGAGTTAGATGTTGATGAAAGACGAAGAATAAACGGTAGTAAACACAAAGTATGAGAGCAGGTACAGGTTCACATCCTTCGGCTTGATCATGGTGCAAACAAGGTTTCTCTGTGAAGGCAGTTGGAGATCACAAAGAATCTTAAAAGATGAACCGTACGGAGGTATTTAAATGGTACAAGGTACAATTATAGGGTACAGATCCTTCAATTTGATCATGGTGCAGACGAGCTTCTCTCTGTGAAAATCGTTGGACATCAAAAAGATGTTAAAACATGTCCCTATTAAAAAATAATGCTGTGCACAGCTATAAGACTATATGTCTATAAAATTAAAAAGTCGACAAATATATTATAAACTGTACCTAATAAATAATAATATATTATAAAAAAAAGGGACCGGCCGGCCCAATTATGAAATACCCAAGGGGTTAAAGTACCGTTAACTATGAGATCAATATGTATGACCATAGTCTATTATAATGTGTGTGACGTTTCTACCTTAAAGATTATCTGATTTGATTTTATGATTGAAATAATGTTGTAAGGAACTGGAATGAGTTGTTATTATGATTTATTTATGAAGGAATTGTTTAATAAAAATATTGCAGAAATATTATTTTATGTAGACACAATAAACTCCACAGTTGCTCTGGAATGGTTTGCCTCCTACCTTCGAGATCGCCAGCAGGCAGTTCATATTGATCGGACCCTTTCTCACTGGTGTGATTTGCACACTGGTGTACCTCAGGGTGGTATACTATCGCCGCTGCTGTTCTCTATATTCATAAATTCGATAACTCTCGACATTGGCTCCTCGTACCATCTGTATGCAGACGACCTTCAATTATATCAGCAGTGCCGATTCAATGAAATTCACCTCGCTGTACAGCAACTTAATGATGACCTCAGGCATATTTCTTCTTGGTCAGACCGTTTTGGTGTTGCTGTAAATCCTAATAAATGCCAGGCCATCATAATAGGCAGTCAGCGACAAATGTGCCAGATTGATATAACTTGCGCTTCTCCGGTTAGCCTCAACGGGGTCGATATTCCGTTTTGTTCGAGTGTCAAAAACCTTGGCCTTCACATAGACTCCACGCTTAGTTGAACAACACACGTTGCTGAAGTTTGCCGAAAGGTCAACGCTACACTACGCTCTCTCTGCAGACTTAAGCATTTTCTTCCGGTTAAAACTAAAATCACCCTGGTGCAATCTCTGGTTCTCCCTCTTATTGACTATGCCGATGTGTGTTACCCTGACTTAAACCAAGTCCTGCTCAACAAGTTAGATCGTCTAGTCAATAATGGTATTCGATTAATTTACTGCTTACGCAAATTTGACCATATATCCATGTACCGTTCGCAGCTTCAATGGCTTCCCCTCTCTCTTCGGCGCAACGTCAGAATTTTATCCGCTCTTTTCTCGATATTAAATGATCCTAATTCACCTTCTTATCTTAAATCCCAATTTACTCTTCTTAGTTCGACGCACTCCCGTCACTTGCGTTCTTCTAATAAACTGACTCTCTCCACTCCTTCTCACCGCACTGGTTTTATTTCCAACTCTTTTCTCCTTCAATCAATTCGGCTTTGGAACTCTCTCCCCGAAAACATCAAACAAGCCCCTTGTAAATACTCTTTTAAGAAACTTGCCCTTGCTCATTTTCTTTATAAATTGAAATCATCATCTTGAACCCTTAGGTATTATAGTCTCATGATCGTCGTCATATTTATTTACGTATGTATTTTGCCTATGTAATCTATGTATGATAGTATTTAGTTTATGTATATCGTTATTTACTGTATGTAGTTTATGCTTTTAAAAATAATTTCACAATTACCTTTCATTTGAATTTGTATCGCCTATATCGCACCGCCCACAAAACGTCTCTGTTTAGCCTAATGGTCGACTGGTAGAGAATGCCTCATGGCATTAAGTCCACCTTTTGTATGATTTTTTAATCTGTGCAATAAAGTCTAAATAAATAAATAAATAAATATACTTCTGTGGATTGAGATAAGTATATTTAAATAACTTTTTGTAATTTGCCGTATTTTACCTTGCTAATAATACTTAAATAAAATAAACTAGTTGTGAAGTAAGTTTGATCACTTTAAATAAATATATAATTTACAAATTTTACGAACGACGAGTAACGAAAAGGTGAAATAAAACTTTAAGGGGTTATTCTACGGCTAAATTACATCAACTTTTTCTATGGGACCAACATCGAAATCTCAAAAAAAAAAATTGACGTTTCCATACAAACTGATGCCAGCTGGTCGCGTTTTAGTATGGGAAAGTGTTTTTTTTTTTTTTTTGCGAATTCGATGTTGGTCCCATAGAAAAAAGTTTATGTAATTTAGCCGTAGAATAACCCCTTAGAGTTTTATTTCACTTTTTCGTTACACTCTGTATAATTAAAATACCAAATTATATGTTACTGGCCAAAAAATACAACAGTTAAGCAATAGACTTTTGTGGATTGAGATAAGTAATATTTTATTGTCATAATTAAATATGCCATATTATATTTACCTTGGTTATAATTCTGATTTGAAAAAAGTTCTGTAAATACAGTATTATTTTAAATAACCAAATAATTATTAATCTTTGCTAAGCTAATAAGTAAGTAATGTTGTTTATAAAAATAAAAGTATTCGCTAAAGTATTATGGTTTAGTTTTTATTATCTAATCCCTTAAATAATTTAATACCCGCGACTTCGTTCGCGTGGTCATTAGTTTATTCATAAAGGAATTTCTGCGCAACTTTCGTATTTTTTCTTTTAAAAGAACCTTCTTCTAACAATAATTAACACAACAAAAAAAGAATTAGTAAAATTGTTCCATCCGTTCACGCGTAATGCGATGACCAAGGGAAATTGAGATTCATTTTTATAGCTTCTAGCAGCAGCTGTTGCCTGTGTTAGTAATTTAATGAATATTGACAGATAGTAAAAGGTAACTTTTCAAATTATATTTATTTTGTAACTAACTTTTTTAACAAAGGAAAATATTCAAATTATATTTATTTTTGTAACTAAATTTATCAATTGGATGTAACCAGGTAATAAATTAATAAAATGTTTCAAGAAATATGTACAATTTATTGATTAACTGGTAGTAAATCAAAAATATAGGAAATGAATCAGTTAAGAAATACGAAACAGTAATAACAACATAAATTATGGCTATACATAATATCCAACATGATAAAATCTATACCAACATTAATTATA
Source organism: Anania hortulata (assembly GCA_963576865.1). NCBI lineage: Eukaryota > Metazoa > Arthropoda > Insecta > Lepidoptera > Crambidae > Anania > Anania hortulata. The sequence goes on along the minus strand of OY756402.1, from coordinate 18,821,638 downwards.
CTACCCATACTATGAATTATGAGTAATAAATATTTATAATTTAATTTCTATACGATTTAAGAATATCTTAGTAGATATTATACTAAAATGGAATACAAAACATAAAAAACTTTTTAAATCTTAACAAAAAGATTAGTGAACAATAACCATCAGTTTTAGCTAATGAAGGTGTGCCAAAAATAGTTACTGTATCTCGTATGAGAGGTATTAGTTCTTGAGTATTTAAAGTCTTGTGGTTTCAACAGACAACATTTTGTAAACCCATCCAGCATAAGTAAAATATACTTGTAGCCTTCATTTGCTGTAGTAAATGGGCCTGGACAGTCCAAATGAACTGTGTGAAAAGGAACAGGCGTTTTTTCTATTGGATGTAGAAACCCTTGCTTTGGACCAGAATGGCTTTTACGTTTTATACATATTAAGCAGTGATGTAAATATTTTTTGACAAATGGAATCATACGTGGAAACCAAAAATGTTCACGAAGTTTTTCTAACGTCTTTTCGAATCCAACATGACAGTTCTGATCGTGAAAAAGTCTTAAAAGTTCTAATCTATATCCTTCGGTACATAAAATTTAGGTTCATTTGGTCTAAAATTATAAATCAATAAATTATTTTGTAGGAAATACTGGTTGGCTCTCATCAAGTTCTCCAGCTAAAACCTGATTATTTAAATTTTGAGTTTCTAAATCGTTCTGCTGAGAAAGCTCTAACCACGAAGGAGGATCTATTAGGTTAACTGTATGAGTTGGACGTTTAGAACAAGCCCTATCAATACGTTTAATTGGAATGGTGTTTTCTACAGGGTTAGGACTAAGAAAATCGACGTGGCCAATATATTTTCCCTTTTTATACACTATTTCAAATTCAAAATCCTGCATAAATGTCCACCAACGGGCTACACGCGGGGACAGATCTTTTTTATTCATAGTTGATTTAATAGAATTACAATCTGTAAATATTGTAAATTTGATACCTAATAGATACACCCGAAAATGTTTTAATGCATTATATATAGATAATGTCTCTAGATCATATGAGCAATAATTAGATTCAGCAAGAGTAGTCCTTTTACTGTAGTAAGCAACCACCTTCTTTTCGTTATTAATTCTTTGAACTAATATTGCTTCATATCCTAATGAACTAGCATCTGTGTAAAGTTCTGTTGGAAGTTCCGGATCAAAGACTGTTAGCAATGGTTTAGTCGATAAATGTTGAATAACATAGTCCCTAGCCGCATCCTGTTGGTCGCCCCATTTCCATTTTTGATTGTTCTTGGTCAATTTTGTTATACAAGCCGTTTTACTTGCAAAATCAGGGATGTATTTACGAAAATAACTTGCAAGACCCATGAATTGCCTAACTTGCTTAATATTTTTGGGAATAGGAGAATTTACTTTAGCTTCACTTGGTCTAATGCCATCCTGCGATATATGTATGTCTACCCAAATATTCAATGTTGTCAACGAAAAACTTGCACTTTTTTAACCACTCAGCACTTGGCGTGAAAATTGTCAATGTCCAAGTTTGTTATCAGCTGATCTGACAATTTTTTTTGCGAGGTACCGCCTTTCATAAAAAACTAAACTACTTCTCAGTCAAACCGTATTTTGTTATTCTGTGAACGACAGTTTACTCTAACTAATATGTTTTCTATCTTTACGTATCAAAATGCAGGCGATTATTGATAAAGTATATTTGTTCTACATGATCATAGTCTACAAAGTAATATTCGCGACGTATTATTGCCTATTGTAATAAAACAATACTTATCAAGATAAATTACAACATTACACTAACTCATTATATAAACAAATCCATTCAAAGACCCCGTGATGTTTATAAAACACCACTTGAAATCCGACACGACTAAGCAAAAAATGCCATCTTGAGTGCCAGAGATGTTGCTCTACTTTTTATAGTCTTATCGATCTATCGATATTTATTCACTATGTATAGTGTAAGTACAAATAAATAAAAACACATAATTTTATTCACATTACAAATTAAAGGTTTGTGTTTATAGGACCTGGGCGACGGAACTCTCGATTTATATGGTCTTATTGTGGTGCCATTACCACAGTCACTGTATTCATCTTCAACAGTTCCAGTTTGCTTGTCATCTTCATCCTAGGCATATAATTGTGCAACAAAGTCTGCAGGGGTCTCTTCGTCAACACGCCAAAATGAAATTCTGAAAAATAAAACAATGACATGTACAAAACATTTGCTAAATTATTATTATTATTCTACAATTTAACATATTCTGACACCAACGCATATTATTCAACGTACAAAAGTACCTAAATATCAAATTATTACTAAATAACACCATCGAAACTAATAGGCAGTAGAAAATAACAAAATTTTATCGATCAAACTATCGACAGTTGGACACTACATTTCGTTCTTATCAATACACCTACGAAAAAAGTTTCACATTGAACACTCACTCACTATGGCCGTAGGTTCATATAAATAAAGGTCAAAATGGCGTGCTAGCAATTGAAAGACAACACCGCTATATTGGATGACTGTACGTCAAATATCTCATTGTTTACTACAGAAATATTTGTGTAATTATGGGGTTTAAGACATTTATTTTTCTCAAAAAGAATTTACAATTCACTAATATGAGAAATTAAAACAGTTTACCAAGTAACTTACTTACAGAGCGACAAATAACATTTCTTAATATAAATAACATGTGGGTAGCTTTGTATCGGCTCGATCGCTAGTTGAGGTGCAAGATGCCGTTTGGTAACTTTGCACGGATATATTGAACTAGCGAAGCTGGAACAGACATTGCGTCTCGATAGTGAGCGCACTTTGTGCAATTCAAATTATGATTGTTGTGAGGTAAATTATTATTACATGTTACCTAATTTACAGTATTCATTTACTTTTTACTATTATAATTTTTATCAGTATTGGTTTATTTTTTTTCTAATTATAGACGAAAAATATATATACAGAGTGTAACGAAAAGTTAAAACTTTAAGGGGTTAGTTAGTAGTTAGTTAGTTTAGCTGGGCTTTCTCCACACTTAGCCTCATGATTGGGCCATTGTGCGTACTGCTTAGTCTTTCTTACTTCAACCATCCTAGGTCATCCCAGAAGGTCAGCAGCCTTTTCAGATTGCTGCAGGCTTCCGGGAGCGATCCTGGTGATTGGAGGATCCGTGCCCATTGATCTGCGACGCTTCTGCATTCCAATAGCACGTGCTGTGGCATTTCTTCTGCCTCCATGCATCCTCTGCATGTGGGGCTGTCTGTCACACCTATGTTAAACAGGTGTTTACTAAGAGAACAGTATCCGGTTATAATACCTATAACCTTGCGAATTTTGTCCCTTGCTAGTCTGATGAGGTTGCGGGCAAACTTATTTGATGCTACCGGAACCGCATTTTTCGTTTGCCTGCATCCTTCACTGTTTCTCCATTCATTTAGATGTGTTTCTTTGGTTCTTGCGCGCAACCATGATTTTATTTGGGCCTGAGGTATGGGAAGTAGTGGTTCCGGTCACAATTACATGTACAAGGTACACAATTGCCTTCGATCCTCTTTTGGCCAGCTCGTCTGCTGCGTCATTGCCCAGAGAGTTGCTGTGTCCTTTAATCCATTGCAGGGTTACTCTGTTCGTGTTCGCAATAGATTGGAGTGCGTTGTGACATTCCAATATAAGGACAGAGGTTATGATATTGTTTTTTAAAACTTGAAGCACGGATGCACTGTCTGAGATAATTTTTATATTATGCTCTCGGACGTCTCTGGCTGCTACTGCCTGTGCTGCTTTGGTGATGCCAATACATTCTGCTTGGAAGATTGTGTTCAGCTTATCTAGGGTGGTTGATATTTTTATATTTAAGTCATTCGAGAAGACACCGGCTCCAGTACCATGTGCAGTTTTAGAGCCGTCTGTGTATATCCTAACTTCGTTGATGCCAGAGCTATCTTTTGCTTCTTCCGTCAGTTGGATATTGTATCTTCGATCGAAAATGTGATGACACGGTGTTCTGTCTATAGGCGCCTCAAGAAGTGGTATCTCCTGTAGGATCGCCTGCAGAACTTTTGAGTGTGTTGTTTCTGTGTTTTGTTTCCATAGTCCGTTTGCTCTTAGTCTTAAGGCGGTTGCTTGTGCTTCCTCTTGTATGACAAAATCTAAGGGTCTTAGGTTCAAGAGGAGCTCGATGATGGAGTGGTTCTCATACATCCAGTGGTTGCTACACACGCTAATCGTTGTAGACTTTGGTTGGAGTTTTGATTTCACCGTGATTAGTTGTGTTCTGGGCCACCATACAACTGATCCTTGCGATTTCGATGTTCGTCCCATAGAAAAAGTTGATGTAATTTTGCCGTAGAATAATAACCCCTTAAAGTTTTATTTCACCTTTTCGTTACACTCTGTATATATAATAAGACTGCATACCAAACAAATATAATTTTAATAATCTTTTGAAGCTGGCCATAGTTTTTGCTTCTCTGATAGATTTTTGGCAGTTTATTGTAAATTGAGGCACCTTCATTCAAAATACAGTTTTTGCCATATTTGGTGCGTACTTTACGCAATTTTAATTCTTTGCCAAGTCTTGGTCTTAATTTTGTTATTGGTACAGTTTTCGTAAAGCTTATCTCTGTATGTATCTGTTTATTTATAATTTTACGTATTAACACACAAGTACAGTATTTATATGTTTGCAAAATATTCATGATTTTTGTCTGTTCGTATACTTTTGTAGTTGAAGTTCGATAATTATAATTAAAAAGTACCTTTACCAATTTATTTTGTGCAACTTGGATTACGTTTAAATTCGTTTTTGCTGCTGCGCCCCAAATTTCAACTAGGTAATCAATATGCGGTTTTACTAATGAATTATATATTGTATATCGCACTTTACTCGGAATGCATTTCACTATACCTCGCAGTGCACTTGTGAGACCAATTTTGTTTTAATTTTGTTAATGTGAGGTTTAAAAGTCATGAAGCTATCCAATAATAGACCAAGGTATTTTTCGTTATCTACTTTAGTAATAAGTCGATTATTTATTTTTAGCGGTATATGATCAGCAATTTTTTTGTTTTTTGCGGCGAAAATTATGTAATGCGTTTTAGCAATATTAATAGTTAAAAGATTAGAATGGAACCATGAATTCAACAAATTCAGATCTTCTTGAGCATCACCTATTATAGTATCGATTGAATGGCCATAATAAAACAGGCTTGGTATCATCTGCATAAAGAGTTATGTTGCCTTTTAACCCTATATTCTGGATGCTATTAATGTATATAAGGAAAAGTAGCGGTCCCAAAATTAAAGCTTGGAGCACTCCGAAAGTTATTGTTTGAGGTTCACTTTGATCAGAATTATTTTTTACAATCTGACAACGATCTGTCAAATACGATGCAAAAATATCTCGGGCTCGTCCACAAATTCCAGTGTTTGTCAGTTTACTCATCAAAACTTAATGGCTGACTGTATCGAAAGCTTTTTTGAGATCGATGAATATACCAAGCGCAACCTGTTTATTGTCTATGCCCACTTTAATTTTTGTGACTAGATCGATTGTTGCTGAAAGAGTGTTTGATTTCGGTCTTAAACCGTACTGCTTTGCATACAGGAAGTTTTGGGAATCTAAATAGGCCTTAAGGCGATTGAATAAAACACGTTCAAACACTTTTGATAATACCGGTAGTACTGAGATTGGTCTATAGTTCCCTGGATCTAGTTTACTTCCCGATTTATATATTGGGGTAACTTTTGCTATCTTTAGACTATTAGGGAAAACCCCTTGTTCTAAACATTTGTTAATACAATTGGCAAGTTCCTCGACAATAGTGTCCTTAACACACTTAATACATTTAGTATTTACTCCATCCAATCCAGAACCGGTGTTAATATTTAGGCTGTCAATTATCTTGCTAACTTCAATTCCAGTGGTGGGTGACCATTGGGAGATAATATGAAATCCAGCCTCGCTAGTTGTAGCAGTGCTCAAGTTTTGGTGCACTTTAGGAACTTGATTTGCTAAGATCGAGCCGACACTGGAGAAAAAATTATTAAAACAATTACAAATAGCCTTAATTTCGGTTACAACTTCTCCTTTCTGCGATAATAATTTACTGGGAGCAGAGGTTTCTCTAATCTTATTGTTGGAAAGGTCGTTGATTAGTTTCCACATTTTTGCTGATTTTTTGCTTTTTGAATGATGCTATCAACTTAATTTCGTTTCTTTAAAAAATTGTTCTTCATGCATTCATTATTTGGATGAGTTTTATGTTTTTGCCATAATTCGTTTCTTTCGTTTATTTCTTTTATTATGTCTTTGTTTATCCAATCCTTTCTAGGCGGATTTAATATTTTAGTTTTGGTAACTTTACTCTTGTTAATGCTTGCTATTAATTTATTTTCTAGTTCCTTGAAGTCTTCGTTACTCTTGTTGCTGGTTAAGGTTTTGTACAAGTCTCAATCTCAAGTATTTGGCATTTGGTTTATACTTCTTAATTTCCAAGTAGAGCTGTCTGTGATCAGACATCACCGAGTCTATGATGGCTAGATGAAATTGATGTTCTTTAAGACTTGTGCTTATGTGATCAATAATGGTTTCGGATGTAGCAGTTACACGAGTGGCATATCTAGGGTCAATTTTGTTAATAATTTTATAGCCACACTCCTTTAACATCTCCTTGTACATGGAAGTAGTGCCCTCTGAGGATAACAGATTTATATTATAGTCGCCAAATACTACCGTTCGTTTGGATGCTTCTAATTTTGTTGGGTATGTCTCCATAAATCCTTGGACATTTCCACTTCTATACACTACGCCTATATCCAGCGAGTACTTTTCAACATGTATCCATAAATAATGATTATTATTAATACTTTGTTCTTCTAAAGGACTATGTTTTATGTTTTTATGTGCAAATATAGACACCCTCTGGCATTCTTTCTAATGTTGTTATGGTGTGTATATCCGGGAATTTGAAAGCGTTTATCTTCCTCCTCACATTTTAGCCAGATTTCTGTTATTAAAATTAGGTGAATGGTATATTGAAAAGATTGGATTACGCATTGCAGTTCGTCGAATTTTCCTGGTTTTACTATACTGCGTGCATTAATAAGCAGGCACTTTAACGAGCTTTTAGTGGTTGTTATATGTTCGTACCGTGTACACAGTTGGTATGATATGCTTCCAGATTTCGAAGTTAAACTATCGTTTTTGGATAAGTGAATTGAAGTGGTTAGTTTTTTGGGGTAGTTTTAGCTATTTTAGGTATGCCTTTGTAGTATTTGATAGTCAGGTCCAACTCACCATGTTACTGAGACACTTCAGCTCATTTTTAAGTTTCTTATAGAACGCTTGTTGCTTCGGCGTTTGATCGGGAAAAAATTTAATGGATCCTAATTTCGCAGTATTTTTGGAACGTAAGACAAAAACAGCTTCATCTTGTGTCGAAAAACATACTTTTAGTGGTTGATGTTTGTCTGACACGTATGTTTTGGCTCTTTGCAATCACTTGAAATACTTTTTAAAATACTTAGTACCTCTATCTTATCAGCATCTTGTCTATCTTTGTAATAAGTTGATTTTGGTTCTATTAAGCCAGTTATTATGACGTTTTTACTTCTAGACAATCGCTCCGATAGTTCCGCCATCACGTTTTCTTCTACGTTATCACCACTAGGTGTTATTAATGATGGTATTGTTATATTTGTAGCCTGAAGCGTTTGTAGTTTAGATTCTATTATTCCAATTTGCCTATTGTTTTCGTTATATTTTAATATTAAATCATCATAGTTCGACTTTATTTCCCTATTTTCAAGTTCCAGGTTATCTGTAGTGGTTTTTATTTCCTGCACGTGCCCTTTTAATGATATTATATCTTCAGACATCTTGTTAATTGTTTCTGTCTGATTGTTATTAATTGATGTTAACATTTGCATCATTTCTGCCATTCCTTTTCGTATTTCACTTAATTCTTCTCTTATATCTTCTTCATTAGTATTCCTCCGTTTGTTCCGGAACGCAATTTGTGCAGCTGTAGATAAATCTGAATCAACTGTCGATAAATTAGGCTGCGAGCCGCCTAGCCCTGCGCCCATGTCACTTCTAGTAGTAGTCGGTGAGCATAGTGGCTTCATGTTGATCCGTGTCATGTCTATTCAGTCGCGATGACGTATGTGTTTGCTAGCGGAAATAGGACAAAAAATACGAGCCCGTCTTTTTTACCCCAGGGGGCGAAGAGCGGTTACGGCAATATTCACTGGTGGGTTGTCCAACAGCACAAAGTCATAACAGCGTTGATGAAGGTATGCGAATTCACTCACTCAACTTTATTTCATTAAGTGCACTTCTGTTTACGCGTTATTTATTAATTTTGATTTTAACCGATGAGACGTCTGCTCTGTAAGAAGACGTACAGACGTATTATGCATGAACTTATTCAGTTGATTATTGAAAACCAAATCTTATGACTTATTTATTATAGCCAATAGCATATTTTTATATAAATCACTGGGTAATAGCATAAAATGTGTAAATAAGGTTAGTCACTTTCGAACTTGTGAACTACTAAAACTACGATATATTACTTGCAACTAATTATCTAAAATGTTTTACGCTCAAAAATACATTTTATAACAGTCTATCAATAATAAATTGCAATTACCTTACTAGAATCGCAATAATATTTTCACAAGCACTAACAAATTGCTTCTGTCAAAAATGTCACTTTTATAAAACAAATCAAAATGCGCGCGAAACACAGATAAAATAATATTGCGGTTTTAAGATGAAGGAAATTTATTCGAGTTTATACATTGCTAAAGTCATCAATACAAATGTAGTCTCCATGTGATCGAAAATAAGACTTAAAGTCCCGTGGCGAAGCGCGGTCTCATGAGACCGCTTGGCATTTGATGGAACGGCGTGTTTTTGACAGCGCGGTCTCATGAGACCGGTTGGATGTATTGGGGTTAAATTTATAGAAAATCCTGCACTGCTTAAAGCAGAAATAGTTTCTTCTAAATATTGCAAACCTTGTTCAATTGTTGAAAATGGGATCAGAAGGTCATCTATGTATATTAAAAGATATTTTAAGTGTTGCACTGCTCTTGTTATAGCTCTTTGAAATACGGGAGGTCCGTTACAAATGCCAAAAGGCATCTTTAAAAATTCAAAATGACCGCTTGGAGTGACAAAAGCCGTGTATTTTACAGATTCTGGTGAAACCGGAATTTGATGGAACCCATTTTTCATATCGATAGACATAAAATATTTAGCTTTACCTAATTTACCTATTTGTCTTCAATGAGAGGAAGTGTTTAACGATCTTTTTCAATAAGTTTATTTAGTGCTCTGTAGTCTATACACATTCTGTCGCTGCCATCTTTTTTTTTTGACTAATAGAATTGGGCTTGCGAATGGAGAATCACTTTCACGAATTATTTTCTTTTCTAAAAGGTATTTCACTATTTCGTTTACTTTCTCCCTCTCAATTGGAGCCAATCGATAAGGACGATAGTGAATAACATCATTACTACACAAACGCAAAGTTAACTCACCAGTTTTACGGTACTATTTTCGTCTAAAACAGTGGGGTACTTAAGAAAAATATTTTTAATATTTTCTTGTATTTCTGAGTTTAAATATTCTATTTGTTGAGTGAGTTCTGACAATTCAGATAGAGGGGTAATTAAATTAACTTCAGTCTTGGTCTCAATTGGTTTTCTAAATAAACGACTTCCAGAAGAGTCTGTAATAATACTTACCTATACCTATCAGAATACTGTACAGCATTTCTACCAACAAGCAGATTGTAATTAAAATCTTGGTCTCTGGCAACGTGTAATTCTAGTTTTAAACAAATTTCCTCAAACTGTACTAAGACAGTGACAGTAGCAAAAATTTGTATTTTATTTTGTCCTATTCCATTTATGTAAATAGATGAAAAAGAAAAATGACATCCTAGACGCTTAGCTATAGATTCTCGTATTAAACTACAGCTTGCTCCTGTATCAACAAGAGCATCAATTGGAATCTTTTTTATAAATACTTTCGAAATCTTTAATTCCGCTTGTCTAAAAAATAAATTTCTTTATAAGGTACTACAGTTATCGAAGAAGCATTACCAAGTTCGGCTCTTTGCTTATGGTAGCAAACTAATTCAGTATGCCCTGTTTTTTTGCAATAAGTGCACATTTTAAAAGTTTGTAGGGTTTGATTAGATACTGGGCGCAGAATTAGTTGAGCCACTTTGTTTTTAAAACAGTGAGCTTGTATATGTCCTACTTGATTAAAGTTGAAACACTTCTTTTCAATGTTAAGTTTTGGTCGCTTTGGTCCTACAGAGTGTTCGGTGTTCTCTAATGGTCTCTTTCTAGCTTTAACGTAAGTTGAAAGTAGAGTTATAAGTCGAGAAGTAGTTGTGACGCCGCTGTTTAAGGAAAGTATTCGTACGTCAACATCAACGTAGCAAGTATGTCGATGCTGTCGCACCAGCCGGCAGCTCCGGAGTCGTTCCTTTCAGAATCAAACAGCGGCAGTGCGACGTCGTCATCTTTCTGGCTCGAAGTGGAGACGGCGTCAAGAATCCCCTTCAGAAGGTCACTAATTTCTTTAGCATCCATTCTGTAATTCATCGAAGATTTTGATTAGTTGGTGTATTAGATTGATCCTACTTCTGATGTTAGTAATTTAATTAATATTGACAGATAGTAAAAGGTAACTTTTCAAATTATATTTATTTTGTAACTAACTTTTGTAACAAAGGAAAATATTAAAATTATATTTATTTTTGTAACTAAATTTATCAATTGGATGTAACCAGGTAATAAAATAATAAAATGTCTCGAGAAATATGTACAATTTATTAATTAACTGGTAGTAAATCAAAAATATAGGAAATGAATCAGTTAAGAAATACGAAACAGTAATAACAACATAAATTATGGCTATACATAATATCCAACATGATAAAATCTATACCAACATTAATTATACTACCCATACTATGTATTATGAGTAATAAATATTTATTACAGCATAATATGAGTATGCAAAGTAAATCTTTAGTAGAGTAAAAAAAATACAAATAGTACTTAACTCACGTGAAGTCTTGTAGTGGATATTGAACTGACTCAACCAAAATACTAAAGGGAGTTCCGTAGTCGATACTAAACTGCTAAACCAAACTAATATTGATAGATTATACTGTTGCCGTTGGTAAACTGCTCAGCTAGTTGGTTAAGTATAAGATGCTCCGAAGTCGATAGATAACTGTCCAATGATGCCCAACTAAACCATTACAGCTGATTTTATACCCTGTAATCCCCATGTAACAGCCAAACAAAAAGCTTTCGATAGGTGGCAGTAGCATCGACCAATTAGAATAAAGATAAGAATATCTTAGTAGATGGAATACAAAACATAAAAAACTTTTTAAATCTTAACAAAAATATTAGTGAACAATAACCATCAGTTTTACGTAATTATTAATGTTAAAACTATATTACCATTGAAAATCGATTTGGAGTTCAGTTTGGTGTTGGCAGTTCGATAGGCAACAATACAGACAGTATAGTGAGGAGAGGCAAGACCATATATTTTAGGGTGAGTTTAATTTGAAATCTTAATTGCTACCAAAGTTTATATTTCCTGTCACCTGCGACTTCGTTCGCGTGGTCTTCAGTTTATTCATAAATAATTTTCGGCGCAACTTTTTTAATTTTTTCATTGAAAAGAACCTTCTCCTGGCAATAGGTAACACAACAAAAAAAGAATTACCAAAATGGTTCCATCCGTTCATGCGTGATGCGATGACCAATGGAAATAGAGATTCATTTTTATATTATAAAGATATAAATATCTTAAACAAGGTGTTCTAGGCTGCAAAATCCTACAAAGGATGCCTTAGTTTAAGATCAGACGGTTGGTGTGATATGTTCGGCACATTAATTCATTTATTGCACAAAAAAATTTAAGATAGTAGATAAATAGATACAATTTTTCGCACACCACACAAAGAAATCTTACACAAAACAAAATTTGAGTAGTAATTATAATAGTTAACGACTTTGACTTTGGACAGTTTCGATTTCTGAAGGGTCTGGTTCAATGATACCAATCGAGTTTATTACAGAGGGAAAAGAGTTAAGGGTTTCTAAGTATTTATTTGTGATAGAGTTGGTTAGAATCTCCTCAGCAAGTGTCTTGCCTACATTAATAAAATGTTTGTTAATAAAATTCGAAGACTCTACAGCTGAACCTGCGATATTTTTCTGGTGCTTGCTCAACTTATTCCAGTCATAACACACGTCATCAACATATCTTTAATCACTGGGGTATTTCCCAACACTTGGCGTAAAGCCTACGTACTTCCTCTTCCTAAAGTCTGAAACCCCAGTCAGCTAAATCATTTTCGCCCTATTTCTATTCTTCCCTTTCTTTTTATAGTCTTAGAGGCCGCTGTCCTTAAACAGCTCTCTAGGTTTGTACTCAGTAATAACTTAATTAGCGAATTCCAGTCCGGCTTTCGTCCAGGTCACAGTACCGCGACTGCCTTGTTAAAGGTTTCTGAGGACATTCGTGAGGGAATGGAGAAATCTATGGTCACTGTCTTGGTCCTGACAGACTTCTCGAATGCGTTTAATACAGTGAATCACGATGTACTTCTCTCAATCCTGTCTCACTTGCGGGTCTCGCCCGAAGCATTAGAATGGTTCAAATCTTACCTTCACGGACGCCAACAGTCTGTGCGTGTCGGCCACCAGTTTTCCGTTTGGAACGATTTGGCGGCCGGTTTCCCCCAGGGTGGCATCCTTTCACCTCTTCTCTTTTCTGTTTTTATTAACCTTATAACCCCCAAACTTAAGTGCTCTCATCATTTGTATGCAGACGATCTGCAACTTTATGCTCAAGCAAACGCGGAAAACCTGGACGCTGCTATATCTGCCCTGAATGGCAATCTTGCCTACATTGCTGAATGGTCTCGCAAATTTGGTATTTTGGTAAACCCTACTAAATGCCAGGCTATAGTGGTGGGTAGCTCGAGGCAAATAGCCAAAATCAACTTACCGGCGATTAACCCTGTATTATTTAATGACATAGTAGTTCCTTACAGTGATAGTGTCAAAAATCTCGGGTTAATCATAGACAACACCCTTTGCTGGAATAAGCAGATCCTTGAGGTCAGCAGAAAGGTTACTGCAACGTTATGCGCCCTTTATAAGTTTAAAAACTTTCTTCCACCTTACACAAAGATCCTGCCAGTTCAAGCTCTCGTCCTTTCCCTCATTGATTACGCCGATGTATGCTGCTCAAACCTCTCTCAAGCCTATCTTGACAAGCTTGACCGCCTCCTTAATAATGCTATCCGCTTCATCTTCGGGCTTCGTAAATATGATCACGTCTCTTCTTTTCGTACCAAGCTAAAATGGTTACCCATCCGTCAACGGAGAGATCTAAGGACCCTAAGCACGCTCTTTGGCATCCTAAATGACCCTAACTCCCCAAGTTATATGAAACAACGTTTCATCTACCTGGGTACCACCACTTCGCGCAATCTTCGCTCCTCTCACAACCTTTCTCTTTATACTCCTCTTCATAAATCCGGGTTCTTATCCGATTCTTATACTATCTCAGCTATCCGTCTTTGGAATTCTCTCCCTCTCCGTATCAAACAATCGTCATCTAAATTTGTTTTCAAAAAATCACTTCTTGAGCATTAGCTTGGCACCCTTCGGAACTGATAATTTTCATGTGTCTCCTGTTTTCTTTCTGTTTTTTTTTCTTCTCCTTTTTTTCTCTCTCTAGACCTTCACCCATCAATGTTAGACTTCCCCGTATGTATGTAGGTATTCTTATTATTATTTATGTATGTGTATTTAATATATATGTATATCTAGTTTTTATAAAATATTTACTTATGTGTATTAGCATGTAATGTTTATTTTAATTAGAGTATTTTCTCATGTAATAAACTTGTCAGTTACTTCATACTCCGCCACAAACTTCACTATCTGCACTACCTCAAGGTTGACTGGTAGAGAATGCTGTATAGCATTAAGTCCGCCAATTGTACCCATCTGTGCAATAAAGTTTAAATAAATTAAATAAATAAATAAAAAGATTTGTTGCTTTTGTAAATTATTATAGAAAGTTCATACCTAAATTTGCTGAAATAGCTTATCCTTTGAATTGTCTTTGTAGAAAAAATGTAGTATTAATTGTCAAAAAACTTTAAGAGAAAAAATTATTACACCACCAATTTTAGAATACCCTGATTTAAGTCCAGAAAATCAGTTTATAGTACAAACAGATGCATCAAATAATGCTATAGGAGCAATTTTAAGTAACAAAAACGGCAAACCAGTAGCTTTTGCTAGTCGAACACTAAATAAAAGCGAGAAAAACTATCCTGTAATTGACAAAGAATTATTAGCTATTGTTTGGGGAGTGAAATATTTTCGTCCATACTTATACGGGCATCGTTTTAAAATTTTTACAGATCTTAAACCTTTGGTTTATCTTTTTAATATGAAAGATCCATCAAACAGGCTTATTAAATTTAGATTGATTTTGGAAGAATATGACTTTGATGTTAGTTACGTGAAAGGTTCGAACAATGTGGCTGCAGACGCATTGTCTCGAATTTCTTTTTCTAGTGATGACTTGAAACAAATGCACGATTGTCTTGTAACGACCCGTGCACAGGCAAGGACAATAAATAATGCTGTTTCTCCGGTCTGTATGGTACCTTCTGACGATCGGCCTGATCAACCGAAAGTTGTAAGTACTCATATAAAACCGAAGAATTCAGTAGAACTAAGATTTATAGACACTAAAAAACTAAGAGATTTAAGGAATGTGTGATGTATTCGTACCCACTTATAAATATCATTGTATGTAGGGTAGCAGGCAGTTCGGAATAAATCATTGAATGGTTAACACGCGTCTCATTTATCTCCGAATACGCCCGTAACCTCGCCCTGGAATACAGGACACTACAGTTTGGCGACGAGTTTAGCGAATTCCGTGTGCAGTGTTAATTTAATAATCATGTCAATCGGTAAACTGAACGAGTTTAATGTGAAGTGCGGTACGTGGTCGTCGTACGTGGACAGGTTAAAAATGTACTTCAAAGTGAACGACATTAAAGACGATATGAAGTTGCCTATTTTAATAGCCAGTGTCGGTGACGATTCAAAGATTCAAAGATTATTTATTCACCAAGACAAGGTCATACAGTAGTGATGTTACAAAATATTAAAAGTGCAGCTTATCTTACCAGCGCAGCTAGTGTGTGATAGTAAGTACATATTAATAAAATGATATTATGAACAATAACAATTAGTTAAGATCAATTAATGCAGAATTCTTAACAATTTTACATGCATGAATCATAATGTAAAAAGACAACCATCAAGAAATATGTGTGTCCTAAAAAAAATATATATAATAGTAATAAGTAAGGAAGTATTTCATCAATTATAATGTCAGTTTAAATCTACTCATGTCAGCATATAAAAAACCACATTTCTAAAATCAACTCATGTCAAAATAATTGTAATATTTAGCTACAAAATGTTCATCAATACGTACTAAAATTATAAGTCAGATAATCCTTTATAGAATAAAAACATTTGTCCACCAGTAAACTAAACAATTTTCTATTGAACAAATTTCCATTTAGTTCTCTCAGTTCTGTCGGTAATTTATTAAATATAACAGTAGCCATAGCATAGCTGTTACGACTGTACAGAGCAGATCTTCCCCTGGGGTGCGCTAGTCTGTTTTTATGTCTGCCACTAAACTTATACACATCTTCAAACTTGACAAAAAGATCAGGATACGTTTTAACAAACTTGCACAATTCAAAAATGTATAAGCAGGGAAGAGTGAGAAGCTTATATTCTTTAAATATTGGAACACAGGGCGTCCATGGAGGTACATTGAAGATAGCGCGCAAACACTTTTTTTGTGCAATGAATACGTTGTTTGTCTTTACACCATTGCCCCATAGTATGAGTCCATACCGAAGCAAAGAAGCGACGTAACCATGATAGGCCAAGAGAGCAGTCTTACAATCTGTTATTTTCGATAGTTTCCAAAGAGGATAAACAAATTTATTTATTTTTTTGTTTAATATGTCAATGTGAGGTGTCCATGAACAAGTATGATCAAGTACTATCCCAAGAAAAGTTATACTGTCGCTTTCTACAATATTTTCACCTTTATATTTTACGTCAAAATTGCCACTTTTTGGTTTCCTATTATAAAATTTTATATATTTAGTTTTAGAAACATTTACTTTAAGATTGTTTGCTGTCAACCAGTTAATGCATTTATTTATAGTTTTGTTGACTTCATTTATGTGTTTTTCAATATTATCGTTACTTATAACTATAGACACATCGTCGGCAAAGAGTGTGCACTGATAGTTTGTTATATCAGGCAAGTCATTGATATAAATAAGGAATAGGAGTGGCCCTAGCACGCTGCCCTGAGGAACCCCATATTTGTTATCCCTATAGGTGGACGTGTATTTTGTCAGCTCATTTTTGTCATTTAAGGCTACAACTTCTACGCATTGTGTTCTGCTTTGTAGGTAACTTTTTATCCACTCATGTGCAGGGCCACGGATACCACAAAGCTCACATTTATACAGTAACCTGTCATGTAGTACGTAATCGAAAGCTTTGCTCATGTCAAAGAACACTGCAGAGACAAACTTATTTTGGTCAACATTATCTAAAATCCCCTTTACGAGTTTAAATGCGGCTAATGTGGTAGATTTTCCTTTCTGGAATCCATTTTGATTACTGTTTATAATATTAAATTTATTTAAATAATCAACTAATCTTGAGTGCATAGCTTTTTCGAAAATTTTAGAAAATATTGGGATCAAGGTAATTGGTCGATAATTATTAATGTCCATTGGATCATTTTTCTTAAAAATCGGCTTCACTAGAGATTTTTTAAGTTTATTTGGAAACACACCACATTGGAGCGAAAGATTCAATAGATATGCTAGAACTTCTGCAATAAAGTATGAACTGTGTCTAACTATATCTGTACGTAATTCGTCATATCCCACTGATTGGGTCGGTTTCAAAGATCCTATAATTTTTATAATCTCTACAGGGTCACAAGGATGTAGGTATATGCTCTGTTGCTGTTGTTGCATACTTAAGGTGTCATCAAGATTTGTAATGTCAGTTATTTGTGTCAAGTTAGTGTAATGTTCATTAAAATGTCAGCAACTAAGTCAGGGTTAGTAACGGTTTCATTATTATTGATTAATTTAATTATTTTATTAGGTTGTGTTTTAATTTTATTATTATTATTATTATCGTTTATGATATTCCAAGACGCTCTACATTTATTTTGGGCCCTAGAGATATAAAACCTGTTCGCCCTCTTTTGTGAGATGTTTATTGCCTTTTTTAATAATTTATTGTAGTTCAGGTATTTATGTTTTGATTGGGTGTTTTTTTTTCTGTAATAGTCAAATCTTAGGTTTCTTTTTGTGTTGCATGATTTTTTAATACCTTTTGTGATCCATTTAGTTTTTCTAGGTTTATTATTTACCCTTATTTTTAGTAAAGGAAAACATAATTTATACAGCAGTACATACATGTCATGAAAGTAGTCAAATGCAAGGTCAAAATCCTTTAATCCATATAGCTCAAACCAGGTGAGTTGTCCTAAATACTCTTTAAACTTGTCTATATTTTCTTGGCTATAGTCCCTTTTCCAAACAAACCATTGTTGGATTGGAATATTTTTGTTCTTTATAGGCAGTTGTAGGGTTTGACCAGTCTCATGGTCAGATAAACCCAATTTATGAACCTTACCTTCGGCAGATTTAATATTACTCACGAAAAGATCTAAACACGCATTTCGTCTTGTCGGTTCATTTATGTGGATGTCAAAGTTATAATTTTGTAGAAGAAGTCGGAGTCGTTCAGAGTTTTTGGTTTGTTTGAGTAGATTTATATTAAAGTCACCAGTAATTATCAACTTTTTATTATTTTGGCTGCGTAATTTGTATAGAATAGTTTCTATTTTTTCAAAAAAAATGTTTACGTTAGACGTTGGTGTACGATATATGCATATTATTGACAGTCTATGTTTTGGTATATAAATTCCACAGCACTCAAAATCGCTTTCAAGCGCCATGTCATGCAAGAATAATAAGTTTTTAAATTCCAAATAATCTCTGCATAAAACACAAACTCCCCCCCGCTTTTGCGTTCTTCTACAGTACGAGGAAGCAACCTGAAAGTTTCTTAGATTAATATTTTGTTTATCTCCTGATTTTATAAAGGTTTCACACAAACATACAATATCTATATAGGTTCCATTGATGTTAAATTCCTCGAGACAAATTTCTAGCAGCTCTTTTTTATTTAGTACACCACAGATATTCTGATGAAAAACAGTTAGCTTACTCTCGAAAGGAATAGTTCAGTGGTTTCATTTCAGAAGTTACCTCCAAAAGGTTTTTTCTTTTGTCATTGAAAGTCGCGGCAGTCGCTAACGCTCGCTGAGAAGCTGTGAAATAATCTAGCAATGTCATTTGTTTAAAAGTTTTATTTTTACTTGGATTATAGGAATCCTTAGTAAGAGATTGGTGTGTCAGCCTTAATTGTTGTATGTTTTTGAATCCTAAATATTTGTCGTCATAATCTAAGCAGTCAATCACATGATTTATTTTATTACATAGAACCTCAGAGTATATCCTATTGACGTGATTACATGTTACATGCACAAATTTACAGTTCGGAAAGTTGTTACATATATTTTTTATGTGACTATTCAGCTTGTTAACATTTAAATATTTATTGTTTAGCACACTTAAAATACAAACTTGCGGTTTAGAATTAGATTTTAGAAATACACTCAATTCAATAAACATTTTTGTTGGATTAATATCATTTTCTCCTATATGGAGGACAAGTTTATCGTTTGAGCCTAGGCACAGATGCTCTGTAGTTTTCAGGATGTCTGCAGTCGTTGCGTTTGGCTTCACCCAACTATCTATTTTATATTTTTCATACTGTGCGTTGGCTCTTGATTTGATAATTCTTTTTGCCAATCCAGCGCATCCCTGTGAACCAAGGATTAAGAGGTTCCTTTCAACCGTGACGCCGGTTATTCTTGGTTGGTTTAGTATACTACTTGCATCTGCGTTATTGTTGTTAATCATTACGTTCGTAGTCGGATTTGTATTTGACTTTTCAGTGACCCGTCTGATGGGCTCTGTCTGTTGAACAAGTTCGGTCAAGGTTTCTGGTTGGGGTTCAGACAAAACGTCGGGACCGCATTTCCCGAGGTTTAGTGGCGTTATTCTAAAACTGTCTGTAAGACGTCGCCTAGGGTTTTTTTTACTACCCGTAGAACTGTTCAGTCTTAGTGATGTAATGGGGCTTTTACATAGTTGTTTTAGAACGGTAATTTCTTGACTCATATTTGTAATTTCTTTTTTTAAGTCGATGTTTTCTAATATTACATTTTCTAGTTCTTTTTGGGTGCTTGCCAAGCTCAGTTTAAGCGTATTCATTTCAGCTTTCATACCCTCAAAATGGGCCGCATACATATTAGTTGATAAGTCAAGGCTTTTACCTAGGACTTCATCACAAGACAAAGGGCTAAGAGAATTATTGTTATCATTCATTAGTTGTTCCAATGATTTAGTTCTAGTAATTTGGCATCTTCTAAAGGTAATGTTATTTGTGGAGTCATTCATTTTGCAATCTTTTTAGGTTGTTAAGATAATAACATTAATAAATTAGTCAGAAAAAATATGTTGCCGGTGGCGAGATTCGATTCAGGATTCTGCGAACCGTCTAATAACTAAGTCCGTTGCTGTTGCCGCTACGCTGGTTAAGCCATACAAGTATGTGCGAATTTAGTAGTCACTATTAGGTCGAGCAAAAAGCATCTCTTTTGGTAGTTTCACCGATTTCTAACAGATGTCACCACTGGCACTTTTAGCAATCACTTTTGATAAATGGAAATGTTGTCAAATGTACTTATGTTCGGGGTCGTTAGATGGCATTGTTTCAAGTTTATCCAATAATAAGGTTTATCCTCATCGCAATAAGATCCAGAGTCCCGCTTTTGTTACCACATATTTGAATAAAATTAACCGTCAGAATTAAGTTAATCCCGATTAATGTCTTTTAAGCAAATGTTAATTCACTATAGTATATCTCACTGATTGTTTATTGTTTATACATTACACATAAATATTCAAAGTTCACTTTTTATTAGTCATTAGTCTTTTTTCACTGAAAGTTATACACAGCATTACCAGAATGATTTTCTTGAAAACGTCTACAAAAATCCGGAAGAAAACATTTTCACGACTTATTCATAAACTTCTGAACGCATTTTTCACAAATTTACTTCACTATACGGTGCTTTGGTATTATTAAATAAATACTAGATACGGAGCCGATGTCAACATGACGACAGCGCCATCTCGCCTCCACGAGGCATACGAGTTGCTCGAAAATCTAGCCAGCCCAGTTAAACCCGAGAATTTAACATTTGTAACTGCATCGGAGTTAATGCAGCAACATTTACAACCGATACCCTCATTATTGGCGGAAAGATATAAATTTCGGCAACGAAGACAAAATGTAGGTGAAAATATATCGGGTTACGTCGCGGAGCTTAAAAGACTTTCAAAAAACTGTAAGTTTGGTGCGAATTTGTCAGAAAACTTGCGGGATCAATTTATTTGCGGGTTACATAGTGACGTCATAAGACAGCGGCTATTCGCGGAAAATGACACGACAACTTTCGCAAATGCAGTCAAACTAGCAACGTCTTTAGAAACGGCAGAAAGGGACGCAGCAATCGTGGATCATTCAGCGGCGCCGGCGGCGTCGAGCTCTAGTGACAATAAGGCGGTGTATGCTATTTCGCCATTAGCAGCGCGGGGCCGA
Source organism: Anania hortulata (assembly GCA_963576865.1). Taxonomy (NCBI): domain Eukaryota; kingdom Metazoa; phylum Arthropoda; class Insecta; order Lepidoptera; family Crambidae; genus Anania; species Anania hortulata. The sequence continues at coordinate 18,800,682 of OY756402.1, read as the reverse complement.
GCGGAACGAGGCCGGGCGGGCGAACGGTCCAGGCCGCACTGGGGCCAGGCAGCGGCAAATGGGCAACATACTCGACGCCCAGGACCAGAAACAAATGGCAACAGAAGCTGCAGTGCTTGCGGAGCACAGGGTCATAATTACGGGAGCTGTCGATTTCGTGATTATGTGTGTAGCAAGTGTCAGCGGACGGGCCACTTGCGGCGCGTGTGCCCGGAGTGGGGCGCAGCGCCAGCGCCAAGGGGCCCGCCGCAGCGCGCCGGCGGGCAGCCAGCAGCGGGACCGCGGAGGGACTTCCACTTCGGTGAGGCCGATCACGAACGTGAGGAGTGCGGCGACATTGAAGACGAGTTACATCACTTATGCTTAAACAATTATAAGGCAGTAAGTGTACCGATTCAAATCGATAACAATATTATAGATATGGAAATAGATACGGGCACAGCTATATCGTGTGTAAGTAAGACTATGTATGAAAATAACTTCTCACATTTGCCTATTGAACAAGATACTACTGTACTTAAATTTTATGATGGGTCAAAAATTAAACCTGTAGGTATAATTAGGCCTTTAGTTTCGTATAAGGATTGTCAGAAACGATTAGAACTGTTTGTGATCGATAAGGGAACAACGTCCTTGTTAGGGAGGCAATGGTTGTCTGAATTAAACATTGAAGTACCTAAGTTTAATTGTAATTTTGTAGTAAATAAAGAGGAACGAGTGAATGACAATCTTGTTAACTTGGTCGACAGATTTAAGGAACTATTCAGTGGTGGGTTGGGCCGGTACACGGGCGGGCTAGCGACGCTGCGGGTGCGGGAGGACGCGACGCCCGCGTTCCACCGCGCGCGACCGCTGCCGTACGCGCTGCGCGCGCGCGTCGACGCCGAGCTCGACGCCATGCTGCGCGACGGCGTCATCGAGCCCGTCGAGTGCTCTGACTGGGCCTCACCTCTGGTACCTATTAATAAGCCAGATGGCTCTCTTAGAATCTGTGCCGATTATAAAACAACTCTGAATCCGTCTCTGTTGGTCGACCGCTATCCACTACCGAAAATAGAAGATGTTCTAGTTAATTTGAACGGGTATGCGTATTTTAGCAAAATCGATCTTTCTCAAGCATATAATCAGATAGAACTGGATGAATCAAAGAAATACACAGTAGTAAACACACACAGAGGTTTATTTCAATACAATAGGTTAGTGTATGGTCTATCATCTAGCGTAGGTATATTCCAGCGCATAATGACCAATTTATTAAGTAACATACCAAATGTACAAGTATTCTTAGATGACGTCATCATTGGAGGTTTAACAAAATCAGAAAATTTGCAAACCTTAGAAAAAGTTTTCCAACGATTGTTATCTTACGGATTGAAATTAAAAAAGAGTAAATGTGTATTCTTAGCAGAAGAAGTTACGTATCTCGGCTATGTTGTTTCAAAAGAAGGTATTAAGCCTAATAAATCAAAAATTGATTCAATTTTACACATGCAACAACCACAGAATATTTCAGAATTACGATCGTTCCTGGGTACTGTAAATTTTTTTGGTAAATTTATTAAAAACCTAAGCTCCTGGTTGTCACCGCTGTATAATCTGTTACGTAAAGGCACGGAGTGGAAATGGGGACCGGAGTGCGAGCGGTCGTTTACACAAGTAAAACAGTTACTGTCGGGTAAGCACGTTTTGACTCATTACGATCAAAACAAACCTTTGATAGTGACCTGCGACGCGAGCGCGCGAGGCATCGGCGCCGTGCTGACGCAGCCGGGGCCCAGCGGCGAGCGGCCGGTCGCCTACGCATCGCGCACCCTCACTCACGCGGAGGCGAACTACTCACAAATACACCGCGAAGCGCTGGCTATTATTTTTTGCGTTAAGAAGTTTCATCAATATCTGTACGGTAGACATTTTATTTTACGTACAGATCACAAACCGTTAGTTTCAATATTCGGTCCGAATACAGGAATACCCTGTATGACGGCAAGTAGGATGCAAAGGTGGGCTATCATTCTATCGGCCTACGATTATGAGATCGAATATGTTAGCACCAGTAATAACTTCGCAGATAGTTTATCAAGATTGCCAAAACCATACCAAACCATGTGTGAATAACAAAATTTATGATGAAATTCCTGAACAGACATACCTACACTACGCACAAGACGCGTTATTGCTAGACCATAATGAAATTAAGAAACAAACTTTAAAAGATCCCATTTTAAGTAGGATACTAAGTTACATTCGCGACGGTTGGCCAGAAATATGTGACATAGCAGGGCTAAAGCCTTATTTTAACAGAAAAGCGGAATTGTACGAGGAAGTAGGCTGCGTGATGTGGGGACACCGGGTGGTAATACCTGAGGGATGTAGGGATAAGGTTTTAAACATTATTCACGAGCCACACATGGGCATTGTAAAATCCAAGGCTCTAGCGTGTAGCTATGTGTGGTGGGCCGGCATCGACGAAGCCGTGGAGCGCTCGTGCCGCGCGTGCGCCGTGTGCGCGGCGCTCGCCGACGCGCCGGCGCACCACGCGCCCACGCCCTGGCCGTGGCCAGGTCGACCCTGGTCACGGGTGCATCTTGATTTTTTAGGCCCTCTGTTAGGAAGAACTTACCTAATAGTTATCGATGCTATGTCCAAATGGATTGAAGTATTCCCTGTGAGTAGTACGTCAGCCGGGTTGACTATAGAGAAGTTACGAGAACTGTGGGCTAGGTGGGGAGTACCTAAACAAGTTGTAAGTGATAACGGTCCCCCTTTTACAAGTAAGGAATTTGCAACATTTCTGTCCGCAGATGGGGTTGATCACATTTTTTCGGCACCCTATCACCCGTCCTCAAACGGAGCGGCCGAAAATGCTGTAAAAACTATTAAGACCGTAATAAAAAAAGCGTCTCTGGTAAAATCTAACATACAGGAAGCATTACATAGGTTCTTATTGTATTATCGAAATACGGAACACTGCTCGACAGGTGAATGTCCAGCAGTATTATTAACGGGGAGACGATTAAGGACACGCTTAGATTTATTAAAACCTAACAGGGAGACCAAAGTCTTAAAATCTCAGCGAACGCAGGTTGCAGCTGCAGGCGGCTGCACTAGGAAGTTAGGAGATGGAGAGGAAATTTGGTATCGACAATACTTAAAAGGGGAAAAGTGGCAGCCAGGTATAGTAAAAAGTTCTATGGGAGGCACAAATTACAAGGTAGCGGATTCAAGTGGTAACGTAATTCATCGGCACGTTGACCAATTGAGACGTAGATCTAGGAGTTCTCTAGCTTATCCATTAGATTCTACTCATTCTGCAAAAGTGAATTTGAGTCAAAGCGATAGGTGTTCCCACTCAGAGAGTACGGTTCAGTCAGACCCTGCCGTGGTGTCGCCGTCGCGCGGGGTGGTCGAGGACGAGGACGCAGATGGCGATAGCTTTAGAACACCAGACAGGGAACCGACTTTACCCTCGGTTCCACCGCAGGAGCCAGTACAAGTGCTACCTGCGCCGGTGACCCCTGTACCGACCCCGCCCGATAGACATATACGCCGCTGTAGGTTAGATAAGGCACCTAGATATAAGTTTTAGTGTATTATTAAAAATAAAAGTAATTAAAAATAGGTTAGTTGGTGGTGGATTTTATTATGTACTTAGGTATAGTTTAGTTTTAGTGCTGAGGGATGTGATGTATTCGTACCCACTTATAAATATCATTGTATGTAGGGTAGCAGGCAGTTCGGAATAAATCATTGAATGGTTAACACGCGTCTCATTTATCTCCGAATACGCCCGTAACCTCGCCCTGGAATACAGGACACTACAGAATGAAGGAGCAATAATTGATGAAAGTAAATTTTTATGTTTTGTGCCAAGTAAAGAGACGATTTACATTAAATATATAGATTCTCAATCGTAAATGACGCGAGACGAATTTGTGAGAGAACTATATCAATTTTGCAAAAAATTGCAAGTAGAATTATGTATCGTAAAAAGTAAAGAATATGTAGATTTTGTAGAAAAATTATTAGAAAAAATAAAAAAGAGTAAAGAATGGACAGGCACACGTGTATGTGTTTTAAAAGATATAATTAGAGTAGAAGATAGGGATGACAGACGTGTTATATTAAATGATTTTCATCTCTTGCCTAGTAGTGGCGATACTGGCATGAGGAGGATGTCTAATAATATAAAAAAGTATTATTATTGGCCAAGCCTTGATGATGATGTCAGAAAATTTGTTAGTAATTGTGATAAATGTCAACGACAGAAACACTCCATTCCTATTAAAGAACCCATGGTTATTACAACCACAGCCAATTCGGCTTTTGAAAAAATATATTTAGACCTCGTAGGACCTTTAGAGACTGATAATGACAATTATTCTTTTATATTAACATTACAATGTGAGTTGACTAAATATGTCGAAGCTTATCCGTTAATATCTAAAAAATCAGAAGAAGTAGCCAAGTCGTTAGTAAATAACTTTATTTAAAGATATGGAATACCAAAAGAGATTGCTACGGATAAAGGTATGGAATTTTTATCAAGTACTTTTCAGGAAGTTTGTAAATTATTAGAAATAAAACAATTAAACTCAACTGCATATCATCATCAGAGCATTGGAGCATTATGAGGTTAGTCACAAAAAATTAAATTCTTTCTTGAGAATACAAACTGATAACCATCCAGAAGCGTGGAGTAAGTGGTTACCATATTGGAGCTTTGCTTATAATACGTCAGTACATTCTGAAACCAAATTTACTCCATTCGAGTTAGTCTTTGGGAAAAAATGTTCTCTTCCTAGTAATTTAAATAAAAACTATGTAGAACCTATTTATAACTATGAAAGCTACCCATTTGAGTTAAAATATCGTATTCAGTTAGCACAAAAAGAGGCTAGAGATAATTTACTATCTAAGAAATTTATTAAAAAAAACATCTATGATTGTAAGCAAAATCCTATCTCTTTTAAGGTAAACGATTTAATATTGGTTAAAAATGAGACGGGAAATAAATTGGATCCCATTTATTTAGGTCCCTATAAAGTTGTTAAGGATGTAGCACCTAATGTAGAAATTTAAAAAAACAATAAAATAAGTGTTGTTGATAAAAACCGCACTAAGTTGTATAAATCTAATGTGTGAGAAATAAGAATATATTGTATATTATACTACTCATTTCACTAAATGAAAAAAAAGTGTTTGTTTTATATTGTATAAAAAATATATAAAACTTACTGTTTATATTTTTTTGTTTGAAAAAGGGGAAGTGTGATGTATAGTTATAAGTACCTGTTATAATCGATATACCATCTTAACGCATGTACTATATAATCGAGGGCATTACTAAATAAATCCAGTTATTATTTGGTCTTCATGCTTTTCATTTGATCCTCCTGAAGCCAACCAGTATACTACTACTATTTGAAGTGAATAGTTTATATAAACAACCACTCCATCATTTTGCGTGACTTTGAATGTGGTGTAATAAGCTAAGTAACCTGGCCTAACAGGTACCGGTATATCGGGGTTTAGTCTACATTCAGTAAGTATAATAATATCAATGTTTTGCGGAAGTAGAGTTAAGTTTGCACTTAAATCATCGGAGTTCTTATAGATGCTTCGAATATTTTGGTTTATTATTGAGTACGACGGTTTCAATGACGGTAAGTAGTCATGTAAGCTATTTATGCTACAAGTAAAACTTTGTATGTTTGTTACGTGGTCTAATTCAAGCATAATTTCATTGTTATTATTATTCATTTTTGCGAGCAGCTAGAAATATATGGTGCAGCTGGAAGGTTATATCTATCAGAATATGTGGTTTAATGTATATTAAATCAATTGTGGTAGTGTTATAATTTAGGGCAATTGGATGCAATAACTTAAAAAAGTTAAAAGTGGGTTCAAAGATAATTTTAGTGTTAAAGTAAGCAAAATTATTTGTATTATATGGTAGTTGTAATAGAATACTATGTTTTAAATGGAAAATTCTTAATTGATGATATTTTACAAAGTTATGAAATAGACAATACAACAATCGATTCTTTTCATGACTGAATAAAGCTTAAGGAGTTAACATTTCTTGTTTCGTTTGTATTGAGCTTAATATAAATAAATGGAGAGATGGACCCGTAAAAAGAGTAATTTAAATGAAAATAATATGCATTATATGTATAGACGGCTAGTCACTCATTCATAAGCTTTTGGATTTGAGCTTCGCTGTGAACTTGTACTATTGGAGATTATTCATCCCTTCTTAGAAATACTCGCCCATATGAGGTCCAACAAAATTTATATCTTTTAGATTTTTTGATGTCTCTTCCAAGGAAAAATAATCTGGATGCTTTCGGGGTAAAGTTTTCACTAATGAAAATTGGGGTATCTGCAAAATTATTGATGCCTAAGTGCTTGGCAGCCAACTTATTGGTTTTATTTCGTAAGTTGTAATCCTTGGCACTCTTAAGAATTTCCTCCTTAGTAATAGTTGAACTAAGTTCAACAATAACAGATTTCCTCACAATGGAACTTTTGGACTTGTAAATGTCTTTGATGTCGCTTTTTGTTATGTTCGTGTTTAAAGTCTTAGGTTATTGGCTAGCCCGATTAGCCCTTCTTTTGTTACATGTGAGTCGATAGGTACATTTTTTATTTCTATACAGCTCTTCCGAGAGTTTCTCTCAGCATCCTCTAGCCGGTCCTCAATAATTGCTATGTATTCATTTTTCTTTTTTAATTTTAACTCTAATTGTTCTATTTTATTTTTAAAATCTGCATTTTGCTCTGCCAGGAATGATATGGAGTTTTCGATGCCTGCAGTCGCTGATCGTATGCTAGTTAATATCGGAAACAGCTTTTGCAACTGTTCAATTTGTTTTTCTGACCAGGTAGAAAATAACTTCTTCATTTCCTCCCGAAATTCATAAAAATCATCACACTGTTTTCTTTTTTGACGAGTGGAAATGTAGGTTCTTGGTGGCGAGTCCTCGTCACCTATAATTAAATTAGGTTCAGACTGTGTTTTGTCTAATGCTTGCGAATCCATATTATGCCGTGCGGTGAGTGCACTGTCCGTAACAAATATCAAGCTAGTCGTAGTCACTTTCGTAGTGCGGCCGCGACGCAATCCTCATAGCACGCTACGACGTGGTGTGAGGGAGATGGCAGATGTTGTTGACTTACAGTGGTGTCTCACTTCGAGCGGGGCAATAGTCATAGATGGGCGCTGCGCGAAGTGACGTAAGGCTGGTATGAGCGAGATAGATATCACAGACTGATCTTACCAACAGAGACGGGCAGTGCGGCCGCGAGGTGGGCTGGATGAGTAACCTCCTTGCGGTCTCTTAGCTTCTAATATTTTCACTGAATTAATTTTAAATTTTGCGATTACTTTTTTATATACGACTACTCAGTACTGAGGTCCGAGAGGAAGAGGAGTAAACACTACTTTAATTATTTCGTAGTGTATTATTGGGAGTACTGTCAATCCAGAGTGAGCGCAGCGAACGGTCGGAAGCGTAGCGAACGACTGGGGGACTAATTAAAGTAGTGATCTGAATATTGCACCTAACTCATTTGACCAAAGAAAGAAGCAAGTATCTTCCAAGAAACCTGTGGTAAGATTCTCTCATCGAATGTACAGCCTAACATATTCGGCTCAAAATCCATGGTAAGATTTCTTAACTGAAAATCGTACCTTAAACATTGATCGAAGACTCGTGGCAAGTATCTTCTGAGAGACCTGTGCTAAGATTATCTTATCAAATGTACAACCTAACATATTCAGCTCAAAATCCATGGTAACATTTCGTAACTGAATATTGCACCATAAAAATATGATCGAAGACCCGTGGTAATTATCTTCCTTGAGACCTGTGGTAAGATTATCTTATAATATAAAGTCTAGCTTATTCAGTTCAAGACCCATGGTAAGATCCCTAAACTGAATAGCGCACCTAACACATTTGATTGAAGACCAGTGACAACTATCGATTGACCGTTGGCAAAATTCACTTACCAAATAAACAGACTAACATTCAGCCCAAGACCCATGGTGAGATTCCTAAACCGAATGTCATGCCTCTGCCTAACATATTCAGTCGAAGACCTGTAGCAAGTGTCTTCCAAGAGACCCGTGGTAAGATTCTCTCATCATATTGTACGTCGTCTCTAAGGTGACGGGATAGGGTTCAGAATGGCTTGCAGTATGTGTGATAATTGAGTAACGCGTGTTATTCATTCAATATTTTATTGCGAACTGATTTTAACAAAAACTACCACTTACTAGAGGCGATCACCTGTACTTGCCTACATATAACTAGGTATAATCGATACATGCATCATTCTTTCGCGCGTAAACAGAACATACCGCCCACCAAAACTTAGTTTTCAAAATTTGTAATTACAATAACTCTTAATTTAGCATTGTTTGTCCTGTCATACACGAACTTTGAAAAAATAAACTACACAAAAAAAAACAAAACGTCAATAAAAAAATAATTTTTATAAGTAGCAACATTACGAACATTTAGTAGAAAAAATAGATAACACACCTAGCAACACTAATTTTGACATTAATGCGAGAAAATGGCGACCCGGCGAAAGTCAGCTGCGCTCTCCAAGGTATTTATATTCTTACTGTAGTAATTACGTAATTTTTGATAAATGTGATAACTTAATTTTATTCACGATAATATAACATAATATCTGCGATAATAATTACGACGTTTTCAATTCATAAAATATGTTTTTTTTTGCTTACTAACATGGTGTATGTTGTGACATACACTGCCAAGTTTGTAACAAAATACTCTTAGTTTTATTTGTATGTCACGATATACATTGCCAGTTTTGAGGGTGCCTTGGTTTACATTTTGGTTTAGCGTCCTTTTTTTCTTTGTCGACAGCAAAAGCTTCAAACTCGTGGTGGTAGAATTTTAGCTCTTGTGCCTGCTGAGAATGCCCTGTTCCTGTACCCTGTGATGGTGAACCTTCTGAATTTGAAGATGAAATACGTTTGCACTCCCCGCTTTCTGTGTCAAGTTCTCCTGCTCCTTCAATTGATAGTTCCTTAGAAAGTCTTAATATTTTAGATGATGACCTTGACCACTGCTCCGAAAATGTTCGTCTCACACCAATTTTTCAAGCCGTCTATGCAAGCCCTTCTTTAGAGCCTAACTGTAGTAAAGTACCAGTACTGAGTTTTGAGTTTACCATCGTTCCCAGCAACCCCTGCTACACCTGCCAACCCGGCTACTCCACCAGCTTTTGCACACCCAGACTCCACAGCAACCCCTAGCTTCACTACACCTCGCATGACGCCGACAGCGTCTCGTTCTTCCAGAAAAACAAGATCACGGCGGCCTACCGTTACTGTTACTAAACGACCAAAACGAATAAATAAGTTCGTTTTGATTTGTCAATGGAAAAAAGCTGTTTTTCACCAGAGGTGTTTATAAGAAGAGTCAGACCATACCGTCATTCCAGATATGTTCCCATTACATTATTTCTACATGTTTTTTTCACCTGACATAATAGAAGACATTGTGGAGCAGTCAAACGCATACGCAGTATCCAATACTGGACGTTCTCTTGGATTGACCGAAGATTAATTGCGGGATTTTTTAGCAATACATGTTGTCATGGGTATTCTGAGTATGCCTTCGTATACGGATTATTGGAGTTTGAGATATAGATACCCTTTAGTAGCAGATTTGATGTCTCTAAACCAGCTTTTGTTTTTTGCGACAACTTTTTCTCATGTCCTGAGCTGTTTTACATACTAAGAGAAAAGTATGGAATATTTGGGTTGGGGACCATTCGAAACAACAGGCTAAGAGGAGCTGATGTAGTTCTGCCTGCGGAAAAAGATATGAAAAAGAAACCCCGAGGTAGTCATGCTCAAGTCGTCTGCGACGAAAACCGCTTAGCCGCTGTACGTTGGAATGACAACAAAGTGGTCACTCTAATCAGTTCCTATGTGGTGTGGATCCAGTCGAAAAGATTAAAAGGTATAGCAAAGAATCAAAAATGAAAATCGACGTAGACTGTCCACAAATAGTCAAAGAATACAATAGACACATGGGAGGAGTAGACCTAGCTGACATGCTGATACCTTTGTATAGAACTCCATTTAAGACCCGGAGGTGGTATATTGGCATATTTGCCCAAATATTAGATATTTGAATCAATAATGCTTGGCTTTTGCACAGAAAATCTTGCTCCAAAACAGGAAAAAAGTCAATTTCTTTGAAGGATTTCCGATTTGAGATTTACGAAGGCTTAAAAAAGCATGGACGCACTGTAAATAATGAAAAGCAAAAAAAAACGAGTACCACAAGCTAAGCCAGTGGAATCATCGCGATTTGACAATGTTGGTCATTTCATGACAACGACTACTTAAGGCCGATGTCGGCTTTGCTCAAAACTAACCTCTGTCCAATGCATAAAATGCCAAGTTCGTCTGTGTTTTGTTATTGGAAAATGTCCAAGAAATTGTCAACTTGAGTACTATATGTGTTCATAGTAGGTTGTTAATTATCTAAACTTTTTACTCGTTGTTTGTCGAATTTTTTTAGATTTTTCTATTTTTTTAAGTTACGTTGCGTAATTGGCAATGTATGTGCCTACATACAACACATTTGCTACTTGATATTGTATGTATTTGGCAATGTATGCTGTGGCATACATCGTTTTTCAGGAAAACTGAAATGCTGTAATTTTTTTTTTCATTTTTTGGCAATACATTTCCATGTCTTAAAACAATTTCTAATATAATTTTGAACTTTTAATCGTATTTTATTTCTTGCCAAATAAAGGGATAACAAAGATCTATTAATTTACAGACAATAATCGTGCAACAAAATACATTACATCTACACTCGTATAGATAATATAATTTATATAAACACAAATAACAATAAATAGCTACTAGCATTTACATTTGCTTTTAACGGATAAAAGAATGAAATAGTATTCAATGCTAAACTATTATAATACTTTAGTATCACTATTATCAATTGGAAGTTTACACAATTTCGAAATAGATCTTAAAACAGTTTTACCGCCACATCTCAGACTATAAACTCTGCAAACGTTGTCTCGACCAGGATGCTTAAGAAAAATCCGACCCAATGCCCATTTACCAGGAGGCATATGATCTTCCTTTACAAGGACGATGTCTCCGATCTGGAATTCTGCATTTCTTTTCAGCCACTTAGGTCTTTGTTGCAACCTTGACAGATATTCTGTATGCCAACGTTTTCAAAAATCTTGTACCAATCTTTGCCCAAATTGCCACCGAGATAATCTATTCTCATTTGTATCCAGAAGAGTTGGTTCAGAAATACATAACGGAGCTTCGCCTATAAGAAAGTGGCCTGGTGTTAAATTATTTATGTTCTCTGTATCAGAACTATCCATTGGGCACAAAGGTCTGGAATTTAAACAGGCTTCGATTTGGCACAATGTAGTGGTCATTTCTTCATAAGTGAGGTTGGTGTTTAATATTCTTTTTAGATGGTATTTCATGGATTTCACCCCCGCCTCCTACATGCCCCCAAAATTAGAGCTATAGGGGGGGATATAATGCCATTGTGTGCCTTCATCAACCAAAATATCACTCAGTTCTCCTGGAATCTCTAAGTTAACTTCACGCCATAAGCCACATAGTTCGATATTTGCTCCTACAAAGTTTGTTCCGCTATCACTCCAAATATGACTGCACTTTCCTCTGCGTGAAACAAATCTTCTAAAGGCAGCCAAGAATGACTTTGTAGTCATGTCACCCACAAGTTCTAGATGGATGGCCTTTGTGGCCATACAGATGAAAATACAGATATATCCTTTTTCACACCTCACACCTCTACCACGTGAGCTAAGAATTGAGAATGGTCCTGCGTAATCTACTCCCGAGTGACGGGATGGGCGAGCTGGCGTAACACGCACTTGAGGTAAATCACCCATAATTTGTGTTCTGTCATTCGCTTTCTGGCGGGCACATACTAAACACCTATGTATGTAAGCAGTTACTAAGTTCTTAACACGAATTATCCAGAAATTGTTTCGTATGTAGTTCATCATTACCTGTATGCCTCCATGCAAGGTCTTTTTATGCGCATCTGCGATGATAAGAGGAATCAGTTTATTATTGTGACCTAATAGGATAGGATGTTTAGCGTTATTATCCAAGGAAGAATGTCTGTCTACCGCCCACCCTGAGGAGCTGCCTTTCATCCAGGTAAGGATATTAGCTTCTTATTTTGCTTGTCTTACTCAGTTGTCTACCTTCCTTTAAGTCCTTTATTTCATTGCTAAACTCCCTTTCTTGTATTATTCTTGCACATTTCTCTAAAGTTTCATTCATTTCTTCAGTCGTTATCCTTGACGGAGAAACCATCATAGTATGGATATTTCTTTTGTAATTCAGAAATTGAATACATACGATTATCGTTTTCAATAGTTCAAAAAAAGTTCAAAAAAAGAAAGTGTTGTAGTTTTCAAACTGAATTATTGAATTTTCCTCTTCTGTTACTTTTAAATTTACTAATATTTCCTGTTTCCTTTCTAGGTCTGTAGTAGTATCATTCGGTCTGGTTAGTTCTATGTATTCTCCCTTTAGACACTGAGGACCTTGCCACCATAAATCAAAGTTCTTCAAATCATGTAATGGCATCCCTCTGGATGCAATGTCGGCGGGATTATCATTCGATTGGACATGATATCATTTAGTTCCAATATTATCCAGTATGGTCACCACTCTATTACGTACGAAAGTTTTCTATCTCCCTGGACCGCTGAGTCAGTCCATGCAAATACTTGACTTCTGGGAATGCGGGTAGCATCACATATCTGTTTCAGTAGTTGTGACAGCAAAACAGCTCCACACAGTTCCAATCGTGGCAAGGTAACAGGTTTGACGGGTGCAACGCGAGTTCTAGCTGCAATAATTGAAATCTTGTACTCTCCGTCAGCCATGCGTACTCTCAGGTAAGCCACCGCTCCATATGCCTTGGTAGATGCATCACAATATCCATGGATCGTCGCGTCTTCAATATTTTCTGATGTAGTATGTAACTATCTATTTAGTTTTATTTCCTTTATTTGTTCAAAACCTTTTCTAATGTTTAACCATTCTTCTTTTATTTCAGGATCGACTGCGGTATCCCAGCTGGACACCTAGGAGCCATAATTTTCGTATTATTAACTTTGCAGGTACCAGAGATGGAGCCAACCAGCCAAGTGGATCGAACAGTCTTTGTATTTCAGCTAGTATGGTTTTCTTCGTAATAACTTCAGACTGTTGTGGTAAGTTAAGACTATACTCTAAAGTGTCACGTCCAGTATTCCAGAATAGTCCTAGTGTCCTTATAGTTTCATGGTCGTCCATATTAAGTTTCACTAGCAAGTTTTTGTCATTCTGTGTAAATCTTTCCATGAATTCTGTACTGTTAGATGCCCATTTTTGCAATCTGAATCCTCCCTTATGTAAGATTTCTGTAATCTGTTCAGCAATGTCTAATGCCTCATCACTTGTATCTTGACCTGACATCAAATCGTCCATAAAAAAGTCTGTCTTTATTATTTCAGCTGCAACAGGATAGTCTTTTCCTTTGTCTTCTGCAACCTGCTGTAATGTTTTTACCGCTAAGTAAGGAGCAGATGCAGTGCCAAACGTAACACGCAATAGTCGGAAATCTTGAATAGGATCGGTTGCATGTGCACGCCACAGTATTCGTTGAAAGTTCGAGTCGTCCCTTGTTACCAAAATCTAGCGGTACATTTTTTCGATGTCCGCTACAAAACTGACTTTTCGCATTCGCCATCTCATCACTAGGGATCTCATATCTTCTTGTAGTTGCGGTCCTACTAAAATCTCGTCATTGAGAGATATGTTGTTCGAACCCGGAGAGGATACATTAAATACGACTCTGACCTTCGTCATCTCACTGCTTTCCTTTAAAACAGCGCGATGTGGTAGATATACGGCTGGTCTTCCTACCTGATCATCAGGCACCTCTTCCATGTGATTAAACTCCTTGTATTTTTCCATCACCCTTGCATATTCTTTCTTCAAAACGGTATTCTTCTCAAAGCGTTTTTCTAATTGTAAAAATCTCTTCCTTGCAATATCTCTTGTGTTACCCTCAGTCGATTTTAGATCGCTTGTCTTGAAGGGCAATTTCACTATGTATCTGCCATCCTTGTCTCTAGTATATGTTTCCTTGTAAATCTTCTCACATTTTTCTTCATCACTGGTTAGCTTTCTCTTTACATCTGTATCTAATTCCCACAATGTTTGTAGCATGTCATCCATAATAACATTGTGATGCATGACTATTAGTTCTTCTGAAGAATGGTTGCTCCCGATATTTCCAAAAGAATCCACCCAAAGCTTGTATTTTGAGCACATGGTGAGCCAGGAGGACCTTTGATTAACTCATTCTTCAGTACTCTCGCGTACCCGTTGACACCTAACAACATATCCACTCGCCCTAGTTTATAGAAGCTTGGGTCAGCTAGAGGAAGGCCTTCTAAGTGTAGCAAAGTGTGTGCAGAGTTTGTAATAGTCTGAGATGGTAAGTCGGTAGTTAAACGCGTAGCTATAACATATGCCTGAACTAGAAGCTGAAATTCACTATCATAATTTGAGAGAAGCTCTAGTTGTACCACGTGGTTAACTGACGCCTGTGTTGACTACTCCAGTGACTGTCCCTTTGATAGGTGTTCTCTTCAAGTTCAGCAGTTGTGCTGCTCGTTCGCTGATGAAGTTTGCTTGTGACCCCTGATCGATTAAAGCGCGCAATACGGTCAAATTCCCACGATCATCTCTTACAGGAATGAGAGCCGTAGCAAGTAAGGCCGTGGACCTTTTGGTCGCTAGGTGCGATGATATTGCGACGTCTGTATTATGGTCATCCTTTTGTACTTCACTTCTCTCTTTGTCATTGTCAACCTGAGTATGATGCGCTTGTACATTGTCTGATTGTACGCTGTTCTTATTCAGATATAATAGCGTGTGATGACGTCGTTCACACAATCGGCAGGACATTCGGAGACGGCATTTGAAAACTGTATGTCCTGGGACCAGACAATTGTAGCATAAATTCTTATTTCTCGCAAACTCAACCCTTTCATCAGGTTGTAGCTTCGTAAAATCTTTGCAATGACATAGAGTGTGCTCTTCTTGGCACATACTGCAACACTTAACGGTCGTCGTCAGCATTGCTGAGGTAGCATGAAAAGTTTTCTAAAGAGAAAAACTGAACAACTGAAAAAGTTAAAGAACTGTTTTAGTTTCTCTTACCGGTGGCGCATTGCTTGAGATAGATGGAATTAGCTCCAGAGTGCGGTATTTCGATTCCAAGAATTTTCTAAGTTCTTCCCAAGTTGGTAATACTTCTGAATCGTAGTTATAGATATGCTCTTCCCAGGTCTTATGTGTGTCGTGATGTAACCTTTGCACAACTAAGTAAATTATCATAGGATCCCACGAATCAGTCCGTATTTTCAGGTTTTTCAGGTTATGTAAGCACTAAGTCGTAGTGTCTAACAAGCTCTTGATTTGATTAGCCGTCGGCGAACTAATTTTTCGTTGCACAAACAGTCTTTTAAGAAGAGAGTTCACTATGATTCTTTTGTTACCTTAACGGTGTTTTAGAATGTTCCATGCTTTATCGTAATTATTTTCAGTTACCTTGATATGCCTCAACAGATTTTCAGCTTCGCCTCCGACGCTCGACTTCAAATAATGCAATTTCTGAACCTTGCTTAATGATGAACTCGTGTCTACTAATGAGGAAAACAAATCGTGAAATGTTGGGCATTCCTCGTAGTTACCGGTGAATGTAGGCAGTATTATTCTTGGCAGTTTTAGCACATCACGTTGTGGCTCGGTAACTACACTCATTTCTACTGGATTTTGCATTTGATTTGATTGAAGTCCATAAATCATATCCTTTAAATCGGCCATTAAACACAGACTGTGTTGACACATGTGCACTGGCTAAAGCTGATTATATTTGGGATATTATTGTTAGCTCTAAAAATAAAATAAAAGCTACTTGGAGCATTATTAATAGAGAAACAAGCAGAAACAGACAATCGGATCGCACAATTAGCCTTAATATTAATAATAAAATTATTAAATCAGACAGTGAAGTAGCAAACGCGTTTAATGATTTCTTTTCTAATATACCAATTGCTACAACTAATAAATTAAACTCTACGCCAGGTCTTGCGGAAACTTTTTTGAAATCAAATGTGGATGAATGCAATTCTTCCCTAAAGTTTAGACATGTTAATCCTGATGTTATTGTTAAAACATTTAGAGAGCTGAATATGAAAAAAACTGAAGATTTATGGGGCATTTCGACCAATATAATTAACCATATAATCGATAGTATAGCAACTCATCTTGCTTGTATATTTAACCAGTGTATTGATGAAGGTACGTTTCCTAATTTAATGAAATTTAGTCAAATTATACCATTATTTAAATCCGGTGATAAAAGTGATCCCTCCAACTTTAGACCTATATCAATACTACCAGCTCTTAGTAAATATTTGAAAAGATAGTCTTCAATCAACACTTATCACATTTTAGAACTAACAAACTGTTGCATGAGAAGCAGTTTGGTTTCACCAAAGGTAGAAACACAACTGATGCTGGAGTTGCACTCCTTAAGCATATCTTCGATGCTTTTGAAAGAAAACAAGATGCTTTAGGGGTTTTTTGTGATTTGTCTAAGGCTTTCGATTGTGTAGATCATAAGACTTTATTAATGAAATTACGGCATTATGGTGTCTCAAATGATTCAGGTAAATTGTTAGAGTCATACCTCACAGATAGAATTTAAAAAGTTAATGTCAATGGAACTGACTCTTCTGGAGCTCCAATACGCATGGGTGTGCCCCAGGGCTCTATATTGGGACCTCTATTATTCCTAATCTATATAAATGACCTTCCTTACTTCAGTAAAGATCTTTGTGAGATAGTATTGTTTGCAGATGATACATATTTGATTTTTAAAACTGACAGATGTAAAGCTGCCTTTGACGATGTAAATAGTGCTCTCTCTCAAGTAGTACGCTGGTTTACAGCTAACAACCTGTTGCTAAATGCAAACAAAACTAAATGCAATTAATTCACTATGCCCAATGTGAGGCAGGTCAGTGCGCATATTAATATGTCAGACGATCATAAAGATGCAGTCGATTCCACAATTTTTTTGGGAATTACATTAGACTCCCGGCTCCAATGGGGTCCCCATATAGTTGCCCTGTCAGGAAGGCTCAGTTCAGCGGCATATGCAGTGAGGAAAATAAGGCTTTTAACTGATGTCGAAACGGCAAGACTAGTATACTTTAGTTTGTTACATAGTTTGTTGTCGTATGGTTTACTGCTATGGGGCTCTGCTGCTGACATTGAATCAATCTTTGTGTTGCAGAAAAGAGCCGTACGTGCAATATACTGTCTTGGACCTCGTGACTCTCTGAGGGAGATTTTTAAAGATATTAATATATTAACAGTAGCCTCTCAATACATTTTTGAAAATATTATGTACGTTAGAAAAAATCTAAGTTTGTTTAGCTTAAAAAGTGATTTTCATCATTATAATACTCGTAATAAAAATAAACTTGCCGTTCCGAGCTTCAGACTTCACAAAGTTGGTAATTCATTCTTAGGGAAATGTATTAAATTTTTTAATAAAGTTCCACAGACTCTTGTTGAACTACCTGTACATGAGTTCAAAATTCATATTAAAAAAAACCTTATGAAAAAAGGGTATTATAAGGTAGACGATTATTTGAACGACAAGAGTGCATGGACTTAACCTGCTTAGCTCGCACTTACTTCATGTCTTGTAATTGTATTTCCTGTAAAAAAGGCTGACAAAGGTGACTGAGTTTGTTGCGCCGTTTCTTCTCATCACCAGCCAATATGTAGTCCCGAAGCGGTGGTAGGGTAAAGCTATATTTTGGGACGTGTATAAGTGCCCGGAAGAGGGCCTATATACTGAATAAATGAGTATTAATGAGAGAGTATTAATGAGTATTAATGAGTATTCATGAGTATTAATGAGATTTAAATCTTCAATTACGTAAAATTTTTCTTTAGAAAAATAGTCCAGTTCTCGACAAGCTTGATTAGGCGTGTTTTGAACTAAGATTCTATGTGCATTTTTAAAGGATTCCCAGTATTCTTCTAAACATTTAATTCTTCCTTCGATATAGCCGCGTGTCAATCGCTGTTTCGAACATTTTCCCAAATTAACCTGCGTTCTCTTTATTAAACACGCATTTTCTTCTAATAAACTAAGCAATTGTTCAGTTGTCACACTCATTTTAATCTGGTATGATGTTAATTCACCACTATTAACTTCCAAAAAACGTAATTAATCGAATCCGTACTTGTTTACTTGAAATAAAATGGAATGCAGTTCGCTATTGTTCTCGCACCTGTGGGTCCGCTACCTGAGACTCGAAGTTGTCGCTGCGTATCCGGCTCGATGTTGTCTCTAAGGAGACGGGATAGGGTTCAGAATGGCTTGCAGTATGTGTGATAATTGAGTAACGCGTGTTATTTATTCAATATTTTATTGCGAGCTGATTTTAACAAAAACTACCACTTACTAGAGGCGATCACCTATACTTGCCTACATATAACTAGGTATAATCGATACATGCATCATTCTTTCGCGCGTAAACAGAACACTGACATATTCAGTTCAAGACCCATGGCAAGATTCTTAAACTGAATGTCGCGCCTAACACATTCAGTCGAAGACCTGTGGCAAGTATCTTCCGAGAGACCCGTGGTAAGATTCTCTCAACGAATGTTGTTTTTAACAGATTTGGTAAAATAAACTGATTTCATTTAATGAACAGCGAAAGTAAAACGTCAACCGTAATATGAATTGCTGTAACCGCCAAAATGGTGATATTGAGTTATATATACAGTTCGACTGCAAATTTTCCGTTCTATCGATTGGTGTATTTAAAATCTTGATATCTTGTAAGTAGTAAATAAATTGGGAAGGCTAGCTCAAAACGCTGTATTTCAACCGCTCGCAAGCTCGCTCTTTGAAATACATCGTCTTGATCTAGCCTTTCCAATTCATGAAACAATCAGACATACCTGTTCACAGCAACCGATGAATGATGCACATTTAACACCACTATAACAAACACTGTCACCGTTATTGTTTGATTACTTATAAACTTATTTATAAAAGACTAAAACGCTAAAAATAATCTTAACACTTAAGTACCTAATCAGTTACTTTTGGAGTCGGTGCAAACGAAAACATTGGTCTCTCATTGACTGGCACCGACTCCAAAAGTAACTGATTAGGTACTTAAGTGTTAAGATTATTTTTATCGTTTTAGTCTTTTGAAGTCGGTTTTTATTTTTTTATAAAATTAACTTATTTCATCCATTTTAGTGATAAATCCTAATCAAAACAAATCTTACGAGTGCAAACATAATTTAACTGCTGAATACCGATTTCATTTCCTATTTTTCCAACCTTAGGGGTGATTTTTTTTCCAAAAATTTGTTTTATTATATTATCTTTGAAGTATAAGCTATTCATTAAAAAAAGAATCATCAAAATCGGTCCACATTTGGCAGAGATATAGGTAAGATAGATACTAAAATCAGTTGGCGTGGTACGGAGTTTATGCAATGTTTGATGATTTTCTTATAGATCCCATCATCAGAATTTAACCAAATTTATATGGAAAGTAATACCTTTCAAACAAAAAAATAATTATCGAAATCGGTCAACGCAGTAACGAATGATCGCTGAACATACATTAAAAAAAAAAAAAAAAAAAAAGATACCGACGAATTGAGAACCTCCTCCTTTTTAAAGTCGGTTGAAAATAGAACTAAACTGTTTTTTTTTTCTATTTAATTCGTTAAGCGTAAATATTTAATTTTAATTACTTAACAATTTAATAAATTTATGAATTGATTTCGCTTCAGTTTACAACCGTACCGAAAACGGGTACTTCTTTCTGGTTGTATCTCCGACCAGCAGGGCATACACTTTGGCAATATTATAATTTATTAACTTAAGAATTGTAAATGTTAAACATTGATTTCGTAGGTATTGTTCAAATGCTTCAGTTTACAGCCGTACCGAAAACGGGTACTTCTTTCTGACTGTATCCCCGACCAGTAGGGCATAAACTTTAGCATTGTAATTTGCAATTTATTAACTTATGAATTGTTAATGTTAAACATTGATTTCGTAGGTATTGTTCAAATGCTTCAGTTTACAACCGTACCGAAAACGGGTACTTCTTTCTGGCTGTATCCCCAACCAGCAGGGCATACACTTTAGCATTTTAACAATATCAACTTAATCAATGAGAAAACTTTTTACGAATTTTATATTATTACAGTTTTATTATGGGAGATATTTTAAATGATTTGTTTACAACCATACCGTAACGGGTATTTCTTTCTGGCTGTATCCCGGGCTTGCAGGGTACACACAAAACATATGAAACATAGCCATAATAAAAAAGAATGAATATAAATACGTAAAAGTTATTTTAATCAAATCACTACTTACTGAAATTATGAACCAATACTTACTGAAAAAAAAAAAAAAAAACGATTCAGTTCGCGTAATTGTTTCACAATTAGGTTATTCTTTTTTCGTAAAACTAATAAATAATCAATAACGGTAACTGGTAGTTCGATCAAAATTAAATAGGAAAGATGTTATGCACACGGGATTATTGCTTCAACTAAAAGGTAGCTAAGGTCACCGTGACGCGCATGTATGATAAAGGGAAGTGCATACTGCTTGCACTTATGAATGATTAAACGAACTTACCTGTATGTAAAGTTCTATCATAATTATGCGAAGTGCATCGTCCGAATAGATTCTGCAAATAATTATTAATTATTATAACAAATATGTAGTTACACGCAAGTGACTCCACTCAATTCACTGAATATTTTAGAGATTTAAATTAAAATAAAATAATTTTTCCTTTTTGTTGTATGGCATCATGTCCTTACTGGTCACCCCGTCGTCGAGGCAACGTCATATGTTTAGAGGCACACACAAACACTGCTAAAGACTGTTGTTGGCATTTCGGTGGCATACCTTGGGATCCTAAGGGAGGGAGGGTTATAAATCTATTCGGACGATGCACTTCGCATAATTATGATAGAACTTCACATACAGGTAAATTCGTTTAATCATTAATTATGCGAAGTGCATCGTCCGAATAGATTCTGCAAATAATTATTAATTATTATAACAAATATGTAGATTTTTGGAGCTGCTTAAGAAATGCCAATAAGCACCAGATAATTCTTACTCATAAATTGTATTGTTACAAACAAGATTGTAAAAGTTAATACAATTGATGTTAACGAGTAATAAACATAACAATTACTACATTAAGTCAATCTTATCTTGAGAAATACTCGATACTATTGAAGATAGGTGGCAGGATTCATTTAACTCTACAGAGTCTCTATAATAATACTCTTAATTTAAAACCAACATAACGATTTTAACATGATTGTAATATTAAATTTTAATCATTTTTTAATTCAACAGTGGCTATTGACGTTTCATTATTAACGTCAGTAACCATAGGATTATAATATCTACCAAAGGCAGAAGAACTGCCGCTCCAGCCAGCAGCTTTACAAGTTATAAGTATTTATAAGTTTTAGAGGAGGCGGTATGGCGCGCACTGTGAGCAGTGAAGATTGAGGTATCAATACCACTGTCCTTTAAAGTGTTTTTAATCCAGCGGCACAAGGATTGACATGTTACATGATTATGTGGCTTTTTGTAACCAATAAAAAATATTGTATCCTTACGGGTAGCATTCGCTATCTCATAATAAGAAAGTACAGTTTTAGAAGGGCATTATCTCTGGTAAGACAAGTGCCGGCAGTTTGACACCGACTTTTTTATGAGGTCTGATATTTTTATTGTTATTTATAATGACAGAACTTCAATGTTCATGATCTTCGCGAGTGTTTGAACACTACGAGCAGTTGCTAGGGCAACTAACGTGACACAATTTTCGTAAGTGGCAGACTTCCATTTGGAAATTGGATGGATAATAAATTTAAGATTAAGAAAGTAACCCCCGTGATATTATACTTCGACTGCGGAGATCGTAGTCCAAATACGCCTTTTAAAAATCTTGAAATCCTTTTATCTTTTAACATATTATATTTATGGGCCTAATATTGGGGCTAATGCGATTAATAATCAATACCATAAGTTTAGAGTGCCGTATTGAATTCCATTGTTATATGATTTGGTAAAGAACTGATAGACAGTAAAAACGGACGCCTCATACATATTAACAAAATTTTGTTTGGAATACAAAAACAATTTTTAGAGCGCAACATCATATTGTTTAAATGAATTATTTGCGAGGGATGCCATCATGATGTCTATTGCGGACGGTGTTATTCTGTGGCGCAGTAGCGCACGATACTCCAGCCACCGGGGTAAAATTCCCGTGAATGTTCGGATTGCTGAAATTTGATGCAACAACACTTTCATTAGGTCTGAGAACTGATCTTTGAGACAAGAAGTCTTAGTAATATTGACACCAATGACAACAATGACACCTTGGCTTCAGACATAATTTTCCTTATATATATATATATTTAATATGATCACAGGATACGTTCGTCTAGGATTTGGCATTGATAGGAGTGGCCAATATGTATATTAGCAGTTGGTCGTATCTTTCAGTGATAGTCTGACAAGTTGTTTCCTGAAATTTCCACTCTGTATCAGGGTGTACGCGGTGACTCTCGGCATCTGCTATTGTATTATCCGACGATTTTGTATATGAGGCAAAAATAAATAGGTACCGGCTCTTGCAGCAGTGCCAGATGTCTTTTGTAATTTTTGTAAGGTGTGGAAACTGAGTCCCACCCATTATGGTTAACTTATCAGGCATGCGTAAACGAGACACAATATAAATTATATTGATATGTGGTTTCATGAGACCGCTTGGATGTTAAAGAGGTTAATATATGCAACAGCGGTGGAATTAGCTATTACGCATTTAAGTATCTGGCAGTAGTGGCAGATCTTTAGTGGATATTTTGACCGAAATATGCTGCGAGCCACTCCAAGTAGTTGATATGCTTTTATTTTTTATTTTACCAGGGGATCCAAAAGCAGTCTCGGCCATTACTCTGTCATGAACAGGCTTCAACGACAGTATAATGAGTTACAGAAGAAATCAAGTATAATTTCCAATATAATAGTAAGTATATTTTCCAACACACTCCCCAAATTTAAAAAATTGGCTATACAAGAACTAAGCATATAACTCTTATCTGTAAATCTTGGCTATTGTTTAACTAAAATTAAGTCCTAAAAATTATTATTACATTTTTATTTTATAAGTAAGCTCTTGTTTTAGAAGTAAACTATAACTCACATTTGCAAGTCGTGGCAGCCTGTAACTGAATCTACACTTAGCTCATATTGTAAACCTGTTACTTGTTAATTGTATCATTGGTGTAAGATTTGTTGGTTGCTCCTATTAAATAAATAAATAAATAAATAAATAAACGCATGTTTAAAAAGGAGCAAACATTTTTGTGATGAGCACGAGCACCCGCACCCAAGTCATGGATGTTCATAAAAGCATTTAAATATTTTTATAAGTCATTTAGTCGCCTATCGCAAACCTAGTACAAGGTTTGCTTAGTTTATGGCCAGATAATTGATGTGATTGTGAAAACAATTTATTATTGTTATATATTTATTATACTCATTTTGCGACCATTTCCCGTTGGCCGTTTTATTTTTGCAACCAGTGCCGCTTCCAGTGGTGGAGAAATTGGTGGCATTGGTGAAAATGTCTACCTAATTATCGTTAAGTTTTTACGATTCGAACAGAAGTTTCAATAGCTTGGGACCACCATTTGAAATCAGCTTGTAGTGAGTCTGGCAAATAGATACATTATTCTGAATTTACAACGCTCAAACTCTTTTGTATGATACCGTGCTCGATAGCCGGACAAGCCGAGGCCAAAGTCTCACGAATGGTAAAAAGATTCTGATATAATATGTTATGTTTCATTGTTTTATCCAGTTATATATATTTAACGTGTTTATATTGTTCGCTCGCGCGTTGAAATTTGTAACTTTAATATTGTTTAATTTATGTTCTCATGTAAGTGAAATGACTTTTTTGTTTGTTTTTTGTTTCTTATGAGAATAAATCATCTTTAAACCAATATATACTTAATATGATTTCAATTGATAACTTAACTTGTAAGTTTTTTGTATCTACGATTAGGCCAAGCAACTTGCTAACTTTGACGGTGATAAGTTACTTTTCCCTTGGTTTACGATGAAGCCTATGCTTTCAAGAAGTTTTGTGGTGATGTTAATATTATCTAAATATTTTTTATATAACTGGTCAATCAAATGTTAGTCATCGAAATAAATTGAGGATAAATATCCAAATGTTCTAAGTAATTTAGCAATGGGCTTCAACATTTCTGTAAAATATATGGTGCCGTACTCAAACCGAACGGCAAGACTCGTAAGTTACGCCTTCCCGCATAAACCTCAAATACTTTCTAGAAGCCTCGGGAATCTTAAGTAAAAGGTAAGCGTTCATTAAATTTAAGGTAAGTACTTATTTGCCATAAAAACATCCATAGAACAAGCTTAGTTGCTGTGCGAAAATCTTCTAACTTGAAAAGATTTTATTTGTAAAATTGAGATTTTTTAGATTCAATATAAGACGCATTTTATCATTCGATTTGGGGTGCATGTAAATATTGGATAAAAACTGCCCTTTGCAGGGAGTACATTCAGAAACAGCCCCTGTTTTAAGTAACTGTTAAAATGCTTGGTGAAAATGGAATCTCTCTGAGTCTGAATGCTTGATAACTTTTGCTGACGGGACTAAAAAGCTGAGCTTATAACCGTCGATCCAGTATAATATGTAATAAGTGACCATTGATAATAAAATTTGGATAGCTGCGATGTCTTTGACGAGTTGACGTGCGTCTGATTGCGAGTATATTGCTGCTGTATAGCCCGGCGCCATTGTCGGTGGGCAAATGTTCTCCAGGTTGCGATGACGGTTTCGCATCGTTGCAAAACACAAGGTTTCGGTTTTGGTACAGTTTTTGTCTTTGCAGATATTAGCGTCTCGGCTAAATTCTCACCAGAGAGGGTTTGTCGGTCTGAGTGCAAAAAGGGTGATCTCTAAGCTCCTGTTTAATAGAGATGGCAGCAAAATTCCGTCTTGTGACGGATTCATGAGTGTTGAACATCGCACAAAATGCGAGAAATATCCATGAGTTGCTTCAGGGTTTATCAAAGGTGCACCAATTCGTCGTACAAGTGTCAAAAGACTGATGTTGGGTGAAGAGATTCACAACTTAGGCTATGCGCAAATTAAACCCTTTAAGGCATTTGCTATTCGGGTCAGTCCCAAAAGCTGCCTTGATGTCGCACTATTTGAGCCGCGAGACAGTCCCAAAAACTGCTCTGAATGGCTATTTTGTGTAGGCGCGGGTCAGTCCCATAAACTGCCCTGATGCCGTACTATTTCGGCCGCGACACAGTCCCAAAAACTGCTCTGAATAGCCATTTTGTGTAAGCGCGGGTCAGTCCCATAAACTGCCCTGATGTCGTACTATTTTAGCCGCGACACAGTCCCAAAAACTGCTCTGAATGGCTATTTTGTGTAGGCGCGGGTCAGTCCCATAAACAGCCCTGATGCCGTACTATTTAGGCCGCGACACAGTCCCAAAAACTGCTCTGAATGGCCATTTTGTGTAAGCGCGGGTCAGTCCTATAAACTACCCTGATGTCGTACTATTTGACCCGCGACACAGTCTCAAAAACTGATCTGAATGGCCGTTTTCTCTAATGTGATGTAATGAATAATAAGAATAAATTCTTATCTTATCTTATCTATTTGAGCGGCGAGACCGTCCCTAAAATTGCTTTGAATGGCCGTTTTGTGTAAGCGCGAGTCAGTCCCATAAACTGCCCTGATGTCGTACTATTTGAGCCGCAACGCAGTCCCAAAAACTGCTCTGAATGGCCATTTTGTGTAAGCCCGGGTTAGTCCCATAAACTGCCCTGATGTCGTTCTATTTGAGCTACGACACAGACCCAAAAACTGCTCTGAATAGCCGTTTTGTGTAAGTGCGGGTAGTCAGCATTAGTTATAATAAAGTAAGTAATGCTTGATTTCATTGAACCGACTCGTTTTCCATAAAAAAAGCTAGGACGCTATTGCAAACTATGAAGGTTGGGTGTTTAAGTACATACCTGATCGGTTGGTATATATGGCCTATATTGAGCACGTATCAGCTTGCGTTCCGAGTTTTCAATTTTTTAGTTGATAGGCTCAAATTCGCCTGAGCGACATTATTTAAACATGGTTTAATGAAAAAAGTCGAAGAAAAACAATATTTGATGCTAAAATACGAATTAAAAAGGTGTTGAGCGGATAAGCACTAAAACGTGAATGACGTTGCCTCGACGACGGGGTGACCAGTAAAAATTATTTTATTTTAATTGAAATCTCTATAATATTCAGTGAATTGAGTGGAGTCACTTGCGTGTAACTACATATTTGTTATAATAATTAATAATTATTTGCAGAATCTATTCGGACGATGCACAAGCATAATGAATAATGAGTATGAGTAAAATAATGAAATAATCTATTTCTAATTTATTCTCAACCACAAACTAGGTGTCGTGGGTCCGAATCCGTCAGGGCAAATGTTTGTGTAGTGAGCATCGGTTTGAACCTTTGCCTATCGCCGCATAAAAATATTCTTAACGTGGGCTGTTTTAAATACATTTTTATCATCTTAGCTGATTAGTATTATTTCTTGCACTATATTCTAATAAACAGCTTTTAAAATATTACTCATTCAAAAATGCATTTAAAAATCAAGAAAAGAATTGATAATAGACAAGTAGGTATTTGCTTACGAATAAAATAACAGGGATTTTTTTTCCACAGTTTATGATTTCTTCCTTAGATTATTCTCAGGTTGTGTATATAACGCTTTATATTCTGCGTATCGCTAACTTAGCTTCCTAAGCATTCGAAGTGTGTAAACCTAAATCTGCTTACATGACGTATCTTGTTACATATTACACTTGCGATCAACGAATTAGGAGCTAGCAATCCTTAAAAATATTATGGTGTATGACTTTGTTGATGATAGCCTGAATAAATTGGTCTTAATAATTTCGTTTGGACATTGTTTGAGCTGAATTTATTTGATTGGTTTGGTATTACACTGATTTAATACATATATTTATATATATACTTTTTATATACTTTTTTTCGTTCGGTGACTGTCGTTCTGAGCGGTCGCATTTATTGTTGTCCGTAAACTTAATTTTATGACGGAATTCTACAACGTACTTTAAACATATTAACCTAAGTGTGAATTTAGCTTGCAAACAACTAATCTTGCGCTTCGTCGCCGACCCGGAGAAACAGAGACGGAGATAGCTTGCATCCTTATCTAGTGACTGTGGTTAAAGTGTGCGTGCGAGGATTTCACAATGTCGGTGCATAGTTCGCCTGCTCAATTAAGAAGTTCTTCCAATCCCAACCTTGTGTCATTAGGCATAATGGACACACCGCATAACCCTATACGCAAGCGCAAATGTGGTGACTTGTACATGGACACACTTGCGGAGATACTAAAATCTATCAAAGAAAATGACAACAAAATTTCCCAACTTAGCGATGACATCAATAAAGGTATTAAACAGGAGCTGAGTAATTTAACAAGTTCATTTCAACAATTAAGATTATCCCTCGAACATACTGACCAACACCTACAAGATGTAAATAAACGAGTAATCGGTCTTGAAAAACAATCTTCTAGGGTTGAGGACCTTCAAGGCCAGATAAAAGTTATGCAAAACACTATTTGCGATATGCAGACAGAGCGCAGCAGGGACCAGCAGCGTGCCAGACTACTAAACTTGGAAATCGTCGGGGTACCTGAATCCAAAAACGAAAACCTTTTATCTTATGTATTCAGTCTGGCACAACATGCATCTATCCAGCTGCAGAATGAGGACATCGAAAATGTAACCCGCGTTCAAAAAATGAACCCATCTAAAGATCGTCCTCGTAACATCATAGTGAAGCTCGGAATCGTACAATTAAAGACAACATTCTTGCTGGCTTGCGCAAGGCGCGAATTACTTCTACACATGACCTGGGTCTGGGCGGTGAATCGCGCAGAATTTTTGTAAATGAACACCTGACCCCCGAGAAAAAAATACTTTATAAACAGTGTCGAGAAAGGGCATCAAAGCTGGGTTTCCAATATACATGGATCAGAAACTGCATGATTTACGTCCGGAAAAACGACATGTCCCCGCATATCTTGATTATTTCGGAAAACGATCTCAAAAAGATGGAGAAAACCACAACCTGATATATTACACCCATCCTATGTATATTACGTCATTTTTGGCAACAACTTATTGTATCCTTTTATATTATGATCGCCTAATACTAGCATACGAACTTAATGGTGACAGTTCTGTTAGGTATTGTATAAAAAAATATTTTAAAAAAGTTTACGTTCTGTCTACCTACCTACCTATTACCTACCATTAAGATTATAAATCCCACTTATCTATATAATTTTATGAGTTTGTGTAATGCACCTAATATTATTGTTAAACCTACGTCAGCGTTTTTGGGGCAGTTTTGTAGGTATGACATTTATTATATCACCCTCTTAATGACTAATTTACTTTTGTCTAATATGCGTTTGCGCCGATTTATCGTACAGTTTTCATTGCTTGATTCGAAACTATGTGCGAGTGAGACAACAAATCAACCGGTTCTAAGTCTAGGGACAGCCAAGATTTTACCCGAACCTGTAAACTGATAAATTTCGCAGCTAATAAATTATGGGAAGATTTCTACCACTGTTTACTCATAATAGGTATAATTTTATCATGCAGCTTGGTAATGCTTTATGTTATTTCGGCTATCTCCGCAGTGACTTTGCAGCGTGTTATACCTTTTATGTTAATAAAGTAAACAGTTTGTAATATTAAAACTGACACATATTAAGGTGGAATACGGTGCAATGGCTAATAACACTAAATTAGGTATTTATTACCAAAATGTGCGCGGACTTAGGACTAAATGTTTCGATTTATTTGATAATATTCTTAAAAATGATTACGACATACTGTTACTGACAGAAACTTGGTTACAGGATGATATATTAAATTCAGAGTTATGCGATAGCCGGTATGACGTTTTTAGGTGTGATAGGGACCTACACCTAACCAACAAAAAGAAGGGCGGTGGTGTAATGATAGCAGCTAAACACGAATTGAATGTTGTGGCCGTGAATAAATTCTCCTCCGTGTCGGCTGAGCTGTTACATGTGACTATACCCCCCAGCTCGCTTCGTAGTCGGACAAAGTTGCATATTATTAATGTATACTTACCTCCGAATAAAGATGGAATATCTGATGTGTTGGGTGATGTCGAGTGTAGAATAAAGCAACTGGTCAATTCGGCTCCCTAGATAATTATTTACTTATTGGCGACTTTAATATTCCTTGTTTAGAGTGGGATGAGAATGGATTTATATGCTTGGAATCGGGGTACTCGTTGTCATTTAAAGATGTCGCCGTCAATTTCATAGATAATTTAAGTAGTTACGGTCTTACTCAGCACAACTTCATAACAAATTTAAACCGTAAAACGCTCGACTTATGTTTTTGTAATTTAGCTGCTGGAACTGAAAAAGTTTAATATCCACTATTACCTGAGGACTCTCATCACCCTGCTTTCAGCGTTAGTATATTAGACTTGCATGCCGTACCGATTCGTTAGAAAAAATATGAGCGGTTTATTTTTTCTAAATGTGATTACGATAGAATAAATATATTTTTTGATAATGTGGACTGGTTAACTATTTTACAAACTGACACACTGGATGAAGCGGTAGATAAGTTTTATCTTAAGGTTTACGAGTGTTTCGAATTACTTGTTCCCAAAAAATATAGCGGTAATTCAAATTTTTGTTACCCTGAATGGTATAGTCCTGCTCTTATTAAAATCATACAGGAAAAAAATAAACTCCACAGAAGATGGAGGAAATTCAATAACCCTAGAGACTACGAGGAGTTTTCTATCCTAAGGAAAAGGCAGAAGAGGGTACAAGACTTATGCTTTGCTAAATTTACGAAACACGCTGAGAAATTAATCAGGCACTCACCTAGGTATTTTTGGAAATACGTTAAGTCAAAAAAAGGTAGCTCAAATTATCCAGCTGAATTTACCATTAACGGTGATCGAGTGGCAGAGGGTTTGAACATATGTAATGCTTTTAACTCCTTCTTCAAAAGTATTTTTTCTGAGCCCTCAAGTTCTGACGATATTGATGTGACGGCATCACCGGCCTCGACGATAATAACAGAGAGTTTACCTTGTAGCTCCGTTTCCTCAGTAGAACTTAATCAGGATGAGATCCTCAAACTATTACTGTCCCTAGATCGGCACAAGGGTGCGGGTTGTGATGCTGTTCCTCCGGTCTTCCTAAGTAATTGTGCAAAAAGTCTTGCTCATCCCATAACAATTTTATTCAGAAGGTCCCTGTCAGAATGCACTGTTCCAACGATTTGGAAAAAAGCCAATATTATACCTATACACAAAAAAGGATCCAAGTCTTGTGTCGAAAATTGCCGTCCTATTTCTATCTTGAATACCTTAAGTAAATTACTCGAAATGATAGTATATCGAACCATCTACCCTATCATAACTCAGGGTATTTCACAGACACAACATGGTTTTCTTAAGTCCCGTTCTACAGTGTCAAATCTTGCGTGTTTCACTAATTATGTCATTAATAACATGGAGTCAGGCGGGCAGGTTGACGTGGTCTACACGGACTTTGAAAAAGCATTTGACCGTGTAGACCACGACATCCTTATTTCCAAACTGCTAAACCTAGGCATACACGGAGACCTACTACGATGGATTAAATCTTACCTATCTAATCGATCCCAAGCAGTGGTTGTGGGCGGATATAAGTCTGATTATATATTTATTCCGTCTGGAGTGCCACAGGGCTCGCATCTGGGCCCTCTTTTATACAACGCCTATATTTATGACTTAAACAAATGTTTTGACAATGCTAAACATCTTCTATACGCAGACGATAAAAAGATTTTCCTGTCTATTCAAACCAATGCCGACTGTATTTTGCTACAAAAAGACTTAAATAATTTATTGAGGTACTACTCTCAAAACAAGATCACAGACAACATACATAAATGCCAGTGTATAAGCTTTACTCGCAAAAAAACTGCTATTACATTTTCCTATAACTTCAACGGCGTTGTGGTTGAGAGAGTTCAGAATGTTCGGGACCTGGGGGTTCTGCTAGATAAAAAAATGAGCTTTTCTAATCACATTGATGCGGTTGTTAACAAGGCTTTTAGAAACTTTGGATTCGTCATGCGTACGTGCCAGCCGTTTTCTGATTTGCTCAGTTTAAAGGTGGTTTATTTTGCCTACGTGCGCAGTGTTCTGGAGTACGCTTGTCCTATCTGGTTTCCTATCTTTAACATTTACATCGACCGCATTGAGAAGATACAGAGGAAGTTTGTGAAACACCTTAATTTTAAATTTAAGTCTAACAAAGAATCGTATGCGGATAGTTGTAGTGAGTACAACCTACTTCCACTAGAAAGAAGACGACATCTTGCTGATATGTGCCTTCTTTACGACATTGTTCGCAATCGCATCGACTGTTCTGAACTCCTTGCTGACATTGGGTTGTCTGCACCGGCGCGACGCACTAGACATACGCACTCGCGTGTTTTTCATGTCCCACTTCATAAGTCTAAATACGGCCAAAATGCCATATTAACTAGAATTTGTCGATATTATAATAACTGCTTCAATGACGTTGATATTTTTTATGAATCAAAGCCTTCTTTTAAAAATAAAATTGTTAATCTACTAATGTCTCACAACAACAACGTACTCGTAAGTCAAAATGTTTAATGACTCTTTGTAATAACAAGTTTTCTTCTACGTATTACCTTGTTATACCGTTACCTAATTTATATCATCAGTGTAAAACTCGATTACAATATTGATACTGTCTTAAAAATTAATTTGGTTGTAGTGTATACGGGCAGTTTCGTACTATACCTACCTGACTTGATCTATTATATTATTATTAAACTTAACAAAAGGGAAATATATTTATATACTTAACGTTATTACTCAAACATGTAATGTTAATTTTCGGTGTACATAAGTAAAAAGTAAACAAAAGAATTTCAAATGTAAAATAAAATAAATAAAAAATAAAAAAGGATTAGGTATTTAATAGAGGTTAGTTGGTTTAGATGAGGGAAGTAATATCTAGAAATACATAACCTAGAACCTATGTAAATTATATCGATGTTAATAATTTGCCTTCCGAATGAACATGGGCTACTTTCAATCCCTGGGTCATTTATAGGTGTACTTCGTAAACACAATGTTTGTATTAATTTGCCTTACTAACTTAAATAACTTATTTGAGCTGTATTGTTATAGCAGCTATACTACCTATAAGGTTCCTTAATCTTACGCAAATAATCAGTATTGCATCTTAGTTGGTTCTCTAACGCTCAGAACAACATAAATATTATGTATGTAAGTGTGCCGGTCAGCCGGAGTAAGTGAGCGGAGCGGAGTACACGGAGACGGATGCGCTGGTTTACGGTGATGGCGGCAGTGTACTCGTAAATGGTGTCTCTAGCTGATGCACGCTGTAGATCGGTGGTGGATCGTTGTTACGTCTTGTGAATGTTTCGTATAGCGCGGTCCGACGTCCGATGTTCGTAGAGGCGGGATGGAGTCGGAACGCGGCTCGTCGATGCTCGGTGTGGCAAGTCTTGATCGGGATCCGGCGATGTCGATGCTGTAGGTTACGGTCGCTGCGTCGATATTCGGAGTTTCGGGTGCGACCGGGGTCTGTAGAGTATCGCTGGATTCGCCTTGGTTGATCGCAGGAACTGACATGCGCTAACTAAGTGCGCTGCTGTTGCGGAGTGATGTGCACTATTGCAAGTGTGTAGGCAAGTGAAGTATAAAGCTCGGTCAGCCCCTTTTATATCCAAAATCTTCGATGGTTCCAGAATGCGACGGGTGGTGCGTCGGGTCCCGGGGCTGCCTGCCTAACGGAATTTGTAACTTTCTAAATTATTGCCCATATGGTTGGGGCGCACATGGTCGCGCCGCTGGAGACTCCGGTGTGCCGCTCTGTTGTTCTTTTGTTCCAAGTGCAGTAATTTTTATAGTCGCACATTTCTATTTATTGTATTTTCTCGAAAGTTCGTCCTGTTCGCCTTATAATTGCTTTCTCCAGCGTCCGCGCAGTCGTTAAAATGTCTTTTCTATTGTTTATTTGATTACTCAGGCCGGTCCCATGCCAGTAAATAAATAACTTTATTAGGGTTTACGGAGGTGACTACGCAGAAAGGATAATATTTCTGAATAGCCTGACAGACTGGGCATGTTTCTCGTTTCCCATGGTTTCGCTGTTGGTAATTTCGTAGAAAGGGCCGAGTTTTTTAGTAGTCGTCGTGAACATACTCCCGCCGTGCAGCGATGGACTCAGCGCTGCATTGAGATCGATGGAACGATGACTACGCTGTGTTTTCTTGCTGGACTGGGAGTATGATAAGTTTCTTGGTCGGTCTTCTCATAACACCTCCCCGCGTACAAATATCTGCTGTACGGACTACTCCGTCTTGTCCTGGGTATGTTGCGATGACCTTTCCACGTGGCCAAGTATTGCGGGGAAGGTTTGGATCGACGATTAGTACTAAATCACCCGTCTTCAATGGGACTCCACGTCCTTTAGGCTCCCGCCGGTGTTGAAGTTGCGGTAAGTACTCGCGTAACCATCTTGCCCAAAATTGATCAGCGAGAATTTGAGCTCGGCGCCACTGCTGTTTGTTCACGATGTCGGGTTCGGTAAACATTCCTGGTGACTGTACACGACCACTCCCACCAATTAAAAAAATGGATATATTTTCGATTCGCATCGCAGCGCTCGCACGGGTCGGACGCTCTCTCCGTTCCGCTCCGCCTGCCTCCGATCTCTCCGATTCCTACGATTTCTCCGAGTTCTCGAAAGTCTATTTTCTTTCGACTTTGGCGATTACGTGGTTTGCCCGCGGCTTCACTAAGGTTAACCTAACGGTGTCAACTGGCCTTAGTAGAGTTTAACGCCTTTCTTAAGGCGGTTCCTTTCGATAGGGAGCGAAGGACAGTGCCTTTTTGAAGGCGCTGAAATTTCCCTCCGCGCCGGTACATCGGATTGTGGGCCTTGGCCTCCTGGAAGGCACGTTTGAGAGGGTGAGGCGTTCCTCCTCGCCCTTGAGACACTCGGTCCCCACAGTCCTTTCACTGCCGGGCGTGTCACGCCTTCCCTTCCCCTATTTCCATCCCTAAGGGAGCGTATCCCGGGCCGTTTTTCGCGGCCCGGTCCCTCCCGAAGGACTGATAGGCGTAGGCCACTCACCCCGTGTAGACACCACATCTTCACGGGTCCACCCAGTTAGGGATCCCCCTACACACGACTTGTCGACCTACCTATAGTAGGGAGGCCTGTCACCCACCGCCACACACCGCTACCGAGTTTCTTGCCGTTTCTTCTCGGGAAGCGGCGCATTTTCCGAAACGGTAGTAAAACCCACTCCGCATAGGCCCATAAATCGCGATGGGGGTACTCCAGCAGTACCTCCGAACGCTGCCAGGGTTCTATGAGGGCTACGAGGCCTTCAAAAGGAACCTGGCTAGTGCCGCAAATCAGGACTCCCCGCTCTCCCCGGACCCTGAACCGGAGGCGATGGAGGACGAGGTGAGCCCATCGGGCGCCTCCTCGTCTACCACCGCCACTGGCTCCACGTCCGGCACCGGCAACGACTCTAAGTCTGCCACCGCCTCCTCCTCCGCCACCTCATCATTCTCCGCCACCGCCTCCGGCAGCGGCGACTCCTCCTCTTCTTCCTCCGAACAGGATTCGGACTCCGAAGGCTTCACCACCGTTACCCACGGCAAGAGACCTAGGAACTCTGCCCGCTCGGAACCTCCGGCGAAAACCGCCAAGGCCAATACCGGCCAGTCCAGGCCAGTAAACAGGCCCGCCACCCAGCCTGCTTCACAGGCTAAAAAGGTGCCCCTCCCTCCCCCGATTGTCGTTCAGGACAAGACAGCCTGGTCAACCATCTCTGCCGGCCTTAATGCCCGGCATATATCATACACCCATGCCAAATCCGCTCCGGATGGCATTAGGGTGTCGACCCCGGACCTCAAGTCGTACCGGGAACTCCAGTCCTTCCTTAATAGTAGGAACATCATGTTCCATACCTACACCCCTGCGGAGGAACGCAAGATCCGCGCCGTCGTGCGCGGTCTCCCCAAAGAAATCGGCACTGATTTCTTACTTGCTGACCTCCAATCCCAAAATCTTCCGGCCCTGGAAGTCCACCGACTTTATAAGTCGCGCTCCAAAGAGCCGTACGACCTAGTACTTGTAGTACTAGAGCCCACCCCAGCTGGCAGGGAAATCTTCAATGTGAAGACTATCTGTCACATCTCAGGACTCAAAATCGAGCCCCCCCACAAGCGAAACTCCCCCGGGCAATGCCACCGCTGCCAGCTATACGGGCACTCCGCCCGTAACTGCTATGCTCGCCCTCGCTGCGTCAAGTGCCTGGGTGACCACGGCACTGCCGACTGTTCTCGGATCAAGGACACAGCAACCTCGCCTCCCGCGTGCGTCCTATGCGGCCAAGAGGGGCACACCGCGAACTATCGCGGCTGCACCCGAGCGCCACGCCCCAAACCACGACCTCAAGCCCCTACGGCTGCTCGTCCCTCCTCCTCCTTTAATCCTCAACCCTCTGCCTTCCCAGAGCTGCGTCCGTACGGACTTAACGCCTGGAACCGGCCCCTTTCGTGGGTCCGCCCAGCCCCGGCCTTAAGCCAAAACCTCACCCCCGCCCCCGTGCCCAAGCGTAATCCCGAGACAGCGGTCACCCAGGCCCCCCTAGCGGCCCCTCTGGCCCCTAAGGCCCCTGCTGTGCCCCCTCAGGCCCCCACTCCGGCCCCTAAGGCCCCAAAGACCCCGGTCGCACCTCGCGACCCACGCCCTAATGCCCCTAAGGCCGCCCCAAAAGCGCGACGGACGGTGACATAGAGCTCGTCACTAGCTTCGGCAAAGCCTTCAACTTTGCCGAAATTAGGGAGGTGGCTGCGCTGCTCCGCGCCAACGCCAATGACGGCTTCGCCATGCTGCGCATCTTAGCGAAACATGCGTCTCTCTTCGAGACCTTAAATTCCCTCACCACGTCCTTAATGGCTAATACAACCCAAAGGACGAAACCTCGGTCCCTTACCATTGCATTCTTTAATGCATTCGGACTCCAAAAGCAGAAGGAAGAGATCACTCACTTCCTTACAGAGCACCAGATCGACATCTTTCTGGTACAGGAAACCCTATTAAATCCCTCCACGCGCTTTGCTAGGATTGCGAACTACAACGTAGTCCGCAACGATAGGCCCTCACGGGGTGGCGGCACCCTCATTTATTATAAGAGGTCGCTACATTGCGTCCCGCTGGACCCCCCAGCGCTCACAAACGCTGAGGCCTCAGTCTGTCGGATAGCCATGACCGGTCACCAACCCATCATCGTAGCTTCAGTCTACCTACTCTGCTATAAAAATCCGTTAAGGAGCGATTATGAGACTCTTCTTGCTATGGGAAGCTCCGTCATACTTGGCGGAGATTTTAATAGCAAAAATACTCAATGGAATTGTTTAACAACCACCAGGAATGGTACACTGCTTGCCGAACTCTCGGAGCAGCTCATGTTCGATATCATAGCCCCCATGTCCCCGACCCACTACCCTTTTAATGTAAACCATCGACCTGACATCTTGGATATGGCGATTCTAAAGGACATTGGCCTACGCCTCTGTTCAATAGAAGTCCATCATGCCCTAGATTCAGATCATCGGCCAGTTCTAATGCAACTAGGTACCCCGGACTCCCTCCCGACCATGAAGACAATCCTGGACTGGGACAGACTCGAGAAGAATCTCGAACTCCGCCCCAGTTCAGTATTGGACTCAGTCCCCGACAGGATAGCCTCGCCTAACGAGACTAACCACGCGATCGACGCTCTCACTAACCACATCTCAACCGCTATCAGCGAATCGTCTAGGCAGGTTCCAATTATAAATAACCATAGATGGAAGCTGCCTGACGATATGAGACAGTTGATGAGAGCGAAGAACGCCGCGACCCGAGCTTACGACCGTTACCCCACCGAGGATAACCGGGTCCGCTTGCGGGCTTTACAGAGATCTGTGAAGCAGCGCATGTCGGAACTCCGTAATGATCGGTGGGATAATCTGCTTCAAGAGATCTCGCCTTCTCACCAAGCTTATTGGAAGTTGGCATAAACATATGTTTCTATTTCTCCATAAATACAGTCTCCATTAAAATTATTTTATAGTGATTAGATATTTTACTTACAAACCATATTTTGTTACAGGTCTTCTAAGAAAGCTAAAGCCTGCAATAGCAAGGCTAAAGGGACGAAACAGGAGAAACCTCGAAAAAAGTCTGGGTACGTTAATTTTATTATAAGTAACGCATTTATCGTTTGTTATTTACTATACTCGTAGGTACTGATCATTATTTCTTTATTGGAGCAGTAAAACCGGAGGCATCGTCTGTGAAGACCTGTTTGGAGGCGCGGCTGAGCCTGCTCCGAAGCAACAACCACTGTGGTCATCGCTATCGAGGCGCGTCGCGGGCGGGATCAGCCGTCAAGGCACTCTGCAGGCTGACGGCGACGTCTACATCGCCCTACGAGTCTTCAACGTTGCCGAAATCATCGAGGTGGACCCCCGGGAACGCTTTGACAAGTGGAGCGTCTGTTTGAGGATTCGGCTCAACCACGACGATCCCTTGTGGGATAGCGTTAAGAAAATATTTAAAGATAGTAATAAGGTATTTAATAATATAGAGCCGACGTTTTACGCGGAGAAGAAAAAGTTTTTTTTTTTTGTTTAGTAAATACTAATAAGTATGTTATTTTAGCTTTCATCCATACAACTGTAATGTAATTCATAACCTAAAATAAGAGTACAATAATTTTAAAATAAATATAATAATAAATATGTAAAACATAAATAATAATAATAAATCAAAGGTAGTATGTAATATTTGTTTCACTTAAGCGTTTACATATTTAATTAAATTTACTATTGCCTACCATAACTTCCACTCTATTCTAATCATGCATAGCTCAAAAACTATTTTTTGTTCAGTATGTAATAAATCCATACTCAGGAAAGTTTTTCCTGGGCACTTACGTAGTACTATTCACAAAGATAATACCGCATTAAGCTATGACAAAGGGATTGAGACGGTTAATTCAGCTTTTAGAGGTCGCATCGTGTCGTATCGCATCAGTGCCGATCGCGAACAGGCTCCTGATGGTCAGAAGTTGCCAATTACTTCACCACAGCACTTCATGCATTCCGTTTCGTCTAGGCTGCGTAAAGTACTCGATTCTGCCATAGCATGTCACACTAATGTAAAATTTAACTTTGCATTATTTGCCAACATGATTTTACCTAAAGATGATACAGTGGAAATCAAATCATTTGCAACAGAAAATATTCCAACCTTTCACAATTACTCGTTTGATGATTTGTTGAATAATGTTTCTCAGGTTATTTGTAAAGAGATGGATGATATCCAAGAAAAGGGAAGTGGTTGGTCCCTTATGGACATT
Source organism: Anania hortulata (assembly GCA_963576865.1). Taxonomy (NCBI): domain Eukaryota; kingdom Metazoa; phylum Arthropoda; class Insecta; order Lepidoptera; family Crambidae; genus Anania; species Anania hortulata. The sequence goes on along the minus strand of OY756402.1, from coordinate 18,761,800 downwards.
CTTTATCTCGAAACTAACATTAATAAATATTCACCATTAGGTGGTTCTAGTTATATAGATTTACCAAAAAATATTAAAGCAAAAAAAGCGTGCATTAATATAAGAAATAGTGATGAATACTGTTTTGCTTGGACAGTAATGAGCGCTTTATATCCTGATGTAAAAAACGCTAATCGAGTCTCATCATATCCACACTTCTCTGAAGTTTTAAATACCGATAATATGCATTTTCCAGTATCATTTAAAGATATTAAAATGTTTGAGAATAATAATAAAGAGATTAGCGTCAACGTATATGGGATTGACAAGAAACAAAATATTGTTGGACCGTTATATAAAACATTGTCTCGAAAAAGAAACCATGTTAACATGCTTTTGTTAGAAAAAAACACAAAATCTCATTATTGCCTTTGTAGCGACATCTATTTCGCCACATACGGACTAAACTGACGTATCCTACATCGCGATATTAAAGTTATCGGAGCGATTGAACCATATATACAAGAACCCGACAAACAACAGACGGGCAGTTGCCCACCAGACACAACACCCGTCTGGTCGGAGGATCCTCCCTTTCCAATGGGGAATGAGGAACTTTACACCCTATTCCTCACCACCCCTATACTGGTGATCCCGAGCATGAACGTCAGCGCAGCCTTCGCAAAGCTACGTCATCATGACGTCATCATCACTTCCTCAAGCTTTCGAGCAGCGAGTCCTACAGCCAGCCAGCATCCACGGCTACTTCGGGTATCCTGACCACCAGCATGCAGCGGACGCGCATTCCTGGTCATCACCCACAGCCTTCTCAGCGACCTTGGCACAGCACACTGCACTTCGGCCGGTTAGCAAGCAGAGACGCACTTCTCTCCTGGTCGACGCAGCAGCCAGCCACTACGCAGCACTGCACCACTCCGACTCACTGGAGCACTTGCAGCATCACCCCGACTCACTGGGACATCACCGCAGACAGTTCCGACTCACCGTGAACTATGCGGCATCTGGTTCCGACTCACTGGAACATTCCACTGGCCCGGCAAGCATCACAATGGACGACTCAACCTGCTATCGACCTCCGGTCTCGGAGGGGAGTGATGTAGCGACATCTATCTCGCCACATACGAACTAAACTGACGTATCCTACATCGCGATATTAAAGTTATCGGAGCGATTGAACCATATATACAAGAACCCGACAAACAACCGTCGGGCAGTTGCCCACCAGACAACACCCGTCTGGTTGGAGGATCCTACCTTTTCAATGGGGGATGAGGAACTTTACTCCCTGTTCCTCACATCCCCAAACCTTATTAAGGATTTGACAAAATTAGTTCGCAATCAAATTACAAAGCATCACGGGAAATTACATTTCTGTGAAGAATGTTTGTTATTTTTTAAATCAGATCGAGATTATGATGAGCACGTTTGCGGGGGAGTGGTCACGGTACTACCCGATAGTGGCACTATAATGCAATTTAAAAACTATCATTGCATGCAGAACGTGCCTTTCGTTATCTACGCTGACTTCGAGACGATATTAGAGCCTTGCTCCGAGAGCAGTGGCTCCTATACGGCAAAAGTACAAAAACATTTGCCTGCAGCGTTTGCTTATTACATTGTTTGTAATTACGATAATTCGTATAATCGCTTAGTGACATATCGCGGATTCGACTATGCTACTGTATTTGTTAAGCGGTTGCAAAGAGACATAAAACAGATTTACAAACTAATTCAATCTGCGTCTGAAACTCCAGTTCCTATAATTTATCGAGAAGAAGACAAATTGAATTTTGAAAATGCTGAACGTTGTTATTTGTGTTCTAATTTACTGATTGGTGATAAAGTACGGGACCATTGTCACTTCGCAGGTGAATATCGAGGTGCCGCTCATTCCAGTTGTAATCTTAAATTTAGAATAACAAAATGTATCCCGGTGTTCTTTCATAACTTATCAGGTTATGACTGCCATTTGTTTATTCGCGAACTAAGTAGAATTCCTGGTGAAATAAAAGTAATTCCTAAAAACAATGAGAACTACATTTCTTTTACAAAATTTATTCAGTTTTCAATTAGCGACTTTATCGCGGTCCGATTTGTAGACTCATTTAAGTTTTTGGGAACTAGTTTAGAACAATTAGCCAATAATCTACAGCGAAACGATTTTATAAATTTGAGTGCATATTGTGAAAATGAAAATCAATTAACATTGCTTAGTCGAAAAGGTGTATACCCATACAATTATATGTGAAACTGAAATGTTTACGAAGAAAATAACTTACCGCCAAAAGAAGAGTTTTTTAACAATCTAACCAATGAAGCCATAAGTAATTCTGACTATGATCATGCAAAAAATGTTTGGGATAGTTTTAATATAAAAAATCTTGGTGAATGTACGGATTTATATGTAAAAAGCGATGTTTTGATACTAAGCGACATTTTTGAAAAGTTCCGTAAAACGTGTAAGATAAACTATGATTTAGATCCTGCATTTTATCTCACAGCACCAAATCTCAGCTTTGACGCCATGTTGCTAAAAACAAAAGTAAAATTAGAGCTGCTTTCAGATTTAGAAATGATACGAATGATACAAAAGGGAATTCGCGGAGGTATTTGCTTATGCTCAAAAAGGTATGCTAAATCAAATAATCAATATCAGTCGGATTATGATAACTCCCAACCAAGCAAATATTTAATGTACGTGGACTGTAATAATTTATATGGCTTCGCTATGTGCAGTTATCTGCCTTACGCGGATTTTAAATTCCTCGATAAACAGGAATGTAATGAACTCGACATTACAAACATTCCCAACGACAATGACTACGGTTATATCCTCGAAGTTGATTTGGAATACCCTGAGAGGTTGCATGACTTACATAACGATCTTCCATTTTGTGCGGAAAACTTTACTCCTCCAGGTGCTAAAAATTTTAAACTTACACCAAATTTATATAATAAATATAACTATGTTATCCACTACGTTCATTTAAAGACATGCTTACAACATGGATTACGACTTTAAAAAATTCACAAAGGAATATCATTCAAACAAAGCTCATATTTAAAGGAATATATCGACTTAAACACCCATTTGAGACAAAATACTAACTCACCATTTGAACAAGACTTTTTTAAATTGCTCAATAAGATACTGAACGTCGAGTAGATGTTAAACTAGTAAGTACGTGGTGAGATGAGAGAAATAAGACCAAGAAATATTACTCAGCTGAACAGCTGATATCTCGTCCAAATTTTCATAGTGCAACAATATTTGATGAAAATTTCGTAGCTATACAATTAAAACGCGAAAAAGTTATTCTTGACAAACCCATATACATTGGATTTACAGTACTAGAGCTGTCTAAAAATCATATGTACAATTTTCATTACTCAGTAATGAAAAATTACTACCATGATAAAATATCATTGTGCTACACTGATACTGATAGTCTCTTGTACTCCATAGAGACAAATGATTTTTATTCCGACTTAAAAGAAAACTTTTTGTCTTATTTTGATACAAGCAATTACGATCTGGAAAATTGTTTTGATATTATACCTAAAAACAAAAAAGTTCCAGGGCTATTCAAAGATGAATTAGGAGGTAAAATATTATTAGAGTTTGTTGGGCTGCGATCTAAACTGTACAGTATTAAAACAAACAATGCTGAAATCAAAAAAGCAAAAGGTGTAAAAAAGAATGTTACAAAAAAATTAAAGTTTTCTGACTATACCAATGTCCTATCAACTGGTAATGAATTAAGAGGTAAAAATGTAATTTTTAAAACAATAAAACATCAAATCTTTACTACAGAGCAAAATAAAGTGGCTTTGTCTAGAAAAGATGATAAACGCTTTATTGCAAAAGATAATGTCAACACTTTGTCTTGGGGACATTATTGTATTACTGTATAATTTTTTGGAAATAAATGGATGGATATAAGATAATTATCATTATGTTTAGCAGCTAAACCAGTGTATTATAGTATTAGTATTATATTTTATTGTTTATTAAACATTGATTAGTTTTAAGATAGGTAACGTATTTTTAATAAATTTGCTAAACAAAGTTAGTGTTTTATTTACGTCTTAGGAGACCCAACATGTTTATAGCATCGGATTAATCAAGTTGCAACTTGTTGTAAGTATAAAGCTAATTACTGTAAAAATAAACCAGACACCTAATATGGTTTGCTAATTTGACGGTTTTGCAATGGTGTAATTTTACTTGTGTACATACATCATATATGCAACAAACATGTCGTAACAAGTAAAAATGCTGATATATAGATTACGGTTGACTGTGAAAAGCCAATTCAACAATTTTTAAAAATATCGTTTCTACTAAAACCGCTTATTCATAAGTAATTATATTTCGTCGCTTCATTCTTCAGATATAATAAACCATGTAGTACTTTTATCCTACAGGCAACTTCGCACTTTTTAACATTTAAAAGACACTAAATTGACTTTTGACTTTACCTGTCGCCCAGCGCTAGTGAGATTGTCATTCTTTTATCGTGCGCGGCAACAAGCACTAGTCCTCACGAAATTACGGATAGTTCAATTAATAAAACATGCCGAAAAGAAGTGCAACGGAAAAGATTGAATATTATAATTCAAAAATAAGAAAACTCCAAAAGAAAAAATCTGAAAATAAACGTAGACGTTTAATTGTGTATTCCTCATCTTCAGAATCCGAAGAAAATATAGGTGAGTTTTTATCTTTTATTACTAAAAGTGAAGTGATTGTTGTGCCTTAATTATAAAATCATATCTACGTAATTGTGGTGACATATATGTCCAGCGTCTATAAGCTTTCCGGGAGGTTAACTGCGGGTTAACACGATGGATTAGTTTGCCGCTAAGAAAAATAACCGGGAGGTTGACTGCGGGTCAACACGATGGAAAAAATTAATGAATAATTTGTGCATTTGATCGAATAATATTATAACAAAATATACACTTGCAAAAGTTTTATAAATCTTTTCATGATTACCTTCAACTGGTAAAATTTTATTTTGCTTTTAAATACCCTAAAATTTTATTTTTGTCTTACAAATACCCTCAATTGGTAAAATTTTATTTTCGTCTTACAAAAACTATTTGTTTGTTTAGATACCGGAACCCACTTAACGGAAAACAATGATATACCACCACCGATGCCTCTTTCATCGGATAATATGGCAAACGAAGATATTATACTATCGGCACCTGAAGTTGTTAATGAGGCTGAACCTGAACTCGACCCTGCGCTCCTGCAAGCCTTAGGCGATGCAAATGATGATGTACCGGCTTATGGTCCCAACATACATCCTAATTTAGCTCAGCGATGGCTCCCTATTCTCAAAAAAGGCCTACAACAGGAGGCTAAAGAAAAACTTTTAACAGATTATGCCGTTCCTGACAACTGCAAATTATTAAAAGCTCCAACCCTAAACGTAGAGATCTCGGCAGCCGTATCTGATTTAGTGCGAAATCGCGATAAAAAGTTGCAAACCAACCAGGATCAACTTGGCCTAGGCATAACGGCTATAAGTCGTGCCATGACTTTACTTCTGACCGGCGATGACAAAATACAGGCAGTCAAAGTTTTGACTGATGGAAGCCGTTTGTTAGCTGACCTACATTTTACACAGACCCAAGTCCGTACTAAACTATTAACACCCGGTCTAGAAAAGTCTTTTTTGTCCGTTATTAAGGATGAGGAAAGGGACGAAACCCTCTTTGGTTCTAAGCTTTCAGACAAAATCAAGGCTTCAAAAGCTATAGAAAAACAAGGGCAGCAAATTAAAAAAGCCTATGCTCCAAGGCCATCTACCTCGACTGCACCAGCTCCAACACCAGTTCGTCCTCGCTACCAGGGAAACTGGTCAGCCCCCCCTCGGTATCCCTCGTCGAACAGGGGGGGGCGGACAACATCGTACAGGACCTTGACGACATATCGACCGTATCGCCGTGCTCCAGCAGCAACGACGTCATCATCGACGCGCCAACCGACTTGCCCATCGACATCGGGGAACAACAAGCGGACCTAAATTCAGCAACGCCACAGGTACACGCCGGCAGATTGCAGCATTATTACAAAAGTTGGCTTAGAGTCACCAATAACCCCGTAATTTTAGATTGGATTTGTAACGGCTACAAGATACCTTTTGCTCGTAAAGTTTTTCAAAATGTGCCTGCTCATAACTCACTTTCAACAAGAGAGAAACAAGATATGTCATTAGCTGTCCTTAATTTAATTAATTTAGGCGCCATTTCAAAATGCAACCATCGTAAAGATCAGTTCATTTCTGCCATATTTTTGACACCAAAACCAAACGGTGGTCATCGCTTTATACTCAACCTCAAACAATTAAATAAATTTGTCTCCCATGCCCACTTCAAGATGGAAGACCATAGAACTGCATCAAAGATGATAACAGAAAAGTGTTTTATGGCTACAATCGATCTTAAAGAATCCTATTTATTGGTCCCTGTAGCTGCCGAACATCGTAAATACCTTCGATTTCAGTTTTGTGCCAACAACTCGCAGGAAACATTGTACGAGTTTAATGCTATGCCCTATGGTCTTTCTTCAGCTCCAAGAACTTTTACCAAAATAATGAAGGAAGTGATGACGTATTTAAGACAAAAAGGTTTTAAATCGGTCATATATCTTGACGATATCCTATGTATAGGCGATACATATACGGAATGTCTTCAAAACGTTAATGAAACTGTCAACTTACTTCGTTGCTTGGGATTTATAATAAATTCTGATAAAAGTTCTTTGAGCCCAACACAACGATGCAAATTTTTAGGATTCATGTATGATTCATTAGAAATGACCATATCTCTCCCTACCGACAAACGCCAAAGTATACTGCGCTTAGTTCAAAAACATTCTTGTCTATCATACTGTACGATTAGAGATTTTGCGCATTTAAATGGAGTTCTAACTTCTGCCTGTCCAGCCGTACGATACGGTTGGCTTTACACCAAAAGATTAGAAAGGCAAAAATACCTCGCTCTTTCAAAATTCCAAGTCTATGAGGCAAAGTTTAAACCAGATTCAAACATATTACCGGACTTAGAATGGTGGGCTAGAAGTGTTCTCGATACTGCAAATCCTTTGGCGATTCCAGAGTTCGAACTTGAGATTTTTACAGACGCATCAAAATCAGGTTGGGGCGCATGTTGTGGTAATGATCGAGTTAACGGATGGTGGAAAGAAAACGAGAAAAACTTCCACATAAACTATTTGGAATTACTTGCAGTTTTTCTAGCCCTTAAAAGCTTTGCTGGCAAAAATCATTCCATCAACATACTATTGCGAGTTGATAATACAACAGCAATAAGCTATGTCAATAGAATGGGAGGCATTCAATTCCCCCACTTAAGTGAACTGAGTAGATCGATCTGGCAATGGTGCGAGGAGCGAAAGATCTGGTTGTTTGCATCATACATAAACTCAAAAGAAAATGTGATAGCAGATTACGAGTCTAGAAAAACTAACCCAGACATTGAATTGCAATTATCTACCTATGAATTTGAGCGCATAACAACCTTATTCGGGGTACCCACCATTGACCTTTTTGCTTCTCGCATGAATGCCAAATGCGATAAATATGTATCTTGGGGACGAGATCCTGATGCATTTAGTGCCGATGCCTTTACTCTATTTTGGGGTGATGAGTATTTCTACGCATTTCCACCATTTTCTTTGATATTGAAGTGTATCCAAAAAATCATTTCTGATCAAGCAAGAGGTATCTTGGTGTTCCCTTACTGGCCTTCTCAACCTTGGTTCCCGCTGCTAAATAAATTACGTCAATCAAACTTCATGTTTCTAAGCCCTTCCTCGTCTTTTTCCAGAACTCATCAACAAACATCGAGGCACTTTACCCTGGCTGCAATAGTGCTCTCAGGACTGCGTTTGCCTCGCGAGGAACACCAAGCTCTGCTTTAGACCTCCTAATGGCTTCAATTTCTAGCAACACGCTTCTTCAGTACAATGGAACGTATAAATTATGGTGGTCGTTCTGCCAAACTCATAATCAAAATCCATACATAGGCTCATTGACACATGTAATGTTATTCCTAACTGAGCAGTTTGATAAAGGCACCGCTTATGGCTCCTTAAATAGCCACCGCTCCGCACTGGCCTTGCTTTTAGGTAACGATATTATTCAAAACGATCAAGTAAAAAGACTTCTCAAGGGTGCCTATAAGCTACGCCCTGCCATTCCAAAATACACATCTACATGGGATCCTCAAATCGTCTTAAACCTAGTCGCAACTTGGACGCCTAATAGGAACCTTTCCTTAGAAAAACTTACAAAAAAGTTAGTTGTGCTCCTTGCATTATGTACTGGACACCGAGTGCAAACTCTTTCTTTAATAAAACTTAAGAATATTAACTTTACCACCACTGGTATTAAAATTGGTATCTCAGACATCATTAAAACCTCAGCGGCCGGACGAGATCAGCCAGTACTGTTTTTGCCTTATTTTAACGATAATCAGACAATCTGTCCTGCCACAATTATAGAAGATTATATGTTTGTTACGAGGAATGTAAGACCTGAGACGACAGACCATCTCATTCTTACGTTTAAAAAACCGCACAGGCCTGCTTCGAGTCAATCCATCAGTAGATGGATAAAGCAGGTGCTGAGTGAGAGCGGCGTGGACGTGACGCGGTTCAGCGCGCACAGCACGCGGCACGCGTCCACGTCTGCGGCGCGCGCCCACGGCCTCTCTGTGGACACCATCAGAAAGGCAGCCGGCTGGACCATCTCCTCGCAAACATTTGCTAGGTTTTACAATCGTCCTCTAACAGATGAAGGCAATTTTGCGAGATCAATATTAATGCTAAGAAATTCTCAATGATTTAATTAATAAAAAATAACTATTATATTACATAAGGAAAAATAATATGTATCTTGTTTTACAAATCAAAATAAATAAATGAGTACTGTTATATAATTATGATATGATGAGTATTATTTACACAAAATTTATTTCTCTAAACATCTACATGGTTTATTATATCTGAAGAATGAAGCGACGAAATATAATATATGATCAAACGAACTTGCAAGTGAAGTTCGATCGATATTATATGAGTTCGCTTCATTCGAAGATATAGACTCCCACCCTACCCGTACCCGCAAAAATTTTGTGTCTAATCTAATTTCCTACTTACTCTAAAGAATGACAATCTCACTAGCGCTGGGCGACAGGTAAAGTCAAAAGTCAATTTAGTGTCTTTTAAATGTTAAAAAGTGCGAAGTTGCCTGTAGGATAAAAGTACTACATGGTTTATTATATCTTCGAATGAAGCGAACTCATATAATATCGATCGAACTTCACTTGCAAGTTCGTTTGATCATATATTATAATCATTCTTCATTCAGCAGCGTTGAGATTACCAGCGAGCCAATTCGTGAATTTATGTAAGTAATGCAATTATTTTTAATAGTAAAACTTTTTTTTGATTATCTTTGCGAAATAGTATTTGTACTAAACTAATACATATTTTTGATTGTTACAGAAAATGGAAGATTCAGCCAACATAATGTTCAGCCAATATGCTCAGGATCTGTTAGAAAAATTTACCCAGCAATACCAGGAACTAATGAGGAATCAGCCGACAAATTATGAGAAAAAACGAAGACAAAAACGAGAAATCAATAAAAAGAAGACGAACGCCTTTAAGTCTTTTGTTATAAGAAAGGAAAACCGTAGAATTAAACTAGTCCAAATCAAAATATTGGATCTCCAAAAAGAATCAGCGGTGGCGAGTTCATGTAAAGAGAAAGAAAATGTGGTGGTCAACGCGCAGTATGTGGTGCAGGATTTCGTAGATGAAATTGCAGATCTTACCGAGGTTTTAGTAAGAAAGATTTCTAAAAAGCTATGTGGTGATTTTGGTTTGTTATGATTATTTTGTAAGGTTTAATAATTAATGATTAAACGAACTTACCTGTAAGTGAAGTTCTATCATAATTATACGAAGCGCCTCGTCCGAAGAGATTAGTATTATTACATGTAGTATCACATAGGTACCACTTCTGCATTAGTTATTACATTCCTTTGCCTAGTTTATATTTTTTAATTTTTACTTTTGTAAAGTGGGTATTATTTTTTACTCCGCGCGGTAGCCGCCATCGGCCCACCTCGTCATTTAGTTTGGAGTCAGATCCTCAAATCATTGATGTATTTCCTAAGAGATTAGTAACGGGATCATTAGGGCGGGCGGGTGGTTACTAATCTCTTCGGACGAGGCGCTTCGTATAATTATGATAGAACTTCACTTACAGGTAAGTTCGTTTAATCATTAATTATACTTCGCGCCTCGTCCTCGAGATTAGTATTATTACATGTAGAATTTGAGAGTACATTTAAGATGGAAATATCGTCAATGATACTACCATTTTACTGATATATCCATCTTTATTTTTATACAAATTTTGCTTTTTAAAATTAGGTACTTATAACTTTATAACAATCACTGAGCTTAAGAACAATTTATTCTACTTAATATAACATGAGTACGATTATTCTTATAATAATCATAACAGTTACTTAATTAGATTGTTTGTCGATTAACGAACTTAATTTCTTCTAATTGTATAATTTCAACTTTAATTATTTATTATCGAATGAGCTAAAGATGTACAGTCATTATTCAAAATAGTTATATTGTAGAATCTTGCAAATACAGTTGAATTGCCGCTCCAGCCAGCTGTGTTGCGGATTTCATCGACGCTTACGCCGAGTGAGTGCGCGCGCGACGTGCTCGCGTGCCTCGTGCTGTGCGCAGAAAACACTGAGGTGTCGATCCCGCACTCACTCAGTGTAATTTTTACCCAGCGGCTGAGGGTTTGTGTTCCAACTGCTTTGTGCGGCTTTTTAATACCTACGAACAATAGGTCAGATTTTCTTAAAGGTGCCGATTTAATTGTGTAGCAGAGCAAAGTGGTAGCTGGACATATTTCAGGTTTTTGGTTAAACGATGGGATATAAAGTATTGGTTGTCTGGAACCTGCTCTAGACGTTTTAATTATATCTGGGATTTTAATAGTGATATGGTTAGATGAGACTTTTACGTTCTTAATGTTTATTTTTGATAAAGTTTGCAATCTATGGGCGGTTATGAGTGCCAGTAATGTGATAGTTTTCCTAATTAACTTATCTAATGAGAGCTCTTCATTTGGATACCATTGACTTATGTGGTCTAATACGCAATTTGTGTCCCACGTGTAGCTATATTTTTGTAACGTTGGTCGAAGTCGAAATACACCTTTAAAGAATCTCTGCATTCTATCGTCTTTAGATATGTTAGAGCCTAACAAAATTGCAAGGGCTGACCTACAGGAATTCAGGGTACCATATTGGGCTCCCTGGTTAAATAATTCAGTCAAGAAATGGATTACAGTGGGAACAGACGCAATAAACACGTCGGTGATATTATTTTTACAGTAGTTCCACCATTTCCTCAAGCAAGTATCGTATTGCTTTACGGAGTAAGCCGATAATGACGCCATCATTATTTCCAAGGAAGACGATGGTAAGCTTCTTCTTGATAGCGCCTCCCGGATAAGACAGCAGCCACCAGGGTAATCATTTCGTGTATCCGATTGGAGCTGGAATGTGAGATTAATGCGCGTTTGTGAGGTGTAAACGTTAAAACCTTAGAGACTGTAAGTGCTTGAAAGACCGGGTACCAAGGCTGGGTAGGCCACAAAGGGACAACTAAAATACCTTTGGATTTTTCGGCGATAATTTTCCTGACAACTTTGTGTGTCATGTAGTTAAGCCACCAGCTAATATCCATCTGTAGTGAGCCAGGGATATTTATGATTTTTTCATAGTCATTGTCGTTTTTTAGGTTTAGGAATTTGCATCGTTCTAGCTCCTTGGTATATAGCAGCCCGTATTCTATTCCAGGGCAGGCTGAAACAAGTAACCCCGTTACTTGAGCTAATTTTCTGACTGAACAGCGATGCAACCTCTGAAAGTCTTGTAGTTCGGTACTGATACGTACCCTTTTTTCTTGGGGCAGACTTAGGCTTAGTTCGTGGGAGTTTATGATCATGCCTAAGAATTTACATGTCATGGAAGGAACGGAATTGCTTTTTTCTTCATTGATGATGAAGCCCAGTGAAGTAAGTAATTTTTTGGTAATGTCAAGGTTCAATAAACAATCTGAGGAAATACGTCCGAGGAGGAGCCAGTCGTCTAAATAAAGGGTGGAGAACAAACCAGCAGTTCGGAGCACTTTTACTATTGGTTTTGTTATTTTTGTGAATACAAACGGCGCTGGATTTAGACCGAACGGTAGGACATTAAACTGGTATAGTTTTTGGTCATAAATAAATCGAAGGTATTTTTTCGACTCTTCGTGAATTTTCACCAAGAAGTATGCGACCTTTAGATCGATCGTAGACATCCAACAGTCTTGTGTAACAAGTTTAACAGCAGTACGGAGGTCTTCTAGCTTAAAATGGTCGGGATTTATAAAGCAGTTTAACTTTTTGAGATTTAGAATAAATCTTGATTTGCCATTGGGTTTAGGGGTTAGAAAAATATTTGATATAAATTGGCCTTTCACGGTTCGCATTCGGATATCGCCCCGATACGTATTAGTCCACCTATTGCTTCATTAAACTGCAATTTTTCCTCGCTGGACAGGGTTGAGGCCGGCGGAATACAATTTTGAATTACTGGACTCGAGAAGGGGATTTTGTAACCGTCGATCCAAGAGAGAACAGCACGGTCCTCTGTCATAAGTGACCATTGGTCTCGAAAAAGATGTAAACGACCGGCATACTCAACTGTATTTACATGCGGCGTCGAGCTTGAGCTGGGGGCGGCGGCGGCGGCGGCTGCTGACGCAGCCACGGCCTCGATGAGTGCGCGAGCGGCGGTGGGGCTGCTCGCGTTCTTAGGGCAGGCTCGCGGCTCCTCTGTGGAGGGCCCGGCTGCCTGTAAGCCGGCCCGGGAGCCTTCCGGTTTAAATTCCTCTGGTTAGTTAATTTGGATCGCTTGGTTGTATTATTGTTAGGTTGATCAGCCTTTAGTTCGACTCCTGATTTATTGATTGATTTAGCTGCCTTAAGTGTATCGGCCAGTGTCTCTCCAAATAGGAAAGAGTCTATCTTTGTATTCGACAAGTGTTCAGACATGTCCTTTTTTAGCGAAAACAAGATAAAGTTCCTTCTTGTCACGGAGTCGGCGTGTTGGACGTCGAAATTAATCGGCCAAGATGCATAAATTTTTGAAGTAAGTCCTTGTCTCTATTTTCTGTATTTAATTGTGTTGTGATTATTTCACCCAGGCACGAGATGGCACTAGCCACCTGCTTTTGTTTGACTTCAATGCCTTTATCACGTTTTATCGCACTTTTATGTATAGCGGCCTTGACTTCCGGGTTTATTTTTGGTAAATCAATATGGAGACAATTTGCTGGAATTGGGTACATTGATAATAATTCTTTCCTGGTATCTTTGTTTAATCCCTCTTTAGCTATATGTCCGAATCGAGATGCTATTTCTTCACGAATATCCTTCCCACGTTTTTCCGCAAGTGAAGGTTCTTCGCCAAGGATTTCAAGAACATCTGTGTCTAAACCGGGGTTTGACTGCGTTGTTGATGCGAATCCACTTGTGTGGGTAGCGCTGACGGGTCAGATTGTTCTTGAAGAGCCAACGTCTCATTTTGGTTCTCAATACTAGATACTCCGTGCTCAATAGCACCAGTGTCTACGTTTTCGAACGGTTCCTGTTCGTGGTCATCGTTTAGCCAATCAGATGGTTCCAACGCACCAGGTGTGTCTGGAAAAAACACGAATATCGGGTAAGATAATCGGTTTTATTATTATCACGGAAGTGTGAGGTGAAATAGCCCCAATGACTATTCAGGTTACACACTTATTATCATCGTAACGTAAATACGTTAAAATTATTCAGGTGCTTAATCTTTAAGTGCAAAAATAATTTATTTATTGGATTGGTAAAATTTAATCGAATTACAAATTTGCACATATTGGATATCACGTTTTATGCTGCTTAAGGTTAGGTAACAATTCCCAAAGAATTTAACGCCAACCGTCTCATTTCAAATGCTGCGAAAAAAAGCCCCAACGGCTAATTCTGATTGCATTATTCACCTGTATAGCTATATAATTATCACTTTCAAATTTTTTACACGTTACATACCTGTTTCAATGACATATTTCGATGCCGGTGATTCCGCCGTTGGTTCCAAAGAATTGTTTGCGTGAATTTTCTTTTCTAGCTTACGCATTTTCCGCATTAAATATTCTAATTCTTCCTTGCACGTTCTAGTTACTTTACGTTTCGGCATTTTTGCAAAAAAAAAAACAGTAAGTTGTTAAGCGGATAATAGTGTCTTGAGTGGTCGAGCACTAAACTGCGAATGACGAGGCGGGCCGATGGCGGCTACCGCGCGGAGTAAAAAATAATACCCACTTTACAAAAGTAAAAATTAAAAAATATAAACTAGGCAAAGGAATATTCTCAACTAGTGCAGAAGTGGTGACACCTATGTGATACCACATGTAATAATACTAATCTCGAGGACGAGGCGCGAAGTATAATAGTGTTTATAATGTACATTAAAATTATATTTAGTTAAAATTGTATCTTACTTAAGGAATGAATAAACTTTATAAGTAACTAAAAATGCATTTAAATTCCTTCTTTTTGCTTTTAAAATCAAGTTTAAAAATAGTTATATCTGTATAGAGGTATCGTGAGTAAAACAGTATATATTTTTTTTAAATATATTTATTAATTGTTTGCTAAACACCATTTTTTATACACAAAACATTTCTCAATGCACAAATATTCTTATGATTAACACAATGAGTTATAAAAACATCGTTTCTGTAAAGTTCAGATAATTTCTTAAGATTGGGAATACCTCCATCATTAATATCTATAACATTTTGATGACCACATAAGTCTTGTAGTCATTTCACCTTTTCTGCTCCTTTAACAATAATTATTTGATCTTTAAAGTATGGTTTCATTATTCTTAGAAATTCTTTGTAGTCAATATATCCATCGCTCCAGGAATATCCCCTATTCCTTTCTAACCACCGAACACGCCTTTTTTCTTCTTCAGTAAGTTTAGAGAATGAATGTGGCGGTTTTATAAAAAAAATATCAGCATATTGCAAAGTAGCTATAGCCAATTCTTTGACTATGAACTCATTGTGTAGATTTTTAAATCCTTGCACATCCACTATTACCGTATTGTTATTCATGTTAACTTTTTGACAATATTACTCAGCGGTTTGTATTCGAATATACAGTCGTTTAAAATCAAACAATATGCTGCTGTGTGATCGGGTATATCTTGGTCTGCTTCAATTTCAACTCTAACGTCGATCGACCCCTCTAGGGTCTCGTGTTGTCGCGAACAGTCGATAACAAACATAGGAGCTATGTCTCTGAATTCTTTTAAACTTAACAACGGTTCTGAACGACGTCCCTGATACGACTGTTGAAATCTTGTGTATTGTTCGTATAATAAAGTAAATTTGTCATCTGAAAAACTGACATTCAATCCCTCATATGGATAATATGACGAATTTAAATAGACTCTCACATCACGTACATGACAATGATCAAACTCAGCCATTGACAATTTACTATTTTGTTTTCGATTGGTTTGTAAGGCAATCACAATAAATCGTGGTTTCTCTGAGTAGGTTATAATTGTTCGTTCTAATTCACTTTCTTCTCATTCGCTTCCTGCGTCCGCTCATTCGAAGAAAGTTAATTAGAACGAACAATTATAACCAAAAAAAAGTGAATTGGAATCTAGAACCTGTTTTACGATTCAGTTGAACGCACCGTATATTTTTGTTCGATCATTTGTGGATCAAGTTTATGTAATTATGATATTTCTACATTCTACTATAGGTACATACCTTAAACCAATCCTTTGAGTCTAGTCACCACACAACGTACACTAAAACACTATAATAACACCAATGCTCTTTATGCCAGCGACCGTTTGCTCAAGGTAATAATTTTAGCCCGATTGATCGTACTAACACTTGGCAACTTTCAGATTTACTAAGCCCACTATGATGTACTTTCTAATTGTTTCCAGAATTTTAGTGACACCTAGAATCGCACAGCGACTCTAGCCTGTTTGGTCGTACCAATAAATAATTTCTAATTATTTTTAAAAGTTTATTGGCACCTAGAATCGCACAGCGACTCTAGCCCGTTTGGTCGTACCAATAAATACCTACTTTATAATTATTTTCACAATTTTACTGGCACCTAGAACCGCACAGCGGCTCTAGCCCGTTTGGTCGTACCAATAAATACCTACTTTATAATTATTTTCACAATTTTACTGGCACCTAGAACCGCACAGCGGCTCTAGCCCGTTTGGTCGTACCAATAAATAGTTTTAAATTATTTTCAACATGTAAGTGGCACCTAGAATCACACAGCGGCTCTAGCCCGTTTGTTCGTACCAATAAATCTGTACTTCGCTTAGAAAAGTAATCAAGGTGAACTGTTCGTCTTAATAGTTAACTACTCGTAAATGTTAGCACCTAAAATCAAACCTTCACATGACAGTCCAGAGACTATGGCGTACACTTCAACAATGACTCGAGTAGCGAATCAGGTCATACAACAGTCAATTTAAGTACAGTATTTACAAAAAAGGTTCCGTATGTAGGCATAATTAGAATTAATCATCACCAAACTTACGATTTACTATCTGAACGATTATATTAACATGTTTTTGTAATTATAAATTGCATCATACTTTAAAAGGAGTATTTCCTAAAAGTATTGTCTATTACTATATTTACTATAAGATATTGATTTTTAACCAACTAAAAAGGAGAGCTTCTCATCTCAAATATATTTATTATAAGTCCAAAGATATGCATTTATGTCAAGTTTTTATACGTCATAATATTACCTATATTATGTCAGGTGACGTATAAAATTATATTAGTATATATTAGTATTATTGTAGTAATTTTATCGAATATATTAATAAAATAATAATAAAAATAGAATATGTGATGTTGCACATACATTGCTCTGATCGTGTGGTAAGTACCGAATTATCTTGAGTTACAGAAATCAGAAACAACGATGGTACTATAACACCCTAACCCGAGACAATATAAAAAAAGTTCGTTTTCCACATTGACCGGACCAGGAATCGAACTAAATGTTTAAATAATTAATTCAAGTGTATAATAATGTTTTTAAATACTCTCTCAGCAATTTAACTAAGGCGATAAAATGGTTTGAAATTGTAAGGGACCCTAATCTTATAAGTCATAATGCAAGTATAAAGTTACTGCTGAAACCACAGTTTTGAGCATGTAAGTACCGTCAGTAGTAAAAATTACTTAACAAACGTTGAAACACTATACTTTTATTTTGCTCATGAGCAATCATGTTAATAATTGACTCTATACTATAAAATCATTAGAAACCCGGTAGCATCAGGGGTAAGTTTATCTTAACCTTACTCATGAATCTATCTATTAAAACCTATGGTGTAGTTTTTGGGTTTAACGCAAACATACGAGCGCGGCGGAGGACTTTGTTTTATGATATTGTGAGAATAATGTTAAACGTTATCGTTTCTATGAACAAACAATGAAAAACACGAAATAATGCAAATAGTTATTAACATCATAGCTCCTCACACGATCGGTTAATATGATCACTTGTACCTTTACATAGAATGTTTAAACGGTCATCATGCTACAAAAACTAGACACAATAGTTTTTCTATTGTTATATCCGCTGGTAGGACGGTTGACGCTTGACAAGTTAAGAAATAATATAAGTTATGTAGGTAACTAGAAAAGTATCATAATATGAAAAGAAATAAATTTCATCATAATAATATAATTTTTACGTTGACTGTACAGCAATTATGCGGACGTCTGTGGTAAATCGAAACTTTTGTTTTTCACAAATTTTAAGGTGGAACATTTTGTAATCGCTGATTCTACAAAATATTAGGCCAGTGATCGTGAACCCAATTTTTGATGGTTACTTTTGTAACTATGCGTTATATTTTACTCGTTTACTAAGCGGTACAAAAGGAAAAATGTTGACTACCTCTTTTGCTGATCTTGCATTATTTTTGGATAAATTAAGAGGTCTAAATCGATAAAATTTAAATTCTTCAGTACTGCCACATAGTGCTCATCAACCTTCAAGGTATTCTTCAGCTTCAAGAACAATCTACAGCAACGAAATAATGTTCGTAAGTTTTTTTTTTTTCACTTTTTCGTTGTACCGATATTTTATGAGAATTAGAGAGTAGATTTGTATGAATATGTTTCAAGCATAGGTATATGAAACGTTGCAGTACCTATCTTCGTTATTTTTGTTACCTGTTTAACGTTATTGTATGTTGAATACATTTAGTACCTACCTACATCATAATAACTTCGTCTTATAACTATTATCTGTTTTAAATATTACAGGTCGGACATTGAGTATTATTGCGATACAAAAGCAGCTGCCAAGCGGTACGGAAATAAACGCGAAGACATAGATTCTGAAGAGTAAAAATCTTGTAAAAGGTGAGATTTCATATACAAAGTAACATTTTAGTAATAAAACCGATTTAGTTTTGTTTGAAACAAGTGAAATTAAATGATTACCAAACTGATTTGATTATTTGTTGACAGGTCGAACCAGAGACCTCGAAAAGCAGCTAAAAATTTAGTCTACGAGTCTGAAGACGAATCATCAGTAAATAAACCGTAAGTTTTTATTAACTTTCATGTCGATTGAGGTATTATTTACCTACTTTGGGTTTGAATGTACCTATCTACTTTAAATGCGCGGGAGTCACTTCTGTTTTTAAACAATGTTATTAATTTATGCGAGCACGGACATACTTAGAAATTCTGGTTTTGTATTCCGGCAGGAGTTTTATAATTTTAACAGTTTATATTTGCAGTATTTTTTTTATCTTTCGTTCCAACTAAAATAATTGAAACTGTTTATGTAATAATATTTAATGTAAAAAGTGAGATTTCATACACAAAGTAATATTCCAGTTAGTATTGAAACAAGTGAAAATATCTACCGTTTTAAACTAATTTGTTGTTTGTGTAATAATGTTGGCAGACCTAATAAATAAATAATTTCATTGTTTGTTGGCAGGTTGAAACCGAGACATCGAAAAGCAGCCAAAAATTTAGTCTACGAGTCTGAAGACGAATCAATTAATAAACCGTAAGTTTTTAATGACTTTTATATGACTGAGGTATTTACTTTGCGTTGTAATGTACTCGTACCTATCTATTTTAAATGCGCGGGAATCATTTATATTTTAAAACAAATATTTATACATTTATACGAGCAAAGATATACTTACATAGAATTTCTGCTATTGTATTCCGGTCGGAGTTTTATAATTTTACGAGTTTATATATTCGCAGAATGATGTTTTTTCATTTAATCTCTTGTTCCAACTAATATAACTAAAACTGTTTCAAAATATTTAAATCCAAATGTTGTTTTTTTTTCAGAACTAAATCATCCGTGAAAAAGTCTACATCTACCAAACGCAAGTCAGCAGAGAGCTCGAGTGGAGAAAAACGAACTCGAACCTCAGGGTGGAAGCTGGACTTGGACGACGACGTGGACATCGAGAGCAGTCGCGCGCGCACCCAGCCCAACCGCCTGCAGTCCGTGCTGACGCGTCGAGTGGCCGACGGGCTCCTGCGCCGCACCGCCACTCTACCTGGTGATCTCTTCGTGAAGTTGCGCCTCTACAACACGAACGAGATACGACCTGTGGAGCCGAAAGATCGTTGGGAGAAAGCGGTCCTATCGCTTAAGTACCAGACCAATTCCGACGCCGAACATCTCGACCTACTGCGGCAATTCATCAAACGAGCGCGAGAGGCATTCGAAGAGGACGGTACATTTTTCCCGAATAAAAAAAATAGTCCTCGATAATTTGTAATTAGTTATTTAAGGTAATAAAATAAAATAGTGAAATACTTTTATATATCTTAGTTTTCACCCAGTCTATTTAATTTCACTCAAAGTAGGTAGGTAGATAAATTTTAACTTTTTTAGAATGTCGAAAAGAACGATATATTGCACAGTGTGCGATTTATCAGTTAGAAGTAATAGTTTCTCAGCTCATCTTAAAAGTAATACACATAAAAATAATTCAGCAATAGAGTTAGGAGACGACATTGATAAAATAAGTAGCGCTTTCCGTAGTCGAATAGCTACATATCGATTGCGCATTAGGGATGAAGGAGTACAGACGCCAGCCGAGTTCATGCGCAGCATGCGTGCGCGCGTGCGCCAACTTATACATGCGCGACAACTAGCATTTAACAGCCTTAAAGTCAACTTCGAATTATTTGCAGAATTTTCTCTTAGAACTAATGACTCTAACAAATCCGAGCTAAAATCATTTGCTACAGAGAACTTTATCATACATAAGAACTACGTATTTGACGAAATATTCTCTCAAGCAATAGCTATTATTTCAACTAAAATTGACGAAATGCAAGAAAGAGACAGCGGTTGGTCTTTTCTTCGTAATTCGTACTTAGAAATTAACATTAATAAATATAATCCTTTAAAAGCATCCAAATTTATAGATTTACCAAAAGCTTTAAAACTAAAACGAGCTTGCATTAACGTTCAAAATAGTGATAAATTTTGTTTTTTGTGGAGCATAATGGCAGCATTGTTTCCTGCTAAGAGCAATGCTCACCGTACTTCTTCATATCCTCGCTTTGAGAACGTTCTCAATACAAAAAACATGTCGTTTCCTGTAAATTTTTCAGATATAAAAACCTTTGAAAAGAATAATCCCGGTATAAGTGTTAATGTTTATGGAGTTAAAAACAACACTAATATTGTTGGCCCATTATACCGCACTCAAAATAAGAAAAAGAACCATATAAATTTATTATTTTTAGAAAAGGGAAATCGAACTCATTATTGTTGGATAAAAAATTTAAGTCGTTTGTTCAGGTCACAAATAACAAAAAACCACAGAAAAATATTTTTTTGTGATGATTGTATGGTATTCTTTAAAAACGAAATTAAATTTAATACTCATATATGCGGTGGCGTTGCTACTGTTTTACCAAAACCCGGCACACTTATACAGTTTAAAAACTATGAAAAAATGCAAGACATGCCGTTCGTTATTTACGCGGATTTCGAATCGTTATTACAGCCAAGTACAGACGGACCGACTTCAATTTTTACGAACGTCTTCCAAAAACATGTTCCGGCTGCATTTGCATATTACGTAGTTTGTTCATATGACAGTTCCTTGAATCGGTACGTATCTTATCTTGGGCAAAATTGTGTTGAAATATTTATTGAGAATCTTAAGAAAGACATATCTGAAATATTAAAACTATATAAAAACAAAATACCAATGAAAAAGTTAACGGTAGAAGAATCAGAATCATTTTCTAAATCAAAGCAATGTTATCTTTGCAATCAGTTGTTATTTGACGATAGAGTAAGGGACCACTGTCACTTAACCGGCAGGTACCGCGGTCCCGCACATTCTTACTGTAATCTCAAATATCGCTTACCACAATTCGTACCTGTATTTTTTCATAATTTATCCGGCTACGATAGTCATCTATTTATAAGGCAATTGAGAGAAATATCGGGACCAATAAAGGTTATAGCCAAAAATAAAGAAAATTATATATCGTTCACTAAGTTTTTTACAACAGACGATAATAATTACATGGCAGTTCGCTTCGTTGACTCGTTTAAATTTTTAGGGACAAGCCTTGAAAAACTGGTTTCTAATTTAAATACACAGGATTTTACACATTTATCAAAAAGTTTTTCTGAAAAAAATCAGTTTGAGTTATTAAGACGCAAAGGGGTATACCCTTATGAATACATGACTAACTGGGAATCGTATAAAGAAAAACAGTTACCTCCGCGCCAGTGTTTTTACAGTAGTTTGAATGAGTGTACTATTTCAGAATCTGACTATCAACATGCCGAGCGTGTTTGGAAAACATTTAATTTAAATAATCTAGGAGATTATACAAAGTTATATTTAAAATCAGACGTCCTTTTACTGGCCGATGTATTTGAAAAATTTCGGTATACTTGTAAAACAAATTATAATTTAGATCCTTCGTTTTATCTTACGGCTCCGAGTTTAAGCTTCGATGCTATGCTACTTTTGACCAAAGTTAAACTTGAACTAATTGAAGACTTGGAAATAATTCGGTTAATCCAAAAGGGTATCCGCGGTGGTGTTTGTCAAGTTTCCACTAGATATGCAAAGGCAAATAATAAATACTTGTCTGATTACGACCCATCTTCTCCAGATAATTACTTATTTTATATAGACTGCAACAATTTATACGGATATGCAATGTGCTCGTATTTACCTTATTCTGATTTTCGCTTGTTAAATGCGTCAGAATTTAATGTCGACGAAATTATAAACACGCCTGACAATGCTGAAGAGGGCTATATTTTAGAAATAGATTTAGAATATCCCGAACAGTTGCATGATTTACACAATGAACTCCCTTTTTGTCCGCAAAAATTTACTCCACCTGGCTCTAAAACATCAAAGTTAATACCAAATTTGTACGATAAATTTAACTATGTTATTCACTATGTGCATTTAAAAGCATGCCTTTCTTATGGTTTGAAACTAAAAAAAATCCACAGAGTAATAAAATTCAAACAAAGCCCATATCTAAAGCAATACATTGATCTTAATACCGACTTGCGACAAAAGGCAACGTCTGCATTTGAACAAGATTTTTTCAAACTTTTGAATAATAGCATTTTCGGCAAAACACTAGAAGATCCGGAAAAACGACTTGATGTAAAATTAGTAAATCAATGGGTTGATACTAGAAATAAAACAAAAAAACAGTACACTGCTCAGCAATTAATAGCAAGACCCAATTATCACAGCTCAACTGTGTTTTCTGAGAATTTTGTTGCAGTGCAAATGAAACCGGAGTCGATATTACTGGATAAACCAATTTATATAGGATTTACGGTTTTAGAAATGTCTAAAAGCCATATGTATAAATTTCATTATTCCATTATGAAACCATTCTACGGTGACAATTTAAAACTTTGTTACACAGATACGGATAGCTTTTTGTACTCCATACACACCAAGGATGTGTATAGAGATTTGAAACGTCAATTTGAATCTTACTTTGACACAAGCAATTACGATGAAAATAATTTGTATAACATTAAACGACAAAATAAAAAGGTTCCTGGTTTGTTTAAAGACGAACTAGGTGGAAAACTCATAACGGAATTTGTTGGTTTAAGATCAAAATTATACTGTATAAAAACTGAAATTATAGAAATCAAAAAAGCCAAAGGTGTAAAAAAACCAGCTGTTAAGCAGTTACTTTTTAAAGATTACAATAATGTCCTATTGCACAACAAAGTTATTAAAAAAACTAATGTAGTATTTAAATCGTTGAAGCATGAAATATTTACTCAATCGGTAAATAAAGTAGCTTTATCATCTAACGATGACAAACGTATCATATTAAAAAATAATATAAGTACATTGGCTTGGGGACATAAATCCAGCTTCTTTTAATTTGTCGATAATTTAAGTTCTGACCTGTATTATAATAACTTGTTATATTCTTTTTGATAAGTGAGTCTTAGTCTTGTACCGTATCATAATTTGATGATATTAAATAGTCTGGGTTGAAATAATTAGTTCTTATGTTTAGATTATAAAATGTTATAGAAGTTGTAATTCTCTCGTTTGAAAGAGTTAGTTAACTAATTCATTGGAATCTCTTTACTTTTTTATTTAGGTAAATACCTACTTTTGACTAACCTTCTACTCTTAAGCCGCGACTAGCACTTACCTACTGTATTTTAAACTATGTTTTGTACAATTAAAAAAAACATGATTATAAAATGTATTTGTTAAATAAGTATTAAATAAATTTTAAACTACCAATGATTTGTTGTTTCATTGTACACAACTGTGAAAACATACATTAATAGTTTCGCAACATTTGCGCACGTGTAGGTAGGTGATACCTATTTAGATTTTAGGTCGTATAATTTGATGATACTACAAATTTAGGCGAGGATGTTTATTTAATAAATTGCATGAAACACGCACATGCTTATTTGCTGACACTACAATTAATGCACTCTCAAAACTTTCTTTACCTAGTAAACTTGCATTTGAGTCATTATTCAAACAGCTTTGTTAAGAGATACACACAGCGAGAATAATTACTTGGTAAGTTTCAATATTTATTATTAGATTTACATAAATCATAACAAAATCTTTACTTCTACAAAATTAATGCGTACTTTAACATAATGTATTTTTTTTTCACAGATAATGGCAGACCGTTCTGATATACTTTTATCTCAGTGTGCTCAAGACCCGTTGGAGAACTCCGATGACACGCCTATTATGTTATCACAGTTCAACTATGATCCATGGGAAGGATTAACACAGGCTTGTCAGGATATACTGGACAAGAACCAAATTGAAAAGCCTCAAACAACTCAAAGATTACGGGAAAAAAGGCTGAAGAAAAAGACTGAACCAGTAAAAAAGAAGACAAGATGTGTTAAATCCTACGTCATCAACAAAGAACGAGCTAAAGGCTTAAAATTGATACAAATAC
This sequence comes from Anania hortulata, assembly GCA_963576865.1. Classification (NCBI taxonomy): domain Eukaryota; kingdom Metazoa; phylum Arthropoda; class Insecta; order Lepidoptera; family Crambidae; genus Anania; species Anania hortulata. The sequence continues at coordinate 18,737,100 of OY756402.1, read as the reverse complement.
GAATAATCGACCTCACGAGCGAACCTTCTTGTTCGATGATACGGGAAGCTAACCAAAACGAAGAAGACACGGACGTGCTGCTCAGCGCGCAATACATCGTTACCGAACCAGTGGATGAAATTTCCGACATGACAGAGACATTAATAAGAAAAATCTCGAAAACTCTATGTAATGAATATTTATAGTTAAGTATAATTGTATTTTTTGATATGTAGTTAATAGAAATGTATTGTAAGATAGTCTACTCAGTGTCAAATAAAGACATTATGTGGTGAAACATTCGGTTTTTTGATTTTTCGTCCTACCTGTTTATGAACTTATGAAATACTTATGAAAATCTTAGGTTAGGGTATAAGTAAAACAAAATAATTCAGTAGGTACATTGTTTAATTTAAAAACTATAAATTTGCTTTATTATCTACACACCATTTTCGTATACACAAAACATTTTTTAAAGCACAAATTTTCTTATGTGTAAAACAATTATAAACTAACATATTTTTACAATAATTATTACAAAGAGTGACTAAATTAGGGACACCTAAATAACTTATATCAGTAATATTATTGTGACCACATAAATCATGAATCCATTTTATCTTTTCCTCGCCCTTTACTATAATTTTTCTGTCATTTAAATAAGGTTTAATAGTTCTCCGAAATTCTCTGTAATCAATATATCCTTCACTCCACCGATAACCCCTATTCTTTTCACCCCAAAAGACATGTTTCCTTTCTTTTTCAGTTAGTGTAGTAAACGGGTAGGGAGGTTTTATTAAAAATACATGAGTATGTTCTTCGGTAGCTATAGCTAGTTCTTTTACAATAAAATTATTTTTGCAATCTTTAAATCCTTGAAGATCTACAAAAATTGTTTGGCTGTTCATGATAGTTTCTTTACAATATTACTCAAAGGTTTGTATTCGAATATACAATCGTTTAAAATCAAGCAATAAGCAGCTGTTTGATCCGGTATTTCATGGTCTGTTTCGATTTCAACTCTCACATCGATCGAACCTTTTAAAGTTTCATGTTGTCGCGAACAGTCGATAACAAATAAAGGAGCTATGTCTCTGAATTCCTTCAAACTCATCAACGGCTCTGATCGACGTCCGTGATAAGACTGTTGAAATCTCACATACTGTTCGTATAATAAGGTAAATTTGTCATCCGCAAAACTGACATTTAATCCTTCGTACGGATAATATGATGAATTTAAAAATACCCTTACATCTCGTACGTGACAATGATCAAATTCAGCCATGGACAATTGACTGTTATGTTTTCGATTTGTTTGTAAGGCAACTACAACAAATCGTGGTTTCTCTATTTGGGATGAAGTTTTAATAGACCAAGTATGCTTTCGTGTTTTAGGTAGTAATGGATATTCATAGAGATCCCAACTACGAAACGCTAATGGAATAGGTCTATCTTTTTCTAAGAACTTTAATAAATTTATTCTTTCACGATCGGACACTTTAACGTGAGGCACTCTCCAAATAATCTTAGTAATTTTAATATCATCCAGTACTTCTCCCGAGTTTAATTTAATTGCATTCAGATTCGTATTGCTTCTTAAAAGCACTAATTCATGTTTACAATTAATTATAATTTTTTCGTAGTCTTCAGCAAACCCTAATATCTTGTTCAGCGGAATGGAGACAGAAAATGCTCCACCACCTGCATTTTTTATGCCTTCAGTGGACCATCCCCAAACTCGAGCATATTTTGATTCGTTTTCATTTATGGATAGATAAGACTTGATTGTTGTAGTTACACCTGCATTTTTAATTTTATCTATTTCAATGCCATTCAATTCGTATCGAATATCTTGAAATAGGAATAATGCTGGATTATTAATAAAATGTACATTCGATACTCTTTCTTTAGTAGTGCTATCATACACATTCACGTCCCCTTCGATATACAAACTGCTGAGCGACGGAAGCACGTACAGGTCTTGTTGATTGATAGGAATTCTTATTTCATCATTCTTGTTGAAACTTGTTACGTATGGTTTGTACGAGTGATACTCAAAACTTTCGATGCTGTTATCGTATGACATTTGTTGAAATATATTTAAGATATTCATTTTATCAAACCAATTAGTTTCAGGAAATCCTTGTTAGTTTTGGTAAGCTTTCTTTTTAAATGAAGTGGTGCGCTCTTGGGAGATGTCCTTTTAGAAATGATTTGTGAACACGATGTGGTCGGGTTTTTATTAAAATTTATCATTTTTGCTTAAAATGTAAATATAGTTGCACTTCTTCACCTCGTAAATTTATCTCTTTATTATCAGCATCCAGCAGTCTTATATTAATGGCGTTAATAGAATTTTGATTAACCGGAAAATAAATCAGATTTTTGGGAATTTCAATTATTCTATAACCAGGTGGTACGTTTGGCACAAATTCATAAATTATATGACTTGATTTTCCATTAACAAATGAACCACTAACTACATCGCATTCGATCCGCACAATGGTAGTTGATAGAATGTTTACAGGATACTCTGAATCAGTACTTATATTAGCATTTATTGTTTTCGTTCCAAAACCTAAAATTTTACCCAGTGACTTCCCTTTGTTGAAATGAACATCTTTGGAACAAAAAATACGTGTTTTCAATGTATTGTTATTGCAAGTAAGTTTAAGTACAGTGTTCTTGATGTTGCTTTTTAAATAATCACAAATATCTTGAAGCTCGTAAGAACCTTCAGGTATTTCGATTATTTCATTATCACCATAATAAAACTTATTGTTTCGTTCATCTATATTGGGAATTGAGTTAAACGTTGAAAAATATAAAAGACCGCACTCATAGTCTCCTTGAAGTTCCAAAGTTGGGGAATAGTTTGTTGTCAAGGAAGCTCCGCTTCCAGTTATGGACACAGTGAAAGACATTTTTATACTAACACATTTATTTCTTCTTTTCATTATATAAATGCATTTTCCAATAATTTCTTAAGAATTTCAGACATAAATGACCACAGTTAGTGGTACCAAAGGCTTGATGTCTCATATAATTATAGTTTATAAGTAAAGCATGCATATATTTTACAAATTCTAATGGTGGTTTCAAATTACCAAAACTATCATAATATTCTACGTAATTGTTATGCTTAACAAAGGCTACCCAATGCGTGCCAGGATTTTTGTTGCTATCCAAATTTAGTATTCCGCATTCTATCTTTTTAGGTCTTGATGGTAACGTATCTCTCATGTAAACACCTCGGAAGTGAGGAATATCACTAGCATATTTTAAAATGTCAAGATTAGTAAGCGCACGTTTAGGTAACCTTTTTATTAGTTTTTTGATGGGTTTAAATATAAACCTGCTCCCTTTTTATGAGATTTGATATATAATCCTTTTCCAAGAGCTACTGCTTCCATCATTCTGTTATGTCTTTCAGATTCCTGAAGACTCTTTTGTGCCGCCTTAGAATCATTTACGGCTTTGGCTATACCCGCTGCACCTCCGGCAAGCGAACCTAATGCTGACAATCCCGCAAAAATAGGTATGAGTGGTAAAAATCCACCACACTTAGGGAGAGGAATAAAACGTGGTAAACGTATTCCTTTCTTGTTATTGAATAGCTTCTTTGCCGCTGCATAAGCATACTTTATTGCAGAGGTATGGTCTTTGAATTTTAGTGTTTTTAGTTGAGTGTGTATTTTCTTAATTCCTTTCTTAAATGATTGAATACTACTGCCTGCTCGAATTTTTGCTTTCATGGCATTTTTTACTATCCACGATGCAAGTTTTTCTCCTTTGCTCGCATCTTTTGAAGTCGATCTCCTTTTGGCCATGTTTAAAAGTTCTAAGTCTGCTTTACGTCGAGTTTCTGAATCTTTATTAATATAAGCAATATCGTGGTGCATGCAAGCTTTGTCTAATTGATTTATACCGCGTTCACCTTTTAGTATACGTTTTCGAAGTTTTGTACCGGGACCACAAAATTGGTACCCAGGTAAATGTAACTCGAACGGTAAACGATCTATTAAGTTATTTATTATACCACTGCCTTCTTTCATTGATATTAATAAAGTGTGATAAACCAGTGATCATACGATATTTATATAAAAATCTAAACCAATTCGCTTTTGTTTACCCAACTATTTTCCTTATCACTTAATCCTAACCATTTGACAAACAATTTGTTTCCTTTTTTTCTGATAACTTTTTCAATTAGGTATAGGTCTGGAAACTTAGTTTTTAATAGTTCACACCCGTAAAAAGACCCGAGAATGTTTTGATTTTGTTTATCTGCTATTTGGTATGTTATGGGATTGGTTTTATTAATTTTTACGATGCGAAATATTTCTGTAGACCAATTAGGGGTATAGCCTTTATAGAAATCTCCTTTGTATTTACTTATACGCACAAAGTCGTCTACTCTGAATTTAGATTTTTGACAAATTTTTATTTTTGTTTGTTGGGTTTTGATAATGTTAGATCGTACTAAAATTTCATTCGAATGATTTACACTGATCAGCTTGAATTTAGTAATGCGATGCACAGTGTTGTTATAATGATTTACAACGGAATCCAAATTATTTTGACACCATTGATACCGTCCGCATAAACTAAATTTTTTGTAAAGGTTTGATTTAATGGTTCTTATAACTCTTTCTACTATAGATGCTTTTTTGACAGAGTAGGTGGAATAATGGTTTATTTTGTAACTTTTCATTAACTGATTGAAAGAATCGTTATAAAACTCTTTACCTAGATCTGTTTGTACATTTTTAGGCTTTCGTTTTGATTCAGATAATATACTATGCATTGCATGGGCAACACATGTTTTAGATTTTGACTTCAAAGGCTTGATCCAAACGTATTTAGAAAAAGTATCAATCACTACCAGAACATAATTATATCCTTTATTCAGCGATGAATATTTTTGAAAGTCCATAAGATCAGCTTGCCATAAATCATCTATTCCTTTAGTCAATGTATGCCGCCGAAAGAAATTTCTTCTCGCTGCTTTGTGCAACTCATCAACTATATCTTGCTTACTAATTTTTGGATGTTTTTGCTGCTAACATAAAATCAATTTCGTTTTTTGAATAATACACTGTACTTAAATTACTCGAAGTAATTTTTTCTAAATTATTAAGATAATTTTTTATATTGCTCTGAACTGTTTTTATTTCTTCTTTTAATTTTTGAACACAGTTATCAACATATTCTTTGTTCACAGCTTCACTGTCTTGTTCAGGAATTTGTAATCCTTTTAACCTTGATGATTTGAAATCAAATTCACCTGCGTCTGTTCGTAATAATGCATCGGTAAAGATATCAGTGAATTCAGGTTGACGTAAACGCTTATGAACATGATGACCAAATTTATCTATATTCATCGCCGTCTTATCGGCTTCTGAAGCTCAATGATACTGCTCAATTTTCCTGATGGTAGCTTTATATATTTCATTTCTTTTATAATACCAGCTTCATACAATTCTTCAATTATTGCATAAATTTCATTTCGTACCCCATTATTACCAGCTGCCCATGATGCACACAGTAGTTTTAATCTTTCCACTAACTCGTTTGGATCATTCCAGTAAACCAAATCGGTATCCTTTTTAACAGCTTTTAAAATATCAACACCTTTACCTTGTGACAGACTTTCCATACTACTTGTGTGACTTCTAGAGAACTTAAACAGTGGTTTAATTATATGCATATATTTAAACCCTTTGTTACTGTTTATGTGTTTAGATGGATCATAGTTCCGTTTATGCGCATTAGTATCCATAAGTAATAGTTTATAATTTTGTAGGTCTTCTTCTGTTATAGAATCTAAGTCTGGTGTTTTTTTATATAATAATTCTTTTAAGCCCGGAGTCTTTTTACGAAAAAAGCTACGGTTTCCAATTTTTAGAATTCGATTATCATCATTAACACGGGTATTGCCAAGCAAAAGTTTTCCCTTCACATGTCTAACACCATAAGGTATATCTTTCATAGCTTCAGATGATAAAGACCAGGATAAAGAATCATTGGCAATACTTGGCGATGACTGAAGAGATTTGAAGGAGTTGTCATTAACTTCATTATTCTCTGGGGAAGACGTAGTAAGAGTTTTATTAGGTGTTTTACAAACATTATTATCAGAGGTTTCACCATCATCCATATTTTTAAAATAGGAATAATCTTCATTTGAAGTACTTGATGCTTCGCTTTCCCTGCGCTTAATTATTTTCACTAATTGTGGCTGCTCCATTTCATCGTCTATTTGACGTTGATCTCCAGTTTTACTACTCAACTCTTTAAGTGGGTTTACAATAGGTTTAAACAAAGTTTCTAGAGCCTGGTCACTGGTATTTTTTAAATCTTTTATCAGTTCTACCTTTCTTTTTACAGCAGTTGCAGATTTTACAATTTGTTCTTTCAGATTTCGCTCCATTATTCAAGATTCCACTCTGTTGGACTTCTCAAATTCAACTGATTCAAGGAAACGTATGCTGCAGCTTTATAAAAAATATATTTAATCTACTACTATGAATGTATCGAACTTCATTCTGTAACAGCCTTTGTTTCGATCACAATCCTTATCAATGACAACATAACTGTACGGCTTACTCCACACAGTTGAACACATTTCACGAAACTGAGACCAAGTCATGTCTGAGCTGGCATGTTCATCGTAAACATGTTTTAAATTAATATCGTCTTGTTTGAACAATATAATAAGGTTAGCATTGTCTCTTACTAATTGTTTCGGAATTTTAGTATATGTTTGATTAATATAAAAACAGTCAATGTTTTTATGACGACCCATTGCGAAATAATCTCGTATATTGTTCTGATTTTCACATGCAACATCGTCAAATATTATAATTGATTCAGGTAAAGCTTCATGTAGACTTAGGACTTCACTGTTCTGATTATATTTGTTATAAGATATGTCAGCAACCTTCTCTAATACTTTTTCTAAAAACAAGTATTTAGGTTGATACAGAGACTTAGAATACACATATAAGTTACGGAAACGTGGTCCATCTTGGTGTAACAACAAACTGATTACTAGATTGGTTTTTCCACAGTTTGAAGGACCGCAAACAATGCTGCGAATTGTGTTTGGTAGTAAGTTCCCATGTCGCTTAACGTTACTCGATGATACAGGACAAATACAGTCCAATTTTAATGATTCTTTCTGTTTTAGAAATTTCATAGCAGCGTCACAAACTCGTCCACTGTAGTGCGTAAATGTCAACAAACTGACTTCTATATTTTGGAGTCATTTCATTTATGTATGATCCACGAATGGTTAAACAATACGTATATGATGCGTTCAACTGAATCGTTAAACAGGTTCTAGATTCCAATTCACTTTTTTTTTGTTATAATTGTTCGTTCTAATTAACTTTCTTCGAATGAGCGGACGCAGGAAGCGAATGAGAAGAAAGTGAATTAGAACGAACAATTATAACCTACTAATGGGAGTTACCATTACTGCTTTTCTGGTTTCGATATTGAGCACGTATCAGCTTGCGTTCCGAGTTTTCAATTTTTGAGTTGATAGGCTCAAATTCGCCTGAGCGACATTATTTAAGCATGGTTTAATGAAAAAAGTCGAAGAAAACCAATATTTGATGCTAAAATACGAATTAAAAACGTGTTGAGCGGATTAGCACTAAAACGTGAGTGGCGTTACCTCGACGCGGGGTGACCGACCAGTAAGGAAATGATACCATACGACAAAAAGGAAAAAAATATTTTATTTTAATTTAAATCTCTAAAATATTCAGTGAATTGAGTGGAGTCACTTGCGTGTAACTACATATTTGTTATAATAATTAATAATTATTTTGCAGAATCTATTCGGACGATGCACAAACATAATTCATTTTATTGCACATTATAATTTTCTGACTGTTACATCAACCTCACCACTGCTGCAACTGCAACGGCAAATTAAAATGACTTTTACGTTATACGCAGCTATACTACTAAGTTTATTCTATCATTGTTTTTAAATTTATGATGAGATCCAATTCAGCTAACACTTACTTCCACAAATAAAGAAAAAATATTCGGCTAATACTTACTTCCACAAATTACTTAAATATTATTGTCCTATAATATTCAAATATTTAGGATCAAAAAACATTTTAAAATTTCTCGCTCAATGCGTAATATTCGACGTTTATTTAAAGTTTACGAGTATGTAGATGATTGTTGATACTTTATATTCTACTAATTGCATTGAGGTACAATGCGACAACGCAATTTGAAATACATAATTAATCATTTTGAAGATTGATTGATTACGTAATGTATGACTTCAACTTAAAAATAACTATAGTGTAATCGATATTCATCATCATCATCATTTCAGCCTGCTGAACATAGGCCTCCCCCAGTAACTTTCCCAGATTGGCCGGTTGGAAGCGACCTGCATTCAGCGGCTCCTGCAACCTTTACCAGGTCGTCTGTCCACCTTGTAGGTGGACGTCCTACGCTGCGCTTTCCCGTTCAAAACCTTTCTGCCCTATTATTCTACGTAGTACGTGCCATTTCAGCTTGCTAATCCGTTGGGTTATGTCAGCGACTTTTGTTCGTTAAGAAATCTCCTTATTCCTGATTCGATTTCGCAAACACCGAGCATAGCCTTTTCCATAGCACGCTGTGCAACCTTTAGCTTTCTTATAAGGCCCATAGCGAGATACCACGTTTCATTTCTCCCTTGATCCCTTGTCCCAGGTAGACATATTTGTCAACAATTTCGAGATTAGAGCACCGAATTGACACTGGGTAGGGCGCAACATGGACATTCGACATGGCCTTTGTTTTGTCCATGTTTATCTGCAGGCCTACTTGTTGGAAAAGTCATCTAGGGCCATCGAGCATTGTGCCCAGGTCTTCAAGCAATTCTGCCATGACCACAATATCATCGGCAAACCGAAGGTGAGTGATGTACTCGCCGTTAATGTGGATGCCGAATCCTTTCCATTCCAGGAGCTTGAAGGTGTCTTCTAATGCAGTGAACATTTTCAGATACTATAACATTTCCCTGCCTAACACCTCGCTGCAGAGAAATCGCCTTCGTGCTCTGCTCCTGTACTCGAACCCACATGGTGGCGTTTTTGTATAAACACTTCAGCACCTCGATGTACCGATAGTCAATACGGTACAGCTGGAGAGACTGTAGCACTGCCCAGGTCTCGATTTAATGAAAGGCTTTCTTATAATCTAAGGTATATAACTCAGGGATCGGAAACCGGTTATGGTCAAATCTTTACAACTACTATAAAACATTGGAAATGGGTTTTATACATTCTGAAATAAATGTTAACCGGTTTCGATCCTTGATATAACTGCCCATAGAATTTCTCGATCTGCCGTCCTCCGTCAACGGCTTCTTCAGCTGGCTTTGCCCAATAAGTCTCTAGCGAAAACTTTGGTTTGGTTACGTTCTATTGTCTCTTTAATACTGTTTGTATTAAAGTCGCGGATATGCCTTAGCGTCAACGGAGGTCTGCAGTGCCATTAAACGTCGTACTTCCATGAGGTTGAGGGTGTGGTCGGTAAGCTTTTACGGCTTGTCTCTACGACGGGGTCTAAAAAATATCAACCCGACTGCTTGGACAGTTTCTACGAACTTGTTGTTAATCTCGTCCGATGATTCGTAGTTCTCCTTCGCATTCAAAGCAATTAGACAAATCGAGCTGAAAGCTCTCGGGGCAGTAAATATGGGCATTTAAGGGTCGGAGTGTAGGCTTTTTGTTGGTTTTTATTGCTTAATCAAACAGGACCTTTGCAGCTTGAAGTTGATGTTCAATGTGCATTTGACCCTTCGGTGATCACTGCCGGTTTTTACCCTGTTAATCACGGAGACATCATTGACTATTCGTCACTTTGTGGTCATCATGATGAAGTCAATCACATTTTTCGTGGAACCATCGGCACTCATCCAGGTCCACTTCCTGTAAGGCGGCTTCTGAAAAAAGGAATTAATCGCAAAAAAGTCCTCCTTCTCCAGAAATTCGGCCAGCCTCTGTCCCCTGGAATTCCTTTGCCCATAACCCAAATTGCCCCACTCTCAACTGATTATCACCTCGTATGCCCAGTTTTGCGTTAAAGTCCCCCATAACAACATTGGAGTAAGTTTTATTAGTACGTGTGGCCCTACTTACGTCCTCATACATAGCCTCTCCTTCCTCATCTGGGTGTGTAGAGGTCGGTGCATATACCTGTATAACCTTCATCGAGTACCTATTGGATACTCTGTATCAGGAACGCAACCCTGCTCGACACACTTTCGATGGTAATGATGCTGTTGTTAGTGAGGGAATTGTAGACGAGAAATCCGACACCACCTTGACAGTTGGTCGCCCTCCCGGTAGTAGTGTAGGTGCCGGTTTTAAGGGGCTTTTCTGTATCACTCATTAGGGGATTGCCAATACTCGCCACGCTTGGCAGACGTCTCGTGCTACAGGAATTAGTCACCTCTTACGACACGCCTCCTGTTGGCGGTGGGAAACTGTATTCTTTACGGCCGGCCCCACACACACGGCACGGCAACTGAGATTAATATTAATTTTTTTTCTCGCTTTTTGATGGTTTTATATTAAACTAAAGATCTTTTTTCTTGTCAAGTCAGAAAAGTAGAGACTATTCTATATTGGACCTTAGTGTATGTAAATAAGTATGGAAATTGTACAATCAACCTGCCACAACGTAAGTCCACTCCCTAAAAACTGTGTTACACACGTTACAAAATTATCCTTTTTTCGTAACATACGTTAAACGGTTAAACTATGGTTGTATGTAATGTGAGTTACATCACAGCTGTTAATTTTTAATTTTACAAAAATTAGGGTAACGCAATATTTTTTCAAAAATAATGATGTAAGCACCATGTCATCTTTGAAACCATAATAGTGAGCTTTGTATGGTTTATTTAGGTTAAAAGATCTCAAAATTTTGCAAAAATTGCTAAAATCAGCATTGCAATCGGATTAGTACAAAAAAAGTTACAATTGGTTTTGTAAATGTAATTTTGTTTTTTGGCTCTCCTGTAAAGTCGCCATTTGGCGGTTACCGCAATTCATATTACGGTTGACGAAAATATCTACAACATGATTTTACTGTTATTTATACTTACCATTTACCATTACCATTACCTTTACCATTTTGCATAACCATACCTTTACCGTTCTTAGTGAACATACCTTTTTTTTTTTTTTTTTTTAATAAAACACCCATAAAAATTGTTATTTATTAAATACTTGACGTTTTTGACATTGATTTTTTCGAATTGTGTAAATAATATACTGGAATGCATCGCTTTAGATCTGAAAATTAAGAAAATAAAATACCATGAAAATATATAAGTACTGAATTAACAATATGAAATAATAAATAAAAAAGTAGATAAGTTTCCAAAAATATTTAATAAAAATCTCACCTGTGATTTATTTTGACTTTTAACAATGTAGGTAGGTAGGTATTCTGCCTTAATGCCTGGAATAGTAGAGCAGTACCTGAAAATATACATTTCATTATGAAATGACAAATAAGCTTCTCCATTTTAATACATGAGATACCCGAAGAATGTTTTTAATTTACATAAGTTAAATAAAAAGAAAAGAAAAAAATATTTATAAAAATAATATTATATAGGTTATAAAAGACAAAACCCTGTTCTTTTTTTTGTTTGTGTTTATTTTATTGTATTTTTACTTATCTAGTCATAAATTCCAATATTATTATTATTATCACAAAAATGTGATAATAATAATATTGGATTATGTCGCAGGGAAATGAGGATATCAGGGATTTCATGAAATCCCTAGGGATATGACGAAATCCCAGTAGATGTCGAATATTCTTGTTTATTACGTCTTCTTACTAAAATTATCTAGTGATATGACAAAATACCAATTTATCGTCAGTGATATGTCGTTTCACTATACTAAATCTACTAAAATGTCTGAAAAGCGGATACTGCCGAATAAAAAGCGAGCCATGCATTTCTTTTGCTCTACAGTACACTAGGGGCACTAGTGGGACGTAGTGACTGAAGAAGAAGTTGTACCTAGCACCAGTAGAAAAACACATTCAAAAAGAGTTTGTTTTTACATAATTTGCATGCTAGTTAAAGACTTAGAATAGTTTAACAAAAAACGAGGGAACGGGGAACCTATGCCCAATTTACCCTAGAAGTGTTAAACACTTAGAACAATTTGAGAAATATTTTAATTAGCAGTTTTGTTATACAATTTTTGTTATTTGTTTGGTTCTTGATTATCTGTTTAGTGTTTTACAATGGAAAAATTAATATACATTCAAGCAGATTTGCAAAATTCAATTAAAAAGAGTTTGTCTAATTTTAAAAAGAGTCCGAAAGAGAGAATCACTGAAGAGTTTGTCGAGGCTAGACTAGAAAATTTGGAGAAAGACTGGTCATTATTTAGGTCAAATAACCGTAAATTGTATGAAATCTCAGATCCTGATGAGTTAGCTAGTTCAATTTATGTGTCAACTGAAGTTTGCGAGAGCACCGAAGAAGAGTATTTAATTTATAAGACATTATTGAAAGTAGCTCTTGGTAAATTCACAGTACAACAAGAATCACAAGCTAAGAAAAGTTGTGATGCACCAAGCCAATTTGTAAAACTTCCGAACATTACCATTCCTACATTCTCGGGTGCTTACTCGGAACAGACAACTTTGAGATTTGTTTATATCACTAGTTCATAAAAATGAGTCTTTAGATAATGTTCAAAAGCTCCATTACTTAAAAACCCACTTGTCGGGTAAGGCAGAACAACTGGTTAGGTATACACCGATATCAGACGCTAACTATGATCAATGCTGGTCTCTACTCGAAAAACGTTACAATAATAAGAAATTCTTAGCTAGTTGTATTTTAAAGCGTTTGTTTGGGCAAAAACGAGTACACAATGAATCGGCATCCGGTTTAAAAGAATTATTAGATACCACTATGGACTGTATGAAAAAAATATTGAGATCGATGTAAGCATCCATATTGTTGCTTTTAAACTTGACCCAGAAACGCGCAAACACTGGGAGTTGCATAATTCTGAAGTAGAGTCGAATAAGTTGCCAACATTAGACAAATTTAAATTTTTTTATAGAAAATCGTTTTCGAGCTTTAGAAATCATTGACCCCAAAAAACCTACACAGTACCATAGCAGTGGTCCTTATGCTAAACCAAAGATTTTGTTGTCTACGTTTGTATGAGTACAAATTGTATGAGTTGTGAATACTGCTCGGACGGGCATAAGTTGTGTTTCTGTAAAAAATTCGCAAAACCAAATTCTGAAAAGAGGCGTGATTTAGTACAAAAGAACCGAATATGTTTTAACTGTTTAGGTAGCAATCTGGTATGATTGCTAGCAATTGGTTACTAGCTACTATTGGTTATGAATGCCAAAAGACAACCACCTGCAGACTTTGTAAAAAACGACACTATTCGCTGCAGACGATGCAAATGAGGCGGTTGCGAATACTAGTACTTCGACTAGTGCTTTACCATTAGTGTCATGTATGTCAACTTGAAAGGTTCCTAAGTATGGACAGGTTTTACTAGCCATCGCTTTAGTAAACGCCGAGTCTGGATTTCGTAGACAGCACGTAGTAAGAGCCTTAATAGACCAAGGCTCGCAAGCTTGTTTTATAACAGAAGCAGCAGTGCAATTACTACGACTTAAAAAGGAGTCTATAAGGGGAACCGTGACCGGGTTAGGAAACAAAGGTTCGACGACATTTAAGCATGTGGTCACAATAACTCTACAGTCTGGGATAGATAAACAATTCAGATCAAACTTAAGGCCTATGTCCCAAGAAATCTAATCATATCACATTTACCAGAGCAACAGATAGAATCAATAAACTGGATAGATTTGGATAACTTGTACTTAGCTGATCCGCAGTTCAACACTCCGAGTAAGATTGATTTGTTACTAGGCGCTAATGCCTTTAGTCAAATTCTAAAAGAAGGAGTGCAAAAAAGCCCAGATGGCTTACTCATTGCCCAAAATACCACATTAGGGTGGATTGTATTTGGGACAGTCAATGATGGGAATGAGAAGTCATGTAAAGTCCAAGAGAATCCTGAAATATCGGTAATGCACGCACAAATCAACGAAGACGATACACTGAAATGATTTTGGGAAATAGAAGAACAACCTCATAGTTCAAAATGTATGTGGACAGAGGAAGAGCAAAAATGCGAAGAGGTCTTCGTAAGTACAACAAATAGGACATCTGAAGGTCGTGTAAGGATGCTACTTGAGGAGACAAGTGAAACAACCAACTGCTGAGATTACACTGCTTTATTGCACTAAAGGATTATAATTATATACACAGGTTCAAGCATATAGTAACGTATCTATAATATACTTAGTTCTACACTACATCTCCCTTTTCAAAAAAAAAAAAAAACTTAAGGTATATATATATATATATATATTTTTTCTCTTGTTTTAAATTATAAGTAGGTACTAGGTACATTCATTTAGGTTAAATTAGTTATTAAACAATTTTGTTCTATTCTTATGTATAGTGTATTCTTTACTATCTTTTAAAATCTTAACGTTACAATTTAAATCTTCTAATACTAAATATGGTCCTAAATAAATTGGATCAATTTTATTTTCTGAAGGATTTCTTATTAATACATAATTACCTTTTTCATAACTTATTGGATTAACATTATCATTATATTTACTAGTACGATTATATTTACTATGAACAAGATTACTGTAAGCATCCTGTTGAGCTACTTGAAGTCTGTACTTAAGCTCTAATGCGTAATTGTCATGAGCGTATAAAGGATCTACTTTAGTCACAAGATTACTTGGCAAAATACATTTCTTACCAAATACCAGCTCATGAGGAGTATACTTGGTTTCCGTATGTACCGTATTATTATAGGAGAAGCACCAATACGGCATCCAGCTACTCCAATGCTCCGCGATCAGTTGCGATTTCTTTAGGTATGCCAAATCTTAAAATAAATTTATCAACAAAGGCTCGAGCTACACTTACCGTGTCTTTATTACGTAATGGATACGCCTCTGTGAACTTTGTTAGCTCGCACTGCAATGTGAGAATATAGCTATTACTATGCTCATCTTTCGGTAGCGGTCCGACTATATCTAAAAATATTTTTTCAAACGCCGAGTTAGCTGTACTTGTAACTACCATTTCTTGTTTAGTACGAACTAAATATTATTGTTTCTGGCATTGTTCGCACTTGGAAACATATTCAGAAATATCCTTATACATACTAGGCCAAAAGTAATATTTTTTAATATTATTCGTCATTCTCCTTATACCCGCGTGGCCACTCGTGGGCAAAAGGTGAAAGTCGTTTAATATTACTCGCCTATTGTCTAAGTCATCAATACGTTGCACATTATTTACTATACATATGCGTGGTCCAGACCACTTGTCATATTTTCGTATTTCTTCTATAAGTCCCGCTAAAAATTCTCTATTAGATTCATTTCTTATTATGCACGCGTTTTCTAAGTTTAATTCTTTACATATTTTAGACAACTCCCTCACCATTTCGTCTCGCGTAATTGATGATCGAGATGTTGTAGTAATAATAATAATAATTGAAATATTTATACTTTTTCGTCATAATACCGGTTTTTAGTAATTTACCTAAATCGTTTTTTATTTATTATTGAAATTTCAGTAAAATGATTTGGTTTTTTAATTATTTCCACAACTCTCGGTTGATCAAGCCTCGAGTTAGTGTCAATATTATCGACCGAATCATTTCTACACCTATTAACGTTTTCATTACTTTGCAAATTCGACCTTCGCCGAGAGGCGAGCATACCGGACTTGGTGTCGCTATCTCTGAGGTTCCGGGTACGATTCCCGGTCGGGTCAATGTAGAAAAATAACTTTTCTATATTGTCTCGGGTCTGGGTGTTGTGGTGCCGTCGTTGTTTTCGATTTCTGTAACACAAGTGCTTTGGCTACTTACCACAGAATCAGAGCAATGTATGTGATGTTGTCCAATGCTATTAAATTACGATATTGCGCTCGCGTCAAAACATTGATACTCAAGTGTTCATTCATACTTTTTAATTCATGTGTTGTGATATTGATACGCGATAGTGCGTCCGCTGCTGAATTATGTTTTCCTTTTAGATAATCAATACTAAAATTATATTCTTCTAGTTGTAATCTAAATTTTAACAATCTACTTGATGGGTCTCGCATTCCAAACAAATAAATAAGTGGTTTGTATTTTAAACCGTCTGCCGTAAAGATAAGGTCGAAAGTATTTAACGCTCCAAACTATTGCTAAAGGCTTTTTTTCAATAGTGGGATAATTAATTTCTGCTTTATTTAAGCTTCGACTGGCATAAGCTACAGGTCGACCGTCTCTATTACACAACACTGAACCGATAGCTTTTCCTGACGCGTCAGTTGGTAAAACAAATTCTTTTTCTTCAGAAAAATCGGGATACTGTAATACGGGAGGTTGGAGGAGGTGTAATAAGAGCTGATTTTAACTTTTGAAACGCATTTTCGCACTCATCCGTCCAACAATACGTAACATTTTTACAACACATCCTATTTAAGGGAATTGCTATCTCTGCAAAGTTAGGTATAAACTTTCTATAATAGTTGGCGAAAGCTACGAAGCGTTTAATTTCGTCAACAGTTTCTGGTCTTGGATAATTGATAAGAACCCTTATTTTCTCAGTATCGGGTTGAATACCGTCTTGTGATATGATATGTCCTAAATAAAAAACTTCTTTTTGTAAAAATTTACACTTGAGCGGGTTTAATTTTAAATTAGCACTACGTAATCTAGTGAAAACATCCATTAAGTTACGGTTATGAGATTCCAAATTTCTGCCAAAACAAATTAAATCATCTTGGTAAACTAAGCATTTTTCATAATTTAGACCTGACATTGCTATTGTCATCATTCTACTGAAGCTATTTGGGCTAGATTTTAAACCCATTGGCATTCTAGTCATTTGATATTGTTTTTTTCCGGTTGTAAAAGCTGTATAAGGTCTACTGTCTTTATGTAAATTCGTCTGATAAAATCCTTGGTACAAATCTAAATGGGTAAAATAAACTGCTCCTGACAATGAATCGAGAATATCTGTAATATTAGGTAAAGGGAATTTATCGTCTTGTATTTGATTGTTTAATTTTCTATAGTCAATAACAACGCGCCATTTTTTCTCTTTACCGGGTTCAACTTTTTTTGGAACCAGCAATAAGGGACTGGACCACGCGCTTCTTGATTCTTCAATTATACCGGCATCTAACATGCTCTCGATTTGTTTATCAATTTCAGCCTTATGGGCATGTGGTAAGCGATAAGGTTTCGTATATACTGGAATACTAAATGGCTTTAAATCGATTGACTGTTCATAAACTGGAGTTGTTGATAATTTATCTCCTGGCAAGTGAAAAATGTCTGGAAACTTGGCACAGATGTTTTCAATAGATTTTTGTTCCTCTGTATTTAAGTTTTTTAAGTTTAATGAAGAAAAAAGTGTTTTAACTCTATCTGCATTGATGTTAGGTTTTTCAAATTGACATATAAAATAGTCGTTTAGCTTACTAGTATTGACCTGAAAATAATTTAAAATAACGTCTGTCTCTTGTGTTTAGAATTCTGATTGCATTTTCCCATTATTTGGTCTTGTTAACGAATTAGCTAGATAAACGCCTTCACATAACTCTTGAATTGATAACGCAATCCTCAGTTATTTGTGAATTAATGTAATGTGTTGATTCGCATCGCGCAGGAATGACAAGATATGAGTTTGAAGAAGGGGTTAAATAATCAAAATTTACCGTTAAAATTTCATCATTCTCATTAATTAATCTCATAGTGTTTAATTCGAAATTCAAAACCGCTCTGTAACATTTAAGAAAATCTTGACCTAAAATACCATCTGTTTGGCATGGAAAATTTTAGAAAATAAGAAATTTGTGTAAAAATGTGAAGTTATTGTAAGTTAAAGTTAAGTAAACATATCCTTCTGTAAATACATTTTCACCGACGCCTTTAATGCTAACACTCTCTTTATGGTATGGTACTTGTAATCGTTCAATGCATTCGTACTTGATAGCTGAAACCGAAGCTCCTGTATCAATGAGTAATTCGTGTTCATAATTGTTGATGTTAAATGACACTTTATTTAAACTGTTACAAGCTAGTATGTAATTAGACTCGAAAAAAATTATTCAATGAATCCGTATTTGATTCTATTGAACGTTCTATCACGGGTGAACGTCCTGGGATAGGTGTGGTGTCATGTTCCGATGCTAATGACATGTAGTTCATGTTGTTGTTACGTGAATAAAAGTTACCTCTATTACTCCCGGATCTTCCTCGATTTTGGAAACCATGTCCACGATAATTATTCCTCGAATAATATGGTCCCTGAGACCGCTGGCCGGGGGCACCTGGGGGCACCAATTTATTTCGATGACTAACATTTGATTGACCAGTTTTATAAAAAAATATTTAGATAATATTAACATCACCACAAAACTTCTTGCAAGCATAGCTTCATCATAAACCAAGGGAAAAGTAACTTATCACCGTCAAAGTTACGCAAGTTTCTTGGCCTAATCGTAGATACAAAAAACTTACAAGTTAAGTAATCATGGAAATCATATTAAGTATATATAGGTTTAAAGATGATTTATTCTCATAAGAAACAAAAAAAATACATTTCACTTACATGAGAACATAAATTAAACAATATTAAAATTACAAATTTCAAAGCGCGAGCGAACAATATAAACACGTTAAATATATGTAACTGGATAAAACAATAAAACATAACATGTTATATCAGAATCTTTTTACCATTCGTGAGACTTTGGCCTCGGCTTGTCCGGCTACCGAGCACGGTATGTTACATACAAAAGAGTTTGAGCGTTGTAAATTCAGAATAATGTATCTATTTGCCAGACTTACTACAAGCTGATTTCAAACTTCTGTTCGAATCGTAAAAACTAACGATAATTAGGTAGACATTCTCACCAATGCCTCCACCACTGGAAGTGGCATTGGTGGCAAAAATAAAACGGCCAACGGGAAATGGTCGCAAAATGAGTTTAATAAATATATAACAATAATATATTATTTTCACAATCACATTAATTATCTGGCCATAAACTAAGCAAACCTTGTACTAGGTATAGCGACTAAATGACTTATAAAAATATTTAAATATGCGTATAAAAAGCATATCAACTACTTGGAGTGGCTCGCAGCATATTTCGGTCAAAATATCCACTAAAGATCCGCCACTACTGCCAGATACTTAAATGCGTAATAGACAACTCCACAGCTGTTGCATATATTAACCATAATGGGTGAGACTTAGTTTCCACACCTTACAAAAATTACAAAAGTCATCTGGCACTGTTGCGAGAGCCGGTGCCTATTTATTTTTGCCTCATATACAAAATCGTCGGATAATACAATAGCAGATGCCGAGACTCACCGCGTACACCCTGATACAGAGTGGAAATTGCAGGAAACAACTGGTCAGACTATCACTGAAAGATACGACCAACTGCAAATATACATATTGGCCACTCCTATCAATGCCAAATCCTAGACGAATGTATCCTGGCATCATATTAAAAAAAAAAAAAAATATATATATACAAGGTCTAACAAAATCAACTGCGTTCCTTTAAAGGGGGGTATCTATACATCATACTGAATGCGATGACAAAAAATAAGGTATTGTTTTATAGTCATTTTTAAAAGTTATGTTTTCTAACAAAATAAATAAATTAAAACGCAGTCAAAAATGAAACACTCTGTATCTTTCCTTACTCATGCAAACTGTAGTTCACAGATGGTGTGTACGTACACAGCATACACCAGCATTTTATTACCAAAGATCGTTGTGTGCATCACCCTTGTCAAACCAGCTGATCTGCGATTGGTCGAGTGGCACAGCTAGGCTTTTTCGACCAATCACAGATCAATTGCAACGAAGAATAGCTTCATACACACATGTTAGTACACTAGTATGTGTAGAATGCACTTTCATGATAATAATCTTTTCGAGAACAAACAAAACAAACAATGTCAACTAAATTAATAACCAACATCGTTTTTTTGTTACTTCAAGGCTCTAAGGAAAGATAATTTCTATGTTTTATGAGTTAGATTAAATCTTAGTTGTAGGAACTAGGTAGGTATTTACTTACTTTCTTGTAATTGTTGTTGTACGTAATTCGTTATTTACCTCTCGAAGCTCTTTAGAATCACTCCTAGCAGAATGGCAAGGTGGATAGAAATAAAGGAAAATAAAGCGGTTTTAAAACATTTATTAATTTAATTCTGACGCTGACTGACTATATCACACTTTCACAGGCTTTGGACTAACAAGTAGGTTAGCGTAGTAAATAATTTATCTGCCTGGTCAATAATTTATCTGACTAACAAAAAAATTAAACAAACAAATCAATCAAGTAGGTACCACTTTACTCTCAATCTACGCTTACTTGGCGTGTTTAAGTTCAATAAGAGGTTTACAATCTTTACAACAAATTACATTGATCATAATCACATTACAAAAAAACATTGCACAGCAATGCGACGTGCACTTTTACGCGAAATAACAGTCTCTGTCACTTTTTATGTTTTAAAGCACTTTTTATGTTTTAAAGCGTTCACACGGTTTGCAATAAAATTCGCTGTCGTAGTTGTGTCGCACTTTCAATGTTATAATCACCTTCACAATACACTAACTAAGTCCTACACTTAGTCACACATGGAAGCCCAAATGTTCAGGCTACTGCTACATCTAGTCTGAAAATGATCGGGCCGAACTAGGTTCTGTTCAGCCCAATAGTAGGCGCCGCGGCATAGAGGTTAAACATCCAACCACTGGTGAAGCTTCTCTCGTCCGTCCAGAGAATGTTGCAGCTTCTGCGACTTCTGCAAAACTGGACTCGTAGTGTGAAGTCATGCGGCTTCAGCTCTTGAACTAGTGTAAAATGATACAGGCGCCTGCCCCTCGTCTTGCGTCTCGCCGCAGAATTCGCAATAATGACGCCTGCGCCTATGAGCGCTTGGCGAAGACGGACGCTGCATCAGTCGCGCTTGCGATTGGGTTGCCGATCAAAAATCTGCATCACACTGTCTTCTCATTGAACAGGCTGGCGTGGCCTTCCCTGGTCCCCGACGGGCATAAACAATCATACTCCAGTCCCTGAACCGCTCACGAAAACGCCCTTAATATCAGCGTAAAGGCGCGCTGCTTTAGCACAAATTAAAGTTGCGATCCTGGTAGCACATAACCCTGGACTGACACCGTTGCGGCGTCGCACATGCACGCCGCACGGAAGCGAATTAAGCGTAACACACACAGAGAGCGTGCGCGGGACGGCGACGGGTCACGACGGCAGTACGGCGGGTCTATTAACATAGGTTTAAATGGGCGCCCACAGACAGCGAGCGTGCGCGGGACGGCAGCGGGTCGTGCGCGGAACGGGTCCCGCGCGGCCCTTCCGCCGTCACAGATAGGCGGCGGGCGGACGGGTGGTGCGCGGGTGCGGCGTTCGTTTCATTCGTCGTGATACACGCATTCAGACCAAAGCGCTCACACAGAGAGCGTGCGCGGGTCGTGCGCGGAACGGGTGCCGCGCGTATACTACGACTGTTGTGTTATTTTACAAAACATTATCATTTTTCGCTATGGATTTGAATGAAAAAAGTAATTAAATATGTGAGGAAATAAAATGTTTGTACGAACTAGGTAATAATCTACTAAACTCAAGGTTGCTGTACTACGGTCACCCATCCATTTAGTGTCCACACTTGAGGTTGCTTAACCACGGTCACCCATCCATTTATTGACCAAACTTGACGTTGCTTATTCACGGTCACCCATCCATTTAGTGTTCAAATTTGAGGTTACGTAATCCTCGGTCACCCATCCATTTTGGGACCAAACTTGAGGTTGCTTAACCACGGTCACCCATCCATTTTGGGACCAAACTTGAGGTTGCTTAACCACGGTAACCTATCCATTTTGTGTCTAAACTTATGGTTGCTTAACTACGGTCACCCATCCATTTTGGGGCTATACCTGAGGCTGCTTAGCCACGGTCACCCATCCATTTAGTCCAAGGTTGAGGTTGCTTAACCACAGTCACCCATCCATTTGGTGGCCAAACTTGAGGTTGCTTAACCACGGTAACCCATCCATTTTGTGTCCAAACTTATGGTTGCTTAACTACGGTCGCCCATCCATTTAGTGTCCAAGCTTGAGGTTGCTTAACTACGGTCACCCATCCATTTTGGGGCTATACCTAAGGCTGCTTAACCACGGTCACCCATCCATTTAAAGGCCAAACTTGAGGTTGCTTAACCACGGTCACCCATCCATTTGGTGGCCAAACTTGAGGTTGCTTATCCAGGGTCACCCATCCATTTATTGACCAAACTTGAGGTTGCTTATTCACGGTCACCCATCCATTTAGTGTCCAAATTTGAGGTTGCTTAACAATCGTCACCCAAAATATCAATGTCATAAAAGTGGACCGTGGTTAAAGAACCTTAAGTATGGATAGGATGGGAGTGGATAACTAGGATGGGAGTGATGGGACCGTGGTTTTGACCTGACCATTGAATGGGTGACCGTGGCAAATCAACATTTAGTGACTAAATGTAAAAGTTATCGTGTTAAAGAAGCTTCATATTTTATATGCGTTATTGACCATAGCACAAACCCGAGCCGCGCCTTCGAATCGCTCCAAAACCGCCGCCGAACCGCTTCGCGCACGACCCGTTCTCTGTGTGAAGACGACGAACCGCGCAACTCACGTCGGAGAAACGACCCGTTCCGCTCACGCCTTCTGTGTGTGTTACGCTTAGAGACTGCGCGCGCGGCGCGGGCGCCCGGGCGGTCGTCCTGCAAAAGCCGAAAAGGCTCAAGCTAGGGATGCGCCTAAGATGGGATCATAATTTAAAGGATACTAAAAACTAAAACATACCGGATAACTGATCGTGAATTGGGAACTGACACCTCGCATTTAATTAAGTATTATGGCGAGGTAACCTACTACTTAAACGAAATCGTGAGTGCGACACAAGTTTTTTTTGTACCTTAGCTTTCAACTCGCCAATCTAGTTAAGTGTAACTCTTGTTTTTAGAGTAAAATTATTTTGTCCAAACCGGTAATAAATGTTCTAAAGTGTCAGTTTAAGACAGACAAAGACTGATAAAACATACAACGACTGAATTTAAAAAGTCACTAAGAATTATTTTTAACGAACTAACTAGGCCATAGCATTTAAACTCGGACATATCGTACTTTATCTAGCAGTTATTTCTTAACTGACAGTCGCAAAATTACCAATATGTATTTTTAAAATGCTTATTCACATAACTACTTACTTGAGTTACTGTAAGTGGCAAAAAGGAAACAACTTCGAGAGAAATCAAAACACTAATAACATGTTTTACTTACCACTTAATATGAAATATGCGCTGATAAGACTATTTTTCGAAACTCATAAAACATTGTTATCGTCTCAATAACTTAGTTAAAATCAAATAAAATCAAATTTTAGTTTAAACAAAAATAAAATCTTAATTAGTAATGTAATGAATGAATGATCCGATCTCGTAAAAAACTATGAGCCTAGAAATCAGAACAAATGTGGCACATCCCTATCTATCCGCATGTACACTTTGATTGACCCCGACACGTGCCCGACACCGGCCTTTCGGCTCGAGCGGCATAGTCAGCAGTTTGCGAGTACGGTAGGGCTTCCACGTTAAATAAATATCTAGGACTAGGATTACGATTTTACACGAATGTTTGAGTAGGTTTATTAAAACAATCCATATCATTTTTTATTTAATTATTTTTAGCAAAACAATTATAATCGTGTTTAATTGAACGAAATATCACATTTTAATACTTTTCTCATTGTAATATTGCGATCGGTTAAGAGTTAAATTCTAGGTAACTTTTAAAGCATTTTTTGAAATGAGTTTGTCCCGTGGTTTGTCAAGTTAATATCAACTTTTACGGTGTCGATTTCATTATCTAGACGACTAGTCAAGAATTAATTACAAAATAGCAAAACCTTTTTATTCCAACAATTTTCCTTATAAACAATAATAATATCTCAAATGTTGAAACTTAAATAATAAGTAAAATGTATTTCAGTTCCTAAAATAGCAAAATGTTTTATTTCCTTACGAATACCTACGATCTTATCTTAGCTAAACAAAATGCTTGTCACCCTATCCAAGATACCGACAAACACGGCGGGGTACTTTTGTCGGGGCCACCTTTGAAACTTGGTCTTGCTAACTCCAAAATAATTTTACCCCCAAAATTTATTAAAAAATAAAGTAGAATTAAAGAAGGCGAGAAATTTAGACTTTAATGACCTTGTTATTTTCAGTTTAAACAACTCGATTGTGGTTTTGTTTGTAAAATTTAATTTAATAGCACATTACACGACGAGTTTACAGCCGTGGTGGGAAGTTGGGAACGGTTAGACGTAAAGTCGTACAGCCATTTTTATTGAAGCTGAATAGACAAGAGCGTTGATCGAAATTGTCGTTGTCTCCGCGGTATCTTCGTTCTTTCAAAATGATATGTGAATACGGCTTTGGTTACTACGAAAACTAGTGTCGTTGAAGTTTTGTTACGTAAATTAGGTCACAACATCACAGTCACACTCTCCGGTCAGTTCGCGAACAACGCACTCTGCGGTCAGCTGTTCGTAGTATCTTGATCGATTATGAAGTACCGCCAACTTTTGATTCTCTCGACGTCGGTTCGGTTACGTGACCGCAAAAATCAACAACCAATTAAAACCCCTAATTCCTAATTCTCTAATTGCGAAACACATAATTATACTCCAATCCGTAGTGAAAAAAATACTCATAAAAGAAAACCCACAAACTTTATTTTACCCTAAAATCAGGGTAATTCTTTCATGTTGGTATTTCTGAGTTACCGTCGCCGCACCGCCGGTAGTACTATTAGGTATTCTGTGGTTATCTTGAGTGTGTGCATGTGTGGGTCACGTTTGCTTGTGTGCGTGCGTAGTGTGTCAATGTAGTAGTAAACAGCTGTAAAGGGTGTAGATTTTCGTAGTTACGGAATGAGATTGTTATGATCAATATCTCCGTAACTAGCCTGAATTTTTGGCTCAAATTTGGTGAGCCTGCTCAGCTCGATGTACAGATACCCCCATTAAAAGGAATGTAGTTGATTTTGTTAGACCTTATATATTCACATAGACCCACATAAACGAACAAAAGTTGCTGACATAGCCCAACGGATAAGCACGCGGAAGTGGCAGTGGGCGGGGCACATAGCACGTAGAACTGACGGCCGATGGGGCAGAAAGGTTCTAGAATGGAGGCCGCGTAAGAGTTGCAGGAAGACGCTGGATGCAGGCCGCTTCCAACCGGCCAATCTGGAAGTCAATGAAGCGAGCTATGTTCAGCAGTGGACGTCCTATGGCTAAAATGATGATGAATATTAGTGCAGTCACATCTAAATATTAATTTTATCAAAATATCACCACATTCACATATAATACACTTCTGGAATTGCGATATCATCTTCATTCAGAGCACTACACATCAGACGCGGTTGCGGATTCAAATCCTGCAAAGAGCAATTTGTGTGATGATTGCTCATTTGTACCTGAGTCATGGATGTTTAAATAATGTTTTTAATGATGTCTATCTGTAATTTAGTAGCTATAGTACAATATTTTCTTAGTTTGGGGCTAGATAATTGGTACGATTCTTGGAGGAAATCGTTATTAATTTATTAACATGTAAAAGTCCAAACGTTAAGCTACGGATGCTTTTAAATAAGAAGCTAACGACTCGTTACAGGAATTTATTAATATGTTACAGAAATTTATTAGTCTTAATTACACACTACGTATAACTTATTATATTCAACCATCTCGACTCCGCCAACAAGAATGCCCCAAAATGGCCTTTTCTCCATTTTTGCTATCTCCACTTTGGCGGGAAAACCCAGTTTTGATTGGTCGACGTTGCCCTGAACGACGACCAATCACCTCAGTGTTTCACATTTGGCGGCAGACTTAAGGTGAAGGGTAAGGTGAATACACGTAAAATAGGTGTTTTTGAACAAGTTTTTTGGCGAAAATACTGGATATGGGATGTGGAAATTAATATATCATGTAACTTATATGTTGAAGTTTTTCCTGTAGTTTCTAAATACTATTTATTATTTCTTATAAACACTAAAACAATATTTTAAAGTACCTACCGCGAATACCGCGATCTTGTACACATTTATAATTTTATACGACGTTTTTTTTTTAGTTTCAAAGTCGGTTTAGTTATGTATAACATTCGTGCCTTTAGGTTGAAGGTTTTTTTTTTTTCAAATAGTCAACAATTTAAGAATTCTAGGGATCTTTAATGGATTTCACTCTTAGCGCCTACTTTTATGAGCTTAACCAAGAGCGGATATTTTGCTCGCAATGATAAATTATGCGTTTTTGTGCGCTACGAAAAGGCGACGTTGCATGCCCGCTCGACCGCCGCGCGCGCGCTCTTCGCGCTGTGAGCGAGGTTGCCACTCTGCTAGACCATTTCATTGTCACTCTCGTAAGCGTAAGTGCGTGTAAGTGGTGGTTTTGAGTTTTTATTTTACGTTAGGTGCTTAGTGATATAATATTTATCAAAGTTGTGTTGGTGTCATATATAATGGGAAATAAAAAAGCACGGAAACCAAGACTATCTATCAAAAAAACGTAAATCACGACTTGAAGCTAGTGCAAAAATACAAGGAACCTAACAAATGATTGATGCTGCAGAGTAAGTACCTACTTACCTATTCACGTTTACATGCCTACAAAATGACGATCAATTATTGATATTTAGGTGTCATTGTTTTTGAAATTATTCATATTGTGCGCTGGGCCGCTGGGCGGTGCTGGAGTGCCGGGTAACAAGTTAATTCACAAGGAAGGTAGGTAGTACTATTGGGTATTCTGTGGTATAGGATAGGTACGCGCTTCAAGAAGACTACTACCTACTACTATTACTTTCATTAACTTGCACTGTCTTCGCTGACATATGGAGCCAAATGAAACTCGGTTTAAATTAGATTTAGTTATAATAAAAAAAATAGTACAATAATGATGTGCGTCCCGTGACGATCGGAAGGTAAGTGAGATTGCTAAAAAATACTTATTACTATGGAGTATGGAGCTAAAGAACGCCTGCGAGATCTACACAGCTAATTTCACATCTTTAACTACTTGCTCTTGTACATGAAAAATAAACTGTATTGTCAATTTAAACATATAAGTTAATTTACGGATTAGGCCGTAACATCTTCCCGCCTCGTTGAAAGGAACTTTCAACATGAAGATTCTTCGTTTAGTAATGGACAGAGACGAGTGAGTGGTTTTCTTATACATCCTCGTACTGTGTTGATGTCTGCTACCCGGGAAATCCCATCCGTCCCAGGAAAAAGACGGGTGACTCTTCCTAGTCTCCAATTTAGGGGTGGCACATGCTCCTCGTGTATGAGCACCATGTCACCAATGTTAAGTTTGGCAGTGTTGATCCTCCACTTGATTCACTGTTGTAATTCTCCAATATATTCTTTCTGCCATCTATCCCAGAAGTGCTGGCGTAGTTTTTCAAGACGTTCATATCTTCGAAGACTGGTCTCTTTAGAATTGCATAGATTTGGCGATGGTATCGAAGTCATCGGTCTTCCAATTATGAAGTGCCCTGGGGAGAGAGGAAGGAAGTCATTTGGTGAGGAAGATAAGGGATACAAGGGTCGGCTATTTAAGATGGCCTCCACTTGCGCAAACAATGTAGTGATTTCCTCGAAAGTGAGGTGGCTATTTCCCATTACACGTTTAATATGATATTTGGCGGACTTTATTCCAGATTCGTAAATACCCCCGAAGTGAGGAGCGTAAACCGGAGCGCAACGGAAGTTGATACCTTCTTGATTTGCAAAATCACAAAGAGAGTTTTCATTTTCTTTAATAACTTGCTTGATTTCCCTATAAGATGCTACAAAATTACGACCGTTGTCGGAGAAAATCTCTACTGGCTTACCTCTTCGAGCAATGAATCTTCGTAGTGTCATCAGAAACGCTTCCTTTGTTAAATCACTAACCGCTTCTAGATGAATACACTTATAGCGCAAGCAAACAAATAAGCATAGGTAGCATTTTATTAGGCGACTGCCCCGCCCCCTTCGGTTTAATATGTGGAATGGCCCAGCATAGTCCAGACCTACTGATATAAATGGATAATCAGGTGTTATTCTCTGGGCTGGAAGGTTGCCCATTTTTGGGCATAAAGTTTTGCCTATTACGCGCCTACAACGCACACAGTTGTTGACAACGCGCCTAGCAAGACGCCTGCCGTTTACCGGCCATACCGTTTCTCTGATAGTGGCTAATAACAATGAAGGGCCTGCGTGCATGTTGCGAACATGCTCACGCTCAAAGAATAGTTTTGTAAAACGGTGAGACGTGTGAAGCAGTATAGGGTGTTTCTTTTCGTAAGTATATGCAGACGCATCGATCCTTCCGCCCACCAGAATGAGTTTCTTATTCTG
The DNA here is from genome assembly GCA_963576865.1 of Anania hortulata. Taxonomy (NCBI): domain Eukaryota; kingdom Metazoa; phylum Arthropoda; class Insecta; order Lepidoptera; family Crambidae; genus Anania; species Anania hortulata. The sequence goes on along the minus strand of OY756402.1, from coordinate 18,708,476 downwards.
GTCAAAAAAGGGAGACAATGATAAAATTTTTGACTTTGACTTTAATTGTTTATTTTTTACTAATTGTTCATATTCTACAGGAAAAGATTGACGTTGTGCAATGGAACATAAGCAATAAAATGCATTATTTAGTTCTTCAGTGCTTAAAGAATTTAATTGTTTATTTTGTGGATTTTTTAAGTTATTAATAAATCTTTTTACATAAGCAAATGATTTCAATAATTTATTCAAACTGGAGTATTTATCAAAGTCAATTATAGACTCAAAAATGGAAACTGTGTTAGATTTAATTTCAGGTATTGTTTGTTGATCGTTATGTTTCAAAATAGGCCAATCTGAGGGCTCTTTAATTAAAAAATCTGGACCTTGCCACCACAAACTCATAGACAGCAACTGACTTGCGTTTACACCACGAGAGATCAGATCTGCTGGGTTCTGTGACGTAGGTACGTAACGCCATGATGAGACATTAGATAATTCAGAAATTTCGTTAATTCGATTAGCTACAAAGGATTTTAATTGCCTTGGATCATTTCGTAACCAAGCTAAGACGATACTTGAGTCACACCAGTGAACAATACGCGTCGGTGTGTATCGTAATGCATCTGTAACTGACCTACACAATCGAGCGGCAAGCAAGGAGCCCAGCAACTCGAGTCGCGGCATTGTTATAGGCTTCACCGGGGCGACTTTCGATTTGGAGCATAACAACATAACGCTTACATTACCATTGGCATTTACCGATCGCATATATACGCTTGCACCGTAAGCATGCTGCGCTGCGTCACTGAATGAGTGTAATTCTATACATATAGGATCGTTACATAGTACTAATCGCGGAATTTGTAATGTTTCTAGATAGGGTATATTGCTTTTAAATATATTCCAGCTATCTTCAACGTCATATGGCACTGGTTGATCCCAGTCTAGCTTTTGTAGCCACATTTTTTGTATTAACATTTTAGGTTGTATTATAACAGGACTCAGTAGGCCCAGTGGGTCGAATATTTTAAAAGATTGAAAAGTGATTAACCTTTTAGTAATAGGCGAGTTATTGTCATGTGAGCTAGATTTTGTTGGAAAATGCAAGGTATCGGTAGATGGATCCCATCCTAGATCGAGTGTACTGGTTGATTCGCTAAATATTAGATTTTCTTGGGTACCTGACGCATTTGAATCTTGAAAAAGAGTGAGTGAGTTACTTTTGTACTTTCGCAAATTAAAACATCCTGAACTTAACACTTTAGAAATTGAATATTGTATATGACGTAATGTTTGTTCCTGATCACAGCCTGTAATTAAATCGTCCACATAAAAATATTTTTTTATTATTTTTTTAATTAGTTCATCATCACACTCATCACCTAGCTGATTAATACATCGAGTGCTCAGGTAGCTAGCGCTGGCAGTGCCATACGTTAACGTATTTAGCCTTAGTATTTTAATAGGTTGTGATTCATTCTGTCTCCACAGTATTAATTGTAAATCGCGGTCGGATTCATCAACCTCAACTTGACGGTATATCTTCTCGATATCTCCGGTCAACAAAAATTTGTATTGCCTTGCCCTAATCAAAATAGAAAATAAAGAGTCTTGCACATTAGGCCCCGACATCAATATGTCGTTTAGTGAATATCCTGAAGTTGATGAAGCCGAGCCGTCAAACACTACTCTTAACTTGGTGGATTCGCTAGTTTCCTTAAGAACAGCATGATGACAGAGAAAATAGGATAGATCAGGTTTAACCTGAATTTTAGAAAGATGTCCTAAACTTTCGTATTCCTCAATAAATTTTGAATATTCTGCTTTTAGATTTGGATTTCGTTTAAATCGTTTTTCTAATAAAATCGCCTTTTAGCGAGTGCATAGGTGTCACCTAAGCAATCGGCTGTGTCTTTTAAGGGCAGTTTCACACTAAACCTGCCATAATTTAACCTTATTGTATTTAATAAAAAATGGTTTTCACAATATTCGTTATTTTTGCTCAATATGGGTTTTTGGGGAATCTCCTCAAGATCCCAAAATATAGGAAGCATTTTGTCTACTTCATTGTTTGTATTTTGTGAAATAATAATGTGGTTGCATTGTACTGAATTATTCGACGACTTTTTCGTAAAAATAGAACCGGAAATTAACCACCCTAATTTAGAATTATGTAGTTTAGGACCTTGGGAACCTAGTGAGCGCTGGTCCCTTTCAAGAATGTCCCAGAATATATCTGCCCCAATTAGGACATCAATTTTAGATGGTTGATGAAAAGTGGGATCGGCCAGAATAATAGACGGTGGTAGATTTAGAGTTTTTATATCAATAGGAGCCTTAGGTAGCTCGGTAGTTAATTCGTCCAGTACGAGGCATGACAGTTGTATACTGAAAGATGTATTTAGTGAGTTTAGTTGGGCCGTACAAGTCTCTACGGGTTGATTAAAACAGCTATTACCTATTCCTATCACCTTTAGATTGTTTAAACGGTTCGATTTTAGATTTAGTTTGTCTTTTAGTGACTTAGTGACAAAAGAAGATTGACTTCCACAATCCAACAATGCACGAACCTTCATTGATTGGTTTGTGATTAGATTACAGACCTCAATCAAGGCAGTTGACAGAATTACCTGTTGGTTTTGTATAGAATGATTTACAATAGTTGCAGATTCAGATGTACTAATTGAAATATTGGAGGACAATGATACAGGAGCATGAAGCAAAGTATTGTGTCTCTTTCTGCACTCACGACATGGTCCCATACGACAGTCATTGAATGCATGACCTTGTACTTTTTGACATCATTTAGTCTTTCTTGAACGCTTTTTGCCTTAAAAACCGAACAGTCATACATTCTATGATTGTCTCCACATATAATACACACAAAAATACTATGGAGCTTCTGTGTATTAACACTAGTGAGAGCCTTGGTGTATGTTGTGCCTTTGCTATGATTGTTGTTGTTGACTTGTTGTCCAAAACTGCGTGACGTCGTAGGCGCATTTTTGGCAAAATTACTATTACTATCGAATTTATTTCTATTTATAGATTCCAACACGTCAGCTCGATCGATTAAAAATTTGTTAAATTGAGCTAAGGTGGGCATATTTTCGAGTGTATTACGAAATTCTTCCCATTTAGTAAGAGTACGGTTATCCAATTTAGAAGAAAGCATAAAAATAAGTAGCATGTCCCACTTGTCAGTAGGTTGGCCTAAGCTGGATAAGGCACGTAGATTTTTAGTCATGTGATCCACTAAGAACCGTAACGACTTTTCCGATTCGCGAGTTATTGCTTGAATATTTAATAAAGAATTTAAATGATGATTAGTTAAGAGACGTTTATTGTTGTATCGATCACAGAGAAGACGCCAGGCTTCAGCATAGTTGGCTGATGACATTTCGAAGTTGGATATAATTCTTGCCGCCTCGCCTTCCAAATACGAAACAAGATAGTGAAATTTGTGGATATTAGAAATCTTATTATTATTGTGAATTAAACTTTCGAAGGTGTCATGGAATTCTAGCCAGCGAAAGTATGCTCCGTCAAATTTCGAAATTTGAATCTGTGGTAATTTGAACACCATACCTTGATTATCCTTAAAATCGGAAGAGCATTGAGCAGCACTGGTATCGTGAAGTATAGATTCACGCCTTTGTTGAACTTCACAATTATAGGAGTCAATTATTTTCTTACTCGCTGCAATATTAATTATAAAATCATTCTCAATGCTTTCCCGTTCGTCTATTTCCCTTTCAAGATTTTCTGGCATGGCATTAGCAAAATCCTGCCCTGTTTTTCTTAAAGAAAAAAGGCTAAGAGAAATTATGTCCGAGTTCAATTGTACATACAGAAAGGCATAACCATATATGTACCTATAAGAGAACCACTTAAATCGCTCCCTCAAGAAAAAACAAGTCAAAAAATACCTATTAAATTTAGTCAGGACGTAGGTATAACGCCAACTCAGGCACTGGACACTCTTACCTTCGCAGAAGTTACTAAATTGAATATACCTATAGATTTCAAAGACCAAGACGCAACTTCAGGAAAACAACGGAAAAGTAAGAAAAAACAACCGAATAACGAACTATTGCACAACATGGAAGAGGATACAGAAAACTTAGAGAGCAACAATAGAAACACATCTGATTTCCAACAAGACACGTTTAAGACTGATCCAAATCAAAAGCGAGAAGTTAATTTCAATGAGCTGTTAATGAGGTTAAGGGAAGTAATATTTTTAAGAGGAGACACTATATCAAAGAAAGTAAAAGGAGTATTAAAATGTTGCATCGAATGGTTAATATTGCTCGTAGTGGACAATATTGCAGATTGGCCTATTCTTAAATTGATCCTTGATTATTTTTCCAATGAATATGGCGGTTAGATTGAACATTATTCAATGGAATGCCCAAAGTTTTAGACCAAAACAGTTAGAGTTTGAAAATCTATTATTGCAGGAGAAAATTCACATTGCTGTATTAAGCGAAACATGGTTGGAACCTGAAAGCCAATTAAAAATAAATAATTATAATATATTTCGCTGTGATAGAGATGACGGTTATGGTGGAGTGGCAGTCTTTACGCATAAATCTATCAAGACACAGCTGCAGGATGTTCAGGTTCATAACTCAGGTATAGAACTAATTTTAGTAAAGATATTTAATTGCGGCCAAATTGAAAATATTTTATCCTTATACTGTCCACCTTCTGTTAGTACCAGCCAGTCTGATTGGGAACAAATTTTTTCCTTCACAAATAGTAAAACTTTATTACTTGGCGACTTCAACGGTCACCACCTCAATTGGTCCACCAAAACAGACAGAAGAGGTAGTCAAATCTTTGATTCTGTGATAAACAACCAATTTGTTACTATAAATAATGGAGACCATACCCGAGTTAAGTTAGTTAATGGAGTTCTCCAACAGTCCTCGCCTGATATATCTCTGGCCTCATCTGATATAGCGCTCAGTCTAGACTGGCAGGTGTTGAAAGAAAATTTAGGAAGCGATCATAGTTTCATTAAAATTTCCACTCGTCTGAACAAGCTAGATTGCTCAACATTACGCAAAAATTTTAAAAAAGCAGATTGGGTATCATACAAATCTGTACTGTTAAAACTCTTTCATATTTTACAGTTCCCGAAGACCTACAAAAAGGTTATGATAAGTTTGTAGATTACATAAATATTGCCGCTGACTTGTACATACCAAATATCATTATTAATCCGAACCCAAACAGCAATTTTTCACCTAAGCCCTATTGGAACGCAACCCTGTCGGGAGCGGTAGCACAACGGCGTTTAGCTCTCTCTTCATTTCGTCGTAACCCTACTCCTAACAACTTAGCAATTCTTAGAAACAAAATACACCAAGCTCAGAGACTAATCCGGGAGGCACGAAGCAAGTCATGGCAAGAGTTTTGTTCATCTCTCAATCAAACCTTAAACCCAAGTGAACTGTGGAAAAAAATGGGGTGGATTAAAGGATACAAAGCGCAAAATAAATGTATAGATAAAAATCAAGCTAAAGATCTTCTTCATAGTTTAACACCAGATTTCGTGTCTTATGATAAACCTTCTTTCACGTCTGTTAATCGCGGATTGGAGGCGCAAATTTCAATACAAGAACTAAATGTGTCTATAAAAGCGAAAGACACATCTCCTGGCTGCGATAATATCTCGTATTCAATGTTAAAACACTTACCAGAAAACGCAAAACAGGTTTTAGTTTTACTATATAACAAATTTTATATGTCGTCGTTTGTGCCTTTACAATGGCGAGATGTATCAGTTGTACCTATTCCTAAAGTAGGCCGAGATCCACGGGCCACTTCGGCGTTACGTCCTATATCTATGATCTCCTGCATTTGCAAAATATTTCATAACATTCTACTCAATAGATTAGAGTGGTTTATAGAAAAAAACAGTATTCTATCGAATTATACTACGGGTTTCAGAAAATGTCAATCAACTTTAAATAACCTTGTCAGCCTAGTCACTAGAGTGCAGTCAGGATTTGCTAAGAAACTGCTAACAGTCGGATGTTTTATTGACTTAGACAATGCGTATAATAATGTAGATATAACCAGTTTAGTAGTGACAATGGATCGTATAGGAGCGGGATCGAAGATGTGTGAATATTTATGGAGTTTTCTAAAAGAAAGACATCTAAAAATTCTATTAGATAACTTTCAACTATGTAGGTATGCCTCTCGCGGCCTAGCACAGGGTGATCCATTGTCTCCTTTGTTATTTAACATAGCCACAATTGATATATGTAGAAATATCAGAAACGTATTTATATCACAATACGCAGACGATTTTGTCATTTACTCTACAGCTAGCAATATATTAGAGGCCAGCTTAAGACTTCAACCTGCTTTGAACCTATTCAGCGAACTTGTCGAAAAATTAGGTCTAAGCATTTCTACGGATAAAAGTAAGGTATGCATTTTAAAAAGTGGTTATAAAAGAGAAAACATCGATCTAAAGGTGAACAATTCAACACTACCGGTAGTACCCAATGTCAAATATTTAGGATTATGGCTTGACAGTGCGCTAAAGTGGTCTAAACATATTAATGAATTAAAAGAAAAATCTGACAAATGTTTAAATGCTTTTAAAGTCCTGGCCGGCCCAGGCTGGGGTATTCATCCATCCCTATTAAGACGCCTCTACATTTCTATTGTACGCAGTAAATTAGACTATGCAAGCTTTTTATATGATAACAGTTACCAAACACATCTAAATAAATTGAGTAAAATTCAAAATCAATGTCTGAGAGTCATTGGGGGTTTTATAAAAAGCACAGCCATTCACGTAATGGAGTGTGAACTACACCTTCAACCATTACACATACGAAGATATTATCTAGCCGCAAAATTTTGGTTCAAACTAAAATCGTTGGGTAATAATGAGACACTCAACATAATAAGCTATCTCTCTAGTCTCTGTGAAAACTTATATTTTAGACGTAAAAAGAAACCACTGTTGGTCGCAATTAATGAATCTTTTAGATCTATCTATACCGATCTACTCAAATGCTATATTAGGAAGATTTTCGCTGAGTACATGGATCAGCAGTGTGAATTTGTCCTCTGTAATTGTAACACAAATTGATAAGATTACACAAGCAAAAAAACTCTATAGCAATTTAGATCTTAAATTAATATGTAATAAATTTATCACAGGAAAATATTCGGGATGTTATAAAATTTTTACAGATGGTTCAAAACAGGGGGATGATGTTGGTGCTGCTTTCCTTGATCCACAAAATAACATATCGGCCAAATTTAAGTTACATTCCAAAGTATCGATCATGCATGCTGAACTAATCGCCATATCCGAAGGAATATCTTACATAGAATCGGTAGATGCAGACAACTTCGTAATTTTTACGGACTCTAGGAGCGCACTTCAGCATCTGACTCGATGTATGTCAAACTTCCAGGGCATTCCAATTGCGTATCCTATAATTAGTTCTGTAATTAATTTGATTAAGAGGAATAAAAAAATATCTATACAGTGGATACCTGCCCATGTCGGTATAGAAGAAAATGAAAAGGTAGATATCTACGCTAAAGAAGCAAGTTTAGGTGGGATCCTTACCAACCAAAAGCCATGGTACACAGATGTCCTATGCGAAGCCAGGCGTAGGGTCCGGATGATTTGGAAGGAATACTATGATGAGCGATTGCTAGTAAAAGGTATCTGGTACAAAACAGTCCAACCAAGCATTCACAGGCATCCCTGGTTCGACGGAGCTGGCATGAGTAGACAAGAGATCGTAACGAGCTTAAGACTTCGTTCTGGACACATTCCACTAAATGGCTTTGATGCACTAATGGGAAAAGTCACATCTCCAAAATGCAAAGAATGTAACGCAGTAGAAGACGTGTACCACGTTTTGGTTGAGTGTGTGCGGAACGAGGCTGAAAGAGCAGCTATATACCATCGCCACAATATTGACCTAAGAATCCCAGGTTTATGTAATACCATCCTTGCTTTCCCTATGTCTGACATGGCCAGAATCTTATATAAATTAGTACAAGTAGGTTTAAGACGTAGAAAATAGTGATAATGTATTGAATTTTAGCGATTTCCGATGAGGGTGACATATTCACTGAGTGAATAAACCCTCTTTAATAAATAAAGATTAAAAAAAAAAAAAAGATTTTCTGAATTTAACACCTCAATCTGAGTTTGCAAATCATCAAACCTCATTGACAAAGCTTCGAACTTGCCTAGCTTAAGCGTAAGCTCAGCCAAATCAACACTAGTCCTATTCTATTCCTCTTTCTGTTTTACATTGCTTAGAAAATTCTTATATTTTGTGATTTGACCTTTAATCGAACTTCGCTTTATATTTAATTCCTTAAAGTTAACATTGAATTCACTAGTCGTAGACATGATTAAAAATTAACAATGCAATGCAAAAGTTATTTGAGGTAGGTATTAATACAAAAAATAGCTCACGCTCCTCCCTCGTAGGTAGTCTCACCAAACGGGAACTACGCCCTAGCTCGATGCGTAAGGCTGAGTACAGGCCGCAGAGCAACTGGAATATTCGGCAAATATAATTAGCCAACACGAAATAATTGGCGCGATGAAATATAGAAAGTAAGATTTATAAGTAGGTATATTAAAGATTAGATGGGCCACCAACTCGGCGTTAAATTACGAATTTATGCAAATGTAATTTAATTACCAAGTAATTTTTGCATTAATAGAATTGATTTTAAGATTTAATTAATGAAGTTCAAGTATATTTTATTTTTATTTGAATTGAAGGTAGAAAAATATCACTGGCTGATGCAACGTACAACGCCTATATTTCTTGAAATTAAGTATAACTTTACTAGATAATTCTTACTATTAAAAAAAATTTTATTTACTACAGTTGTATGCAACAAGCTTTATCCTAAAAATAGCCTTGGAGCAATGGGTGTGTATGGAAAGTAAGGGTAGTAGGATCGTTGGAAATATTAGGAGGAAAGGATTTTGGACACTTATCTCATGAACTGCAGCTGGTGTGAAGCTTTAGGTTGACTCCTGGGCCAGTATCAGCACGTCAATCGATATTCCTTTGCCCTCGTTGATCAATTTCGTCTTCCTTGTATGGTGGTCAGCACGATGACGCAGCTAACTTTTTGTAAAATATTAGCGAATTTTTCGGAATTCGTGGTAGTTCCCCTCATGGGCCACCAATTTATGTCTTCGCTGACATATGGAGCCAAATGAAACTCGGTTTAAATTAGATTTAGTTATAATAAAAAAAATAGTACAATAATGATGTGCGTCCCGTGACGATCGGAAGGTAAGTGAGATTGCTAAAAAATACTTATTACTATGGAGTATGGAGCTAAAGAACGTCTGCGAGATCTACACAGCTAATTTCACATCTTTAACTACTTGCTCTTGTACATGAAAAATAAACTATATTGTCAATTTAAACATATAAGTTAATTTACGGATTAGGCCGTAACATGCATTGAGTGATAGCATTCAGTAACAGTAAATTTTCATCTACTCATTACGGGGTGTACATAAACGACCAGGTAATTATTTTGTAAAACTTGAATACTATAATATTTGATATTTTTAAAATTTTAGCCTCTACGCATAAAAATGCAAATCTCAAAATTATTGACGTTTACATGACTGTTAATAAAGGTGTTACTTATCTGTATTAGGGTATTGTAAAAAACGTTACATTATTTTAGATGACATAGGCTCGCTGCAATTCTTTAAAGCTAATTATTTTCGATGCGACCTAACAACTTAAGGGGCTACCAGAAAATTTCGGCCGTTTTCAAGTTCTATAAAGTATACTTTAATGTTAAGTAAAATTAATTAAATAAATATATGTTGTAACTTGGTTTTAGTTAATTATTATGACCAAGGATAATTGTATAAAACTTCCTAAATAAAGAGAAATAGTAATATTCCTAAACCTCTTTTCTCGTACAAAAATCGTATAGGCTTCCTAACTGTACTACTTACGCTAATGAAACTTATATTTGTAAGTTAAGAATCATGTCCGCAATAATTTGACCAAGCGTTTTTTTACTGTGCACAGTATTTTAGGAGAAAATCGTAAATATCTAATTTCAAGAATGAACAAGCTCGTTCGCGAGCGACGGGAGGCAGACGGCCCGAGGCCTTCATACGGGGAACTTGTGTCGTGTCGCTCGTCGCCGCCGCTCGCTTACGCGCAAATTCTTTTACCGTTGTGAATAGACATACTGTTAGTTATTTAGAGTTAGAATTATTTGTTTTTATTATTTAGTATAAGTGTGGAAAATAATGGTGACAGGACACATCAATTGTAGTTATAATTATTGTTTAAATTAGCGAAAGGACGCATTGTACTTAGGTTATTGTTTTAGTGTAAGTAATTGTGATAAGACACTTCATTAGCTTGTATCGAGTGCATTAAACTTTGTGTGTATCGTGTGCATTGAAATTTATCACCATGCCCAAAGCATCAAAAACAAAAAGAGTTCGTTAAAATCTGTTGGCAAACATGAAAAAAAATCGGTAAGTACATAGTAAATCATTATTCTAGTGTTTTGTAAGTACTATTATGCTTTGCAGTTCCTAATGAAAACGGGGGAACTCAAAAACATTGTACCTAGTTCTGGTTATTTGTTTGGAATTACAATTTACTTTTGCTTGATATTTGAACGTGTTTGATCTACAAAAGCAGTACACAATTTTGCTTCACTTGTCATGGGTCATTTGGCGCGATCGTTTGTACGTCAGCTTGACTATCTGATAATACTAGGATCGAGTCCACACAGATTTTTTTTGTTTTCTTTTTTATATTTATAGCATTTTTTTTTTCAGAAAAAGACGTGAATTTGGGCAAGATAACCAAATTCGCGAAAATTCAGAATATTCAGACCAAAACTCGGAACTTTGCGTTGATTCTGTTGCAAAATAAGTGAAAAATAAAAATAGACTCGAGCTTAGAGCTTTCAGTTCTGTGTTTGATAAGTTTTTTTTTTTGTCGAATTAGGACGTTCCGCGTTAGTAAAAAATCATCAAAATATTAAAAATAGAAATTTGGATCCTGAGGTTGGACCCTTGGAGTTACAGCTTGGTGTCGATCCTGTTTTGCAGTAAGTGTGAAAAATATATTTTGCAGATTCATCACATCGAAGTTAAATTATAGACTAGGGGCTAATGTCTTTTTTAAATTATTCTTGCTACTATTACAAAAAATATTTGTCAACTTAACAAGATGTTAGATAATACCGCAAAATTACTTGGGAAGTGTAGGTAGTTCTATAATATTCATGAAACTAAATATAACATTTGTTATATGACAATTAGGAGTTTTGGAATAATAAAGTATTAGGTAATTAGGCTGGGAAAGCTGCTGCCCATTCCCTGAATTTATCAACTAGTCGTTTACGGGAAGAGTTGGAGTGATGCTATTCTAACCTGGCATCACACGGGATTTTAACCCGGCATATCAAATAATTTAAATAATTAGTTATATTGCTTTTTAGAGTTACTCACCAAGAGCTGCAAGTGCAGCCAAATGAAGTTGTCGTCATAATTCATAATTCATTTATTTGCCATAAATAGGGTTTGGTGACAGTTGATCACAAGTTGGTATACAGTGAAATAGTTACTTATAACCTATTCAGCCATAAAATACAGCATGCAAACTTATATTCGTATTACATTACAGTACATTACAATGTCAGTTCCAGAATAGTCAATTAATAAATAGATTTTAAATTACAATGGGCAACGATGTCATTAAAGCATTACAAATAAATTAGCATTACAATTAAAATTAATTAAATAAGAGTCACTATCAGCATTAGGTAATGTCATTCAAATTCATTAATACTATAATAACATTTGATAATCAGCCATTCCCGGAACTTTTTGGTCATAAGACTTATACTTCCTATCTTAAATTGTGTGTGGATTTTATTAAATATTTTTACGCACATGCAGTAGCAGCTCTTTTGGCACATCGAAGTATTTGGACTAAAGTCTAACACAAGTCTGTCACTATTTCTAGTATTTCGAGCGTAAACATCACTGACCTTTTTGAACAGATTTGAGTGTTGTCTAACAAACTTGTAGACCTCCAATATGTACATTCCAGGGACAGTCAGTATCTTTAAATTAACAAACAAAGGCTTGCACGTCTCAAATGGGCCTTTACCGCATATAGCCCGTACACATTTTTTTTGGGCGATAAGTACCCTTTTTACATTGGTGCTATTACCCCAGAGCAGAAGTCCATAATTGATGTTTGAGGCGACGTAGCCATAATAAGCGGACAGAGTAACATTTAAGGACGTTATATTTGCTAAACGCCTTAATACGAAGACATATCTGTAGGATATGAGTGCTGACTGGAACGGAATGACAGGATGACGTATGACCGGGTAAAAGAGAACGAGTGATGATGATGATGAGAGTGAAAGAGGAAGAATGATTTTAAAAATATTGTAGTGTGTCTGGGGAATGAGTGGCAGATTTTAAAGAGTTCGGTTGTCGTTCGAGGTGTGCAAAAAAGTTAAGACGTGTTTTGTATCAAGTAATTTTCTTTTAAGAAATAAATACCCAATTTCAAAGTTTTTACCGAGTTTCACTTGAAGACTGTCCTACAAAGTGGTGCCAGAAGTGCGATAGTGAAACTCGGAAGACGAAATTCGAAGATTTGAGGTTAGGTCGGCATTGTGCACGTGCACCGGTTTCAAGATTTTCAAGACGCAATCCTCTGAAACTACTGACGAAATCATGCCGAAAGCGAGTTCCAGACGTAGCAGCAGACAGGCCGATTTCGACGAATTTGAATCCACGATGACATGACCACGTGGCGGCGGACGATCGATGTTGCACCTGACGGGGGGCCTTGTTCCCAAATTCACAGGCCAGGATAAGACGTATCCTGCAGCTAGGTGGATACAAGACGTGGAGGACAATGCTGAGGTGTTTGGGTGGACTCCAGTGCAGACGCTGTTGTTGGCTAGGAGGTCATTGTCGGGTACTGCGGAGCTGTGGCTACGTGCTGAACGTGCTTATAAAACGTGGAATGATCTAAAAAGCGGTATAGAAAGAAAGAAAGAAAGAAACGTTTATTCGACACACAAGAGAAAATAATATAATAATACACAAAACAATATAAATTAGATATTGTGTCGAATTTGCTCAGCATTTGTCGTGACAGCCACAGACTTATCACGACGCTGATTTTCGGCGGGAACCTCCGACGCTGGAACGTGCAGCGAGTGACGCAGCGGCACATCGGACCACCAGAGAATCCCAAATCCCTCCAACGGACTCCGGGCCCATGAGGAGCACAAGATCGGTCGGAGAAAACCTGGAACCCCCGATAGGCCGATGCACCGCCGCCCACAAGCACGGTGCCAGACGGGACAACATATTAACACGAAATTATAGGTACACGCCACACGGTGTCATTCGGACAGAGCGGAGTATCAGTCCGGACGAGTAAGGTACGCCAAAATCGATTTCGGTCCGATTCGGATATCGGAACGCGCCTTCACCTAATCTGTCATCTGACTGACACTTCGCCCGAACGAAAATCATTATAACCTACACACTTAAAATAAAATTTAAGAAAATGCCAGCAAGTTCCGGCATGTGCTTTACAGTTTTCGCTGTATTTTTATTAAGTAACCGCGAAGTGAGCAGACAATGTGTACAGTGGTCAGTGCCGTGGTCAGATGAGGATACAAATTACAATCATACAAGCAACAAGGTTATTGGGCTTCAGTGCAGTTCGAACAGCGAACAGCGAACACAGGCCGCCAGACACGCAGGCCGAAAAGGTATGTTCAAACAAACAAAAAGAGTGTCTATCCATTTGTCTAATAAAAGTAAAAATATCATAGAATTCATAAATATAAATTAAATTAAATTAAATTTGCCCGTACCTAACCCACAGTGCGCGCGCGAACATGGCGGCATAGCAAATAGCAAAAGAATTCCCTGATTCCGTTGATATTAAGACGATACACGAAATGATGAGCACAAGAACGAAGAAAACCCATGAAACGTGTTTAGACTACATGTTGATTATGAAAGAACTGGGTAAAAGAGGAAAAATGCCGGACTATGTGGCCATAAAATATATAATCGAGGGTATACAAGACGAAAAAATCAACAAAGTAATGCTGTATGGCGTCACGAGTTACGAGCTTAAAGAAAAATTACGCATTTACGAGCAGCTAAAAAAAAAAATGGCGGTGAATTCCACTAAAAATTATCATCACAGACAAAGACAAGGAAACAGGCATGAGTACGAAAACAAGCCAGATCGATGCGTTTCACGCTGTTTCAACTGTGGGGAACCATGCATCAGTCGATTGTCCGCATAAGAAGAAAGGGTTCAAGTGCTTCAAGTGCTATCAATTCGGCCATATTGCTCCAAATTGCCCTTCAGCTTCAGCATTAACTTCAGGAAGCGGAAATGCAACAAGACCGACCGGAAGCAATCTGAATGCAGCGGCAAGTACCGAGGTTGGTAACCGTGCAAGATGGCAGCGACAACATGACGCAGATGGCGCTGGCGTCAAACGGCGTTGTTTCGGACGAATGACGAACAGAACGAATGACTGCACTATGGACGGCGGTGAGGTTGGCAGCACTGCGGCGGACATGGCGGCCAACGACCCTTTGACATCTGTCAATGTCAAATCTGGAGAGTTGTTTTGCGTAAACAACAATAAAGATGAAATTACGAAACCGATAAAAGTTGTGGAAGTGTTAGGAAAAAGTGTTAAAGCGCTAATAGACTCGGGCAGTGATATAAATCTAATCTCAGTGCAGTGCTACGCGGAATTAAATGCGCCAGAGTTCGACAAAAGTGACATTTCACTATCGGGACTGGGCGAAGGAAAAGTGAAATGTTTGGGACGTATTCGACTAAATATCGAAATAGATGGACAGTGCTATGACAACGTGCTATTCTACATCGTACCTAAGGACGCTATGCCTTATTATATGATTGGTCAGGAGTTTTTGCAAAATTGTGTAGTTATCATAGAACGCAACAAAGTTAGGTTAAAGCTGGCTACTAGTTGGATGTATGAAATATGTGTGTGTGATTTTCTTGTTGTAGGTAATGAGGTGAGTTTGGGCATTCAACAACGTGTGAATGATTTGGTGAAGTCATATAAACCTGAAAAATCGAAAGAGGCTCCGATCAAGTTAAAGATACTTCTCAAAGATGACATCCCAGTGGCTCAGCGACCAAGAAGACTAGCTCCAATCCAACAAGAAAAGGTAGATCAGCAGGTGAATAAGTGGCTCGATGAAGGAATCATTAGGGTAAGCTACTCAGAATATGCTTTTCCAATTGTTTTGGTTAGGAAGAAAGACGGTGAACTAAGGGTATGTGTTGACTACAGGCCTTTGAACAAAAAAATCATCAAGGATGAATATCCTTTACCAATAGTAGAAGACCACATTGATAAGTTAGTTGGTGCAAGAGTATTCAGTACGCTTGATTTAAAAAATGGGTATTTTCATTTATCTGTGGAAGAGAGCTCTGTAAGGTATACAGCCTTTATTACACAGACTGGGCACTATGAATTTTTGAAAGCACCATTTGGTCTTTCCATCTGTCCAAAGGTTTTCACCAGATTTATCACAATTATCTTCAGAGACCTCATTGCAAAGGGAGTTGTGATAATATTTATTGATGATCTGATTATTCCAGCCGTTGACGAGAACGACGCAATTACCAGATTGTCTGAGGTTCTGGATGTAGCATCCCAGTATGGCCTGCAGATAAACTGGAAAAAATCTCAACTAGTTCAACGAAGAGTGGAGTACTTAGGGCATGTTATTGAAAATGGTGAAGTTCGACCGACTCGAGAAAAAACAGATGCTGTGGTAAGATTTCCAGAACCAACTAATATTAAACAGCTACATAGCTTCATTGGTTTGACTTCGTATTTCCGTAAATACATCAAAGATTACGCCAGTTTGGCCAAACCACTAACAGATTTACTTAAAAAAGATAGTACATTTCAATTTGATGACCAATGTAGACATGCATTTTGTGAACTAAAGACTAAATTAGCCTGTCACCCTGTACTAAAAATATACAATCCAAGTTTACATACTGAACTTCACACAGACGCCTCCAGCATAGCATACTCTGCTATTTTATTGCAAAGAAGCTTGGAAGACGGCCAGCTTCATCCTGTTTTTTACCTTAGTAGTAAAACGAGTATAGCTGAAAGTAAATATACAAGCTATGAGCTTGAAGCCCTAGCTATCATCGAAGGAATAAAACAAAGGCAATGAACAGCATCTTGTTATTCCATTGAAAATGGAAAATGAGATTATAAAGAGAGCACATGAGAACGGCCATTTTGCCAAGAAAAAAATGTTAGAGCTGATTGGTAAAGACTATTACATTCCAAATTTAGAAAAGAAGATTGAAGAGTACCTTTTAACATGTATTCCATGTTTACTTGCAGAAAGAAAGCGAGGAAAGGCTGAAGGATTTATAAATCCCATAGAGAAAGATGAAACCCCTTTCCATACTCTACATTTAGACCACATAGGTCCTATGACAGAGACAAAAAAGTTGTACAACCATATACTCACCATGGTGGATGCTTTTACCAAGTTTGTTTGGCTGTTTCCAGTAAAGAGCACTACTACCAAAGAGGCCATCAATAAATTAGAAATACATCAACAATGTTTCGGAAAGCCATCACGAATAATAACAGACCGAGGTACTGCATTTACAAGCCTGCAATTTGAAGAATATTGCAAAGAAGAAGGTATTGAACATGTAAAGATAACTACTGGTGTGCCGAGAGCCAACGGCCAAGTGGAAAGAATACACAGAGTTATTATATCAGTGCTTACCAAACTTTGCATAGAAAATCCTACACAGTGGTATAGACACGTCAGTCAGATACAGAGATGCACTAATAGTACGTACCAGAGAAGCATCAATGCTACACCTTTTGAGTTACTTTTAGGTACAAAAATGAAATTGAAGGAAGATATTGAAGTCTACGAGTTGTTAGAACAAGAAAACAGAGACAATTTTATGCTAATTAGGGAGGAAAACAGGAAAAAAGCTAAAGAACAAATATTGAAGATACAAGAAGAAAACAGACGAATTTACAATAGGAAGAGAAAGGAGAGCACCAAGTATAGAGAAGGTGATCTAGTTGCGATAAAGAGAACGCAGTTTGGAGTAGGCATGAAATTGAAACCTAAGTTCCTAGGTCCATATGAGATAGTGAGAGCTACAGGGAAAGATCGGTACCAGGCAGAGAAGGTAGATGACTCCACTGAAGGACCTAGAACCACCACTACCTCATGTGACCACATAAAAAGATGGCCTAACAACACAGACAAAATTTAGGTAATTTTCATGTTGTTTTATTTTATTTATTTAACTAATTCTTTTGTTTGTTTGGTTTCCTTCAAATATTTACTGTGTTTGCTATGCACTTTGTTAAGTTATATTCTGTCAATCTGTATCTAAACTAACTACTATTAAATTATTAAGATTGTTTGTTAAACTCTACCATAAGTCTCTAATGTTGTGTTTATGCTGTCTCTTATAAAATATCCAACTGTAATATTTGTGTCTACATAATGTTGCTAATGTTTAAAGGTCAAATAATTAAAGTAAAAACTATGTTTATAATGTATACTAGAGATAAGTCTGAGGCCAGACTTTGTGCAGGAAGGCCGATCTGTAGGATATGAGTGCTGACTGGAACGGAATGACAGGATGACGTATGACCGGGTAAAAGAGAACGAGTGATTGCCAGTATAAGCGAGAGTGAAAGAGGAAGAATGATTTTAAAAATATTGTAGTGTGTCTGGGGAATGAGTGGCAGATTTTAAAGAGTTCGGTTGTCGTTCGAGGTGTGCAAAAAGTTAAGACGTGTTTTGTATCACGTAATTTTCTTTTAAGAAATAAATACCCAATTTCAAAGTTTTTACCGAGTTTCACTTGAAGACTGTCCTACATATCTATAAATTTTTTGGCACACTTTATCAATATGACTTGAAAAATTTAAATTTTCATCAAGCATTATACCTAAGAATGTAACCTTGTTTGCCCTATCAATAGCACTTGTATTATAAAAGACGTTTAAGTTGTTAGCTGCACGTCCCTTTACGTTAAAATTAATATAATTAGTCTTACTAAGATTCACATTTAGATTAATTGAATTAAGGTCATCATCATCATCTATACGGTCAATCCCGATTGCGTCCAAAGCCATTGCTTTGGAGCCCAGGGTCCGAATTAAGGTATTGTATAATATTGTTGATTGTATTATTTATGTTATTTTTATAGTTGGATAAATTGTCATGGTCATTTGATTTAATAATAATAGAAATGTCATCGGCAAACATTATGCATTTGTTATTAGTCGCCTTTGGTAAATCATTGATATACAATAAAAACAGTACCGGGCCCAAAACGCTTCCTTGAGGTACCCCATACTTATTTATTTTGTATGTAGAGCGATTTAGTGTGGTTTGGCTTTCCTTGGTCATTCCGTTAATTTCAACAAATTGGTGTCTATTTTCCAAGTAAGTCTTGAACCAGGAGAGTGCCTTTCCCCTAATTCCGTTCTTTTCTAATTTATCTAACAAAGCATCGTGAACCACCTTCTGATTAAGCTTGATTGCTAGCTCTTTTATTTGATTCTCCAGCGTGTTAATTTCGTGCTTCGCAAGCAAGAGTTGCTTCTGTGAATCTTTGATTTTATTTTGTAGGACGATAATCAGTTTGCTTGGTTCTTTATCACATCTTGGTGACGATGGAAGAGAAGAAAAAGACAGTGTCTCGCATCTATGAGTCCTTGAATGGGAAAGTGAGATCTGGTATCCTGTTTTCATATCGCTCGTAATTTTCCCCAACGGATATTGGCAAAGACTTTTTAGAATATCAATTTCTTTCTTCAGTTTATTGATTTCTCTCTTGTGTTCATTATTTTCAATTATAGTATTTTCAAGTTCATTTTGTGTACACAACAGATTTGGTTTAAGAGAATTTATTTATTCTTTCATATCTTGCATTTCACACATTTTAATAGTAGAATAGTCTTCACTTTTCGAATGTATATCTAGGTCAATATCAACAGCTTCTTCCAATTCCTCATCAGTGCTATTGCACGACTCAAGAATGGAAAAAGAATTTAGTGTTGGTGCTGGTAATTCAAGTTTAGGAGAAGATGAGATTGATAATTTAGCTGCAGGAATCACCTTTCGTCTATGAGTAATATTTTTAATATCTGTGTAAGGACTTATTTTGTTATTATTTTGTTCAAGTTTTTTTCCTTTCAAACAGATGCTGCATTTCCAAGCAGACCTTTTTTCTGGCTCCATCAATCTATATAATTTTTGTGAAAAACCTATGCAATCTAAGTCAAATCTCTTTTTACAAAGCGAGCATAATATTGTGTCTCGCTCTTCCCTTGTAGCTTTGCATTTTTCACATCGAATAGGTTGAATAATATTATTCAACGTCTTCCGACAACAATCCATCGTCACCAAGATGTGATAAAGAACCAAGCAAACTGATTATCGTCCTACAAAATAAAATCAAAGATTCACAGAAGCAACTCTTGCTTGCGAAGCACGAAATTAACACGCTGGAAGATCAAATAAAAGAGCTAGCAATCAAGCTTAATTAGAAGGTGGTTCACGATGCTTTGTTAGATAAATTAGAAAAGAACGGAATTAGGGGAAAGGCACTCTCCTGGTTCAAGACTTACTTGGAAAATAGACACCAATGTGTTGAAATTAACGGAATGACCAAGGAAAGCCAAACCACACTAAATCGCTCTACATACAAAATAAATAAGTATGGGGTACCTCAAGGAAGCGTTTTGGGCCCGGTACTGTTTTTATTGTATATCAATGATTTACCGAAGGCGACTAATAACAAATGCATAATGTTTGCCGATGACATTACTATTATTATTAAATCAAATGACCATGACAATTTATCCAACTATGAAAATAACATAAATAATACAATCAACAATATTATACAATACCTTAATTTGGACCCTGGGCTCCAAAGCAATGGCTTTGGACGCAATCGGGATTGACCGTATAGATGATGATGATGACCTTAATTCAATTAATCTAAATGTGAATCTTAGTAAGACTATTATATTAATTTTAACGTAAAGGGACGTGCAGCTAACAACTTAAACGTCTTTTATAATACAAGTGCTATTGATAGGGCAAACAAGGTTACATTCTTAGGTATAATGCTTGATGAAAATTTAAATTTTTCAAGTCATATTGATAAAGTGTGCCAAAAAATTTATAGATATGTAGGACAGTCTTCAAGTGAAACTCGGTAAAAACTTTGAAATTAGGTATTTATTTCTTAAAAGAAAATTACGTGATACAAAACACGTCTTAACTTTTTTGCACACCTCGAACGACAACCGAACTCTTTAAAATCTGCCACTCATTCCCCAGACACACTACAATATTTTTAAAATCATTCTTCCTCTTTCACTCTCGCTTATACTGGCAATCACTCGTTCTCTTTTACCCGGTCATACGTCATCCTGTCATTCCGTTCCAGTCAGCACTCATATCCTACAGATCGGCCTTCCTGCACAAAGTCTGGCCTCAGACTTATCTCTAGTATACATTATAAACATAGTTTTTACTTTAATTATTTGACCTTTAAACATTAGCAACATTATGTAGACACAAATATTACAGTTGGATATTTTATAAGAGACAGCATAAACACAACATTAGAGACTTATGGTAGAGTTTAACAAACAATCTTAATAATTTAATAGTAGTTAGTTTAGATACAGATTGACAGAATATAACTTAACAAAGTGCATAGCAAACACAGTAAATATTTGAAGGAAACCAAACAAACAAAAGAATTAGTTAAATAAATAAAATAAAACAACATGAAAATTACCTAAATTTTGTCTGTGTTGTTAGGCCATCTTTTTATGTGGTCACATGAGGTGGTGGTGGTTCTAGGTCCTTCAGTGGAGTCATCTACCTTCTCTACCTGGTACCGATCTTTCCCTGTAGCTCTCACTATCTCATATGGACCTAGGAACTTAGGTTTCAATTTCATGCCTACTCCAAACTGCGTTCTCTTTATCGCAACTAGATCACCTCCTCGGTCGTCGTGCGGTAGTTGTTCAAGAAACACCTATATTACGTTTCTCTGCGGATTTTAATTTCAAGTTGCAGTATAAAGTGTTAATCGGACGTTTAATTTATAACCAATATACAGCCAGTGAAGTGACTCGTCGATTATTTGAAGTTGTTTACCAACATTCAGTGTCGTTACGGAGTAATAGCCAAATTAAGTTTAAAATATTGTCACAAAACGGCTACCGATAACTCGCCGACCACAACAAGCGCGTTGGCGACCATGAGTCACCGTCACCGCCGCCACGAGAACCACACGAGAACTCACGAGCGAGCGGCCGCGGCCGACCCGTGCTGCGTTTAGACGACTAGATAGCAACCGTGCTTCGTTCAAGCGTCGTTTTGTGCGAGTTGTAATTGGTGTCGGTGCTGTTTTTGGTATTTATTGATTTTTTTATTATTGATATTAAATAAGAAAAATATGTCTTCCAAATGCAGTATATGTGCTAAATGCAGTCGAAAAATCAAGAACCGTCGTTACCTGAATTGTACCTTATGCAAAAAAACATTCGATATCGAGTGCGCAAATGTGTCGGAAAAACTGTTTTACCTTATGGATCTCTCACGTAGATCACTATGGACATGCGAAAAGTGTATGAAGCGAAGAAATAAACCCACAACCAGCACACCAATAATTAAGCCTCATTCACATAGAGTAATACCAGCACCTATCACAGGGGGAAAGCGGATGCCTGCCATCAGTGTATTACCTGGATCTTCATCACCGACTCCCTCACAAGAGACATCTCTTTACCAGCAACCGTTACCTGTGAAACCAACTACTCTGGAAATGGTCTCCTCGAAGGGAACATCGGTGGCAGACTTTCACACTGTTGATCATGCGTCATTAACTGCGGATCTACGGGATTCGCCTCGGTTGGACCAGACGTCTTCACCGGCATCGCCTTTTTACTCTGCAAACTTGGCATCTGAGGGCTTGGTACATCAGCCCTCGCCATTGTTGCCATCTACGTCTACGTCTCCAAAAATAACTGCTCAGACTGAAACTTCAATGACAACCATCCTGGAAACCCAAGTCACGCCATCTCCGCTAAATCAACAAAAAACATCTACAAGCCCAACACTCAAATCGGCGTCACCTACATGCACCGAAGACCGGGCACCTGACTGTTCCATGTTTGTGACACAACGAGGGAAAAAGAACTTCCATGAAATGTCATTGCCAAATGTTGAGACTACAGATTCTTCTTTGTCTGAGTCAGAATCGAGAAGCTTGGCAACAAAAAGTTTACCAGATTTATCAACACTTCAAAATCAAGAATTAGAAATCATGAAAAATGAAATTTTTGAATTAAAGTTAAAACTTGAATCCACTGAGAATGAAATGGATAATCTAATGTTAGAAAATAAATCTATGGCACTATAAATAAAAAAAACAGGACCAGAAAATAAAAGACTTACTAACTATATGCTCCACCACTACGAGTAATCAAAACAAAAGTAATAAAAAATCTGCAAAGAAAGTCAAACGAAAACACGCAAAACACATAAAACAAAACTTATATCAAAGCATGCAGAGTCAAAATGCTAGTGAGGAGTATACAAACACAGTGAAGAAAATAAAAATACAGGAGAAACCACTCGGGCTAAAGGAAGAAACTGACCAAACAATAGAGAAAACTACTGCAACAAAAACCAAAGTCGTTGTAATAGCTGACCAGCAGGGACGAGGCCTACAACAGGCTTTACAGCAACTGTTGGGTGCAAATTATTTGGTGACATGCTTTTGGAAGGACGGTGCGTGCCTTCGGGAGGTTCTCAGCACCTGTAGTGCGGAACTGCGTGGTCTCACGTTGCATGATTTTGTTGTAGCTGTAGGAGGTATAAACGAAAACAACCCTTCAAATCTAAAAACCACACTTTTGAAATGGATAGGTTCAACATGTCACACAAATATTATAATATGTGGTCTACCGTGTAATGCAAACTTGAATATCTCTCTTAATAAGGAAATAGAACTTATATGTAAGGGCTTCACCCATTGTTCTTTTGTGGGGCTTAATTATTATAGATCTCGCCTAGGCTCTAGATATTTCCTATCAGACTTGTGTTTTGGAATATCCAGAGAGATCACACATGTATCCCATCGCAAATTTAAAAAATCTACTTGCATATATGGTCATGGGGATGTATTGGACCACTCTGAATTACCTTATTCACCAAGGTCTGAATTGTGCCTCTCCATACCAGGAGAACACCACACACCAAACCTGAGATTACAGACATTTCCTTTTTTATAAATAATGACTTCGTTTATGTAATGCACCAGAACATAGCTGGTTTCTTTAGTAAGAAGGAATTAATAGAAATTACACTTAATGAAATGTCAGAAACAAATGAAGTCCCAGATGTCATTTGTTTGACTGAAACGTTCGTCAAGAAACATTGTGAGTCAAACATAAATCTTAAAGGTTACAAGTTGGGTGCTTCATTTTGTAGGTCAAAGGAAAAGCGGGGGGGTTCTTGTATTTTACACAGTAAATCTATAACGACTAAAGAACTATATTTCCTTAAGGAATTGGCAGCAGAACTCACTCTCGAATGTTGTGGACTAGAAATAATAGAATATAAGATAATTATTGTGTGTATTTACCGTACGCCAACAGCAAACGTAAAAACATTTTTTAATAAATTACATCTTCTTCTTGACAAATTAAAATCATTCAAAAAACATATTATTATTACAGGCGATTGGAATATTGACACATTAAAGAAAAATAATTTATCGGACGAATTAATAGAAATAATAACTAGCTATAATCTGGACTTACATATCAAAACACCAACACGAAGGGAGTCTTGCATTGATCATTTCGCGAGCAATATAAAGGAAGCAAGCGGGTATACTAAAGCTTTATGCTTATCAGATCATGATACAGCTCAATTATTGACTGTACCAGTGAAACTGCGTAAAGCACCGCTTAAAACTTGGCATGAGATGAGGCGTGATTATGGTATTGACAACTTGAACAAATTCAAATATGTTTTGACGAGCTACCCATGGCAAAACCTTATTGACTTCAAAAATTTAGATGCTGACTTTACACTCTTTCATAATGAACTTATCCTTTTGTATGACTTATGTTTTCCTACATATAAAATTAGAGTTTTTAATAAAGCTACCATAAAATCAAAATGGCTAACCAAGGGTTTAAGGACATCATGCCGAACTAAAAGAAAACTACGTCTATCATATTATAAAACACATACACGCAATATTAAAAATAAATACCGACAATACTCTAAAATATTAAGAAAATGTATACAATTTTCCCAAAAAAATATGAATGAAAAATATGTTAATACAGCCAAAAATAAATGCAAAGCCACTTGGAATATAATAAATAACAAAGATGATGTAAATGACAAACATAATATAGACTACTTAAAAATTAAAGACAAAATAATAGACAAACCTTCAGATATAGCAAATACATTTAATAATCACTTTATTGAATCGACTAATCTACCTGACAACCATCAACACAATTCAAGTAAACTTAAGTTCATCGAAAGCACTTCCGTATCGATGTTTTTAAGCCCCACCGACGAAAATGAAATAATCAAAATCATAAACACTTTGAATAATACAGGTGCTACAGGTTATGATGCGATATGTACCAGAGTAGTTAAGGCTTGTGCAGGTGAGTTGGCACCATTGCTAGCACAATTTGTGAATAGATGCTTTGAGGAGGGTACGTTTCCAAGCACTCTTAAGATGTCCATTGTCAAGCCACTAATTAAGCGCGGAGAGAGGCATAATTTGAGCAACTACAGACCCATTGCCCTTATTCCAGTTTTGTCAAAGGTTTTTGAAAAGGTCATGCAGGTCAGACTAATCTCATTTTTTACAAAAAAATCCATAATCAGGGATGAACAATTTGGGTTTCGCAAGGGAAGGTCAACAACATTGGCCTGTTACTCCCTTATAAAAAATATAACGTTCCACATGGGTAGGAGGATTCCCGTATCCAGCGCCCTCTTCGACATGAGTAAGGCATTTGACTTTGTCAATCATAATACTCTCCTGTCTAAGCTCGAGCGTTATGGAGTGCGAGGACCTGCGTATAATTGGATAAGGAGCTATCTCGATGAAAGAACACAGTTTGTGGAAATACCAATGCTGGATGATAAGCTCCAGAGTGTTACATCTAGATCAGATATTAGAGGGAATGGCTCGGGTGTCCCACAGGGTAGTATATTGGGACCATTACTCTTCATTATATATATCAATGACCTTCCCAAATGTACGCAGTATCCAGTAACACTATTTGCTGATGATATTTCAGTGACAATACACAAAAAACCTGACATTAACTATAATGATGAAATAAATAATGTAATTAAAAATATAACAAATTGGCTAGAACATAATGATTTAAAAATTAATACAAATAAAACAAAGTATATACAATTTCACAACAAAAATGGAAAAACTCAACAATTATCAGTACACAACAACAGCGATCCCATTGCCATGACTGCGTCAGCGACTTTCCTCGGTATTGTGATCGATTCCGAACTCACATGGCAAAGTCATGTTGAAATTGTATGCCAGAGAATAAACAGGTTTGTGTTCGCTCTGTATCGTCTCTCAGAGTTAGCTAACCTTAAGACAGCTCTGATGGCGTACCATGGTTACGTTGGTTCTATACTGAGGTATGGGCTGATTCTGTGGGGTAACTCGACGCACATTAGCCGTGTTTTTATCCTGCAGAAGAAATGTATAAGATCCATTTGCGATGTGGGACAGATGGAATCATGTAGACCTCTCTTTAAAAAGTTGAAAATTCTCACATTACCATCTCTTTACATATTTGAAATTCTAACATTTACAAAGAAACATGCCAACCTCTTCACAAAACAAAAGGATGACGGTAATCGTGGTAGTACAAGGAGGTACCCATGGAAGTTATCCGTGCCCCAATCAGGCACAGCTTGTATTTCGAGAAATTGTCACAGCATGTGCGTTACATTATTTAATTTACTTCCAAACCACATTCAACATTTGCAACTTAATGTTTTTAAAAGAATTATTCTCTGTGTTCTAATTGATAACTGTTTTTATGACATAAATGAATTTATAAAATTTTGCCGTGATGGTCACTTTAAGCAAATTGCAATCGATTTCTGAGTTCTTCTGACATATTAAATTGCTTATTTACAAATCATTATTAATTTTTGGGTTGACATGATTATTATTACTATTCTGACAGTCTGCATTATTATGACACCTGTAAAGTTTTATATAATCCATTGACATAGCACTGTTTTATTTAATGATTGAAATGCTTGTAATTATAAGGTTGATGAGATTATTTTGTTACTCATTTGACATTTTGCATTTTGACTTTGCCTGTATAATTTGTATACCTCTCATTGACGTTGACATCTTACTGTTTGATACTAAAATGCTATAATTGTAATTTTGTAGACCTAATTTGATATGATATTTTGTTTATAAGTAAGATTAAATTGCACGACGACGAAATGTTTGCATATCGATAAATCGGTAAAACATGTTTGTTCATATTATACCTATTATAAGACCTAAGATTGTACCATGTTTTTCGCAAATAAATATTATCTTATCTTATCTTTTCTTCTCTATACTTGGTGCTCTCCTTTCTCTTCCTATTGTAAATTCGTCTGTTTTCTTCTTGTATCTTCAATATTTGTTCTTTAGCTTTTTTCCTGTTTTCCTCCCTAATTAGCATAAAATTGTCTCTGTTTTCTTGTTCTAACAACTCGTAGACTTCAATATCTTCCTTCAATTTCATTTTTGTACCTAAAAGTAACTTAAAAGGTGTAGCATTGATGCTTCTCTGGTACGTACTATTAGTGCATCTCTGTATCTGACTGACGTGTCTATACCACTGTGTAGGATTTTCTATGCAAAGTTTGGTAAGCACTGATATAATAACTCTGTGTATTCTTTCCACTTGGCCGTTGGCTCTCGGCACACCAGTAGTTATCTTTACATGTTCAATACCTTCTTCTTTGCAATATTCTTCAAATTGCAGGCTTGTAAATGCAGTACCTCGGTCAGTTATTATTCGTGATGGCTTTCCGAAACATTGTTGATGTATTTCTAATTTATTGATGGCCTCTTTGGTAGTAGTGCTCTTTACTGGAAACAGCCAAACAAACTTGGTAAAAGCATCCACCATGGTGAGTATATGGTTGTACAACTTTTTTGTCTCTGTCATAGGACCTATGTGGTCTAAATGTAGAGTATGGAAAGGGGTTTTATCCTTCTCTATGGGATTTAGAAATCCTTCAGCCTTTCCTCGCTTTCTTTCTGCAAGTAAACATGGAATACATGTTAAAAGGTACTCTTCAATCTTCTTTTCTAAATTTGGAATGTAATAGTCTTTACCAATCAGCTCTAACATTTTTTTCTTGGCAAAATGGCCGTTCTCATGTGCTCTCTTTATAATCTCATTTTCCATTTTCAATGGAATAACAAGATGCTGTTCATTGCCTTTGTTTTATTCCTTCGATGATAGCTAGGGCTTCAAGCTCATAGCTTGTATATTTACTTTCAGCTATACTCGTTTTACTACTAAGGTAAAAAACAGGATGAAGCTGGCCGTCTTCCAAGCTTCTTTGCAATAAAATAGCAGAGTATGCTATGCTGGAGGCGTCTGTGTGAAGTTCAGTATGTAAACTTGGATTGTATATTTTTAGTACAGGGTGACAGGCTAATTTAGTCTTTAGTTCACAAAATGCATGTCTACATTGGTCATCAAATTGAAATGTACTATCTTTTTTAAGTAAATCTGTAAGTGGTTTGGCCAAACTGGCGTAATCTTTGTTCACACTGAAGAATCTGACAATCAGGATGAGGTGCTTAACACACTTATACAGTTTGACTGGTAATTCGACTTATTCCCATTAAGGGGATTTAGGAGGGACTAGTTCCAACTAATTTAAATTAATCCTATTATACCCTTTTCTAAAATTGACCGTTATGAAGATCTTTTTTTACGACTACAAGTTTTCAAATTAATGTTATTTAATGGTTAAAAATTAATAGCTTTACGTAACTTTAGTATTTACTAGAATAAGTATGAATATGTTATTTCAAAAATTAGAAAAAAAAATTGAACGACTAATTTAACCTTAATTAATATGTAAGTAGCATAAATAACTTAATATTTTAAGAAAAAAAAAAATTATCTCCATCACAGTTAATTTTGGGATTGGGTTCAATAGGATGGAATTAGTTGGAAATAGTTCCCTCTATATCTATAAAAATAGGTCGAATTACCAGTCACCCTGTATATGAAACCACTTTAATCTTTGTCTTCTCAGGTAAATTTACTTCAGAAAAAACTAATAATTTATTTTTTCAATTTCAGTTATTGATAACTACTGAAGGAGAAAAGAATATAAAAGAAAAGCACATCGGAAGGAGAATTGTAAACGTATCGTACTTTACCAATAAATTACTCGAATTATGTAACCACGGTCCTTCAGGATGCTCAGCAAGTGATATTATATTGACAGGCGAGAAACAAAATGGTCTGTTGTCAAAGTTTTCTTTTAAATGTAAAATGTGTAACACCGATTTTATAATAAATAATGACAACTGCGAAGATAACAGTGTAAACTTAAATGCATGTGCAGTAGCAGGTACTGTTGCAACAGGTTGCGGCCGTTCGCAACATGAGGATTTTTTTTCTGCTATGGATATGCCTTCCTTAACCGAACATGTATATAACATTAATCATCACTAATAAGCGAACATTGGGAAAAAGTGTTGATGCAAAATATACATGAAGCAGGATTACGTGAAAAGGAGATAGCCATAGCACAGGGAAAAATTACTAAAGACGGACATGGAGTCGTGGATGTCATAATTGATGGATGTTGGAGCAAGAGATCCTGTAAAAAAATATTCGGCTCTTTCTGGTGCTGCTGCCATAATTGGAAAAAATACAGGAGAGATTTTGTATTTAGGCATCAAAAATTTTGTCAAGTCTGTGCAACAACACCAACAAATCAAGACCCTAAAAAGCACATTTGCTTTAAAAATTACAGTGGGCCATCTACAGGAATGGAAAGTACTATTCTTGTTGAGGGTTTTAGAGAATCCATACAACATGACCTTATATATGGCAGATTGATATCCGACGGAGATGCAAGGAGGATGCAAGGAGACGTACTCAAAAATTTTTAAATCGCGGCCTTACGAAAATAGAACTGTTGAAAAAATTGAATGCCGCAATCACATCTTGCGTAACTTCTGCAACAAGTTGCAAGCGCTATCCACGGAAACGAAATACCTATTAAAGCATCGAAAATCTGTAACGAAACAGGCGATTTTGGCAATACGTTGCACTACAGTAAAGGCAATTAAGACCCATACAAAGAATTCCGATGTTGAACTTCTGTTTGACGATATATTACGTTGTCATCCGCATGCATTCGGCGACCATACTAAATGCAAGGCATATTTTTGCACTAAAGTTGGAGAAGTAGATAAAAGTAAAGTTTCAGATGGCTTTTTTACAAGTGCTTTGTGGCAGCGCATAAATTTCATTTTGCAAGGTGTCGCTGCATTTACGCAGTTTAATCCACGACATCGACAGTAACCGCGTCGAAAATTTTCACAGTGTTGTCGCAAAGTATGTCGGTGGAAAAAGAATTAATTTTTCCAAAAAGAACTCTTATCAATTAAGAGTCCATGCGGCTGCCGTAGCTTTTAATGCAAAGAAGACCATATCACGGCTATACAAGTCTCTAAATGGTGGTAAGAGCCCTACCGGAAAGTTAAAAAGATTTGAAGAAAAGAGAATAAAGAAAAACGCATACAATAAAATTAATAAAAGACCAAAAAGGCGCTTATTTAAAGTAGCAAGAAAAACAGATAAAGAATACGGAGAAGAGTGCGTTAAACCAGACATGGACGAGGAAAGTATACGTAAAGTAAAAGCAATTTTTTTGAAAAACCTTGAAAAAACAGATGAGGATAAAGCAAAAATACAAAAAAACACAATACTGCAAAGTGACAGTAGTGAGTGGCTCGAACTTCGCCGTTCTCTACTCACAGCATCAAACTTTGGCAAAATTATTAAACGTAGAAGTGATACAAGTTGCGTAAATACCGTGAAAGAATTGTAGTATAAAGGTAATATGGATCACGTGGCGTCGATGAAACATGGCCGAGAAAATGAAAGAAAGGCCATCATTCAACTGAATAGAGAAATTGAACGATGTGGCCTTTTTATTGACAAGGATCTTCCATTTCTTGGTGCCACTCCCGACGAGTTGTGTGGTGACGATGCAGTCGTTGAAGTCAAGTGCCCAATAACAGCATATAAAATGGGATTGGAGGGAACAATTAAAAAGAAAAAAAATTCTTTTTGGAAGATAAACAAAAATGGCAAAGAAGAAGTAAACAAAACCCACAATTGGTATTACCAAATTCAAGGACAATTACATGTCACACAACGAAAAAAATGTATATTTGCTGTTTGGGCCAATGAAAATGAATGTTTAAAAATCGAGATTGTCCAAAGAGATGAAAATTTTTGGCAACAAAAAATGAGAGAAAAATTGACAAGTTTTTACATGGACTGCTTGCTTCCAGAGTTAGTTGACCCTCGCCATCCACGTAATTTACAAATAAGAGATCCGGATTATATTCAAAAATCAATTGAAAATAAAAAACATAAAATGAAATCCATTATTGACAAATCTAATAAATAATTTTTAAAAAATGCAATAATACCAATTGTGGGTTCTGTTTACTTGTTCGCCATTCTTGCTAATATAAGTAAAAAGTTTTTAAAAGCGAATTTGCATGAATGTAATTCTTCTAAAGTTTAGGCATAAGTATTAATCCTGATATTATTGTTAAAACTTTTAGAGAATTGAATATGAAAAAATATAAGATATATGGGGCATTTTGACTAATCTAATAAACCATTTAATTGATAGTATAGTATAGCAACTCATCTTGCTATTATATTTAATCAGTGTAAAATTATATATATAAAAGTAGTAGTAAGTTATATAAAAGTTCCCAATTTAATGAAGTTCAGTAAAATTATACCTTTATTCAAATCCGGAGGTAAGAGTGATTCCTCCAACTTAAGACCAATATCAATACTACTCTTAGTTAAATTATTTCATAAGTTCAAAGTTCACATTAAAAATACCTTATAAAAAAAATTTATTAAAAAATTGACAATTATTTAAGCGATAAGAGTGCATGGACTCACCTGCTTAGCTTGCACTTACTACATATACCCACAATATTGTGCCGAAGCAGTGGTAGGGTAAAAAAAATATTGGGACGTGTAAAAGAGCTTAATTTAGGCCTATTTACAGAAATGAATTGGTTTTATTGTTTTTGTATATCTTGTAAAGTAAATAAAATTTCCTGTAAAAAAGGCTGACAAAGTCGACTGAGTTCGATGCGCTGTTTCTCCTCATCACCAGCCGATATGTAGTCCTTAAGCGGTGGTAGCGCAAAGCTATATTGTTTTGGGTTACATTATGTGTTAGTAGAGTTGTTTACTTGTAATCAAATATCTTAATGATTGTTGTGCAATAAAAAAAGGTTTGTTGGTAAACAATTTATAATTCAATTATCATTATCATCATCAGATTGGCCGGTTGGAAGCGGCCCGCATCCAGCGGCTTCCTGCAACCTTTGCAATATTTATAAATAAATAAATATTTCTTTATCCAAATATCATTTGTTTCATTCACACATTTTGGATGCGCGTTTCGTTCATCTGACTCTGTACTCTGGAGACCGGTGGACTGTATCTAAATAAAAACGGGACGGGCAAAGAACTTCAAAAGACGCGAGCTGGTCTGCAGTGAGAAAATTCCAAAGGTGACGACGGAAAAGGCGGTCGGTATACACACGTACAATAATGCAAGAAGAACCAGGCTGGGCGGAAAATGACAATAAGGACACAACCTGGTGGAAGAAGAAAGGAATGCACGTACCTTTAGCTCCTGGCAGCTGCAGATGGGGTTGCAGGTGTCTTTCTTGGACACACCACGTGATAGCACGTGGTCGAGCACGAGGGCGGCCAGGTTTCTTTTCTCAACACGCACAACGAACGTAATAGCACAATGCTGATAACACAACACTAAGTATAGCATAGAATTTGGTATACCGAGACACAACACAATTAACTTATCGCGAGAACAATTATTATGGAAGCGATCACTTGCGAGGCGGCGCGGAGCGGACTTTTCTTGTCTACGATTTCAACACAACTGTCGCGCGAACGCAGCGACATCTTCAAGCACCGCGAAGATTTCTTCCGCGGTTCCATATGTTCGTACTCTTCTTACAGTACGTGCGGGAAAAGGATAGGAAGAAAGAAGTGCATTTTGTACGCGCATAGACCAACTAAATTTAAACAAATTACAAACTACTAAGGGCGCGAGAAAAATGGCGGAATGAAATCAGTCCGTAAATTCGGCGCAACCATTTCCCCCCCGCTTGAAGGGTCACCTTCAAAATAACAAATATTCCAATGAGGTATCTAATCTAACAACTAAACTAAAATCCTAACCTAACGAGAATAGTCCACACAATAATGGCTTACTGATTAGGCAAGGGACAGAGACGTATAACCGGGCGCAGATACGATCCGGTTGTCGTTCTGATGCGGACAATGCGAATTACCCCATTAGAACCTGGGAAAACTTCCTCAACTATCCCCAAAGGCCAATGAAGTGGTGGCGCGTTCTCAGTGGTAAGAACCACAACAGTCCCGACAGTGATAGGATTAGCAGGTGTGTTCCACTTCTGTCGTGACTGCAAAGTATGCAAATAATCACGTTTCCAACGTTTCCAAAACGATTGGACCAACTTATCCAATAACGAGTGTCGCGAAAGAAGGTGTAATCTATCCTCATCAATATCAATAGCTGGCAAATACTTTAACGGGGTCAAAGTAAGAAAATGCGCAGGAGTCAAGGCCAAAGGCTCCAAAGGGTCGCTAGAGAGCGTCCTACAAAGCGGTCTACTATTCATTACAGCTTCTACTTGAGCGAGCACAGTACTTAACTCTTCGAAGCTTAAAATCTGCTCACCGATAACGCGATACAAGTGGGACTTTAAACTCTTAATATTAGTCTCCCAGTTTCCTCCAAAATGGCTAGATGCGTATTTAATGTCCAACTAATGCGATTCTCAGACAAAATATGAGCAAACTCCGAACGAAAGTACTTTGAGCTTAAAAACGTATGCAACTCCGATAACATTCTTTTAGCTCCTACATAATTCGTCCCGTTGTCTGAATAAATGTGACTCACAGGACCACGGCGAGAAAGAAAGCGTTTAAAAGCACCTAAAAAACTAGCGGTACTCAGATCTCCTACTAGTTCCACATGAACTGCGCGGGTTGTCATACAGACAAACAAACAAACATAAGCCTTCGTGGCGCGGATTCCACGGCCACGAGATACAGTGACCTTGAATGGTCCAGCGTAATCTGTACCTGTGTGTACAAAAGGTTTAGCGGTTTCCAACACACGACATGAGCGATGATCAGCCATCATCGGAAAAGTTGGCTTAGGACGCAAGCGAAAACAAGGTTGGCACTTGTGTACCCTATTGCGAATAAGACTGCGCGCAGACAATATCCAATATTTCTGGCGCAAGAGCGACATCAATAGATCAGGACCAGCGTGACAATTAACTTTATGATGATAATCGATTAACAATTCAACAATAGGACCCTTACGGGGAAGAATAATAGGGTGCTTCTGGTGAAACTCCAGCTGTGAGTTGCTTAGACGACCACTTACTCTAATCAAACCGTCACTTAAAAACGGGTTTAAGCGTTGAAATGAGCGATTGCAAGTCCTTCCTGCTTGCAGGTCCGCCAACTCGTTAGCAAAATCAAGACGCTGGACTTCTTTCCAAATAAACAATTCAGCGTACTATAAATCAGATGCGGAAATATGGTCACGCGGTGGCAACATTTTGGCAAATCTACAAACATATATCACGCTACGCAGAAGCTTAGACCAAGATGATATGCGTTTGGCTAAATCAATAATGATAGAATCCTCGGACGAAGTTGAAGACACTAACGAGTGTTTCTTTTCCTCTGGAGGTTCTTCAAGCGTTGTAGGGTTGAAAACTGAAACTGGCCATTCAGAGGGGCGAGAATGAGCCCATGATGGACCACTAAACCAAAGCGGATGATCAACGCGACAAACAATCAGCGGGATTTTCACGGCCTGAAACGTGAAACAAATCTTGCGGGGATAACTCATCCTGAATTTTGGCTACCCTATTAGCCACAAACGTATCCTATCTATGGGGTGAGGAGTGAGCCCAACAAAGCGCGACTGTGGAGTCCGAAAAGGCGAATATTCTATTGATTTGAATACGATGCTTACAAGATACAACTACAAAATTAATTACTTTTGCAAGAACTAATAATGCACAAAGCTCAAGACGAGCGAGAGACTGAACTTTACGTGGGGCGACCTTGGACTTAGCACAACAAAGAATGAGTGTTATTTTGTTTGAATTTTCTACGTGAAAATAAACAACCCCTCCGTATGCCTTCTCACTAGCGTCGGCGAAGCCTAGTAGGGTAAACACACTACCACTGGTGATGCCCACATGGCGCGGAATCTTTATTTGCTCAAGTAGAGGAAGCTCATTCCTAAAGCGAGTCCACAATCTTACTATATCATCTGGAGGGTTATCATCCCAATCACAATCACACAACCACAGTTGCTTGACAATCTTTCAACTTTGACAACAAACTACAGGCGCGACAAATCCAATTAGATCCCAAATTCTAGCAATACAAGAAAGTATAGTGCGTTTTGTGCAAGCTTCGCTAGGCTTGCCAATCTTCAAACTAAACAAATCAGTTGCTGGGGACCAACACAACCCCAGAACCTTATGCGAATCAGAATCATCAAATTCCTTGACAGATGAAAGGCGATGCGAGTGCGGAATGTGCTCTAAAACCTTTTGCGAGTTACTAGTCCACTTGACTAGGTCGAACTGACCAGCCTTCATGAGACCTATTACTTCGTCAGCGGTGGAGATAGCATCCTCCTCCGTGTCTACGGAGTGGACGTAGTCATCCATGTACAACCCTGTCTCAATAGTTTCCCTAGCCTTGGGAAACGAGTCGCCTTCATCGACTGCCAACTGTTTGACAGTACGCAATGCGTGAAATGGACTAGACTTGAGCCCAAAACAAACTCTATTAAACTGATAAACCTGCAATGGTTCGTCAGGCGAAAAGCGGTGCAAAATGCGTTGAAATCTACGATCACAAGAGCGAATACCAATGCACAAAAACATCTGACGAATGTCAGCCGAAAGGGCGATGCGAAATAAGCGAAAATTAACAATTATACTAAACAAATTACCTTGCAGATTTTGACCACTATACAAAAGGTAATTTAGCGAGACAGAAGTACTAGTTTTAGCACTACCATCGAGGACTATGCGGAGTTTCGAAGTAAGCTTGTCTTCTCTAATAACTCCATGGTGCGGTATTATATAAGACGGCGGCATATCTACCAAGTCCTCCACATCTGAAGGTGCGAGCGAGAGATAACCTTTATCTAGGTATTCTCTAACGACAGCGTCATAAGCTTCTCTTAACTTAGAGGAAGCCTCTAACTTGCGTTCTAAACAAAGAAAGCGATTTTCAGCTCCGCCTCGAGTCGCCGAGAGACGTAATATCGCCTCTGAAAGGGAGCGCAACAATATACCTACCGCTCTGATCACGGGTAGTTGTGCGTGTATAAATGTCCTCACAGATAACCTCTTCCAGTTCCCAGAACTTACGGACGACAGACTCAAGGGGCGCAACTGAACAACAACAAGAGAACGTAGTGTTTGACTCAACACTGACGGGCGCGGGACCAATAATAACAAAACCAAGCACTGTTTCTAATGCGTGGGGTGCGGGTGCGGCAGTATGATTGGAGAGGCCTCTTACCTTGCTAGGTAACAAAAGGTGCGGGAAAATCGATGCCCCAATCAACATATCTATAGTACCAGGAACGGCATAATTATCATCAGCGAGCGGCAAGCCATCAAAGCTTGATAACAAAGACACATCAACTTAATTACGAAGCAACAGCCGGAGGATCGAAAAAAAACGAAATTACTTAAAATCTAATTTAATTAAAAATTACAATTACAATAAAACTAGTTCCTAATACTAATTGACTCGATCGATGTTAGATACGAAGTGAGGATGATGGCGCTGGCCTGATGTCCGGCGGCTTGGTCACGTTAGCGGCGCACGAGCGCAGAGTCAGCGTTTCCGTGATCTTGCAATATCTTGTGTGCTCTAGTTAGGCGCCCGGGGTCAGCGGTATTCGTACTGGTAGAGTACGTAACTCCTCCATCCTCAGATCAGCAACTATTTGAGAACGTTCAGCGAAACTGTTGCTGGTGGGTTTCTGTCTCCAGTGATCTGCGTCACGGATACGATTAGAGGTAAGTTTCTCATAGCGACGTAGCATGACTACGAGGATGAGTTTAGTTGCACATATTAGTACGCCGTAGAAAGGTATCGTCGTATGACATAACGTCTCAGTTGAAGGTTCTCGGATTTGCA
This sequence comes from Anania hortulata, assembly GCA_963576865.1. NCBI lineage: Eukaryota > Metazoa > Arthropoda > Insecta > Lepidoptera > Crambidae > Anania > Anania hortulata. The sequence goes on along the minus strand of OY756402.1, from coordinate 18,671,681 downwards.
CTAGTATCTGTAGCGCTATTTTAGTCTTGGATGCTGTGAAAACTGTAAATTGATGTGAGATGAATTTGTAGCTTGCATTTCAATATTCGGGATCTTCATTATCTTAAATCCTTTTATCTCGTCGTTATGGTTGGTTGTAGTAGAGATTGTCACGAGATGAGATGCTGGATTCAGTCGGGTACAGTGCGAATATGATGGTATAGACGTCTTCTTCACAGAGATAGCCGTGAGATAACTTCGGGCATTCTGCCTCTATGTACACGAAAGCATTCTCGTTGGTGGCAATGAAAGGATAAAAATGGATAAGGGCTTGGTGGTATTTATTAGGCACTATAGATAATTTGAACAGGTCATAAGATAATTTAGTAACTATTAGGAAAGTTAAGACTAACACTATGTCTCTATCTATAAAATAGTAAACGGGTTTTATTTGATCATAAAATTCCCTTATAACTCTAAATCCAATATGCTATTTTTGACAAAGATAATTCTTAATTTTAATAGCATATTAGGTCTATTCTTAGCATTGAATGTGTGCACGATGCACGGGTAAATGCTGATATAACTATTTACTAGACTAATTAAATCTAAAAATTGCCTACGAGGCTGCGTGATGCAGACCCGCAGGACCCAGAGTTTCTCGGGTCAAAACTTTAACTAATTAAGGTAAAGGATTATAAAATAGGACAGGATAAGGAACACGAGAACGATTCAAGTGCACTTACATGAACATTTTTCTTCGGATTTTTTTCGTGTATCGATGTCTGGATACCCTCTGGCTGGCTTCAGATTCAGGATCCTCGAATGTGACTTGATAGCCACACGGGCGGCTCGTGACGACGGAAATCTTCGTGATGAAACGCGACGCGAAACCGACCGCGAGGATCCTACCGACTGCGCCAATTACGAAGCGACAGCCGGAGGATCGAAAAAAAAACGAAATTACTTAAAATCTAATTTAATTAAAAATTACAATTACAATAAAACTAGTTCCTAATACTAATTGACTCGATCGATGTTAGATACGAAGTGAGGATGATGGCGCTGGCCTGATGTCCGGCGGCTTGGTCACGTTAGCGGCGCACGAGCGCAGAGTCAGCGTTTCCGTGATCTTGCAATATCTTGTGTGCTCTAGTTAGGCGCCCGGGGTCAGCGGTATTCGTACTGGTAGAGTACGCAACTACTTCAACAGAGGGCAAGCGGTCGGTCACTTTGTCAACAATCAAAGTGTCCGCATCAAAATAAACGTTGCGATTAAATCGTGAGTAGAATTTAATCGTAGCGGTGTGCTGGACGGTTTTACTAGAACCTCCTATTCCCTTTACAACAGTGCGTGTAGAATCATTATTTAAAGGCAAATCTAAACGTTGACAACATTCTCGAGTTACAAAATTACTTTGTGAAGCGCTATCTAACAAAACACGAATATAATGTTCCCTTCCATGCGAATCAAAAACAATAACACGTACCGTAGCAAGTAGCACAGTGGTAGGCGCGGGCGCGAGCAGTTTGTTCGTTATCAAACTACTAGAACAAAGAGCAGCGCTCGTCGGCGCGAGCGCGGGCGTACATATACCTACTGTCTCCGGGCGAGCCGGGGCGGGCGTAACATTTTGCGCGGGAACATTTTTAACAGTATTATCAAAACGAAGCACGAATGATGTTTACCAGCACATTGGCGACATCTACTATTCGAGTTACAATTAATTGCATGATGTTTATTACTCAGACAGTTATAACAATAACCATTTGTCTTAACAAAATCAAAACGTTCCTTACAAGACCAATTTTTAAACGTAGAACATTGATACAAATGGTCGTGTTTGTTAGTACACAAACTGCAAGTATTATTATTTTGCGGAGATGCAACCAAATAGCTATGCGTTGACCTTGAAGGTCTCGAGGGCGGATTGCCTCGCTTATTGTTCTCAAGATGACTCGAACTATTTTGCAAAATCCTTACATGATCGCGAATGAATTCAACAAAACTAGCGAACGTAGGTATTTCCGTACCTCTCTTATCTAATTCGAACGACCGGACGGTTTCCGAGTCCATTCTCTTCAAAGCGATAGACAAAAACAAATAATCTAGCGGCTAGTCGACCAAATTCAAATTCTTTAGCGCGGCGACAGATGAAGCGAAGTTATCTAAGAAATATTCCAAGTTACTACAATTAGCGTTAGAAATAGCTTTAAAGTCCAAAATCTGATCCAAATAAGCATTTGCTAAAAAGCGTTAATCTTCATATTTCCTTTTAAGCGTTTCTAGTATCAACAAATAGTTATCAGCGCACGGCGTAATGCCGGTGCACACTGATTGCGCTTTTCCAACAAGTTTACCTATGAGATAGTACAACTTATCCGAATCTGATAAAGAAGGATTATTTTGTACTGTGTTAGTAAAACTAGAATAAAACAGAGGCCATTTTCTAATGTCACCATTAAATTCCGGTAGCTCAATAGCCGGCAGTTTAGGCTTAATAATTTGAGGTTTAATATCTAACTGCAGTGGAGCTTGAGGTTTATCCATCAATCCTCTAGCTATTCGCTTAACGCGACAAAACAAGTCTTCGAATGCAAAAAGCGCTTGATAAGAGATAACGTACTTTGGATTCAATTCTAATTCCAAAGCGTTTATTTTGTCTAACAAATTTTCGAAATCGGAGCGTAAATTGTCAACAGTTTCAATCTCATACAAGAATGAATTCTTAATCGTTTCATTAGTAACATTATTCGCGTGATCGCTAATATTTTGCATACGCGAAAATATCGCTTCTCATTTAGCGTGCAAAATCTTTAACTGCTGAGCGACAATATCTATAGGTACTTTATCCGTTGCCATTGTGAACGGAATGCGATGCGTTTTATTCTATGATCCGACAAACAAACTTAGAGAGTGCGCGCACGGGAGACTTTTGTCGCTGCGACGTTTTTGTCTCATAAATCAAGTCCTCTGTTAAGTATGGAGGTGCGCGCACGTCGCGACGCAACAACTGGGAGACATTTTTGTTCGCCTACCAGCACGGGTGACAAAATTGTGTCTTTGTTTTTTTTTTTTAATACTGGGTTTTACGGCTCTGGGTTCTAGACCTCACAAATAAAAATAATTAAACAACATGTAAATCCAAATACTCAGTGTCTTGTTTTGGTGCTCAAACACAACTTTTTCCAAGACCATCGAAATTTCGAAATAAAACCAATGTTTTTTAGTTAAATGGAAAACATTGGACAAAATTGTGTCTCTCCGCCAGTGTTTCCAGATTCATAGGTTAAGAATTATCCTAGTTTTACTGCAAAATTATCGTATTATCGCATCCCCAGTTAACAAAATTACTGTATTTGTAACTACCGAATCTAGATTTTACTAGTAAAAGAACAGAATATACGGCTCAAAAGTTTAAATCATGTTACTTGATTACTTTTTATAATTACAAGTTTTTGTTAACTGTTAGTACTTACTGCACAAGCATCGAGCACATACCCTAAAGAGCAGCAATACGAACCATCTTTCTCCGAAACTAATAAGTGATTTTTCACTTACATTTGGTATGAAACGACAACTCCTATTAACTATCGCCTAAATAAAAAAGTACAGATACAGATTTAAAAATGGCAGAAAATTTTACGCTAAAAGTCTATCTCTTTCGTAGTGCAAAGAAATTATATTTACTATCCTGCTGTCAGAATCAAAGTTGTCCAAAAAAAGGTTAAATGTATTCAAATACGCAGATTAAAATTTCATAAAATTATCTTTTACTTAACTGAGCAAAATGTTACGGATTTTCGTAGATTTATCGTGCGATACATTATTATTTTTTCTATTGCATTACATTCCAAAATATCGTAAATTTAGCTTATTTATCCCACGTCTGGCAGGACTGCTCTCCAGTTCTACATACTTGCAAGCGAATGACGCTTCGAATTCTAAAAAAAAGTTTCGTCTCTTGTCTCCTTCGTGCGCGCACCCCTCTTTGGAGACGCGACGCGACAGAGACAAAAACTTTTTGTCCCAGCGACAAAAGTCTCCCGTGCGCGCACTCTCTTAGAAGCGGGAACAGACGTCACCTGCTAACGGTACCACTGGCGGTGCGGGTTATATGAAACTACCTACTTATAACAACAAAACAAATCGGATGATACCTGCGCGGTCAACGCCCTGTTCTTATCAATAACTAGCGATGCAAATCTATAAACAAATTAGATACTTATATGAACTATTGCGGGGGCTACAATAAAATTAAATAGCTATATAAGTACCCAGCAGACTTAATAATTGCGGGTTTGACTAATAAATAATAATTATTAGGTTGCGCGGCGCGGGAAAGCTAAACAAAACAAACCAAAATCCTCAACAATTAAAACAAAATCCGTCTCGAAACGGACCAAACTAATGGATGCGCGTTTCGTTCGTCTGACTCTGTACTCTGGAGACCGGTGGACTGTATATAAATAAAAACGGGACGGGCAAAGAACTTCAAAAGACGCGAGCTGGTCTGCAGTGAGAAAATTCCAAAGGTGACGACGGTGCAAGTGCAAGCTATAAATTACAAAAAATATATATTGAGATAGTACCGATTATACGTAAGGAGGTATTTTTTTTCTATGATATAGCGTGTTTGATAATAATAATCAGAAATAAATAATTACTTTAACTTCTTTGAATGCTTAGAGATAATATTACAAAAATACGATGAAAGTAATGTTACTTACTCATAGCATATTTTATAATGTTAATATTTATTTATTTATTTATTGCAAACTTTACAGCATGTAAATTTAACATAAAAAACACTTTGTATTAAATGCTTACATAGCCAATTAAAAAGTTTGTCACATTAAAATTAACATTTAAGGACGGTTGAACATGAAAGGGCTATAGGGAAAAAATAACCAAGATGTTACAACAAAACAAAATAATTAATAACAAGAGTAAAAATACCTTTTCAAGAAATCTCGTGTGTCCGGTGAAAGCGTGTGATGTGTGTGAGTATATGTTAGTGTGAATGCGAGTTAAGTGTAGGATGCTCCATTTCCTGGGGTGATTCGCAAAATTTAGGCAGTTTCCGTGCTACACGAGAGATGAATCGAGTACGTGTCAAAAAGAAAATATCAACATCGCTAAATCTGTCCTCAAAAGTGTGCACGATTCTGTGTAAGACAGAGTGAGCAGCATAGTTTGACCTGACCGTCCCGGTGTGAATATGCCCACGCCTCGAGCGAAATTTAGAGGCGCACAAACCAATGCGCTCAGTCAGCTCCAGGCCATCTAGCACTTTGTCACCACATCGTACAAGAACTTCATGTCTGCGATTAAACGACGTTCCTCCAGCGAGTGGAGACATAGAGTTTTAAGTCTCTCTTCGTAACCTTCTCGCTCTTTGAGGCGACACATCAAGCGGCGCGTGAAGCAACGCTGCACACGCTCCAATTGAGCTATGTGCGTTACATAAGATGGTGACCAGATTGCTGAGGCATATTCCATAATACTTCTAACGTAGGCAAAATAGAGAATTCTTAAATATTTTATTCTTTTAAAAGATTTTGTAGACCTATGAAGAAATCCAAGCATCTTATGAGCCCTCTGAGTAATGTAATCAAAATGTGTGGTGTATAAGAGTTTATGGTCCAACATAACTCCGAGATCGCGGACAATTTCCACCCTTGGAATTGAAATGCCATTGAGTTTATAGTCATGCGAGATAAAATTACGCTTTCTAGTAAATGTAATAGTATTCAAGACGATTACGGACAGTATATTCGAAGAGTCTGTCAAGGTCAGATTGAAGTCTTTTACAGTCCGCGACACAACTAATGGGCATGTAGATTTTTGTATCATCAGCGTACATCAATACGTTTGAGTATTTAAAACAAGGTGCAATGTCGTATAAATAAAGATTAAAAAGCAATGGTCCCAAATGTGATCCTTGTGGGACACCGGATGGGGCCGATTTAAAATTCGATTTGAAAACGCCGATTCGCACTGCCTGTAATCGATTCCTAATATAGGAATTTAACCACTTCAAGAGGTCGCCGTGTATGCCAACATTTGGTAATTTAGCTATTAGGGTGTCGTGATCTAAACGATCAAAGCATTTTGAATAGTCAGTATACACGGCTTCAACCTGGACGCCTTCGTCCATGTGTCTAGCGACTGTATCGGTGAAAATAACGAGATTGGTGAGAGTCGACCTTTTACGCATGAAACCGTGCTGAAAACTAGGGATATAGTTAGAGACAACTGGATACAGTTGATCGTGAACGATGGATTCAAGTAATTTCCCAAACACTGACAGTATTGAAACTGGTCTGTAATTTTCTACTTTCTGTTTTGGACCGCTTTTATGAATAGGAGTGATATATGCTTCCTTCCACTTGTCAGGAAAGACCCCGTCTTTAAGTGACCGTTGGAAAATGATTAAAAGAGGGTACGCTAGCTCCTTGGCACAGAGGTTAACGAAGATCGGCGGGATGCCATCGCTTCCAGGACCCTTATTGCGGCTAAGATTTTTTAAATATTTTTCTACCAACTGTTGATTGATGTCGACGGAATTTATTGTGTTAATTAGATTAGAATTTTTTGTGTCACAATTCAACTGATGGGAGTGCTGAGAAGTATTATATACCGAAAAGAAATAATCTAAAAAAGCGTCGCAAATTTCAGGCCCACCGCTCACTATACTATCACCGGAAGATATTTGGATAGGTACTCCCCGATCCTTACGCAACGAACCAGTGTGTGACCAGAAATGTTTGGGATTGGTTATAAGTGCATCCTCACAACTTTCGATAAAACGTTTCCAGCATTCGATTTGAATTTTTTTTTGACGTTGTCTAAGCAGGCAAAAAGCATCGTAATCCAGACGATTGCCAAAACGTCTCCATAATGTATGGTATTTGGCTTTTTCATTAATTATATTAATTAGAGGTTTGGAGAACCATATTGGGTAGCCGCCACCGTTACTCAAATAGCTAGGCACTAACTCGTCAATAATGCAGTGCAGTTCTTTTAAAAAGTGTGTAACTAAATCATTGACAGAGCCAACCTTGAGTGTGCTGGGCCAGTCAATGGATGACAATCTTGCCCTTATAGCATCTTAGTTAGCTTTTTTAAAATTGTAAAATTTATTTTTTGGTTGTTTCAATACGTTGAATAAAGAAAGTTTAGGAATTTCTAGCTCGATCGCTGGATGATGAGGCATGTCCTCGCGAGTGATAGGTAGGGTGCACCTGGCCGAGGTGACCTCTAAGGAGCAAAATGTTATGTCAAGGAATCGACTATTACCGTTACTCACAGTGTTATACTGATCTAAGCCGAAACTGAAAAGAACTTGTAAAAAAATGTTTTGGCAGTCATTATTTACATTATATGGTAGCAAACATAGGGGAGCATTCGGGTTTACTCTCCAATCAATGTTTGGAAAATTAAAATCGCCTAATAAAAGGTAATCAGCTGTCGAGTTCCCATCCATAAATTCGCGCAGATAAGATGTTAAATGGCGGACGGATGAATCATGCGAGGAGCCGCAACCTGGCAAATAGACGCAGATGACGTGCAGGTCACGCATGGCCCGCAATGAGCTGGCCCGAATCATAACATGAACTAGATCGTAGGGAGCGCCGGCGGGCGGGGCAAGCGCGCGCGCGCCCAGCCGTCGACGCGTCAGGAGCATGACGCCGCCGCCCACGGCGCGCGCGCCACCGCCGCGCCTCGACACGCCGCCCTCCACCGCCCTGTCGCGCCTGTGCACGTCGTAGCGGTCATCACTCACTTCTGAGTCCGAGATGCAGTCCAGCAACCAAGTCTCGCATATCGCCACTATGTCAAAGTTGTAAAGAAGTAAACCCTGCGTAAAATCAATCAGTTTACCGCGGATGCTGCGGGAATTCTGAAGATATACCTTAAAAGTCAACTTACGTCAAATGGGTAAAAATACCACGTTTGGTTCATGAGAATATCTCGCAGAATCCGCGACAAACGACTGATTAATAACCCCACTAGAGCAAAATATGTGTGAAAGATGCGATTTTTGTGTGTAATGTGTGTATGTAAAGTGTATACCGGACATATTCGAAAAAATATCAATACAAAACTTACAAATAATTTAAATTAAACTCATGTAGTGTGGTCTCTGTAACGTAATAGTAATTAAACTGTAACGAGGATCCGGCGGCGAGACATCCCTAACACGCGAACCGATATTTGACAACCCTACGCGCCCGCAAGCGCTCGCGCACCACTATATAAGGTGTGGTGGGAGGCAGCTCCGGGACACAAGCTATACCAACTCGGTGTGCCAGATAGGCTCGTACTCATCCTGCGAGACTTCTTATCGAATCGTACTTTCCGCTACCGCGTCGATGGCACCCTCTCGTCCCCCCGCCCCGTCCGCGCCGGCGTCCCGCAGGGATCGGTGTTATCGCCGTTACTCTTTTCGATCTATGTCAATGACATACCCAAGACGCCGGACGCGGAGTTAGCCCTATTCGCGGATGATACCGCTCTCTATCGCACAGGATACAACCGTCGTTACATCACGATAGCGCTACAGCGCGCCGCTGATGCTCTCGGCGAGTGGTTCAGGAAGTGGCGTGTGGAGGTGAACCCCGAGAAAAGTGCAGCAGTGTACTTTACTCGAGCTCGCTTCAAATCGCGGCCTTCCAAACAACCCCGCTGCAAGAAAATCCGTTTTGACGTCACCTTATTCGGCCGACCGATCCCTTGGGTGAAGGAGGTCAAATATCTAGGTGTCACTCTCGACCAACGGTTATCGTTTGTACCCCACATTACGCGCGTCCTCAAACGAGCGAAGTTCTATACCCACCGACTATACCACCTTGTCGGTAGCAAAAGTAAAATGTCGCTTAGGAATAAGTTGACAATTTACAAAACTTGCATCCGCCCCGTGATGACATACGCCAGTCCGGTGTTTGCTCACGCTTCTTCCAACACCCTTGAGAAAATGCAAAGTTTTCAAAATAATTTCCTTCTTAGAGCCTCGGGTCAACCGTGGTTCATACGCCGCAAGAATCTCCATAGAGATTTCGACATGCCCTCAGTAGCCCAATATATGAAAGAAGCGTCTAAGCGCTTCTTCGATAAGGCAAAAAACCATTCCAATCCGCTCATAGTCAAAGCCGCCACGTACACGCCCCAGGAGGATGTCGCTGCCCGACTCCGTCGGCCTCGGCACGTTCTGGACGACCCTGACGATTCCTACACCGCGTACTGTAGAACAACAGCCAACACCGCCTTAAGCACTTCAAGTACTGCACAACATTTTAGTTAGCATCACCGCACCCGCCGAAGGGTGCGAGGTCCCGTATTTCATTTCGGCCGACACAGACATGTGCCTGGCCGTTTTTCCCCTGCCCACCCTACGGACGACGGCCCAAGCCGAGGTCCGAGCCTATAGAGGCGCCCTTGAGGCCAGAGTCCGACTCACCCCCAGATCGGGCCCGCTAGAAAGAATCCCGGCAGCGGTCGGCAGTTCCGGTCCCGTCGGCGCCACCACTAGCGGGTTCGCCACTTGGTAGGGTGCCTTTTGCACCCCACATTGGCCCGATCACGCCTGCTAGTATGGGACTCGACACGTACGAGCCTCACACTCGGCCGGGTCGCGGCGACCGCTAGCGGGGCGGACCTAGGCTGTGCGCCTTCAGCGCACGCCACAACTGCCCGGGTTAAGCTGACGAATGTCTTCCTCAAAGGCACTCAGCGATAGGTCCGTCCATAAAAAAAATAAAAAAAACTCCAGGACAGTCGTCCGAGTTCTACGGCCCTGGCAAGACGTCTCCGCGCGCGCACGTCACCCATTGCCATTGCCTTGGCACAGTGGAACTCTGACGATTTGTTGACCCGTGCTCCCTACTAACTTAGTTAAGTTACCCGATCCACCTCCTGATCCGAAGGTTTAGCAGTGCTAGCGGGACATCGTGGTACCGTATGACGGCAAACCTTCATCCCCAAACCTTGACCGCGCTCCTGCGGTGAACCCATCCCCGGCCCGGATGCTCTTGCGGCTTAGTGTCGCATACGACTCCGCATGCCAGCCTTCATTTCCCCTAGTGAGAACGTAGATATAAACTAACCAAACACCCGCCACGCTCCGCATCGATATACCGCGTAGGACGTGATCTCGTAACCGCTCCAGAATCCGTCCCGTAGGGAACCACGCAGATCCTCGTCGCCCTATCTCGCCGTCCAGCCGTGACGGCAGTCAGACAGCAGTCATAGCCTAGGCTTAGTTTAAGTGTTAGGAGTGCATTAGTCTTAAGTAACTATTGTGGAACTACAAAATATATAGTGTGAAAACGTCACGTTGGTTTCTCTGGTCAATCTCTGTTAGGTTACCGCAAATTAGGTACACATCCCCTCACCGCACGCACGGCGGGCTGGGGCCAGTACATATGCTGACGAGGAACTCAGGCTGAGCTAGCTGAAAGGGTTCTTCGTCACATTGGCGCCCAACGAAAAAACCCATATAAACCCCAGGGAATAGGGTATTTACCGAGCCGTCGCACCCAGGCTAGAAACCGAAAGAGAGCGACGCCTCGGGAGTAACCAGAATTAAAATATTGACCAGAAACCGAATCTAATGCCCACGTCCTGGATATACAACCTGAAGAAACAAGAATTGGAAGAAGAGTGCAAAAGAAGAAACCTAGACACCGAAAACTCGACAGTGCGAGACCTGAGACAAAACCTCGCACAAGTGGTAAGGGCAGAAACCCCATCCACGTCACAAAACCGACCGGACAATACAGACCAGCCCACTAGCGACACCGAAGAAGGCACAGACTACTCCGAACACACCGACTCCGACACAGCATTCGAAGACACAAAGATGTCACACGAGGACAAAAACACCGAAGAAACAAAGCGAAGCACCCCACTCAGTAATAACACAAGTGAGTGCATATTATCGAGGTGGGACCTATATTTCGACACACACGATGACCCCGTCGAGTTCCTCGAAAGGCTGGACGAGTTATCCGAAACAGGTGAAATAGAAAAGGAAAACCTACTAAAAGTAATACCGAGACTACTAAAAGGTAAGGCTGTGTTATGGTACCGAAATAACAAAGACTCGTGGTCTACGTGGAAAGAGTTTATTGAGTGCTTCACGGTAACGTTCATACCGAAAAACTACGAAAATGAACTCCTAGAGAAAATAATAACGTCAAGGCAAACGTACCAACAAAAATTTACCGACTACCTGCTTAACATACAAACGCTAATGCGTAGATACGCAAAAATGAGCAAAGAAGAACAGTTAAATAGAGTATATGAAAATATGAACGCAAATTATAAATTATACATAAAAAGAAGGGAATTTAGCACATTGCACCAGCTGATACAATTAGCAAAAGATTATGAAGATATCACAGCCGATCGTCAGACAAATTTCATCCAGAAGTTTCACAACCGACCGTTTAAAATACCGCAAACCGAACAAACAGCAGAAGTACCGAAAAAAGCAGCTGAACATATACACAATTACAACCCAGGTACATGCTGTTGGAACTGTGGAAAACCCGGACACATGTCGACAGAATGCACAGAGAGAAAAATTTTGTTTTGCTCCGGTTGTGGCAAGATCGGCGTACTCAGTGTTAGATGTTGTAAAATGAGAAGTAATCAGATACAGTCTATGTCAATCGTCACACAGTCACAGCAAGAAGAAAACCGGCCGTACACTCAGATAACCGTACTAGGAACCGAATACCCGGCGCTCATAGATACCGGCGCAACTAGATCTTTCGTGAGTAAACAGATTTACTTTTTTTCTTTTTTTTTTTTTTCGTCTGGCAACAATACCGCTAACACATAGATTGCATTTGTCTCGTATTTAAAAATTTAATTTAATTAAAATACTAGTATTATACTTCGCGCTTCGTCCTCGAGATTAGTATTTTATATTATAGACAACATGTAGTTACGCGTTAGTGTTTACCGCTTTACACTGTGGTTGAGAGTTTTTTTTTTTTAATTTTTTATAAATTCTTTATCTGTGGGTACTTATACAAATTATAGACTGTCATAGCTCGGCTTCCTCTGGTCATTCGCAGTTTAGTGCTCGACCGCTCAACACGTATTTCTGATTCGCGCTCCTCACGTACTAAAATGCCAAAAAGAAAACGGTCGGTTGATATAGAAGACGAAATGTTTCATTTGATGCGGAAAGTGAAAAAGTTAAAACGTAAGATCCGAAGGACAAAATATAGTGACTCGGATAGTGATTCTCGAGAAGAAGATTCACCAACTCGTGATTGTACTACAAGGATGCGAAGCGAGATTCACAAACCAGGTACCTACCTATTGATACATTTCCTTATGTGTTTTCACAAAATACCTACACACCCAGACGAATGCAACCGAAATAGTCAGCGGGACTATTTCACCGCATTCAAAAACGTAACGGTAACCGTACAATTCAGCGGGAATTGTACAAAACCGAAAACGGATAACAATAGTTATCAAAATCAGTCGCCTATTACGAAACATGATAAAATCTAACTTTGTGAAGTCTATCTTTTCAATGCTAATCTAAAATATTAAATTATAATTTGCCAAATTTTCGAAACTACCCATTTAAATATTTTTTTTTCAAAAATGATTTTTTAAAAATTGATATTGTGAAGGTAATGGGCGCTATTTTTATATAATTAAAAGTGGAAAAATAAGCATAACAATATGCTACAATAGCAGTGTTCTCAGAGCCGTCATCGGGACGAACTCGACACACAGCTTCATTTATACAAGGTAAACGCAATTTAATAATTGCAATACTCTTTTCAGAGTCACCTTGCTCACTTCTGGACCCAGATAACTGGTTATCAGACCCCTCTGCAAATGCTTTACAAGATGTTTTACCAATTACTGAGCCTATCATAGATGATGTCTGCCAAGATATCTCGGCTTCAGTTCCAACGAATGAAACTGACAAAACCGCCTCAGTCTTGGCTCCTGAAAAACCTACCCAGGAAGAACCTCAGGAGTTAGATACTGACACACTAGAAATATTGGGTGACGATCCACTATCACAAATCAAGTATAGCGAAGATATACGTTCGGAACTCGCATCGCGTTTACAGCATCTCGCCCAAGAAGGTCTTAGCAAAGAGATAAGAAAGACTCTTATAGCAAAATATCCCTTGCCCGCGAACTGTCTTTACATAGGAGCACCTAAGATTAACCCAGAAATTAAAGCAGCACTTGCTGATATCGCTATAAAGCGAGACAAGGGTATTGAGACCAAGCAAGTGCAAATGGCGACGGCTGTATCTTGCCTAGGTGAAATTATAACATCACATCTTAACTCGAAAGAAAGGGATAACGAGTTGCTACAAAAACTCATGGATGTCATTCGCCTTCTTTGTGACATCCAGCATAATGATTCTGCTACTAGAAAACATTTCGTTCTATCGTCTCTTAAAAAAGATATGAAAGAACATCTCACAAGCACAAAAATAGATTCCTTTTTGTTTGGGGAAAATTTGGCCGAAACGATTAAATCTGCTAGGGCAGTTAACAAATCCGGCGTCGAATTAAAAGCAGACGAAAAAATCCAGCCTAAGAAAACGAACACGCCAGTTTCAAAAAACCGGCGAGCTCCGGCCCCGGCGCGCAGGCATTCGGGTGTTCTTACGAAGAGCCGAGGGCCTGCAGCCCAGCGAGCTCCTGCGCTCCCGCCGCAGGCGTACAGCTCCTACAGGACAGCGTGGCCGACTCCGCCGCCACCTCCCCCGCCGCCGCCTCCGCCGCCGCCGCCAGCACCTCCCGCGACTCGCCGCCGTTACTAAATGCAGTTAAGTACGCCGGCCGTTTATCATCGTTCTACCGTCAATGGTCCCAAATCACAAACGATCACACCATCTTGTCGTGGATCAAAGGATACAAAATACATTTTTCATTCCCAGTAGTCCAAGACACGGTTCCAATGCCACGTGATTATACTGATTCCGATCGTACACAGCTTATCGAAGCAATAGACAATCTTTTACAAATAGGTGCCGTCTCAGAGTGTAAGCCATGTAGTGGCCAATACTTATCAAGCTTTTTCCTTACACCTAAATCGAATGGAAAAATGAGGTTCATTTTGAATCTCAAAAAGTTAAATCAATTTATTACTCCTAACCACTTCCAACTCGAAGATTTACGTACTGCTCTAAAATTAACATCTAAAGACTGTTATATGGCCACTCTTGATCTAAAGGATGCTTACTTTTTAATCAAAATTCATAATAAGTCAAAAAAGTACCTTCGTTTTGCTTTCGATAACAAAATATATCAATTTAATGTACTACCTTTTGGATTGAGCACGGCACCTTTTATTTTCACCAAAATAATGAAACCAGTTGCAAAATGCTTACGATCTAATGGATTATTATCCACCCTGTATTTGGACGACTGGTTATTATTTGGCCAATCATACCAGCATTGTCTCACAAATATTGACACCACTAAAGAGCTGCTTATTTCCTTGGGTTTCATTGTTAATGAAGAAAAAAGTGTCCTTGTACCCTCGCAATCATGTAGATTTTTGGGAATGATTATAAATTCATCAAGTATGAATCTTAGTTTGCCTTATGAAAAACGATTGCGCATTCATTCTGAATTAAAAGACTTTACTAAAGTAAAACGTTGCAAGATTAGAAAGTATGCCCAACTGGTTGGTTTACTTGTATCGGCTTGCCCCGCTATTGAATATGGGTGGTTGTACACCAAAGAATTAGAACGCTGCAAATTCCTAAACCTACAAGACCATAATGACTACGACAGATTCATGAATATCCCCAATTCAGTTTTGCCAGACATTCAGTGGTGGCTCAGTACTATAAATCACTCTGTTCACCGTATCAGAGATGACGATTATATTCCAATCCAATCATCCAATTTCCTCATCTCACTCGTATAACCAAAGATATCTGGCAATGGTGCGAAGCCCGAAGGCTTTACATCTTTGCATCATACATAAGGTCTTGCGATAATATAGTAGCAGACGCAGAGTCTCGCAAAACACATCCAGACATTGAGTGGGAATTAAATGACTGGGCTTTTCGACGTTTAACGATTGAATTAGATTTACCGGAAATCGATCTTTTTGCAAGTCGCCTGAACAATAAATGTCCAAAATATATCTCGTGGCACAGGGACCCAGACGCTATGGCTATTAATGCGTTTACAATATGTTGGTCCAACTACTATTTTTACGCCTTCCCACCTTTCTCGATGATACTCAAAACACTTAGGAAAATCATAGCGGATAAAGCGCGTGGAATCATAATTGTTCCATTATGGCCAACACAGGCTTGGTACCCGTTATTCAAGAGCCTTCTTGTATCCAAGACTCTCACGTTCACACCCAACGATAACGCCTTGCAATTTCATTCCAGTTCCCGCCGAATACACTCCTCCCTTACCCTGGTTGCAGGAGTGTTATCCGGGAGGCGTTAACAAGAAGAAGTCTACCAAAGGCCTCTTTAGATATAATGGTATCCTCATTGTCGGATAGTTCAATAAGACAATACGATGTATGTCTGCGTAAGTGGTGGCTCTTTTGTCAATGTAACTCGGTTGATTTTTACAAAGCATCTGTTCCTATCATAATATCTTTTCTTACACAGATGTTTAACGAAGGATGTCAATACGGGACATTAAATTCATACAGATCTGCGCTCTCATTGACACTAGGCCCAGCCTTAGCAAAAGATGATAGACTACAGAGATTTCTAAAGGGCGTATTTCGAATTAGACCACCACTTCCAAAATATAATTTTACTTGGGACACTAACGGCGTCCTAGATCATTTAAGTTCATGGTTCCCTAACGAAGACCTACCTCTAAACCAACTAACGAAAAAGACTATTACCTTACTTGCCCTTACAACAGCTCACAGAATGCAAACTCTTTCAAAAATAAAAACTGTTAACATCGAATTTCTTAGCAATAAAATAATTATAAAAATCCCTGATTTCATAAAAACTTCTCGCCCTGGGGCTAAACAACCAATTCTTCTCCTACCTTACTTTAACGATAAGCCCTCTATTTGTCCCGCTAAAGCCGTAGAATGCTACTTACAGAAAACTTCATCGTTACGGAAATCTGTGAGCTTGTTTATAGCAACGAATAAACCACACAAAGCAGTTAGCTCACAAACGCTCAGTCGGTGGGTGAAATGCACGCTTGGCGAGTGCGGGTTAGACACCAACATGTTCTCTGCGCACAGTACCCGCCATGCCGCCACGTCCCGTGCTCAATCTCTTGGGGTCAGTGTTGACTTGATTCGTAACACTGCGGGTTGGAGTGGCAACTCCAATACCTTTGCCAAATATTATAAAAGACACATTGTTAACGAAGATAATCTGTCATTTGCAAGAGCCATAATTAATCAATCATAGCATTAAATAAATAAATTATTTAGTTCTTAATAAATAACCATGGTAATGATAGTAATTATTATTAAGTAATAATTGTATTCAGTTACTAGGGTTACTATTATTATTATGTACACAATTTGATTTGGTCACCTAAGTGTAGATGAATGATTAAAGTTATATGATTTATAAAAAGAGTCTTACTAAAACACTTTCTTTTGTCCTGACTCTCAAAGTCTACATGTTGTCTATAATATAAAATACTAATCTCGAGGACGAAGCGCGAAGTATAATTAGTGATTAAACGAACTTACCTAAGTGAAGTTCTATCATAATTATACGAAGCGCTTCGTCCGAAGAGATTAGTATGCTCTCCCAACCCTCCCTTCTTGCCCATAGTGTAACAAAAGAAAGGTTTTAAATACCAATAATATACATTTGAAAACTCTAAACTAAATGACCAGAGGAAGCCGAGCTATGACAGTCTATAATTTGTATAAGTACCCACAGATAAAGAATTTATAAAAAATAAAAAAAAAAAAACTCTCAACCACAGTGTAAAGCGGTAAACACTAACGCGTAACTACATGTTGTCTATAATATAAAATACTAATCTCTTCGGACGAAGCGCTTCGTATAATTATGATAGAACTTCACTTAGGTAAGTTCGTTTAATCACTAAATTAATCGGCTCCTATTCGTCGTAAACATAACCAAACCGTATAATAAGTGCTAGTGTGAATAAAAAGTGTAATAACTCACGGAAATTAGTGTTTATGTGAAACGGCCGGTGACAACAGGTCAATGACATTGCAAAATTGAACTTGTGAATTATTGTGTATCATTGTCTTCTCTTTATATGTGTTCTAATTACGGTGTGTATGCGTCTTGTTTTACGTATAACACCTATTTAACAACTAAATAAGAATAATTAAGACCATCTTACGAACAATATTTATTTATTTTTTTCGCGTTGAGGTTATATTGTTTACGTTATCAAATATCCTAACCTCCTGTTGATCAAACGATTCTTTGGTTTAAGTTGTTTTGTTTGCTATATTGAATCAGTGCAAATATGCTTACTCGCAAAGCCTATGCTCGCCAGGAGGAATCTAAACTCCTACTGGCTTTGAGGGAACTGCAGGCGGCCAAGGAACGGATTGAGCAACTGAATAGGGAAAGTGAAGACAATGAGAGGATACTGTTGGATGTGCTGGATAGTAATAGTAAATTAAAGAAAGAGATGGCTGAGCTGCACACCAACTACGGCTTATTAATTGACAAACGTGACAAGTTACAATCCATTATAAGAGGGTTCGGTGAGTGCTGTGAGGAATACGAGCAAAACCTCAGTCGTATATCTGCCCTTCAACACGATCTTGATGAGGCCCGAGACCATATCAAATACCTGGAGACGGAGAAGCAAGCCTACATTGACAGACAAACCACCATTTTATACGACAAGCTGGTTGGTAGTGCGCCCAGCCTGACACAAACTGCACCTGGAAGTCCACGTATTGTAACCATAGATTTAACTTGTGATCATTCCCCTTCTTCAACCTCTGCAGGGATTTCGAGGTGCAGTAAGAACAAATTTAAGAAATATGTTAGATTAAATAGGTTTATTAAAAAATCAAACAAATTAATTAATAAACAGAATTTATTATTTACAAAGGTTAAATATATAAAAGAGAGAAGGCAATTTGGTGATGAGCTTGATGCATGTTCTACATTGTTAGAAACAAGTGTGACAAAATATGAAAGTGACATATTGAAATTAGAAAATGAATTAGAGAATCTCAAACATTCATTAAAAATTATGACCGAGACATATAAATGTACCAAAAGAGTGTGGTGAACACATCCAGATGTTAACTAATATTATAACCTCCTGTGATTGTAATACTTGTAATTATCCCAATTCAGGTTCCAACCCATTGAAGCTTGTTCAGTCAGGGTGTGAGTCGTCATCACTCACTCAAACGACTACCAGCCCTCTCAATCTATCTGATGTACAACCCAACTGTTTCCTGCCTAATGAAACTCCCCATAAATCAGCAAATAATATAGTTATGTTTAGTGACGAGATCGGTAAGAACATGGGGCACCTACTTGCACATTATACGGGACAAAGTGTGATTAATCACTTCATGCCCGGAGCATCCTATGAGGAAATTGTTAATAAAATACTCTCTTTTAAATTTAGTGAAAATTCTACCCTAATAATTTTTATAGGTAATAGAGGTAATGTTAACAAAAAGAAATTATTACATTATTTTGAGAGTTTGCAACTGTTAGAAATAAGTAAAATTATTTGGTTCACCTTTCCTTATAGTAGCGGTTTGCCAGATGAAGAAAATAATTTAAGGTATAAAATTAACCTGAACATTCATAAATTGACATCTTATAATGAATATAAATTCCATGTTATTGACATAAATAATTATTTTAAAAATAAGATTTCTCTGACGAGAGATAGTTATTTTGTCAATAATTATCTCAAAAGACAAATAGCGTTATCGCTATCATATTGTTTAGATTGTTTAGCCAAGAACTTGGCTACCAAGTCTGCTTTTATTGAGCAGACAATTGACATGAATATTCGACCTTTGGAATCCGTTCCAATTAATAATTATTTAAATTAGACATTCAGACAATAGAGGAAAACTCTTGCTTACAAAACCTAGCGAGCATAGAAGATTCAAATCATTTAAACATAGTGCACCAAAATATAGAAAGCTTATCTGGAAAAGACTCAGAAATTGAACTATTTGTACAAGAAATGAATATTCAGGTTTTATGTGTAACTGAGCACTGGCTCAAAAAGTATGTACTTATTTTGCACATAGATAATTGTAGCCTTATTAGTTCGTTCTCAAGGGAGAACGCCATCCGTGGCGGGTCACTAATATTAATTAATAATAACTTAAAATGTAAAGAGCGAAAAGATGTTGTATCTCTCTCTGTCGAGCGAACTATTGAGATATCATGTGCAGAGCTGGACGATTACATTATTGTTTGTGTTTATAGACCCCCAAGTGGTAATTTTACATTGTTTGAGTCCTTGGAAGAATTACTCAGGAAAATATTTACTAATAAAAAGAAGGTAGTTGTATGTGGAGATTTCAATGTCGATATCATAGATGAAGAAAAAACCTATCGGGTTAGGTTTCTAAGTCTTTTTAAATCTTTTAATTTAAAGCCTGTATTTGCTGAACCGACTAGAATTACTGCTACAACAGCTACTTGCTTGGATAATGTTTTCTGTAACTGTGTTGTAATTAAAAAATCGTAAATTTTGTAAAATCTGATCACTGCGGTCAGTCAGTCACGTTTGAACACCGTTTTGTGCCGTCTAAAAGTGTTATTCAATATAGACCAGTCACTGATACTCGCAAAGAAAAATTTAAAACTAACTTAAGTGATAAAATACCGCTATTACCATTTGTTGATGACAATGTTAATAACTTATATGAAGAATTGTTTGAACTAATCAAAAACGAATTTGACAAAAACTTTCCTAAAAAGAAATTAGTCATAAACAATTTCAAACCGAAATTCAGTGACTGGGCTACTGCTGGTATATATATCAGTAGGAGGAAAATGTTTGAACTATATAATCAAAAAGTGTATAGGAATAATGACCTAATATTTGTAGAATATGTTAAAAAAGGTAGAAATACAACAGATGCTGGGGTGGCACTTGTCAAACACATTTTGGATGCGTATGAAGATAAGCATGATGCGATAGGTGTGTTCTGTGATTTATCGAAGGCGATTGATTGTGTCGATCACCAAACACTTATTATGAAGCTAAAACATTACGGTGTATCTAATAACGCATCAAAATTGTTAAATTCTTACCTCTCAGGCAGATTACAAACAGTAAACGTTAATGGTACTAACTCTTCTGGCGCCCCGCTTCAAATGGGAGTGCCCCAGGGCTCAATATTGGGACCGTTGCTATTTTTGATCTATATTACCGATCTCCCTTTCTATTGTAAAGACTCCTGTGAGATAGTTCTGTTTGCTGATGATACTTCTTTAATCTTCAAATTAAAAAGAGGCGAACAGGTATTTGACGATGTAAGCGGAGCTCTATCTAAGGTATTAAATTGGTTCACAAGTAACAACTTACTTCTTAATACAAAAAAAAACAAATGTATTAAATTTACTATGCCTAACGTGAAACAAGCTAACACAGTAATTTTACTAAATGGTGAAAAACTTGATCTATCAAACTCCACTGTTTTTCTGGGCATTACATTGGATTCGAAGTTGCAATTGGGACCACATGTTGACACTCTGGCTGGGAGACTTGCTTCAGCTGCCTTTGCGGTTAGAAAAATTAGACATCTAACTGACGTTGTAACGGCAAGGCTGGTGTATTTCAGTTACTTTCATAGTATTATGTCTTATGGTCTTCTCTTGTGGGCTTCTGCTGCGGACATCGATACCATCTTTATTTTACAGAAAAGAGCTATTCGTGCTATATACAAACTTAGTCCGCGTGAATCCCTGAGAGATTTCTTTAAAGAAATTAACATACTCACTGTGGCCTCTCAATACATATTTGATAATATCATGTACGTACGTAAAAATTTAGATCTTTTTATAAAGAAAAGTGATATTCATTCATATAACACCAGAAACAAAAACAAACTTGTAGTCCCAAACTTTAGATTGGCCAAAACAAGTAATTCATTCTTGGGAAATTGTATTAAATTTTTCAATAATATACCTCACAATGTTACCAAACTTCCTATTAATAAATTTAAGTCACATGTCAAAACTACACTGATGTCTAAGGGGTATTATAAAATTCAAGACTATCTTGATGACAAGAATGTATGGTCAGTCCAGCCTGCACTAAACTGATGTACCTACCTGTTTATTTTGATTTATATTTTTTGTGTGGCAGCTAGTGGTGACTGAGTTTGTTCCGGCGTTTCTTCTCAGCACTTGCCAGATTGTCTGTGTCTTGTCTCGAAGCGCTAGTAGGGCCCAAAAAATAAGGAGACATGTTCTGGCCCCCTAGGGGCCTATAATGTTGTTATTGACGTTCATAAGTGGCAATTTTGTCCTGAATTGAATAAATGATTTTTGACTTTGACTTTGACTTTACGACAAAGAAGCTCGAAACTAGAGACCGTGATGGAAACAACATATATGGCCGACGGGACGACAATTGTCATAAAACAAGCCGTACCCGTAACAATGTGCATAAAAGGAGTTATAATAACCCATCGTATGTTATACCATCCACATATTACAAAAACCCTAATAGGAATGGACATTTTGAATAGGATGGGAGCGAAGATAGTATGGCCAGAAAGCAAGAACACCGCTAAAACCACCACAAAAATTACCCACGTACTGAAACGATTAACACAAAAACAAGACGAAATACCGCACAAAAGTACCCGAATAATACCGAACCCGAATTACCCGATTTATCAACAACCGACAAGCCAACAATCCCGTCCGAAAAAGCCTACACTCAATAGTACTCATTTAATTACCAGAACGAAAAGAAACGGTTAAATAAACCACACAGCTTATCAACATTAATCACAAAGGCAAATAAGAATCGTGGAAACCACATGTGGAAATAGTGGTGAGTAGGCTAAGTAGTTTTTTGTATGCACTACGGGAACTCAGAAAAAGTACAAATGAGGAGTGCGCTCTCACTGCGTATCACAGCCACGCTGCCGCCTGGATACGTTACGGAATCATATTCTGGGGTAACTCGACCGATGCATCCGCGGTATCTATTTTGCAAAAGCGATGTCTCAGAATTATAACGTTTACAGCACCACGAGAGTCATGTAGAATCATATTTACACAATACAAACTACTTACGGTCACTTGCATATATATATTTGAATTGTGTCGTTTTATAAGAAAACATAGTAATTATTTCCAGCACTTTAATGACACGACGAGCCGTTATGCCTCGCGTCGAGCAAATGATTTAGTTTTACCCGCCGCCCGACTTGCGCTTTTTAAAAACGGTCCGTTCTATATGGCTGTCAAAGTATACAATCATTTGCCCAACTTGCTCAAAGCCCTTCAAGGTACTAAATTTGATAAAGAGTTAAAAAATATATTACTTGCCAAGGCATATTATGATTTGAATGAATATTTCAGGGACAAATTTTAAATATCATAATTTCTTGACATCTTTGACATAATTGGCGGCGGCCGCAGCTACTGGCGGTGCCGCGCGCGCGCACCAACCTACTGAAGGAAGCGCCGTTCACTCGCGCCACAAGACTCCTTAATCGACTTTCGGATCAAGTGGATCTATTTGGTTGTTCTCTGAGTGAGTTCACAAGGGCTGCGCTGTTTGTAATTTGTTATTTATAGGTTTAGGATAATAATAAAATTTGTGTTTGTACTATCGCATTAGGCACTATAGCCTGTAATGGTAGCTATAAGTTTGGATTGAAATAAAAAAAATAAAAAAATAAAATAAAAATTTTACTGTTAATGTTATTTTTCCCTACAATATAATGATAAACTGACTATGTATAAATTTGAATTTTTATTTGTAATTTAATTTTAAAATCTAAATTTTGACTTTTTTTATGAATGACCAATTTATGAATCTAATATTGTATGAATGTAATATAATGATATGTAAATGTAATTATAAATTTAATTTGTTTAAATGATTTTAATTCACGAATGCCTTATGAAGGTTGTAATGTTACAATTGACCATCTATAATGTACATTATGAAGTGATTAAATGAATATGAATATGAATACTGAGATAACTAGAAACCAGTTTTCACCGAAGCACTCGACTACTACAGCGTATCATAAAAATTGCTTCCGAAACCGGACATTGTCGTCTGGTTCGACCGACAGTGTTACGCCGAAGAGACCCGCTAGGCATAGGCATGACATTGTCTCAATGAGAGCGATCGCCCTAAGCTCAATACAACCGCCACCGAACCAAGTAATTACGGAAAAACGAGATACTTGCGCGAGTCAAGTCGGCACAACGCCATCTAGCGGTGCGCGACCAAACGTATCACGGAATGCGGTACGACGACGCGACGGGTCGTTTCAACCAATTCCAACCGCATGAAGACTGAACTGAGTCAGCGTATTTTATTTATGTTAATTTTAAAATTATGCTTTCCGTAGCTGTAAACCGCATTATATTATGTATTATTGTTATTTATATCATGTTTTCACAAGTAATAACCCCAATTTGTTAGAAATCAGTTTAACCGACCTCTAAAAATGAGGTGAATGAATGCTTCCCGTAAATACAAAACCGTAGCACGTAAGAGTATTTGTTATAAATTGTTAGCAACCGCAGTCTGCCAATAATCCGTTTGACCGACCTCGAAAAAAGAGGTGTGTGCAAAGTTTGTAATTAATTCATAGACCGTAATTCAAAAATTAATTGAAATTGTTTTAACCGTTAAACCAGATCAGAAAATTAATAAATAACTATTACAACCGACTTAAAAAAGAGGTGTTTGTAAGCTTTGTAATAAAGTCATAAACCGTCGTTAAAAATTAAGTAGAATCGTTTGAACTTGGTAACCAGATCTGTAAATGTATTAAATCCAGACCCATTGTTAGCCGTTTTGATAATAGTAAAGTCATGTTTGTGAAGAAATAATATAGGTACAAGACAATTAAAATAAGTCTATATTATTCAGGATTGTTAGAATCAAACAATTGTTTTAATTAACAAAGTTTAAGAAACCAAACCGAAATATATTTACCAGCAATAAAGGAATTATCGTTAATTAAACCCAGAAGCTAGGTTTGATTTAAGTGTTTTACCGTACAGATTATACACCGGATCTTGTGATTTTTACAGGTAAAAATCTCCAAAAGCGGGGAGGAAGTGTAACGAGGATCCAGCGGCGAGACATCCCTAACACGCGAACCGATATTTGACAACCCTACGCGCCCGCAAGCGCTCGCGCACCACTATATAAGGTGTGGTGGGAGGCAGCTCCGGGACTAGCCTATAGAGGCGCCCTTGAGGCCAGAGTCCGACTCACCCCCAGATCGGGCCCGCTAGAAAGGAGCCCGACAGCGGTCCGGCCTGTTTCGGCAGTTCCGGTCCCGTCGGCGCCACCACTAGCGGATTCGCCGCTTGGTAGGGTGCCTTTTGCACTCCACATTGGCCCGATCACGCCTGCTAGTATGGGGCTCGACACGTACGAGTCTGAGGCTTCGCTGCGCGAAGCCTCACACTCGTCCGGGTCGGGCGACCGCTAGCGGGGCGGACCTAGGCTGTGCGCCTTCAGCGCACGCCACAACTGCCCGGGTTAAGCTGAAGAATGCCTTCCTCAAAGGCACTCAGCGATAGGTCCAAAAAAAAAAAAAAAAAACTCCGGGACAGTCGTCCGAGTTCTACGGCCCTGGCAAGACGTCTCCGCGCTCGCACGTCACCCATTGCCATTGCCTTGGCACAGTGGAACTCTGACGATTTGTTGACCCGTGCTCCCTACTAACTTAGTTAAGTTACCCGATCCACCTCCTGATCCGAAGGTTTAGCAGTGCTAGCGGGACATCGTGGTACCGTATGACGGCAAACCTTCATCCCCAAACCTTGACCGCGCTCCTGCGGTGAACCCATCCCCGGCCCGGATGCTCTTGCGGCTTAGTGTCGCATACGACTCCGCATGCCAGCCTTCATTTCCCGTAGTGAGAACGTAGATATAAACTAACCAAACACCCGCCACGCTCCGCATCGATATACCGCGTAGGACGTGATCTCGTAACCGCTCCAGAATCCGTCCCGTAGGGAACCGCGCAGATCCTCGTCGCCCTATCTCGCCGTCCAGCCGTGACGGCAGTCAGACAGTAGTCATAGCCTAGGCTTAGTTTAAGTGTTAGGAGTGCATTAGTCTTAAGTAACTATTGTGGAACTACAAAATATATAGTGTGAAAACGTCACGTTGGTTTCTCTGGTCAATCCCTGGTAGGTTACCCCAAATTAGGTACACATCCCCTCACCGCACGCACGGCAGGCTGGGGCCAGTTCATATGCTGACGAGGAACTCAGGCTGAGCTAGCTGAAAGGGTTCTTCGTCACAAAACTAAAATATTTTTTTACTTTTTTAGACTTTCTAATTGTATGAGGCTGAGGATGCGTATGGCCGGTGCTTTGTTGTGCTGCCGTACATAAATTTTTGCGTTTTGCGTCCAGACATTCTGAAACCCCAGCTCGCGGCATTTCGTTCTTGTAGCCTTTAATAAGGACTTATTTTTGGGTGTTAAATGCTCGTTAATATATACGAGCTTACTGTCGCCAGGAACTTCAATCTCGGTCGACGTCAAGCCGCGCTTCTTACGTGCCGCGCTTAGAAAGCTGTCTCTGAGCTGTATCGACTTAAACCTGATGATCACGGTTTTTGGTAGTCCGTTGTTCTTAATCCTGGATGGTAGTCTCGTTGTGTAGTCGACATCATCTCTGGTCAGCGGCACTCCGAGCTTGGTAGCAATCTTACATGTTATGGACACTAGGTCCTCAGTCCGATGCTCGGGTAATCCAAAAATTTCGAGGTTGTTTAACCGCGCACGCTGCTCAACATCGTTAACGGTTTGGTCGAGAAGTTCCAGATCTGATAGCTTAGATTTAAGTGACATGTTCTCAATTTCCATTGCAGTTAGTGTCGCTTGAATGTTTGAGAGTTTTTCATGAAAACCGCTGACAGACTGATTGCATGTGTCCTGATCCCTTCTAAAGTTATCGAGTGATGTTTCCATGCTAAGCAGCCTATTGTTAAATGCATCATGCTGTTGCCGAAGCTGCTGCACTGATTCCTCAAAAGCGTTTATTTTATTAGCCAATTCCTCCAATATATCCTTCTTAATGGATTCTAATAATATCAGCTGTATACCTACTTTTAGGAATTAAGTATGGGTTTTTTTTTATAGCTTTATAAGAGCTCAACCTTTATGAAAATATAACGTCATTATAATAAATCAAACGTTATGCGTACAAAAAATACAATTCGCACACGCAGCAAAAATGAACTTAAATTTAGAAATCATATTTAGTATTTTTCTTTCATACCATACCAAAATGTTTTTTATTGAGGTGGAAATATCAATAAATTATCTGCTACGTAGATAATCCCATAATGATGTAAGTACTCATAAGACTGAGTATTTTTATTTACTTTAAAACATATGTACAGAAAATCAACTGACTTTAATTACATGTATGTAAAAGTAAACTTAAAACATACTTTTTCATAAAACTAAACCGTTTCCATAAGGCAAGGATGCAAGGATGTTGGTTAGGAACCATTTTAAAGCATTTATTGGTACACTATTAGTTCTACCAGTCAACCTATGAATGGTTAATTTAAAAAATTGCATATAGCTCCTTGACTAAAAGATCTTGTTACGTCGATGCATATTGTTTGGTCCAAGTAATAAGACTTCAAGAAGTTGTGTCAGTAAAAAAAAAGTAATCATTATTATTGTGATTGAAGTAGCTTGTAATAAATCTTGAACTTAAAAATATAAATGACTCAAACAGTGTTTAAAAATATGTATATCGTTAACGTTTTAACATATTTTAAAAATTACATTTTCATTAATTATTATGGTTTAAAACGTGTTAGAATTAATTCGATATTCTGTTTAGTGTGGTTTTTAAAGCAATATTTATAGATCTAAAAACATATTATAAACTTACTACGAATTGCAACAGCTATCATTTGTTTAATTTGGTAATCGCTATTTGTGCAGTGTAAATCGCTTCAGCTTATGCGTTTGGACAACACCTATGCTGAAAATAAAAATCTTGACTTTACCTTTAGTCAGTTAGTTAATTTATTCAGTTAGATAGTTCGAGTTGGACGGAACATAACGTGGTGAGATATCAATTTATTCACAATTATTTTTTTTGGTTTTTGTATTCACGGATGTAACCTAACAGTAAGCTGTCATTGGTATAACATTTTAACTATGTTGGATGGAGAGTCATGAGCCAACCTGGTACAGAAAATTACATGAGTGTAATATCTGTGTGTCTCTCGAGGCAATCTGCTCATCCACATGGTTTCAAGGTTTACCTATGATGCTACCGCTGTATAAGAGCATGAGTCCAAGTGGCCTGTGGATACGAACCAGTAAGAATTTGTGAATTATTGGTTCTATTATCGCACGTCATTCAAGTAAAACACTCAACCGATTCATACATTTTCAATCATAATATACGTATTCATGGATGTAACCTAACAGTAAGCTGTCATTGGTATAACATTTTAACTATGTTCGATGGAGAGTCATGAGCCAACCTGATACATATAAATACATGAGCGTAATATCTGTGTGTCTCTCGAGGCAATCTGCTCATCCACATGGTTTCCAGGTTTACCTATGGTGCTACCGCTGTATAAGGGCATGAGTCCAAGTGGTCCGTGGATACGTGCTTTTGAGGAAAGTATGAATCGTGATTAGGTAATTAGACTCGAACTATCTAAAAACCTACATAGGTACTTAGTTTGAAAAATCTTAGCGTTAGAAATTTTTACATGGCGTAGTGATCGTGAAATCTTGGGTAAGTTATTGCATACTTTTATATGATTTTATTTTGAATCAAATCCAGTTGATCCGAGATTGGCATACAGTAAAAATTAATCACAAAATGTTATTGAAAACTCTGTCCCACTGGCGAGTGAGGGAGAACGGAGTTCGATCGAACGAGCAACAGTGGGACAGAGTTCTCAATAACATACTACTGTGGCCCGCATAGAATCGAGGATGGTACGATTGTACGTCTCAACTTGACCGTTCGATCTAGGGCTAGCTACGGCATTCAGAATATGTCTAATGCCTTTTTCAGTACAAAAAGCCTTAAAACTGTGTGCTGTGAATCAGCTACCTTGGTCACTAACAAGACGTTCAGGATTCTTAAACGTACAGAAAATTTCATCGAGTACCCTAATAGTATTATTTGTTCCGTACCAATATCCGGAATCCATCTTGAGTCAAGCCCCTGTCTTTTTTGGTCCTAGAAACTTCCTCCCTTCGACTTCCGGCGCCTATCGCACGATTTTGGTGATGGCGGCGGCCGGAGTATGGCTCGGCTTTTTTATCATTATAGCGTCGTTTTTCGTAGTGGTAGCACGTCTTAGCAATACCTTTGATATTATTTAAAATAAAGCATTATTTTATTTTAAATTAAATAAAATAAGTGAATCCTCCCTTTATTATGGAAAACGAAAATATTGAAAATGTGCAACCAAGTGACAATTCTGATGAGCGTTTGTAGCGAAGAAGAAGTCGTTCTCCAAGTACTAGCAGTTCATTATCATCGGAAGAATTAAGTCCGGAAAGAAGACCGAAACGATCTAGAAAGGAAAGCGTGAGTGATATAAAATATGAATTTCTGTCGTAGCCTTTTTGACTAATTTAATTACTCAAAAACAATTAGAGCCGCAAGCATGTGTGGCACCGGCAATCCAAGAAATTGGTGAACTCGTCAGCTGTCCAAATGGCGACCTGGGCCTACGCCCACCGCCTGACACAGTTGTTACGGATAGCCAGCAATTAAAACTATCTGAGTTGTCGACTTCGCTGAAGGATCCGCCTTTCCCCAAAGCTAACGAGACTCATGTAGCTAAATTATCTCAGTTACAAAGATTTAAATGCAATGATTGGTATGCGATTCGTTTTTCTGATGCACAGAAAAAATATCTAGCTAGCCCGGGTTTTACAGAATTGAACATTAATGATGAATTAAGACGTTTCAAAGAGTCTGGTGGCAATGAAGATCGTTTGTACTTATTGGAAAGAACCTACGCTGCATTATCGAACGCTATTCTGACCCGGAAAGACGAATTGCTGTTAGCATTACAAAACCTAGTAGATTGGTCTAATGATAAAAATACCACGCTCACGCCCAAGTCTCTTTTTGATAAAATTGAGCAATTATTTGGTAAAGATTGTAATTATACTGAAGTAACTGATGATATTTTACAAATATGTTGCGGCAGGAGGGCCGACTGTATCCACATGCGTAGGGAGTGTATTTTAAAGCAAATTCCAGAGGAATATCATTGCGGAGCCTTACAAAAAAATCCACCAAGTAAAGAAATTTTTTTGAAGGTATGTTGCTAATAAGCAACATACCTTCAAAAAATTGGGGGGGCCGAAAAACTAACACCTTCATTACAGGCTATGCACCATGCGGGAGCAGTTTCAAGCCAAAATCGTTGCAACGATCGAACGCCGAGACCCTCTACGAGCAAACAAACTAGCGGCAACTTTTTTCGAGGGAACTCGTCAGGCTCCAAGGGAAAAAATAAAGGTCATACGAAGTCTGCCGACAACAGGGCATCTAACAAAAAGAACAAGCGAGTCTTCAAGGGTAAGAAACCAAGATCTAACTCCCCTACCAGACATAATCGTGCATGACTCCAAAAGCTTTCAAATTCAAATCATTTATTTCAAGCGACACATGGCTCATAATAATAATCCAGACAAAACAAAACAAGAAGCAATAATGAAATAAATTAAATCAAAATCAAATAAATTAAATTAAAATCAAAATCAAATCAAGTAAAATGTATATAAAAATCATGTAGATTAATATAAAATAAGTAAGTAATAAATAAGTTACAAGTTCAGATGCAGGCAACACACACAGACAATTAAAAGCTCCTCACAAACGGCACCGCTGGAATATGTCTATTACAGCAATGCCGCACGTAAGGGCAGTCAAGTCTATTCGCAATCATCGCCAGGACTGCGTTAGAGCTGGCCCGAACCCTGCACCAGAGAAGCGCTCCGCCTGCGCATTGTAGTGTGGAAACAGGCGACACGCGCATCTGCGAACATGCCCGAGGCGCTGCAGAAACGAGGCAGCCCCACCACAATCCTAAACGCGTTATTATAGAGAACGCGAGAGTCGCTATAGCTCTTCTGTGTATATCGAGCCCACAGACTGCAGGTGTAGAGCGAGGTGCAATAGGCTCTGAATAGTGCAATTTTTACGTCCTTGAGCACCTAGCAAATCTGCGGGCTATCATATTGGCTCGTATCGACAACGACCTCCACTCTCTCTCAATGTCCTCATGGTCCTGTAGGTCAGGCGTTAGAATATGTCCTAAATACTTATACCTATTTACTTTTTCCAGGCAAGTCCCATCCAGTATGACAGGTGGTACGTTTCGAGGACTTTCTGCGCTCGCCCCAAACACCATGTATTGGCTCTTAGAAACGTTATACTTCAATCCATGACCACGGGCGTACTCTTCACATATATTTCGCAGTTTCCTCAGACCACAAACTGACGCACTTAGCAGCACCATGTCGTCAGCATAACTGATATTATTGACGGGCACTCCATCAATGTGACAGCCGACATGCCGACATGGCTTTCGGGGTGGTTGTCTGCGGCAATATTTACATATTTGGAAAGAACTGGGAGCTCCCGATCATACTCGTATATGCAAACTACTGAGAGGTGTTCGTATCCCGTTCGAAATGAAGCCACCCCTGATAATGCCCAATCAATTAATCATCAAAGTGTTCGAAACAAAAAGAAGTCATCACATGTCTCAACAAATAAATCAAACGTTAGACACACATATACTAGAGAGGGCACAGATGAATCCCAGTTACCTGTCAAAGTTTTTTCTTGTGCCGAAAATCGACGGTTCATTCCGTCCTATTTTTAATCTGAAACAATTCGTCAAACTGAAAAAGTTTCAACTATTCAGTCATTTTCGCGTGCCGAGTTTCTTACAGAGCGAAGATTGGATGGTGAAGGTAGATCTCAGCCAAGCATACTTTCATCTACCTATAGCCGATCAGCATCGAAGGTTCCTGAGACTGAGTTACAACGGCGAGCTGCTCCAGATGACCTGCCTTCCGTTTGGCCTGTCATCAGCACCGAGAACCTTCACCTCCGCGACGAATTGGATCGCAGAATACATGAGAAGTTACAATATCAGGCGTGTGGTTTATTTGGACGATTTCTTGCTGGTCAATCAGTCTCGCCATATTCTACACGAGCACATCGTTTTTATGGTGAACCTGATGCGACGTCTCGGATGGACGATCAACGTAGACAAATCTGTACTGGTTCCGACTCAACGCCTGGAATTCCTGGGAGTTACATGGGACACCAAACTCAACACGAAGTCCCTGTCGGAACCGAAGCGCCTAACGCTACGCATGGCCCTTCAGAGTCAGATGTCCAGGGGCAGCTGGTCTCTCCGACAAGCCCAGTCACTTCTGGGGAGACTAAGCTTTGCCTCATTTGTCGTACGCAGAGGGAGATTACACTGTGGGACTATACAGTACTACAGCCGACAGCTCCCCGAAGCGCACCCCTACATGCGAGTAAGTGTACCAGAAGCTGTTCTTATCAAGATGAGGTGGTGGATGAAAGCCACACGGGATTCGTCACCGATACATACAGCCCCGATATCTCACCTGCTAACCACGGACGCGTCCGACTACGGCTGGGCAGCTCAACTGGGAGATGTAAACATGTCAGGTCAGTGGACGAAATGACAACTCGCATGGCATATCAACCTCAAAGAGCTCTATGCAGTTTTCGCAGCGATACAACGGAGCGAGTCACTACAGAATTCTCACATATTGTTACAAACAGAAAACCGTACAGTGGTGGCGTACGTCAACAAAGAAGGCGGAACCAGATCGAAAAAGCTTTTAGACCTTACTCGGCAACTGTTGGCGACAGTAATGGACCGGCTCAATATACATCTGACGGCAAAGTACTTCCCGGGGAAATTCAACTGCGAAGTGGACGCATTATCCCGGGGCCGGACCGGCCCGGAATGGACCTTAACCGAGGAAGCCACGAATGTGATATTCCAGATGTGGGGAACGCCAGAGGTGGACCTGTTCGCATCGAAGACGGCTCACGTGGTCCAGAGGTATGTATTGAACGACAGACACGCAGGATGACAAAGCGATTTTTCACAACGCCTTCCTGGAGCAGTGGGATTACAACCTGGCGTGGCTGTTCCCTCCGCCGAATTTGATTCCCCAGGTTCTGTCGTATCTCAACACGGCGAAAGGTCTGTATATTTTGATCGCTCCGAAGTGGAACATGGTCTTTTGGGGAGCGGACCTTCGAACCCGCGCCATTCGGGGACCATACCGCATACCGAACCTGGCACGAGTACTCATCGACACGAGAACCGAGATGCATCCGCCCCAAATCCACGAAATATATTTGGAGGCATGGCTGGTATCGGGTGGTTTGATGAGATAAAAGGTTGGTCGCAAGAAGTAACATCCCTTTTAATGTCGAGCTGGCGGAAATCGACTTTGAATACCTATAGACCGGCGTGGAATAAATGGAAAGCCTGGTGCGGCGTAAACTCTATCTCCTACAGCAACCCTACCCCGGAGCAAGTCGCTCGTCATCTGGCACACTTGTATAACAAGGAAGGTTTGGCTTATCGGACAATTTTGGTTCACAAATCTGTGATAGCGACATTTATCGTCAAGCATATTCTTAAAGCTGTTTCAGTGGCAAAAGAGAAGAAAACCAAACCACCTATCTGGAATGTGAAGGAGCTGTTAAGACATTTGGAAAGTAGTGCACCAGATTCCAGTAATATATATCAAGTATCCCGCCGTACTGCGATTTTACTACTATTAGCGTCGGGACGCAGGGTACACGACCTTACCCTACTGGGGATCGATCCAGAATCTTGTGTGGACGAGGGCGATTCGATACTTCTGTGGCCTAGGTTCGCATCGAAGACCGACAGCTGTAGTTACAGGCAATCAGGATGGAAGCTCCGAAAGCACCCAAACCAAAACCTTGACTGTGTGCATTGGATTCGAAAGTTGATTCAAATATCAGAAGACCGCCGGAAACAAGGTAACAATAAAGAACTCTTTATTACTGCGAGGGGAGACCTAAAACCCGCATCTAGAACAGTTCTCGGCAGCTGGATTAAGTCCGTGCTGCGGGACGCTGGCGTGGAGGCGCCGCCGGGCTCTGTGCGCTCCGCGGTAGCGTCTCTAAATTGGCTAGAACATTTTCCAGTTGATTAAATTCTCGCAACTGGTAACTGGAGACAAGAGCATACATTTAAAACTTATTATCAAAAAGAAATAATCAATTTAGCACCTGATCCTGATTTATGCAATTCGGTTTCTCTATCTAATTTCTTTGAACCGGTGCAATAATCGATGTTACAAATAAGTAACTAAAAGTAGAATACATTTTACTTGATTATTTTATGTGATTTATGATTTATTATTCTGTAGCATAACTTATTATGAATATAAAGATTTAATTTACCTATAACCTGTATTTAATTTTCATAACACATTATAGCATCATCGTCTTTTAATACAAGGAGATAACAAACACATCACTCAAGATGGATTCCGGATATTGGTACGGAACAAATAATATAGAGTTTTAACTAACAATAAAACTTACCTATTATTTTTCCAACAATATCCGGAATCCAGGTAATGGCTACCTGGTATATCGTGAGTAAGTATAATGATAAAAAAGCCGAGCCATACTCCGGCCGCCGCCATCACCCCTACCAAAATCGTGCGATAGTGGCGCCGGAAGTCTAAGGGAGGAAGTTGCTAGGACTAAAAAACACAAAAAAGGGACTTGACTCGAGATGGATTCCGGATATTGTTGGAAAAATAATAGGTAAGTTTTATTGTTAGTTAAAACTCTCTATTGTTAGTGTTTGTAAATGTCGTTGAGCCGCGCCGCGACTGGTTGAGCCGCGCCGCGACTGGTTGAGCCGCGCCGCGACTTGTCGAGGTGACCGTGTATTTGGTTCGCTCCGTAAACTATTTTCGAATTTGAGTGTTAAACCGCTAGCAATATCAGTGCAAATAGTATCAATTTAAAGAGGGCATTACATACTGGACAGTGTCGAAAACCGCATCGAAATCAGAGCATGCGTTCTCTCGTATTATCAAGTATTATTTTAAAATAAATAACAATGAACTCGGATCGTGACCTACCTCAACGTCATCATCTACAAGCTGCACTTGCCGAGGTCACTGACCGCTGCAGCCGAAAGAAGTCGAAGAGGCGCCGATCATTGACCCGAGCGTGCTACGAGAGTGCCGCGAAGCGCCTACGTAAATAACTACTGTGCGACTACGAGGCTACGATACTGCTACAAACCTCTCGTACGTCCCGCCTTCTAACTGACGTCAGGTGGTGCTACGGATTCGGCTACGAACTTTAAAGGCGATTACATTTGAGTTAACTGAGCAACATAATGGCAACAACTTGCAATGGATGTGCTAAGTCTATACTTGATCTACAGTATATGGAATGTGTAACTTGTAAAAAATTATATCATGTCCCATGTCTTGGCATGAAGAAAGGCAGGCAACCTTCACACTCCCGTACGAAGCACCCCTGGGATGCCCCTAAATAACACATATACCACCAGTGGCGCCAGCCCTTGTCCCTTGAAGGCCAATAAGTCATATGATTT
Source organism: Anania hortulata (assembly GCA_963576865.1). Classification (NCBI taxonomy): domain Eukaryota; kingdom Metazoa; phylum Arthropoda; class Insecta; order Lepidoptera; family Crambidae; genus Anania; species Anania hortulata. The sequence goes on along the minus strand of OY756402.1, from coordinate 18,636,832 downwards.
TGAAAACGTGACGATGGTACGAGGTGGGCTTCGAGGAGGCCAGAAGACCGGGTCTGGGGCTGTAAATGTGGGCATTGAAACGCCTTGCGATGATGGATCGCCCACTGTGGGGAATACGACTGAGGCCTTGCATCTTTCATTAGAAGCTTGCCTCAGCAAGCTGTTAACTGAGAAATTAAATATTCTGAAGGAAGATATCTATAAAAAGATCAACAAAGAGTTTGCAACTAACGAAAACCGGCTCACTAGTCTTGAGAAAGTGATCTAGAAAACCCTTAACCCCCAGCATTCTACGAGTGTGGTTGGCTTGGAAACCAAACTTCAGTCTGGTACGACACTGGAATCTCGAGGCACACCGAAAATTCCTACAAAATACTCGCAAATTATAAAGAGACGGAAACAAACATCTACAGCCAATAACTGTACTGCGTCATCCCGGACTTATTATAATAATAATAAAGCTATGGACACATCAAAGGATGTCAGGACGTCTGTCTGTAAGGACTCCCCTATAGATACTCCTGGTACTTCCACCGCGACTTCTAATAATAATCAAAACGACAACGATGCGAAAAATGACAAAGACGATTGGATTGAAATAAAGCGAGTGAAAGGAAGAACATCAGTACCTGGGGTCCTCCGTGGAACTGCGGCGCCCGGTGCTACAGCGTTGTGTGCTTCTGAGAGATGGCGGCATCTACATTACTATTTTATGTACAGGAGGGTACCACAGTTGAACAGGTACGTGCTCATCTCAGTTCTTTATGTGGCAGTGACGTGTGCACGGTGGAGGAACTGAAATCGCGAGGGCGATATTCTTCCTTCAAGCTGGGCGTTCCTTCGAAATTTGCTGAAGTTGTCATGTCCTCTGCCAGCTGGGCACAAGACATCTGTGTCAAGCCTTGGCGCCAGAACTTTCGTAACAAAGATAGGAGATCGCAATAATGAACCACGACTTAAAACAGTGTCACTCTATTACCAAAATGTGCGAGGTCTGCGATCAAAGACGAGCTTCTTTTATAATAATGTAGCTCAAGGTAACTTTGATATTATTGCTCTAACGGAGACATTTTTGAAGAGCTCCGTGTGTGACGGTGAAATTTTTCCTCTTGGCTACACGGTGGTTTGTAAAGACCGTATCGGTGACGTTGGATGGGGGGGTTAGTCAGGGTAGTACTCTCGGACCAACACTATTCCTAATTTTCATTAATGACCTACCAGATAAAGTGGGTACTGCCAAATGTCTACTTTTTGCAGACGACCTAAAACTTAGTTTAAGTATTAAAGTTGAAGATGATACTAAAACTCTGCAAAGAGACATTGACGCCATAGCTAAATGGAGTATAGATAACCGTCTTCCTTTTAATATAGATAAATGTAAAATTATGACATTTACCAGTAAACGTGACCCTATCTTTGTAGCTTATAAGTTATCGGACGCCTCAATGAGTAGAGTAAGTGATATACGAGATCTAGGTTTAATAATGGACACAAAATTGGACTTTCATAATCACATGACTTTAATAAGTAAAAATGCTAGCAAGACTTTGGGCTTCATTATAAGAATTGCAGCCGATTTCAATAATAAACGGGTTGCTAAAATATTATACAATGCTTATGTTCGTAGCAAACTCGAATACGGCGCGGCGCATTGATTTGGAATTCAAACGAAGAAAAATATGTTATTTTGGTAGAAAGAATTCAACGCAAATTTGCCCGGTGGTTATACAGGAGATGCTATAGCTACTATCCATATCTATATCCCTCGTTATTTGTGTTAGGAATGGTGGATTTGGAAACTCTCAAATTTAGGCAAATGATGGCAGTTGTTATACACTATCTGTCCATTATTAGGAATAGACTAGATTGTCGCACAGTATTGGAAAGAGTTAGACTGCTGGTACCTAGGTATTTGCAGCGCGACGAGTGGGGTACGGTAGCACCGCGACGCAGGCCGCGCCTGCTGGACCGGCCCAGAGCCCGCACTAAGCGCGCTGCACTGGCACCGACTAACCACGCATTAGGTCTGATAGGTGATATACTCGCTCGGCACGATGATATTGACTTGTATAATGACAGCTGGGGGGGTTTAATTAATAAATTCCGTACAATTTTGGATAATAAAGTGATCTGTAATAATTGGACTGTATAATAATATCAGTAGTATGGAATTGTACCTTCTATATCATCTTCCGCTCGCCCGAGCGTCGTCGGGCGAACTCCAGAGGATATAGAAGCGTCCAATTCCATACTACAATCAACATTCAACAGCATAAGGTGACCTTACGTTATGAAGATGTTTGATACTCATTAGATATCGACACATACTGGTATCAAGTATCACTCACCACTTCAAGTATCAGAACAAAGTTGTAAAACCTTATTATATTTTTTAATCGGTTAACACAAATTATTTATCATTATAATAGGTTGTTTGAAGTTATTGTGTCAACAATGCACCGGGTGGGTTTCGCAATATGAGAGCGTTACTAACGTCATAATCTGTACCTACGCGTGCCAATTGATCAATGAATAATTACTATCGTTAATTAATAGTTATTTGTTATACAAGAGTGCAAAGTTGCTTTTTAACCGCGTGTTCAATTTTGATGACCGAGCAAGCGAAGGATTCTAAAAATTGAATCACGAGCGCAGCGAGTGATTCAAAATTAGAATCCTGAGCGTTAGCGAGGGAATCAAAAGAGCACGAGGTGAAAAATCTTTGCACTCGAGTGCAACACGTAACTTTTCATTCCACCTCAGCGAGGAAATGACTAAATGCAAAAAAAAAAACGTTTACAATCACAAGATAGGTACACTTTTATTTCAGTTTAGGTATTAATTACTACATTATGACAGGTAAGTATTACAGAATAATCTTTAAATTATAACAATACTAAGGTATAATTAAGAAAATTTAAAAGTAACGTTGCTACAGTTATTTAAATTGAGTGTAATATTTTTGTTTGGTACTGTAATATTGGTGTTAGTCACTTGTGTACTGTTTTTCGGTAAACTATCTGTCATACTAAATAGTTGTACCGATTCATCGGATTCCCTTGACGTGAATGTTGGAGAGAGAGGGAGATGGTTAGGTGTTTCATAACGGCTTATTTTTGATGTAGAAGGGCCAGTCCAAGGATCCGATTGAGGCTCTTTCAGTGTAATGGCTCCTACGATGCCTTCACATATTTTAGACTTATTTTGGATGGAATCCTCTATGTATCCCTCTACAACTGCATTGGACTTCCAGCCTCCGTGGCGCTTAAGGGACAGGAGATCAGCTCCGGAATCAGCCAAAAGTGTGGCTGAAGTTCGTCGGAAACAATGACCCGTGTAGAACAGGGGTTCTGGAAGTTCAAGAAATGTTGCTATTTCTCGTGGGATAATGCCAATTTTATTAGTACCCATAGGCTGTCTTACACACTTTCCATTGCGATACTGTAGAAAAAATCGATTGATTGGAGTGTTAGGCGGGCATAAGGCTTGATATTTCTCAACAATCGTTACGTATTCCTTGCGAATGACGAAGTTGCGGTCTCTTTTTGTCTTTGTATTAGGTAAATTAATTAATAGTAAGTCATCTGAATGTTTCTCAATGTTTTTGACATTAAGTTGTGTTAGTTCATTAGTTCGACATGCTCCGTTTATTCCAATAATAAGAACAACCTGTAACGTAAAGAGTATTGTAGTAGATAAATGAATAAAATTGATATGAACGCATAATTATGCCTATCAACATCTACTAAGTATACTATTTTAAATACTTCTCGCGTGATTGTTGAGGAAGAAAGCTCATTTGCGCATTATTAACAGTTTCAGTCAATTCTGTTGGCGTCAAACAATCTTCCTCGTCGCTAGAATCACTCATTTTAGTTTTTTCACTTGTTTTCAAGTTTTTTGTTTTTAATATAAGGTTTAACAATGACGTGAAAAAATGCCGCGTAAAGAACCGCGTACAAAGCAAATTGAAAAAAGAACACCAAGAAGGTTCCGAGTCTGAGTTTTTAACAAATTAAAAAAAAGTTGTATGATATATTCGGCACCATAGAGGTAGCAGTAAATAGGTTTAATGTTTTTTTTAATTCACAAACTTAGTGCACACGATGTTCTAAATTCAATTTACTTTATCCTCTAGAGCAGCGGTTCTCAATCTTTTTTGGTGACGGAACCCTTTTGGATAGCAAAATACTTGATGGAACCCTACAATAAAACAATGGTTTTTAAGTGTATTTTTTATTAATAAGCATAATTAGAGTACCATGTAACAGTTACTTATTACTTACTTACATAACAAGTATAATAATAAATATAACATTGAAAAAGAAAAAAAATCTAACTAATGGGATGTATGAAACTGTTTTTTATTTTTCATCAATTGGTTGATATCAGGTTTCATAGAGGACAGTTGAAGTCTCATATCAGGTTCGGCGTCCAGTCTATTGCGGTATTTTGTTTTCGTGGCTGCATAGGTTGAGAATCCTGTTTCGCACAAATATGTTGTTGGAAACGGGAGAAGAATATTCAAAGCCATTTTGGCAAGCATTGGATATTCATTTCGGATTCTGCACCAAAAATCGTTGAGAGGCGTCGTTTTGAACAGTGACTCCATACTTGTGTCAGATGACATTTCTAAAAGAGATTCATATATCTCGTTTGACATACTTTCGGGCTTTTGTAAGTTGGGTAAAAAAGGATTATGAATCCATGAATTCAGTTTCATTTTTGTATTCTGTTCTTCAGGAAAATACTGCTCAAAAGATGCGCGCATCGAAGTGAGATATTGGACCAATTCTTCAAATACATCATCTTGAAATATTTCTGAGTTGTTATCGCCAAGAAACTCACTGAGTGACGTAAAGCTTTCTATTTCTCTATTTCCAACGCAAATAATCCAAAAATCTAATTTTCTTTTGAAGGCAGTTATTTTGTTACAGGCCTGGAACACTGTTGTCTGTTTACCTTGCAATGATAAATTTAATTCGTTCAGTTTCTGAAAGATATCCGCCATAAAAGACAGTCGGAACAACCAAGTTTTATCATACAAACGGTCTTTCAAATTAAAAGAAGTATCTGAAAGAAACATTTGTAACTCGGCTCTAAGTTCAAATAGCCTTGTTAAAGTTTTACCCCGAGACAGCCATCGCACTTCTGTATGGAGCAGCAGTGTTTTATGTGTGCTGCCATAATCTTCACACAATAATGAGAACAATCGGGATTGTAGTGGTCGTGATTTGATAAAATTAATTATTTTTACCGCTTCATCCATAACTAATTTTAGATTGGACGGCATTTGCTTCATCGCAAGTGCTTGTCTATGCAGGATACAATGGCTGGAACTACAATTAGGCGCTTTATTTTTTATTCGTGACACTACTCCTGCTGTTTTACCCGTCATCGCCTTGGCCCCATCTGTACAAATGTCAATGCAATCGTTCCAACTGAGATTATTTTCCTCAAAAAATATATTTATTTTATTAAAAATTTCCTCTCCGGTAGTGTTTGTGGGTAGAGGTGAACACATAAGCATGTCTTCTTCAAAAGAACTTTCACATGGATATCTCACGATAACCAGCAAGATAGCCAGACCAGCGACATCAGTCGACTCATCCATTTGCAAGACGAATTGTGTTTTTTGTAGACGTGTAACTAGTTCTTGTTTGACGTAGCTTGCTAGATCATGAATTCGCCGTGAAACAGTATCGTTAGATAGCGGCACAGTAGAAAGATGCTTTGCAGATTTTTCATCGAGCATGCATTTTGTTATGTCTAATACACATGGTTTTATTAAATTCTCAGCGATAGTGTGCGCTTCTCCTGCTTGTGCAATGCGATAGCTAACTAAATATGATGCCTCCGTGGCCTTTTCATTGATAGTTTGGGTTACATGCATCATTGTTTTTTGACTTTCCAATAACTGTTCTTTTTTACGTACAAAAAATTCTTTATTCTTGTCTTTAGACTCGGGGTGTACAGTTTCTAAATGTCGGCGCAACTTGGCAGGTGCCATGGAACTATTAGGAAGCAGTTTACTACATAACATGCAGAGAGGTGAGCCGTTGGAATCAACAAATCCAAAACTGATATATGATTCATCATACTTCCTTTTTTTCGCCTTTGAAACCGTGGAACTTGACGTCGTTGCATCATCGTCTGGATCGGTAATTGCTGTATACTCCACGCGGACTGCTTTTGAACATTCGGCTTCGTTGGAAGATGTTGTTGCGACACGTTTAACGCCTTTAAGCCAACGTTCCATTCTTTCAGGATGGTGAGGTTAAAATAATGCACGGTCGTTACTGCGTAGAAGAGTTTAGCACTTTAGTCCAAAGAAGAAATGTACAAAACTGATACAATCAGAAAACAGCAGTAGAACAATACACAATTTTTTTCTAGCAGGTAGGTACTTATCGCTCCGAACGCTAATCGTCGACTGACTAGTGTCAAGGCTTGATCATCGCTTTTATAGTCCTAGCCTCAATCTCGAACATTCTCAAAAATACTCGAGTCGGCGTCTTTGATAAATAAAAAGCCGATATAAAAATAGAAATTCAAAAAATGTGGTGTAAGCAATCTCGACTTTACGTTTTGAAGTTAGAGCCGAAAGTCGCTTGTTCACAATTATAGCGTCTAATTTCAAAGGCGGCTTTTATCAAAGGGATTGCGCGGTCACAAGTAGGTATCGGCGGTGGCGGCATAGTAAAATTGTTCGTGAATCGTGATACGCCGCGACAGAACGGTCGACCAGAGAGAGGTGTTTTGATTTTTTTTTCTAACTTCTTGCGGAACCCCGACAGGGGTATCGCGGAACCCTAGGGTTCCGCGGAACACACTTAGAGTATGGCTGCTCTAGAGAATAAAAACGGCTTTACCACTCAGATATTGAAGATTAAAAATACTCTTTCCGAGATGGTGGGATGAAAAATATGATACTCCGTGACGTACAGCCAGCATCAAAAACATGTTTTCACTTTAGCGTTTCATCAACCTTATTTTATAGTTAAAAGTGTATACATATTTATAAGGCTGACTGTACCACTAGAACAACTGCTTACGCGACTATCCTATTGAAAATATAATTTATTATTTGTTAATTATATTATGATAGTTTTGCATCGTAGATACATTCTTGTTGACAGAGCGAGCCGCATTACTTGCGTCAACGCACAGGCGGATATGGTAATAAGATACCGTTGTAACTTCTTACTCGTTATTGAAAATAATTAATAAATGAATGAAATATTATGTACGACTAATGACTCGCCCCGGCTTTGCATGTGTAATTCTAAGTCTATCTTAAATGATTTTTATTTACTTACAAACAAGGTTTGTTTATATTGTGTTCTACGTAGGTAAATCAGACTATGTATTTATCAGTATATACTTCATCGTATTCCTTTGACGGTTTCGCTTGAATACAGAAAAATGCTCTGACAATTGTGACGAGGATCCGGCGGCGAGACATCCCTAACACGCGAACCGATGTTCGACAACCCTACGCGCCCGCAAGCGCTCGCGCACCAATATATAAGGCGTGGTGGGAGGCAGCTCCGGGACAGTCGTCCGAGTTCTGCGGCCCTGGCAAGACGTCTTCGCGCGCGCACGTCACCCATTTTCATTGCCTTGGCACATCGGAACTCTGACGATTCGTTGACCCGTGTTCCCTACTAACTTAGTTAAGTTACCCGATCCACCTCCCAATCCGAAGGTTTAGCAAGGCTAGCGGTTACCGTATGACGGCAAAACTTCACTCCCTACCCTTGACCGCGCTCCTGCGGTGAACCCATCCCCGGCCCGGATGCTCCTGCGGCTTAGTGTCGCATACGACTCCGCATGCCAGCCTTCATTACCCGTAGTGAGAACGTAGATATAAACTAACCAAACACCCGCCACGCTCCGCGCCGATATACCGCGTAGGACGCGATCTCGTTACCGCTCCAGAATCCGTCCCGTAGGGAACCGCGCAGATCCTCGTCGCCCTATCTCGCCGTCCAGCCGTGACGGCAGTCAGACAGCAGTCATAGCCTAGGCTTAGGTTAAGCGTTAGGAGTGTATTAACATTTAGTGAATATTGTGAAACTGTTCAATATATAGTGTGAAAACGTCACGTTGGTTTCTCTGGTCAATCCCTGGTAGGTTACCCCAAATTAGGTACACATCCCCTCACCGCACGCACGGCGGGCTGGGGCCAGTACATATGCTGACGAGGAACTCAGGCTGAGCTAGCTGAAAGGGTTCTTCGTCACATTGGCGCCCAACGAAAAAACCCATATAAACCCCAGGGAATAGGGTACTTACCGAGCCGTCGCACCCAGGCTAGAAACCGAAAGAGAGCGACGCCTCGGGAGTAACCAGAATTAAAAGATTGACCAGAAACCGAATCTAATGCCCACGTCCTGGATATACAACCTGAAAAAGCAAGAATTGGAAGAAGAGTGCAAAAGAAGAAACCTAAACACCGAAAACTCGACAGTGCGTGACCTGAGACAAAACCTCGCACAAGTGGTAAGGGCAGAAACCCCATCCACGTCACAAACCCGACCAGATAATACGGACCAGCCCTCCAGCGTCACCGAAGAAGACACAGACAACTCGGACACAGAGTTCGAGGACACAAAGATGTCACACGAAGAAAAAAACCCAGAACAGACGAAATGTGGCAACCCACGAACAACTAACGCAAGTGAGTGCATAGTATCAAGGTGGAACATACACTTCGATACACACGACGACCCCGTGGAGTTCCTTGAAAGACTGGAAGAGCTGTCAGAGACAGGGGAAATAGAAAAAACGAACCTACTAAAAGTAATACCAAGACTACTAAAAGGTAAGGCTGTGTTGTGGTACCGTAACAACAGAGACTCGTGGACAACATGGGAAGAATTTATTGAGTGTTTCTCTATAACATTTATGCCAAAAAATTACGAAAACGAACTCCTCCGAAAGATAGTAACATCAAGACAAAACTACAAACAAAAGTTCACCGATTACCTAATCGATCTACAAACTTTAATGAGAAGATACACAAAGATGTCAAAAGAGGAAAAGTTAAACAGAATATACGATAATATGAACCCAAAATACAAGTACTACATAAAAAGAACAGAATTTACCACGGTACAGCAATTAACACAACTCGCAAAAGACTACGAAAGTGTCACAGAGGACCGCCAAATGAGCTTCAACCGAAGGTTCGAGAACAGAAGCAGTACAAACACACAAACAAACACGAAAATATACAGGGAAGCACAACCCGCACAGGCACTATCAGAAAACAGACAAGCCAGAAACACGGCGAAATACATCTATAATTACAACCCAAATACATGCTGCTGGAGTTGCGGCAAACCCGGACATACATCAAGAGAGTGTAGAGGAAGAAAAGTGTTATTTTGTGGAGGGTGCGGAAAGATTGGCGTACTAAGCATCAAGTGTTGCAGGGAAAATAAAAACATAGTACAATCCATGATAATAGGCACAGAAACGAAAAACGGAGACAACCGCCCATACACACAGATAACCGTGTTAGACACAGTATACCAAGCGCTGATCGACACAGGAGCAACAAGATCATACGCAAACCGACAGATATACGAGGAATACCTAAAGAGAAAGCACAAGCCTAAAAACGTGTCAGAAACGGCAAGCACAGCAAATGGAACAACACTAGAAATCACGCAAGCCCTACCCCTAGAAATCAAAGTAAGAGAGAAACAAATAAACCACCAAATGTTATACCACCCCCAGATTACAAAAATAATAATCGGGATGGACATACTAAGCAGAATAGGGGCAAAAATAAGTTGGACAGACGAAGATACCAGACAAAACAAGGAAGAACAAATAGAGACTATCACAAACGTCGACAACGAGATAGAAACAGAAAATATGGACCCAACCCTCACAAAGGAACAAAAAATCCGATTACAAAAGACCATAAGCGAAGAATACGAGAAATGTGACAGAAGCCCAAAAGGGAACACATGGACAGAGCATGAAATAAAACTGAAACATGACCAACCGATAAAACAAAAATATTATCCGAGAAATCCGAAATCCGAAAGAATATACGAAATCGGAAGAGATAACAGAGACTGGACAAAAAAAAAACTAAAAGAAATTAACCAGACAGAAAATACCGAATATAAATCCGAAAACGGTAAACTATACCGAAAAATTATAAACTACGCCTACGGCCCAAGACTAAACCCGACCTCAGAATGGAGACTATGCGTACCTGAAACAGAAAAACACGACGTCCTAAAAGAAAACCACGACACACCGACAGCAGGCCACCTCGGAACGGCAAAAACACTAAATAGAATATCACAACGATATTACTGGCCGGGAATGTATAAGGACGTCGCAAGATACGTGAGAACGTGCAAAACTTGCCAAGCACACAAAAAACCACAACAAAAACAAGCAGGATTAATGCATATAGACAACGCACAGTCACCCTGGAGCATCATGTCAACGGACCTCATAGGCCCCTTACCAAGATCGTCAAACGGATTCACATGGATAATAGTTTTTCACGACAAATTCACGAAGTGGACAGAAGTAAAACCACTACGAACAGCAACCGCTAATACGGTGACAAAAGCATTCAAAGAATGCATCGTCATGAGATACGGATGCCCGGAGGTATTAATAAGCGACAATGGCAGACAATTCACGAGCAAAATATTCGAGGAAGAATTAAAAAAGTACGGTACCAAGCACAGACTGACCGCACCATACTCACCACAAGCAAACCCCACCGAACGGGTAAACAGAACATTAGAAACAATGATGGCAACCTACATAAGCAACAACCACAAAAAGTGGGACGAATACCTACCGGAACTTAACTTCGCTATCAACACGTCAACCCATGAATCCACAAAATACACACCAGCATTCCTTTTATTCGGAAGAGAGTTAAGAGCACCAAGAGACAGAAACGAACTCCCTATCCCACACCTAGAACAAAAAGAAACACTAATAGAAGTCCACGAAATCGTTAAAAACAACCAACAAACAGCCTCAATACAACAAAAACGACACTACGACAAAAATAAGAAGGAATGGAAACCGAAACACGGCGAAAAAATTATGAAACGAAACTTCACATTATCAGACGCAAACAAACATTTTTGCGCAAAATTGGCACCTAAGTACAACGGCCCATACGAAATAATATCTAGTAAGTCTCCAGTAATCTTCGAATTACAAGACCCGACCACAAAAAGGAAAAGTACAGCTCACATAAAAGACATAAAACCATACTACGAATAAGAATAAAGGAAAAATCAATCGTTATCAAACCTCATGAAAACCACGAAGATAGAATAATACACACAAATCACCTTTTTTTCACCCGCAACATGCTACGAAATAGACAAGTAACGCCATCTATCGGCACCTCAAGACAAGAACCCGGCCGCGAACAAAAGGCCCTAAGGAGGATTAACAAAACTTACCTACAAAATCAATGAGAAAACCGTCATAAATAAAATAACTGGGAGACAGAGACAGGACTCATTATCAAGCGAGCAGTCATGGCAGAACCTTGGGCGAGAACGAGAACACAACCTAGGCCACTACCGACGACAGGGCAACCGGGACGTGTAGTTTTACGTGGGAAGGCCTGGCAGATCAAGATAGACAGGAATGGTAAGATCAGACCAGCAACGCCAGGCCCCAACACAGAAACGCCAGGACCACCGCGGCCAACAAACTCGCACCCGCAGAACCCGGAATCAGGACAACGCGTGGCGTATACCGAGGAGGATTTGGAGCCAGGGGGTTGGTCCGAGTTATTAGGAGTCGATTATTTGAGCGACGTAGAAAGGGATCCTCAAATAAACGCGCTGGACCTATTAGACAATGCCGAGAACGAACTGGAACGGCCACGAAAGAAAGTCCACAAGAGAGGCAAAAGAAAGAGGCGCACCGGGAAACCAAGAAAACGGGACAGGCCGGAAAACGTGAAGGACTAGGTCGTAAAAATTTTTTTTTGTTTTTTTTCTTTTTCTTTACCTAACATTAAACTAACTTAGAATCAGTAACACAAACCGTAAATTCCAGTTGCATAAGTAATAACTAAGTAAATTCACAGAGAAACAATTAGTAGATAATCCTCTTATACAGTAACGTAAATGTAAGGTGCTTAACCGATTTAGATAAATGAGACTTAGAAAAACATAACATAATTGTAATCCGTTATATATTATACCGTAAACTTAAAATGCTTAACCGATCTTGATAAATGAGGGTTAGCAAGACATAATTGTAATCCATTATATGTTATACCGTAAATTTAAAATGCTTAACCGATCTTGATAAAAGAGGTTTAGCAAAACATAATTATAATCCGTTATATATTATACCGTAAACTTAAAATGCTTAACCGATCTTGATAAAGGAGGTTTAGCAAAACATAATTATAATCCGTTATATGTTATACCGTAAATTTAAAATGCTTAACCGATCTTGATAAATGAGGTTTAGCAAATCACAATTATAATCAATTATATATTATACCGTAAATTTAAAATACGTAGCATATTTATAATCCATTGTAAAGCGATTTCAAGGTGAAACAACTAGAAATCAATAATGTAATACTGTACAGTAGATGTAAAATGCTGAACCGATTGCAATAAATGAAGTTTAGCAATACATAATTGTAAACCTGTGATAGGTAATTTTACGGTGAAATAATTAGAAATCGGTAAACTAATACTATACAGCAAAACATAATTATAATCCGTTGTATAGTATACAGTAAATTTAAAATACTTAACCGATTTTGATAAGCGAGGTCTTGCAAAACGCATTTATAATCCGTTGTAAAGCGATTTCAAGGCGAAACAACTAGAAAGTAATAATATGATACTGTACAGTAAATGTAAAATGCTGAACCGATTTCAATGAATAAAGTTTAGCAACACATAATTATAAACCTTTGATAGGTAATTTTATGATGAAGTAATTAGAAGTCAGCAAGCTACGACTAGATAGCAAATATAAAATGCTGAACCGATTCCGATAAATTAGAGATAGCAAAACATAATTATAAAACGTTGGCAAGGAAATGCACAACGAAACAATTAACAATCCACTGTTTTGCACAACAACTAGAAAATAAAGTAAATAAAAAGCATTGAGGAACTGATAAATAATGTATTAGATAAAAAGTAATTGCTATTTCATAAGGAGATAAATCGGATAAAACAAAGAAAAATAACCGATTAATAAGCTCCAAAACAGTAAATCAGATAACATCGAAAGAATGATAAAATCATAGTCAAAATATACATAGACACAACAAAACAAAATAAGTCTATGTCATTATAAATTAACTAAACCAGAAAACAAATACACAAGTGAATTCTCAAACATTCATAAATAAGTAACTTATCAGTCCGAAAAAAGGACATAGATACAAACACTATATAATAAATCTATATCATTTAGAATTACCAGTTAACCAGATCAACATATAATATTGAAAAATAAATTGAACATAGGATCCAGCTAGGTATTTTTGTGTATAGATTGTATACCGGATCTTGTGATTTTTACAGGTAAAAATCTCCAAAGGCGGGGAGGAAGTGTGACGAGGATCCGGCGGCGAGACATCCCTAACACGCGAACCGATGTTCGACAACCCTACGCGCCCGCAAGCGCTCGCGCACCAATATATAAGGCGTGGTGGGAGGCAGCTCCGGGACAGTCGTCCGAGTTCTGCGGCCCTGGCAAGACGTCTTCGCGCGCGCACGTCACCCATTTTCATTGCCTTGGCACATCGGAACTCTGACGATTCGTTGACCCGTGTTCCCTACTAACTTAGTTAAGTTACCAGATCCACCTCCCAATCCGAAGGTTTAGCAAGGCTAGCGGTTACCGTATGACGGCAAACCTTCACTCCCTACCCTTGACCGCGCTCCTGCGGTGAACCCATCCCCGGCCCGGATGCTCCTGCGGCTTAGTGTCGCATACGACTCCGCATGCCAGCCTTCATTACCCGTAGTGAGAACGTAGATATAAACTAACCAAACACCCGCCACGCTCCGCGCCGATATACCGCGTAGGACGCGATCTCGTTACCGCTCCAGAATCCGTCCCGTAGGGAACCGCGCAGATCCTCGTCGCCCTATCTCGCCGTCCAGCCGTGACGGCAGTCAGACAGCAGTCATAGCCTAGGCTTAGGTTAAGCGTTAGGAGTGTATTAACATTTAGTGAATATTGTGAAACTGTTCAATATATAGTGTGAAAACGTCACGTTGGTTTCTCTGGTCAATCCCTGGTAGGTTACCCCAAATTAGGTACACATCCCCTCACCGCACGCACGGCGGGCTGGGGCCAGTACATATGCTGACGAGGAACTCAGGCTGAGCTAGCTAAAAGGGTTCTTCGTCACACAATTATTAATTTGTTATAAATATGTTATAGTAACACCTTAATGTACCCTATGACGCGCTCTTCATACATAGACTGGATACAAAACTTTATTTCATTTATTATTAATGTCGTAATTCACAGTTTCATAGGTCAAACTCTACTACTGATTTAGCTGACTGCATTTCCTATATGTCGAAATTACCCTAGGGCATTAAGCCCATCATTTGTACTTTCAGTGCATTAAAGATAAATAAAATAAAATAAACGCTTTAAATAAATTAACAGTTTATAAATCTTAAAAGCATTCAAATCCCTTCCCCCCGGACAGCTTAGAAAGCGAACGTGTAAACTGACGATTTTTAGTTAAAATATTTGATTTAAATCAATTTCTCGGAAAGTTAATTCATCGTAATAAATAGGAGCGCAGAATTCACCAGGATGTTCGCCTTCAACAGCGCAGCGCAGCTTTGCTGTCACCACTAACTGTGCCTAAGCCCCGCCTAAATACGGAACGGAAAGGAACGAACATACGCGTAAGTGCTATTTACATCTTACTCTGCTACGTACGTAGCCTCTTGCGCAGCGGACTATGCGGCGACCGTGTGTCTCACTACCCATCCTGGTCTAACGCACTACCTGCGCGCACGCGCTGCCTTCAATTAACATCCTCTGCACTTATACCAGCCTGGTACAATGGATCGAGAGGCCGACATGTCTGTCTGTGACGTCGGAGATAGCAGCGTTGTTACGCAGGGAGACGTAACACCTCCGTACGTTTTTGCGCGCACAAAAACAGTTACGACGGACGACTTCAATGCATTTAAGGATGCAATACGAAGTATGATTAACTCGCTGTTTGCTGCGCAAAATAAGGAAACAAAACAAAGCGCCGCAACATTGATGGAAATCAAAAGTTCGAACTCGAATATCGAAAATGCCATCAGTCTGTTATCATCACAGTACCAAGAATTAAACAACAAAATTTCACAACTTGAGACAAAATGTAAGGCGGGAAACGAGCGCATTCATTTATTAGAGGACAAAATCGAGACTTTACAGATTGGATACCGTAAAGCAAACCGTGAAATAAAAAGCGTACCCAGGTATCAGAGCGAAACAAAAGGGGACTTGGTGGATATGGTTTTACGCTTATTATCTACAATTGGGGGAAACCTACGACAGGAGGACATAAAGGACATTTACCGAGTTCGCGGAAAGAAGGACCAGCTGAACACACCAATTGTGGTTGAAACGTCGTCCGCTTTGGTAAAATCGGATATCCTGCGACTAAGTAAAGCGTTCAACGTCAAAACAAAAGGAAAACTGTGCGCCAAGCATTTAGGATTCCGCAAATCTGAAGACACCCCGGTATTTGTCACAGAACAACTGACTGCGAGGGGATCACGATTGCACTACCTAGCCAGGGATTTGGCCAAGTCTGCCCAATACAAGTTTTGCTGGACCGCGTACGGCAAGGTCTACGTCAGAAAAACGGAAACCTCTCCGATTATAAGCATTACATCCGAAGATCAGGTTCACCAGCTGCTCCTAAACAAATGACTATCTTATGAGAATATTAGTGTAAACAAAACCTATTTACAGTGGCTGGTGCATTATAAAAGCTTAATAATGTTACATTTAGATTTACATATATTATTTAAAAGACAATTGTTTATCAAGCTATCATACACACTTACACACACATACACTTACACACACAACTTTACACTCAAACACACCTTAAAACATTTGTACACATTTCTATAGATATCCAAAATACATATAGTACAATATTTACAGAACTGTCAAATGTAGGAATCGCATTAATACTTTTATCTACATAATGGATATAGCTCTTTACAATGTGATAGAATTAGACAGTGTTGAATTTGCCAGCGCAACCACTTGTGATAGTGAAAACGTTACCAAACTTTTTAAAATCAACGATAACGATTTTACTTTATTAACTCAAAATATTAGAAGCGTATATAAAAATTTTGATGACTTTATGGTGTCTTTTTCACCATTAAGTTACGACCCTACCGTTATTGTTTTGACTGAATGCTGGCTAAGTGACTATAAACCGACCCCAACTATACCTAATTACAAGACGTTCTCATCAACAAAACACAAAAATAAGAGTGATGGGGTGGTTATTTACGTGAGGGACCATGTCAGGGCAAACGTTAGGGAAACATTCTTGCAAGACGCTACGTGTTTGGAACTTAATATCAGGGGCTTAACTATTCTAGCCATATATCGTTCCCCTTCAATCATAGACGCGAGTGGTTTTGTTGCTGGCTTGAATAGCTACTTGGAAGACATCGCCACGTGCAGCTCTGTAGTAGTAGTTGGATATATAAATATTAACTTGAACCCTAGATAGACTGAACCAAATGTTGAACGTCGAAACAGAAACAACTATTTGGAAATGCTCGCTGGTCATAATGTAATGCCAGGACATAATCTTCCAACTAGAGGAAAAAAATCCTTAGACCATATAATGATCAAGTTAGATAAAACTAAAATTGCAGCGCAGATTGCCGTGCTGAGTACATCTGTAACTGATCACATGATGGTTCTTTTGCATCTAAACAGTACCGCCTCACTCAACAAATGTAATAAAACCAAACTGGTTATCAGCTACGAGGATGCATGTGATAGTCAAAGCCAGTAAAAACTTGTCTGAGCTTTTGTTGTGCAGGGATCCGGAGTTAGTGGTTCGGGGACTGATTGATAAAATAACGCTGTCAATAAAGGAAAACAGTAAAACGGTTAAAATACCCAAAAATAAGCGAGTACTAAAGCCCTGGATTACCCCGGGAGTCCTGCGTTGCATTCGACACAGAAATAAATTGCAAACTAAACTTCGCTTAAATTCTGCTGACGAGATTCTTCGACTTACCTACAGACGATACCGCAATTATTGTAATAATTTGATAAAAAAGCTAAAGCGCGAATATGAGAGGAAACTACTGCGAGAATCCGAGGGTAACTCGAAGAATCTTTAGAACAGTATAGCCGCTATTACTAACTTAAAACTGTCAAAATCTGATAACTCAAAACTACTCCATAGCAGAACCTCACAAGCAGAATCTGTAAATTTTATTAATAGGTACTTTAGTAACATAGGTAAAGAACTCGCCAATGCCATACCACCATCATCACCTGCTGGTTGGCCATATTATGTGCCCCCTGCAGACACAGCAAGTACCTCCTCATTAGTTCTTTTTGACACCGATGAGGAAGAAATCCACAATGTGCTTATGAGTCTAAAAACAAACAGCGCTCCAGGATGGGATCGGATCCCAACCAGTTAAG
The DNA here is from genome assembly GCA_963576865.1 of Anania hortulata. Lineage (NCBI taxonomy): Eukaryota > Metazoa > Arthropoda > Insecta > Lepidoptera > Crambidae > Anania > Anania hortulata. The sequence continues at coordinate 18,619,120 of OY756402.1, read as the reverse complement.
TTAGCTCGATTTCATGTTGTACCAATAATTTGCCATCTTGTCAATCTTTGCTTTGAGAAGGGTATATTTCCTGCCTCACTAAAAGAGTCTATTATAACGCCGGTATACAAGGGTGGGGATGGGCACGACGTAAACAACTACAGACCAATTTCTGTACTAACATCGATCTCCAAAATTGTAGAAAAAGTATTAAATAAACGCATTGTAAATTACCTAAACAAATTTAACATTTTAACTGAAAATCAATACGGTTTTCAGTCTGGCAAGTCAACCGCTGATGCTGTGGAGGCCTTAACATCTGTCGTGGTTGACAAACTAGATGCAAAACTCAAGTGCCTTACCATATTTCTTGATTTAAAAAAGGCTTTTGATACCTCGGCCATCCCGATCCTTGTGAAAAAGCTGGAAAACATTGGCTTTAGGGATGTTTCACTTAAACTATTAAAGGACTACCTCAGTAACAGGATTCAGAGGGTTAGACTTGGTGAGACGGTGAGTGAAGGAGAAACTGTAGGCTATGGAGTACCACAGGGTAGTGTCCTTGGGCCTACTCTGTTCCTGGTCTACCTGAACGACCTCTGCAAACTTTAAATAGGAAATGCTCGTATTTTTTCATATGCGGATGACACTGCTGTGGTATTCTCTAACACTGGCTGGGATTCCGTCAAAGCTGACGCCGAAGCTGGGTTAGCCGTGATTGCAGGGTGGCTTAGAAACAATTTGCTTACACTTAACACGCACAAAACAAATTATATCACCTCACTATGCAATTAGAACACAGCCTGAGACTAACTTTAACATCAAAGTACATCGCTGTAGCAGCGCTCCAAGCGTTGTCAGATGTGGCTGTCCCTCTATTACAAAAGTTGATACTGTGAAATATCTTGGCGTGGTGCTGGACTATAGGCTCTCATGGCAATCGCATATTGAGCTGGTTGCATCCAGATGGCGTAAATTAATCTGGATTTTCAAAATTCTTAGGCATGTTGCGACAAAAACCTTAATTAAACAAATTTATGTTGCTTTAGCTGAATCCATCTCAATTTACTGCATTGCGGTGTGGGGTGGCGCAGCTAAGTCAAAGCTAATAATTGTAGTACAAAGAGCCCAAAGGGCCCTGCTTAAGGTATCCTACTTCAAAATACGTAGATTCGCAACGCAATCTCTATACATTCTGGCTGACGCTCTATCTGTCAGAAAACTCTTTATACTACACATTATCTTAAAAAAACACAAAAATTTAGACTATAACCCTGATGCTAGTAAGAAGAGAAGACATTTTAGTGTAGCCGAGAGTATACAGACACGAACACAATTTGCCTGCTCACAGTTTCAGTATCTAGCATCGTATCTGTATAATAAATGTAATAAACTTCTGCAAATTTACCCCCTGACTCAACGCGAGTGCAAAAGTAAGGTTGTAGCTTGGCTAAAAACCTTGGACTATGACGTTACTGAATGCATATTGAAGCGTCTTGTGTGAAGTGTGTTATGTTAATTATATTTTAGAAAGAAAGAAAGAAAGAAAAGACATTTATTATACATTGGACATCACACACAAACAGTAAAAGACACAATACATTATTTAAATTAAAAATAAAAAATAACAAAATAAATTTTTAATAGAAAAAAGAGTAAACCAAGCGGTGCCACTATGTGCCTGTGATGTCCGGGATAATGGGACCTCACTCAGCTTGAGCCACGGCCTGAGTAGGCCGCGACGCTGGTTTTCAGTAGGCCCCGCTGAGTGAGGTACACGGACGGACAGCCGACGAAACTTAAATAAATAATATGCATATTAAATATAAAAAGAAATAAACTTAAAGACAATAAACAGTACGTAAACTAATGAATAGACAGCGTTATATATATTACTTAAATAAATATTAGGTTTCGCGTGGAGAACAGATTAAGAACATAATTGTGTGTTGTATAGATATAATAGTTATGCATCAAGGAATCGTCACGGCCGCCAGTCACACTAGGCATTACCGATCATTCCGGCCGAACGCCATGAGCGGGCGGGACGCTAATGTGCAATAATTCTGTAAGTTCAGAAACCGTTTTGAACTGGTCCGTTGTAGGTGACCTTAATTGTGCGTAACATGTTTATTTTCAGTGGGCTAGCGAATCGTTAGAATATTAAAAGTAATCAAATAAATAATTAATCAAATAAAAATCAGTCAAGAAATATATCAAATAAATTAAATTGTCAAGGTGTTCGATTAAAATTATGAGTCGGTGGGTAAGTGATTGTATTTAATATCATTTGTACCTAACTCGTCAGTATTTTATCCATTTACTTACATCTAAAAGCCTTATTCCCACTTTTTCAGACTCAACTGCCGTCTACTTAAACTACATAATTGAGGATGGGTCAGTCAAAACCCGCTCAATTCTCCGACCCAGTTCGCCTCGTACCTACAAAGCGTTTTAAAAGGATATCTTCTTTATACGTTAATTTAAGTATTAACCTACGTACCCTTTCAGTTACACATACACACACGCGCACACACACAACACACACACACACATACACACACACACACATACACACACACACACACACACACATGCACCATTTTACTTATTTTCCGTAACTTGATTTTTGTTTAAGTACTACTATGTTATGTTATTTCGTTTTTAACTTAGACGTAAGAGTGTGTTGAGGAAGAGTGGCTTCTTCTGGCACAGGTGCTCTTAGCACTTAATAGAAGAAGTCAACCTTTGTTTGTAAAAGACTATAGTGTTTTAGCGAAATAAATTTATTATTATTTAAATTTTATTATTATTTAAATCCATTTTTGTAAATATTACTTACAATGTTCAATGTCATATTTTATCCAAAACCACTCTTTAAACATACCAATAAAATTCAAAAGCGTCTCCCGTCACGTTTTTTCATTGTAATAACATTAGAACATAATATTTTTCTTTATTACCTAATTCAAATGCCTTATTATATATTGTTAGCAAATGCAACTATCAAAAAGGTTTGCATTTAAAATTTGTTCAGGGAATCTATTTTTATGGTGGCAAGAACTTTTAATGTTTTTTGTGGCTAGACTTCAATTAGCTTGGGTCTGTAATATACCTAAGTAAATATTACAGGAAGCAATAAAGTATAATTGGAATAATTATAATGAAATCGTTAATAAGGTCGTCTCATTTTCGTAAATTAAATTCAGTACAGTTAATAAATCTCAATGCGTTTTAATCTATTTATGGTTAGTATTACCAAAAAGCGTCTCTCCGTTGTATTTTTTTCGTTGTGGTAACAATAGAACTTAAATTTTTTTTTACTTAATTCAAATGCCTTATCATATATTGTTAGCAAATGCAACCATCAAAAAAGGTTTGCATTTATAATTTATTCTATTTTTATGATGGCATAGAACTTTTATTAATAAAAAAGGTGAGTTGTCCTTTTTATAATTTAAATATAGCTATACATGTTCTTTAATCATGACGTGAATATATTAAATATCCATTTGGCGTAAGGATATAGTGATTTTTCCTTCCAGGTTCGATTCCCGGTTACACCCTTGGTAAAAACCTAGTTAGCTAACACACCGTAGGTGCGAGCTATTCTGTGTGTTGAAACACATATTATGCTAAATAATAGTTTTGGTTTAATATGAATATTCAAGGATGAGAAATAAGTTAAAATTATTTTAAGTACCTGGCAAGTTATTGTCTTAATGTTTACTTATTTAACGCATTTAGGTAAGTAATACTTTTTCAAATAACTCTAAAAAAAGGTAAATGTAAATATTACATTATGAAAGTAGAAAAACCAAAATAAATCATAGGTACAACAATATAGGTAAAACAAACCAATTTAAAAAAAATTTAAATTGCAAGATACCAAATGTTTTTTGATAAGATTTACTTATTTTTTATAATAAAATACCAATAAATAAAATTATGCTAAACTCTTACAGTATCATGGAATATTCTAAAGCCAGGTTGTGTAAGAGGCACGTGGCTAAAAATGCAAGCAAACAATTCGCGCGGTAGACTAGGGTTGGCAAAAATAATTAACAAGTGAAACACTAACGAGACTGGATCGTCCAACGTGGTGTAGTGTTCCAACTTCGGACTACAAAAAAAAGCGATTTGCGAATTCGAATCTCGCAAGGGCAGATGTTTGTGTGATGAGCATTGGCATTTGTACCTAGGTCAGGGATGTCTTTAAAACGTATTTATGTATGTTTATCCGTTATCTAGTCGTCATAGTACAAGCTCTGCTTAGTTTGGAGATAGATTATTAGTGTGATTGTTGTGTTGTGTGTTTAAAGCTTATGGTTGGACAAACTTATAGAAAAAATATCTCGCTGCGATCAAAAGAGCCTGATTTCTCTGCTGAAACATATAACAATACTTATGCTACTTGTTTTTCGTTTTTTTCTTTTTACTCATTATCTACTTTGTCTTTTCCGCATTGTAAATTGCAACCTATAAGATGTTTTGTGTATTTAAAGTAAAATTTTACCCAACGTAGTTTATTTTTAAGATTAAAGACAGTATTTTCATAGAATACAATCTATCTCTTTGTCGAATTTTATCGAAATCTGTTTAGCAGTTCAAGCTTGAAAGTTAGCAACCAAACAGACAGAACTGAATTTGTATTTTATTGAAATGAGTATTTTTTTACGTCCTTGTTACTATGGATTGTTAACCACAACAATCTGACAACGCTATGAACTTTAGCATATTTGACAAGATTTTGACTATAAATTCGTGTGTTTTATGGAATATCGCTACAGTTCTCGCTCCAATTAGTAAGTGCTCCAAGCTCGCCTACAAGTGCCTCATACTGCAAATTGTGCTCCGGAACCTCCCAAGGTAAAATGTGAGTTTGGCTCATCATCATCATCATCATCATTTCAGCCATAGGACGTCCACTGCTGAACATAGGCCTCCCCCATTGACTTCCAGATTGGCCGGTTGGAAGCGGCCTGCATCCAGCGTCTTCCTGCGACCTTTACCAGGTCGTCTGACCACCTTGTGAGTGGACGTCCTACGCTGCGCTTGCCGGTACGCGGCCTCCATTCTAGAACCTTTCTGCCCCATCGGCCATCAGTTCTACGTGCTATGTGCCCCGCCCACTGCCACTTCAGCTTGCTAATCCGTTGGGCTATGTATGTATGTATAATATATTGGCATCAACATCAACGGCGAGTACATCACTCACCTTCGGTTTGCCGACGATATTGTGGTCATGGCAGAATCGCTTGAAGACCTCAGCACAATGCTCGATGACCTTACTCGAGTCTCCCAACAAGTAGGCCTGCGAATGAACATGGACAAAACCAAGCTCATGTCGAATGCCCATGTTGCGCCCTACCCAGTATCAACGCAGTAACGAATAATCGCTGAACATACATAAAAAAAAAAAAAAAAAAAAAAAAAGATACCGACGAATTGAGAACCTCCTCCTTTTTGAAGTCGTATGTTCAGCGATCATTCGTTACTGCTTTGACCGATTTCGATAATTATTTTTTTGTTTGAAAGGTAATACTTTCAGAATGGTCCCATATAAATTTGGTTAAATTCTGATGATGGGATCTATAAGAAAATCATCAAACATTGCATCAACTCCGTACCACGCCAACTGGTTTTAGTATCTATCTTACCTATATCTCTGCCAAATGTGGACCGATTTTGATGATTCTTTTTTTAATGAATAGCTTATACTTCAAAGATACTATAATGAAACATTTTTGGAAAAAATTTCACCCCTAATGGTGGAAAAATAGGAAATGAAATCGGTGTTCAGCAGTTAAATTATGTTTGCACTCGTAAGATTTGTTTTGATTAGGATTTATCACTAAAATGGATGAAATAAGTTAATTTTATAAAAAAAATAAAAACCGACTTCAAAAAACTAAAACGCTAAAAATAATCTTAACACTTAAGTACCTAATCAGTTACTTTTGGAGTCGGTGCCAGTGGATGAGAGATTCTATGTTTTCGTTTGCACCGACTCCAAAAGTAACTGATTAGGTACTTAAGTGTTAAGATTATTTTTAGCGTTTTAGTTTTTTGAAGTCGGTTTTTATTTTTTTTATAAAATTATGACATATATATGTGGGCCTAATATTGGAGCTAATGCGATTAATAATTAATACCATAAGTTTAGAGTATTGATTGAGCCGTATTGAATTCCATTGTTATATGATTTGGTAAAGAACTGATAGACAGTGGAAACGGACGCCTCATACATATTATTATAAAATAAAATTATTAACAATACATATTATAAAATTGTGTTTGGAATACAAAAACAATTTCTAGAGCGCAACATCATATTGTTTAAATGAATTTATTTGCGAGGGATGCCATCATGATGTCTATTGCGGACGGTGTAATTCTATGGCGCAGTAGCGCACGATACTCCGGCCACCGGGGTAAAATTCCCGTGAATGTTTGGATTGCTGAAATTAGATGCAACAACACTTTCATTAGGTCTGAGAACTGTGATTTTTGAGACAAGAAGTCTTAGTAATATTGGATGCCACGATTGTGTCGGCCATTTAGGCACAACAATGACACTTTGGCTCTTGTCAGACATAATTTTCCTTATATATCAGGGGGTGAAAGGCAATAGGGTCTAAGCGACATTTTTTGCGATATTGAGTTATATACATATTTGGAATCAGCGAATTTTTCTCCGTCTTTTGAGCTAGGTTTCAATTTTTTCTGAGCACTTTTTTGGCGCTTAACACCCTCCGCAAAATAGGTCTCATTTTGGAGCCATTGGATCGATGCGACAGCAAATTAGAACATTTAGGGAACCAAGTGTCTTGAATCGATTTGGCTTTTCCCATTTTTTACTCATTTGTCCTATAGATTATTTTAGTTTCACCATATTTAATGACCGATGCGCTTTAAGACATTTTACCTTATCCACTTACACCTAGCGGTGTCATATGAATCATTTTGCATTTTTACAGAATAATAAGATATGTCGCTTGAGCCCTTTTGCCTCTCTCTAGAATATTAAATCATGTCGCTTGAACCGTTTTGGCTTGTTCATATTTTTTAGCTGACAACGGTATGGCTAATTTGCCTGATGTCAATATTTATAATTTAGGTATTTACATCGTTTTTCCGGATCAAAAGTTAATTGGTTTGAATACTTGAACCATCAAAATTTAGGTTGAATGGCATAGACGTAAGTCGTTTGGAATACCGGCTATTTTGCTGCGCGGTGCATTTTTGTGTCCGTTACTAAGATATTTCCCCGCGCGGGGCGCTTCAGTCACGCGCCGGCAGCGAGCGAAGCAAGTTGTGTGCGATCGAGGGCATCGGATTATTTTGAGGTTAGTACTAAAACTATCCTATTTTGACTAAGATTATCAATTGGAGATGTATTTAGTTAATGACCTTTCTTTTATGATATTTGCTCATTCGTTTTTAACCGTTAGGTTCATTACTAAGTACCGATTTTACCAGCCTGTACATACCTAACTCACTACAGACTTTTGACTGTTCTGCCATTTAGGAAATTTGCCAGATAAATTTAGATTTGTAAGTTTATGTAGACGATAATCAATGTTTTTTGCATACATTTGGTGCCATTTTGAGTAATTTTGTCTACGTACACGTTTTTAAGAAGTACTGTAGTGGTGTTATTTAGTTCTCATTTTGCAAGTCAAAAGCGTAAAAATGGTCTCTGACTTATTTGTAATGAAAGGATGAATGGCAGGACTTGCGTTATGAGTAGTTATGCTTAAAAAAATAAGTAGCTACGACCTTTTTTATAGATTGGTATGTGTATTAATGATTATTATCAGTAAACATTAATTAGTATCTCGCCTCAATAGCCCAGAAGCGGGCAAGCGAGACTTGTCGTCGCCATCTCTCTCCCGGGTTCGATTCCCAATTAAGCTAATGTAAATAACAATCATTTATACAAGGTTCTAATCAATAAAGGTGTGCATCTTTAAAAGAACTGATTTCATTTACTTAGAAAATTAGCTGTAATCACCAGTCAACTAAATCAATCTAAGAGGTTGTAGAATTTTATCTAATAACAACTACCCTATAATATTTTATTTGTCGGTATAATTTTTATCCGACTGTGAAAAAGTCAAGCTTTTATACTCGTGTTTAAAGGTGATAAATGAAAATTAGATTTTATACGTGTTTGTTCCATTATTTATTACTTAACCTGTATAATATCGTGATTTTTTTTCTTTTAGACATCATGGAATCACAACGCCGGCAGTATTTTAAAAAACAGATATTGAAAAGGAGTGATGAAAATACAACCAGTAAAGATAATAACCAAGATACAAAATCTGAAAAAGAAAACATTGAGCAAAATGAAGATAATGAAGACAGTATTATTACCACAGTATTAGGTAGCAAATCTTACTATGAACAAAACCAAAGATCTCAATTAATTAATATGAAGCCTCTAGAATCAGATATTACAGAACCACATAAAAAGGTATTGTATTACTTTTGACATAAAATAATTGATGGTTGACTTTAGGCAATATTCGATCTTTATGTTTTTTGTTGTTCAAGGATGCTAACGATGGGATTATTACTGAAGAATACCTATTACAAGATATTACAAACAAGGATGTTACCCGAGAAAATTTTATAGAAAACTTAGAAGAAATCCAAATTGATATTGAATTTGAGACGGTGGGTTATTTTGATAGTTATTATTTCAAACGTTCAACTTGTTTTTGTAAATTCTAAATACGAGCAACTTTCACTTTTTCAGATTGAAAATAATGAAGAAGTTTGGCCAGAAGAAAGGAACCTGAAAATACACAATGTTTAAGAAAAAGCCACTTCAAAGGACATTGAAGAACTACTTCCTGATTTAACAAATATGCAGGAACGAGATGTGCTGATAGAAACAAGAATTCAAGAAGAACCTCATTCAATGGATATACAGGGACAAGATGGGTTGCAAGAATCAAAGACATTTCAAACTGAGGCTATTGCTGTATCAAGAGAAGCAGAGGATACACAGGCAGAAGTTAACACTCAAGATGAACTAGATTATACATTTACAGAAATAATGACAGAAAAATAATTGGATATTGTGAGAAAGTCGTTAGAGGAAGACGAAAATGATAAAGCAGTTGACAGTAGTATTTTGAATAATATACCAGATGATAACCTGGTTCAAGACATCAACAAAGATAAACGAAAAAAAATGAAAAAAAGCTATGTCGATTTTCTTTCTGACGAAGAAGATTTCGAATGGGACTCCTTATCTTGGAAAGAAACAGGGGATGATTCTTCGAGTAGTGAATCAAACAAACCAAAGAAGAAGAAGAAAGTTGTTTCAGAAGATGGGAAGGTAGGTGATGCTGGACTGAAAAAGAAAAAAAATAAAAAAATAAATAAAAATTAATTGTTTCCACAATCACACCAATTAGCTAGCCCCAAACTAAGCAAAGCTTGTACTATGCGACTAGATAACGGATAAACATACTTAAATATTTTTATAAACATCCATGACTTAGGTACAAATGCTCGTGTTCATCACACAAACATTTGCCCCTTGCGGGATTCGAACCCGCAACCGCTGGTTTTGTAGTCCGGAGCGCGGACCACTACACCAGACGGTCGTCTAAATAAACGTAAACAAGTGTTGTATTGTAGGGTATTCACTGTTTGTCTTATTACAATGCAACGTGCGGTAGATATAGATACTAAAATAACGGCTGGCTGCGCCAGTCGAATATACGAGATTGAACGTACCGGTTGTTTCCTTCCTTCGACTCCCGCGCACATACATAACAGTGGCGAACGAGATACGAGTTTAAAGTGCAACGCGTGCAATACATTTATTATTGTAAAATTAACAGTCGGCATCTTAACTTCGTTTAGCCACGATGTACAAGAGTGGTCCGTATATAAAGCTCGCTTAGAACAATGGTTTCTCGCGAATGACGTAGTGGCGGACACAGACAAAGCCGGTACGAAACGACGAGCTATATTATTAAGTAATTTAGCAGAATCAACGTATAAGCTTGTGCGTGATTTAGCTTTACCGAAGGATGTCGGGACATTAAGCTACGATGAAGTTGTGAAGCTGTTTGATGGTCATTTTAAAACGAAAAAGTGCACATTCGCCGAGAGGTGGAAATTCCACAGTGCCACGAAACACTCGGGGGAAGGCCTAGCGGAATGGGCGGCTCGCGTACGAAGCCTAGCGATGCACTGTGGGTTCAAGGTGGAGCATCTGGATGAGCAACTTCGCGATCGGTTCGTTCTGGGCCTGGAGCCTGGACCGGAAAGGGACACGCTGTTTACCAAGGACTTGGCAGAACTGACCCTAAGTGCAGTGCTGGATATGGCTGAAGGAATACGTTGTGCCCGAGCGGGCGCTCATGAGTCGTTGCAACGGTACGAAGCGCCAGTGCCACTGCAGGTGATGAAGATGGCGATAGCGGGCGGCGCGGTGGCGGCGCGTGGGCGCGGCGTACAGCAGCGCAGCTCGGCGCCAGGTCCAGCGGCCGGCGGTGGCGCGTCGGGGCCGGCGTCCAGCGGAGGGCGCTGTTCTGCGTGCGGCTACCTAGGTCATCAGGCGTCTACGTGTCGGTTTGCGCGTTACAAATGTAGGAAGTGCGGTATTCAAGGCCATCTTAGACGGATGTGTACAAAGTTAGATGGGCAGCATTATGTCGAGTGCCGTGAGGATGACGATGACGATGGTAAGCAATTATGTTGTAATATTCGCACCTTTCGTGGAGAACCTTTGCGGGAATCTGTTGTGGTTAATGGTGTTAACTTGATATTTGAAATTGATACGGGATCTCCGGTTACCGTCATATCTGAGCAAATGTATAAACGGTATTTTTCAAATATTTCACTGGAACCGAGTGACGTCATTTTACACAGTTACAACGGCGATCGTTTGAGTCTAGTCGGTGTTTAGAAGTTATTATTTACATATAATGGTAAAACTAACGAAATTATAGTGTATGTTGTGCAAAACGGGGGTCTACCACTACTAGGAAGAGATTTTTTTTCTCGATTCAATTTACAAATTTGTTCCGTAAATAATTGCAACAATTTTGTTGAAGATATTACATCTAGATACCCGAAACTGTTTTCCGACAAGTTAGGTCGTTTTAACGGTGCTCATGTGGATTTGCCTCTTAAATCGGGTTCTAAACCAATTTTTTTTAAAGCGAGACCATTGCCCTTTGCCCTGCGTGTTAGTGTCGAAAAAGAGTTAGACCGTTTAATCGATCTGGGAATTTTGGAACCAGTCAAATACTCTGACTATGCTAGTCCTATTGTGCCTGTTTTAAAGCGTGATGGTTCGTTACGCCTTTGTGCAGATTACTCCGTAACAATCAACAAGCAACTGCTAGTTGACAAGTATCCGTTACCAAGGCATGAGGAACTCTTTACTAAATTACATGGTGGGAAGTTTTTCAGTAAACTTGACCTTTCCCAGGCCTATAACCAATTAGTTTTAAATGAAGCTTCACAAAAGCTTACGTGCATAAATACACACAAAGGACTCTTCAAATTTACTAGGCTCGTGTTCGGTCTCGCCAGCGCACCCGCTATTTTCCAAAGAACTATGGAAACGGTGCTCTCAGGGTTGGAAGGGCCGCTCCTTTTTATGGATGATGTATGCATTTGTGCTGAAAATAGGAATCAGATTGAGAGCTATTTAAGTAATAGAAAACAATATGTAGAAATATCGAATATAAATGATAATAACGAACTTAAACAATTTAACTCTTCAATAGAATCAACCAAGGTCGGGGTACCACAAGGAAGTATACTGGGGCCTTTGTTATTCTTATTGTATATCAACGATTTACCGGATTCTACAGATTATGACTGTATACTTTTTGCCGATGACGTATCCGTTATTATACCGTGCACTGACCTCAGAGTTTATAATTTTGACATAAATAATACTATTGCTAAAATAATAAATTGGTTAGATAACAATAATTTAAAAGTAAATTTGACAAAGACAACATACATGCAATTCATAAATAAAAATGGTAAAAAACATAAATTAAACGTAACATACGAAAATCATACTATCAATGAATCTCATCAAACTCCATTTCTAGGGATTGTTTTGGACGATAAATGCACTTGGGAAGCTCATATCACTAAAGCTTGTAAGAAAATAAACAGCTTCTCATATGCATTATGGCGACTAACAAAAGTAAGTAGTAGAGATGTTGCCATTCAAGCGTATCATGGCTACGTGGGGTCTATGCTTCGCTACGGGATTCTTCTCTGGGGAAACTCATGTCACATAAATTGTGCCCTTAGAGCTCAGAAGCAATGTATTAGAGCAATTTGTAATGTAGATCCATTAACATCTTGTAGACCTCTATTCAAAGAGTTAAAAATTATGTCCGTCCCTTGTTTGTATATTTTCCAGGTGTGTGTCTTCGTCAAAACTCATCAAAAATTGTTTGAAAAGCGGAGCGATACATTCAAGTATAGTTGTAGGCATCCAAACAGACTAAATCTGCTACCAATGAGCACAGCAGTCAAAAGTAAAAATAGTTACCAAATGGCGGTCAGAATCTATAATAGGCTCAATGACGATATTAAGCTTTTACCACTGAATGTGTTCAAGAGAAAATTGAAATGCTGGCTAATTAATAGTTGCTTCTATTCTCTTGACGAATATTTTGACACATAATTGACTACTATGCTGACTTGCAATTACTGTATTGTTTATTTTTTCATTGTATTGGTATTAATAATTTAATTAATCCTGTAATAATTTAAATGTACTGTTGATTTATTCAAATTCATTGTTGTTGACATTATCATGATAAATTCAATTAAATTCAATTCCTAATGATCTTTTTAAAACGTTTTGCATGCCAGTGTCTGGTGAAATGTGAGAAACCACAATTTATATTATCACCTGTATGTGTACCACTTTTAAAGCAAATAAATACATTTCATTTCATTTCATTTCATTTCAGATGATGTCAAGATTGTGTGAAGTTTTTCGTAGGTTAGAGGAAGCCGGGTTTGTTTTGAATAAAGAGAAATGTAATTTTTTTCAAGAATCGGTTTCATACCTCGGGTTTGTCATAGACCGTAACGGCATACATAAATCGCCAGATAAAGTGGAATCTATTTTACAAGCGCGAGTACCGACAAATACCACAGAGCTTAAGTCATTCTTAGGCATGGTAAATTATTATAGAAATTTTGTTAAAAACGCTTCTTCCATTTTGTGTCCTTTGTTTCAATTGTTACAGAAAAATGTGGTTTGGTCATGGACCAAGGAACATGAGGAAGCGGTAACAAATATTAAGCGCCAATTAGCATCTGACAATATTTTAGCGCATTTTGATTCTAATGCTGAGCTGATACTAACTGTAGATGCGTCCCCATATGGGTTAGGGGCCATTTTATCACAAATCGAAAATGGCATAGAAAAACCTATTTCATACATGTCCCGGTCACTTAACTCTGCTGAAAAAAGATATAGTCAGATTCAAAAGGAAGCGACAGCCATTATATTTGGTGTAAAAAAGTTCCACCAATACCTTTATGGTCGCGATAAACCATTTGTATTGAGAACAGATCACAAACCTCTTATATCAATATTCAATCCAGATAAGGGCATTCCTGAAATATCAGCGAACAGGTTACAACGTTATGCCATTTTCCTCTCTGCATACAATTATAAAATTGAATATGTTAGTAGTGTTCATAATTGCGCTGACTTTTTAAGTAGATCAGTGAGCGACGGAGCCTCGCCGCCTGCTCACGCGCACTCCGGAACTAGCGATGACTTATCGATCGATAAGTCTGCGTATGTGCGTTTTGTTTACGAGGGCGAACCCTTTCTGTCTTTATCGGACGTACAGGAGGCTGTTAAGCGAGACAAACTAATTTCAACAGTTGTGCTCTATGTTTTAAATGGGTGGCCGAGTAACATTGATGATGGGTGTAAAACATTCTTTAGTCATAGACTCGAGTTATCAGTAGAAAATAATTGTCTTATGAGAGGTCATAAGTTAGTAATTCCGGATAGCTTACAAAATAAAATAATAAATGAATTGCACAGAGGTCACTTAGGTATTTCAAAAATGAAAGAAGAAGCCCGTCATAGGTTTTGGTGGCCGGGCATGTCTGCCGCGATCGAGAGGCACGTCGGTGCGTGCGGGGCCTGCCTGGCACAGCGAGCGGCGCCTCCGCGCGCCCCTCTCACGCCCTGGCCTTATCCGGCTCAGCCATGGTACAGGGTCCATTTAGATTTTCTCGGCCCAATTAGTGGTAAAACGTATTTGATAGTGGTGGACGCCTATTCCAAGTGGGTTGAATGTTTTGATGTTTCTACTAGCTTTAGCTCACGTGTAGTTATCGAAAAACTGTGTGAATTGATGGCACGGTTTGGGTTATTTCATACGATTTGCTCAGACAACGGCAGTTCCTTTGTGTCAGCTGAATTTAAACGTTTTCGTTCTAGCAATGGCATAACTCATTTGACTTCTCCTATTTATAACCCGGCTAGTAACGGGCAAGCTGAGAGTTATGTTAAAATTATAAAGAAAGCTATTAAGACTACATTAATGTCGGGGTATAACTTAAAAGATTTAAATATCAAGCTACATGAATTCCTCCTAAGCTACAGAAATTCTGTACATTCTACTACTAACAGGTCTCCCGCCGAGGTATTATTTGGCCACAAATTAAGATGTCGTTTCGATCTTTTAAAACCATCTCCGTCATCGCCATTAGACATTGCGCTCGACAGTTGCGTCAAATCTAAACAGTGCTTACAGAGTGACAACTATCGTGGCAATCGGAAAGTGGACTTTAATATATAGGTGAGACAGTGCTAGTTAGACTTTATAGCCAACAAAAACATTACTGGACTCGTGGTGTGGTAGACAAGAGAATTGGCAAATCTTTATATTTAGTGCGTCTGTTCAGCAACAACCAAACTGTGAAAAGGCACGCCAATCAGTTGTTGAGATATAAAGGGGGAGAAGATGGTATATGTCAAAAAGAAGTTGCATCGGAAGAGACCATCCCTGCATTTTTATTACCGTCGGGGCAGAGCAGACCCGTGCTGACAGCTAACAACGAGAAACAACCCAGTCAAGTTGAAGCATCTACGACCATGGTTTTGGACCCTCAACCAGGAAACGTTGTCAGGCACTCTTATCCAAGTGAAAACACTCTTGACAACTGGTTTGATTGCGGTGATGAGAACGTCCAGTCTGATGACGTCACCGCGGCGACGCCACCGGCCGAGCGTGAGCCATGTACCACACCGCAAGAAGAAGTCACCACACGTTCTAAACGAACTAGGACAGCTGTAGATTATAAGAAGTTTTTTTGAAATAAAGGTGGAGGGATGTTGTATTGTAGGGTATTCACTGTTTGTCTTATTACAATGCAACGTGCGGTAGATATAGATACTAAAATAATGGCTGGCTGCGCCAGTCGAATATACGAGATTGAACGTACCGGTTGTTTCCTTCCTTCGACTCCCGCGCACATACATAACAACAAGCTAAAAATAATCGAGAAAAGGGTCAAAAATATCTTAGAAAGGATGGATCTATGGTAAGTGCTAAATCTATGCAACCTAATCCATGTCTAGACATAAACTGTGGCCACAATTGCAAAGAAATAACAGAAGAGAAAAGGAAAAATATTTTTGACTATTTTTGGGGGCTATCATCTCAAAGAAAAAATGATTAGTTAGTAAGCATGACTTCTAGAAGTAAAATAAAAAGGAAACGAACAAAAGATTCGGGATATCGAAATCACACCTTCAGCTATTTTATTAACGACGGCGAAGGTCGGCGACAGGTCTGCAAAAAGTTTTTGACTAAAACTTTAGGTGTAAGCCAAAAGAAAATCACATACACATTAGCCAATGCATATGACACTGGGCTCTCAAAAGAAGACACTAGAGGTAAAGCTGTTCCTAAAAATAAGACCCCTCAAACAGTTATAGATTCCGCCATAAATTTTATTAGAGATTTACCAGCATTGCCATCCCACTACTGTCGTAAAGATAGTACCAGGTTATACCTTCCCACCGAATTGAAAAACTTAAAAAACCTTTACAGAATTTATAAAGAAGACCAGACCTCAAAGGGCATTGACGTTGTAAGTGAAAAAGTATTCCGTAATATTTTCAATAAGGACTTTAATATTGGCTTTCACGTCCCGAAAAAAGATAAATGTGTCAAATGTCTACGTTTTGAAGGACAAACTGAAAATGAAAATCCAGAAAAAAAGAGTCATCTAAAAGAAAAAGAAGCCTCGAAAAATAGATTAGCTATTCACCGTGAATTGTGTAAGAAGAATAAATCTATGCTTTGTACTTCTTTTGACTTACAAAAGGTACTTAATACACCGCACGGGGAGAGCATGTTGCTCTTTTATTCAAGAAATTATACGGTCTACAATCTGTGTTTTTATGAGTCAAGAACAAGGAATGGCTTTTGTTATACATGGGGAGAAACCGAAGGAAAAAGGGGGAGTAATGAAATTGCTACGATCTTACAGAAGTATATTGCTGATGTTGACTCTCGTGGCTCAGTGACAAGTTTAATCCTATATTCAGACTCATGCCCGGGCCAAAACAAAAACAAGATCGTTTTAGCCGCCATACACAATGCCCTATTAGGAGCAAAACATATAGAAACAATTCAGATGAACTATTTGCTTCCAGGCCATACTGAAATGACTGTTGATAGTATTCATGCTACTATAGAATACTCAGTTAGAAATACCATAATATGGGCACCATCTCAATGGTCAACCGTTTTTCAAATGGCTCGCAAAGAACCCACCCCATATTATGTCGAAGCATTGACTCATACTGATTTTATGAACTTTGAAGAGTTAGCAGATAAATATTTTAAGGGAAATTTAACGAGGAAGATTAGCAAAATAAGGGTCGCAACATTCAAAAAATCTTTTCCAAATGTTATGACAGTTAAATACACCATGATGGATAATGCTGAGACGGACACGATTGGAATAATTTCAAGACCAAAGCAACAAAAATATAAAACAATGTTGCCCATAACTACTGCCAAATATAAAGATTTGAAAAAATTGTGCGATACAGGAGTTATACCGAAACAGTTTCATTCAGAATACTCGAACTTCAATCATCGCAGCGGTAAAGATGTATTGCCTGATACAGATATTGAAGATGAGATAGAATCTTAACTTTCAGTATTCAACTTAGCCAGTAAATAAAGAGGTATTGCTTGATGTAATTGTAAGACTAATAATTACTAAGATACAAGTTTGTTATTCATTTATTTAATTGATACGGTTTTAAGTTTACAAATGATATGCGTAGATTTATAGTTACAACAGTATCTTTATACTTAACTGTACTGCCTACTTTTAGACACAAAAATACTTATCTGAAAGTTGATATTTGGAAGAAACCATCGGTACCTAGTTCATTATTATCAGTTTCCTTCAACTTTCAATCCTCAGATAAGCATTTTTTCTACATTTGCGTTAAAATTGTTATTGGTAAAAAATTACAGTGATTATGTTTAGCAGTGCGATTCTGTAAGCCTCAAAAGTAAACTCGAACGTGAACTCGAACCTCACTTCGATTTAAACTGTCAATTTTTCACTTTATTTCGTACTAAAACCATCAAATCTGACAGTTTGAATCTAAGTGAGGTTCGAGTTCACGTTCGAGTTTACGTTCGAAGCTTACAGAATCGACGGGCTGACTGTTACTTTACAATTATTATAGTACTGTTATTATTACTATTGAAAATAATTATTATTTGACAGAAGAATAAAATTCTTCAGGTGACTGAATAATAATCAAAGTGATCTCATTTTATTTGATTGTTACAAAAGTAAACTTTTATTTTATAAAAAAAGAACATTTTGTTTAAGTTTTGAAGAGAAAGTAAAATTATATTATTTTTGTTATTTTTTCTTAATTGCATTAACAGACCTATTTAATTATACTATGGCTGAATTTAAAACGTCATTCAGTATTTTGTTTCAACAATACTCGTAGCAATGACAAATTAAAATCAGCCGATATGATAGATGACGGGTGTTTTATCTCACAAATAAATAATTTTGAAAAAAAAAAGTTTTTGTTAACCATTTTAACATAATTAGTTGCTGCAAATTATTGTAACTATCATGTTATTTTTGCTATTTTTAGTTTATTCGCAATAAATTTTTAAAAATCATTTTTTTGTCGTTATTATTCATTTTCTATTTTAAGTTTATTCATGAAATTGGTTGAGCAAACTGTGTTGACCTGGTAGTAAGTTCATTTTGCTCTATCCTGGAGCCACGGTGATAGTCGCCTGCATCAAAATACTTCAATGTGGTCAAATTAGTGACGTCACTTAAACTCTTTTGACATACTTGATTTAAAGAAGAATTGGTGTGTGATTCTTTTTCCCTGATTCTGTTCAATATCAATACCAGCGCTTGAGCCCATTTGCTTTCATTATTTTTTTTAACCTCATGCACTTGAACCATTTTGCTTTACTCTAAAAAAAACAACAAGCGATGCATTTGGATCTAAGTGACATAAAGTTAGTGATATATTAGTTATTTTTTGATAAATATATTTTGAGGACCTGCCAAATTTATTTATACATATCTGGTATTAATTTGATCAACGTCGTATCAGTAGTTTCTATTTTATGATTTTTTTTCCGAAATCTAAAACTTTAAACCTCTCTCCTGACACTTTTTCAAAATGTCGCTTAGTCCCTTTTGCCTTTCACCCCCGATATATGTATATAGTCTATGGATAGTCTATGGGGACTCTCGCTGTTTATCTTGTATCGTGTAATTTGATGCTTGTGCAAATATTAAATAACTACAATCATCTCCGTGTTTCATCGTCCCAATATATATTAAAACGCATTACAAGACACCTAAATAGAGTTTCATACATGGTGACAGTGCGGATCTCAATAGAATCGCAAACGCCAACGCAAGCCAAAAGAAGCCAAAAATTTCAAGATGGAGAATGCCGACCTGTTAGCAAATTTGCAACAACAAGTCACACAACAAATGCAGTTGATCGTGGAGCTAACAAATAAACTTGAAAATGTCAGACCCACTCCGCAACCGCAAATAGATTGGACTCTTTTGCAATTTTACAACGGCATGTCGACCCCACCGCTATCACAATTTTCATTCAAAGGTTCAGATTGGCCAGCATGGATAACCAGGTTCGAACAAAATCGCGACACAACGAAGCTAAAAGCATTACCACAAGAAACGCAAGGATAATCACTTTTATACACAATGGGCAACAAAGCTAACGATATCTTCCAATCTTTCAAGTTGTCGGAGGATGATGCCAAAAACTACATCATTGTTAAAAATAAATTTGATTGTTATTATGTGGCAAGGAAGACAAAAACATATGCTAGAGCTCGTTTTAATCAAAGAACACAAGGAGCGGACGAAACGGCGGATGATTTCATAACTGATATGCACACACTTGCCAAACAGTGTGAATATGGTGCATTAGAAGACGAATTAATTAGAGACCGTATCGTAGCTGGTATGAAAGACACTCAACTGTCAAAATTAATTCAAAATCTTGATTCCGAGCCGAGTCTAGAAGTTGTAATAAACAAAGTCCGGCATGCTGAAATTGTAGACGCCAACATTGACACACTAAAGCAACCAAACACATCAGCAGCACCTGAAATCAATTATGTCAACAAGAGAGCGAGAACTAAACCTGCAAAAACAGGTAATAGCAAGAAGTACAATAATACTTGTAGAAAATGTGGCAGGCAACCGAAACACAAATTCAGTGACTGTGAAGCAGCAAAATCAACATGCAAAGGATGTGGAATAAAAGGTCATTGGATAGCAGTATGTAAGAATCTAAAAATATCAATGAATTGGAGCAGACCTCACCATCGACACCATTGATACTGTCAGCGTTCCCAGATGTCTACCAAGATTTGTAAACATACTTATTAATGGCAAAAGCATTCGCTTCAAAGTTGACACCGGAGCTTCCGAAACAGTCATCAGTCCAGAACTTCAAAAGGAGCTTACTTCCTAATCCTGAACCTGTAGAAGAAAAGTTGTATGGACCCTGTAACATAATTCTGCCAGGAAGAGGTATATGCAAGGATATAGCACTAAAATGGGAAAATAAGAACAGGACTACTAATATTTATGTTCTAGAAAGTCAGAAAACACCATTATTGGGCTTACCAGAATGTGAAGCATTTGGTATAATTAAATTTCACAAAGAAGTTCATCAGATTATATCTACAAAACTACCTGAGGATGAGTACACATCACTATTTCAAGGAATTAATGCAATGAAGGACAAATACCGTTTAAAGCTGAATCATATAATAACACCATAAAGTTTACATATTATTGAACCAGTAACTAAACCTACAGAGTGGTGTTCCCTAATAGTACCAATAATTAATGGAAATAAAGTAAGAATAACTGTAGATTACACAGAGTTAAATAAAGCTATTCATCGTGAGTACTATCCTTTACCAACAGTAGAATAATGCTTGGGACAGCTAGCTGGAGCTAAAGTATTTTCCAAAATAGATGCAAACAAATCTTACTTCCAAGTGATGCTCACAGGTTATTGCAAAGATTTGACCACATTTATTACGCCATTTGGTAGATTCAAATTTAATCGCCTACCTATGGGTATGAAGTCCAGTAGTGAAGTATTTCAAAGAATGATGTATTAAATGGACTCGAAGGTTGTGTGAATCATATTGACGCTACCTTAGTTTTTGGAAAAACAGTCGAAGAACATGACAACAATTTCAGAAAGGTATTAAGAGCCCTACAGAAGGCAGGAGTAACTATAAATAAAGAGAAATGCATATTTAGAACTCAAGAATGCACTTTTCTCGGCTACAAAATATCGTCAATTGGTATACAACCACTACAAAGCAAGATTAGAGCCATATGTGAAATGCCTATACCAAAAGATATCACAGCATTGAAAAGTTTTTAGGAGCCATCAACCAACAATTAAGATTCTTACCTAATCTAGCAGACACATCAAAACCCCTAAGAGACCTGCTTAAGAAAGATGCTATATTAGAGTGGACCGATGTACATACCAAAGCATTCCTAAAGATAAAAAAACTACTTACATCATCGCCAATACTAGCTCACTATGACCCAAAACTAAAAACAAGAGTCACTGCTGACGCATCACAGTATGGTATGGGTGGAATATTGAAACAAAATCAAAATGGACTATGGAAACCTACATACTATTGGTCCTCAACTCTAACACCTACACAGCAAAGATATGCAATGATAGAAAAGGAAGCATGTGCAATAACAATGGCATGTGAACGATTCTCAATATATTTGAAAGGTTTGACATATCAATTAAGAACAGACCACAAACCTCTAGTGTCTATTCTAGGATCCAAACCCATTGATGATTTACCTATTCCCCTTCAAAGATTTCGAATGAGACTGATTCCATTCAATTACACCATTGAGTACATACCGGGTAAAAACATGTATATGGCAGATATGCTATCCAGATCACCAATTCCTTCCGAATCAGAAGACATAGATATACTAGCGGAAGAGGAAAATGACAAACTAACAATCTTGACCATCATGAAAACAATACCCATAACAGAATGTAGACTACAAAAATTCAAAGATGCACACATTGACTTATATATTACTTCGTAAGGACAGGGCGGACCGCACGTCAGGCTGTTGCCTATAACCGGGCCCTACTCTGACTCTACGTAAGGCCGAAGTGACGTAGTCAGTGGTTGGCTGTCATCGGGAGTCGGTGTCCTAAGAAAAAATATTAAGCCTGGATGTTCTTTTAAGAATTGTGTCAATTACGACAGAAAGTTCACCAAAAATAATTCTAATATTACAGTTCAGTTGATAATTATTTACATTACTTTAATATTTTTTTATCGTTCTTGTCAATTATACGAAGCGACTGTCCGATATAACTTTGTAGCGGCGTGCATTAGTTCTACACTGTAAGCACTATCATAGTTTTAGGTGATGTCATACAAATATTATGTTTTATGATGATGAAATATCTGAAGTTTCGATTTATCTAAATCAAACTAACGTGTGTTCTAACGTAGTATAGAAATAACTACGTTTTTATCTGTAGATTTTCTACTGATCCTTGGCAAAATGAAACATGGCGTTGTATTTTTATTTAAGCAAGAAAAAGGTATACATATTTACTATGATAACTCTTTAAATATTATATTAAATAAAATAGGAAAAGATTTTTACTGAGTTCCGCTTTAATTAAAAGCCGCTCTGACAAGGTTACATCTGTGATGCGGTTTAACAAATGACATTAGAGTCTAATAGATGGCGTTAAGTGTGTCATGTATGGCGAAAGTGTAATGTGAATTGTTCTGTCAGCCGTATCTTTACTTTTTAAATCAATGAATACGGCTGACTTAAAATCTTACTATGACAACAAAGAAAACTTAAGCAAACTTAATGACCTAATTGCCTTTAACAACCGAATTTATATATCAGGTATGATGAGAAATGAAATACTTACCAAATTACATACTGGACATGTACCAACACATCAGGTCCAACGGCGAGCAAAACAGTTTGTATAGTGGCCAACATTAGAAAAAGATATCACTAACATGACTTCAAGATGCATAGAATGCAAAAAGTTAGCTGTACAACAACCAGAACCATTAATTCCGAGTGATATACCAGGATATCCATGGGAAGTCATATCAGCTGATCTATGTACTTATAAAGGAAAAGAATATCTTCTACAGCTATAATAATCCATTTAAAAAGCATCATGGCAAGACATGGCATCCCAAGAATACTAAGAACTAACAATGGACCACAGTTCTCATCAAAAGAATTTGAAAAATTCACAAGAGAATGGGACTTCAAACTTATAACATCAAGCCCACACTTTCCACAAAGTAATTGAGCAGCAGAAATAGGAGTAAAAATAATAAAGAAAATATTTGATACAAATCCTCAAGACCCTATACTTGGCTTACTAAATTACAGAACTACACCTTCAATATTAGGTGCATCGCCAGCACAAATCTCAATGTCAAGAACATTAAACAGCACTCTTCCTATTACTTTTTTTTTGCGCTGGCAACCCTGCCTGTCAGACGCAACTCGAACAGCTGTTATAATTTTAATTAAAATTTATTATTAATTTGTGTAAAACAAACCATAATTGGACTCAGATGATTAAAACAAAGCCTCGCAAATAATATGTGACAGTGTAAACATACCTAAATACAAAATAAGACATAATAATCGGACAAAGTGACCGGCCGGCTTTGTTAACAAAATTCAAAAGGAGTTTAACGGATTACTTAAAACCAGGGAAGTACTGTTTTCAAACATTATTTATCCTTACTAGTACTTGTTTATGTTCAATTTGACCCTATGTAAATCTATACTTCTATGATATGTTCAATTAAGTTGAGGTTATAACTGCAGTAAACATATTCTACGTAACTGTTACCTGATCGTAACTAGCTAATGTTTCCCTACTGTAATACTGTTATCACAACATTTAACACGGTACAAACCTCACGAAAGTGAGACTCGTCACAATTCATCACATTTCGGCCTAGTTGTGCCTCTCTTTACTTGACGTAATAGTGGAAGTAAAGTTGACGAAAACAACCTTTTGCCGCAGACATTCTACTTCTAACACCTAACAATATACATTTTAATCACTTGCGTTGGGAAATATTTATAGTT
Organism: Anania hortulata; assembly: GCA_963576865.1. NCBI lineage: Eukaryota > Metazoa > Arthropoda > Insecta > Lepidoptera > Crambidae > Anania > Anania hortulata. The sequence goes on along the minus strand of OY756402.1, from coordinate 18,595,375 downwards.
ATTTAAAATAATCTTATATGTAACTTAGCAGAATAACCACCTTTATTACATTGATAAAAATACCCTCAGTATCAATAAATAAAAATACTGTAAATTTGTATTTGTTTAAAAACCAATTAGTTTTATTTTAGGGATTTCTTTCAAATTAGATACAACCATCCACAAATATTAATTTAACATCTAAGTACCTATACTGACAGTTTTCCCCACTCATTATAACAAATTCAATATTGTATCAAAACATCTGTTATACACTTTTTTGTGAATAATTCCAGGTGAGGCCCTTATTAAACACACAAAATGACTACTCGAAGTGGAATTATGACCTGCAAAATGGCTTCACAAAACACCGAGCTAAAACTCAAAATGGCACTCGAGGATTTGAAACAGAGTAGGGAAACCTGTAACCAACTTCTTAGGGAAAGAGATGAGAGTGAAGAAGAGATCAAAATTACTATTGATAAGAACTCTCAACTCAAGAAAGAATTAGCTGAATTGCATGCCCAACTCCAGGAAGTCACGGACCACCGTGACGAGTTACTTAAGACCATCAATACCTTTGATCAATGCAGCAGTATTTTCGAACAGACACTAGTACGTAATAATGAATTGAAGATTGAACTCCGAGATACCAACAGGACGTTATTGCACTTCAAAGAAGAAAAGAAACAACAACAGTTCTCGCAGACTTTGAACCTCTATGAGGAGTTGGTTGGGAGCCCTGGTGGGCATGCAGTAGTTTCAGATTTGAATTTAAGTAAAAAAGAACAATTTGTTGATAGTAAAAATATTATAAAATCACTTAGTAATAATAGGCTAAAAAAATATTTAAAATTAAATAAGTTTATTTTAAAAACTAAAAAATTAATTAAAAAACAGAAATGCTTTTATAATAATATTAAGTTAAAGAAAGAACGCGCAGAGTTAGTGGATAGTCTAGAGATCTATCATAATAAACTGTATGAAAGTAGATCTAAATACAATGTTGACATTGAACGGATGCAGGCTGGCTGACATCTCACAGTTGCATGAGTCGTTAAAATCTATAACGCACAAATATGTATCTGCCCAGGAACAAATAAATGAACATATCCTGGCTGCAAATAAACTTTTAGAAATAGGGAATCATAAAACAGATTTCTTATCATTACCAAATATAAAAGTAACTCAGGTGCCAGATAGCAGCATTTCAGGTGCCCAACAGAGTGCTAGCCAGCAGCCATCAGTGTCAACACCACATAAAAATTGTTATAATACCAAGCCCAATGTAATTATTTTTTCAGATAGGTTAGGAGTTGGTTACGGTCCCTTACTAAGCAAGGAATTAAAATGTAATGTTATTAATAATTGTATGCCAGGTGCAACACTTGATTTAATAATTAATTGTGTCCAGAATAGTCAATTTAACTCTAACTCGATCCTTGTTATAATGTTAGGAAATAGTCAAAAACTCACAAAGACAAAAATTATTCAAAATTACTCAATTTTGCCTGGCCTTAATGTTAAGAAAATATTCTTCTGTGCCCTACCTTTCTGTAAAAATCAGACAGTGCAAGAAAATGACAGTATTCACTCTTTGAATACTTTAATTTATAATATGACTCAACGTTATAATGACAAGTTTGTGTTTTTTGACACAAATAAATTTATTAACAATAGCTTTCAGTTGACTGGCAGCTCTTTACACCTGCCTTATAAACTAAAAAAACGAGTAGCTACTTTGTTAGCATATAATATTAACTGTATTAATTTAAAATACAATACTGACATTTGCAATGATCATATTAGTACTATTACTAATTTAAATATTATTCCATTGACAACCTCTGAGACTTTAAACTGAGAAGCAAGACAAAAGCCAGGCCTAATGAGTTTTTTAATATTGTTCATCAAAACATGCAAGGCCTGGCCGGCAAGGAGTTAGGATTGGGGTTATTTTTACTAGACTTTAATGTTCATGTGATTTGATTAACGGAACATTGGTTTAAAAAAATATGAATTATTAATAAATATTGATCATTACAAAGTCGGTAGTTCGTTCACAAGGGAGTCTGCTATTAGAGGAGGGTCACTTATACTTTTAAATAGTCAATTAAAATGTAAAGAACGCAAAGATATAGTAGCACTCTCAGTTGAACAAACTATTGAGCTAGCGTGTGCTGAGCTGGAACAGTATGTAATAATTAGCGTATATAGGCGAATTACCACATTTTTGAATCCACGATGGATGATGTCTTAAAAAAAGTCAGTAAATCAAATAAGAAAATAGTTGTATGTGGAGATTTTAACATTGATATATTGGTAAACACGCAGACATCAATCCGTTTTCTTAATCTTTTTAAGTCGTATAATTTAATAAATATTTTTAATGAACCTACAAGGGTGACCCCCACATCGGCTACTTGCTTAGACAATATTTTTTGTAATAGCGATGTAATCGATAAATCTATTTTAAATTGTCTAAGCTCGGACCATAGTGGACAAAAAGCATCATTTGAACACCATCATGTCTCGAACATTGTAGATGTTGTTTGTAGGCCAGTTACCATCAATAGAATTGACAGAGTTAAGAAAAAAATTTATGATGGTGTTCATTTAATAAAACCTACGACTGACCACAGTGCTGATGAGTTATACGAGAATCTTTTTGGCTTAATTAAAAATGATTTTGATCAGATTTTTACGGAAAGAAAGATAAAAATAAATAACCTAAAGAGTAAGTTCAATGATTGGGCTACTCCTGGTATTTATAAAAGTAGAAATACGTTATATAACTTGTATAGTTTAAAAGCAGATTCTCAGAACCCACAGATCATAGAGTATGTTAAAAAGTATTCTAAAATATTTAAACAAGTATGTGCCAAAGCAAAGTCAAACCATCTACGTAGCATAATTACAGGTTCTACTAATAAAGCGAAGGCTCTATGGAATATTATAAATAAGGAAACTTGTAGACAAAAACCAAGGGATCACACTTACTCTCTCAAAGTTGGAGATAAGCTAATTAAATCAAACACAGAAGTTGCAAATACTTTTGAGAAATTCTTCTCAAACATAGCTACCTCTACAACTAAAGAACTTGCATCTTCTGCTGAACTAGCTGAGTCTCTTTTAAAGTCAGGTGTTAATGAGTGTCAATCTCCATTAAATTTTAGACATATAAACGCTGAGGAAATACTAAAAACATTTAGGGAATTAAATATGAAAAAAACTAAGGATCTATGGGGAATCTCTGTCAATATCATTAAAACAATAATAAATGCAATAGCCCCTCACCTTACAATTATATTTAACAAATGTATTGATGATGGAGAATTCCCAACTTTAATGAAATTTAGCAAAATTATTCCTTTATTTAAATCGGGTAAGAAAACTGATCCCTCCAATTTTCGACCAATATCTATCTTACCCGTACTTAGTAAAATTTTTGAAAAAATATTGTTTAATCAACTTTTATCTCACTTTGTCCTAAATAAGTTACTACATGATAAACAATACGGTTTCACAAAAGGTAGAAATACTACCGATGCTGGAGTTGCACTCCTAAAACATGTATTCGATGCATGGGAGAGTAAGCAAGATGCTTTAGGTATCTTCTGTGATCTTTCTAAGGCCTTTGATTGTGTAGATCATCAAACTTTACTAAAAAAATTGAGACATTATGGGGTTTCAAAAGAGTCCTTAGATTTATTAAACTCTTATCTCACAGGCAGAACTAAATAATGCACTCTCGCGGGTTCTGCATTGGTTTAGTACCAACAATCTTTTGCTCAATGCAAGCAAAACGAAATGCATAAAATTTACAATGCCAAATGTAAGGCAGGTCTCAACAAATATCATTGTAAAAGATGAACGACTGGATACTAGTAATTCCACTACCTTTTTGGGAATAACTTTAGATTCCCGTCTGCAATGGGGTGCTCATATTGAGACTCTGTCAGGAAGACTTAGTTCAGCTGCTTATGCTGTGGGAAAGATAAGACAATTGACTGATGTTGGAACGGCAAGATTAGTGTATTTTAGCTACTTTCATAGTATAATGTCATACGGAATATTGTTATGGGGCTCAGCAGCCGATATTGAATCTATCTTTGTACTACAAAAGAGATCTGTACGGGCAATTTACAACCTTCGACCACGAGACTCATTAAAAGAACTGTTTAAGGAAATTAATATACTTACAGTGGCCTCTCAATTCATTTATGGAAATATTATGTACATTCGCAAAAACCTGCATCTTTTCCCTAAGAAAAGTGACAAACATAATTTTAATACCCGGAATAAAGATAAACTTGCTGTTTCAAATTTCAGACTGCTTAAAGTGAGTAATTCGTTCATGGGGAAATGTATTCGCTTTTCTAACAGATTACCACAGTCTATTGTTGAACTACCCATGTTTGAGTTTAAATCGCATGTTAAGATTATTTTGATGAAAAAGGGTTATTATACTGTTAATGTCTATTTAAATGACAAAAATGTCTGGAATTATATACTGCCCTGCTCGCACAGGTATACATTATTTTCTTTTCCTTTTTTTTGTGGCAGCTAGTGGTGACTGAGTTTGTTCCGGCGTTTCTTCTCAGCACTTCCAGATTGTCTGTGTCTTGTCTCGAAGCGCTAGTAGGGCCCAAAAAATAAGGAGACATGTTCTGCCCCATATGGGCCAATAATGTTATTATTGACGTTCATAAGTGGCAGTTTTCTGCCCTAAACTGAATAAATGATTTTTGACTTTGACTTTGACTTTAGAAAAGTTAAAACCGCAAGTTATAGATCTTGAAAAGTATAGAAGAAAACTGTGTGAAAGAAGAGAGAAATCAAAATTATATTATGATAAAACCAGAATAAAACCAGATTACCAGAAATGAAAAAAGGGTCCACAGTATACCTAACATCTGAAAAGTCATATGGAAAAGATGAAGATGAAAAAAAGACTAGAACCTAGAAGCTACATGATTAAGACTGACAAAGGTAGTAGTGTTAACTAAAAGAAAGAACAGAAGAGATGTCATAGATCTCAGCAGCACAAACCCCTGACTGCAGCAAGACAACACTTCTTTACCTAATACTGAAAGCTCTCAAATAAGTAATGAGATACCCAACAACTCAAAGTATGAAGCAACGGCAACCACTTTCCTAGAAGACCTACCATACACCATGAGTACCCCAGAATATTCTCCAAGTATCTCGACACAACATGAATCAAACTCTAATTCTCCAGAAGAGATACGTTTCATGACTTCAATGAGTGAGAGTGATCAACACAGTCATACTGAGCAAACATCTGTAAATCTTTCCACACCATATGAGACACCAAGTTCATCACCTGATTCACTGAGCCTGAAAACAACACCTGAAAAAGAGAAAGATGACAAGAAAATTACTACTAGGTCAGGAAGAAATATAGTGAAACCAAAGTGTTTGTGTTATAATTGTGTGTAACAATAATATACTTGGTAGTGTATACATAAATAATAGAAATATGTAAGTGAATAAATATAAAGTGAAAGTGTGATTTCAGATAAATTAATGGACAGGATAAAGGTAAAAATAATGTACACAATTCATTTGTTTGTTTAAGATTTTATTGCAGTGTGAAGATTAGATTGTAAACATACTATGTTACATTTGCTATTTATTATTTCTTGCGATGTGTAATCAATTATTTTAGACACAGTTCCTCAATATTAATGTATAATATTTGTGATGTCTAGGGCTTTGGGGTAATATTAAAACAACTAGTTTCTCAGTAAGTAATACACAGCTCGACCGTAACGCCTGCTCGCCCCGCTCGTGACAGTGCGTGTCAGGTCGGGAGCACAGATTAGATAAAGCATGTCTAAAGGTCGAGACCATGGCGCTACCGTCAGTCTGCATACTACGTTTATTGAATAGATAGATAGATAAATAGATACTCTTTATTGCACACCATACAAGTAAAATACACATGATTTTTACAGAAAGATGTACAATTTAGGCGGTCTTATCGCTAATAGCGATCTCTTCCAGACAACCTTTAGGTAGAGGACAACCATTAAAGAAAGGGGAAGGTGTTGCAGAGTTCTTAAAATTCTTACCTGATACAAATAGAATTGCATAAATTTATGGCATAAACGTATACATACAGTAATAAATAAATAAAAATAAAATAAAATAAATACATAACAATAATTATACAAACATAAAATTAACATACATACAATAAACATACATACTACTTGATATATGCGAGGAGATGTCGAAACTAACAGTGACCAGTAATATTCTAAGATATAAAGGCAGTTTGTGTCAAGAAGAAAGAAAGTGTGCTTTAAGCCGATTTTTAAAAATAGCAATCGATTCGGATTTTCTGATTGTTAATGGTAAGGAATTCCAGAGGCGAATGGACTGGACAGTAAACGACTGCGTATAGTAATTAGTAGTATGAATGTCACATCTCTTCCTTTATATATAATATTTATTTGACTTGAAGACAATAATAAAAACCATTTATTGGAATTAATTGTAATTGAAATCTACATTCAGCTGAAATTACTGTATCTCATCTTTTCCTTTTTTTTATTTTATGGTTTTACACAACGGAATATATTTAAATGTGATTAATCTACTATAATATTCTCCACTGAAAAATACATTATTTGGTGTTAATTTTATATGAAATATACACTCACATCTTAAAAGCGTTACATATTTACTGAGTTTATTTTCGTTTTATTCATTTATTCTATACATTATTTTATACACATGGTCACAAATACAATGCAAAATGTAAATCGTGCAATATTTAGACAGGTATTATTTAATTTTACAAAGTAGGGTCATAACAAAATGTGTTTGAGTATCTACATTTAAGCTTATATCATGTAATATTAGTTTTATTCATTTACCTACAGGTAAAGATTTTATTCTTTAAAATAATACCATTATACAAGGTCTAACAAAATCAACTGCGTTCCTTTAAAGGGGGGTATCTATACATCATACTGAATGCGATGACAAAAAGTAAGGTATTGTTTTATAGTCATTTTTAAAAGTTATGTTTTCTAACAAAATAAATAAATTAAAACGCAGTCAAAAATGAAACACTCTGTATCTTTTCTTACTCATGCAAACTGTAGTTCACAGATGGTGTGTACGTACACAGCGCACACCAGCATTTTATTAACAAAGATCGTTGTGTGCATCACCCTTGTCAAACCAGCTGATCTGCGATTGGTCGAGTGGCACAGCTAGGCTTTTTCGACCAATCACAGATCAATTGCAACGAAGAATAGCTTCATACACACATGTTAGTACACTAGTGTGTGTAGAATGCACTTTCATGATAATAATGTTTTCGATAACAAACAAAACAAACAATGTCAACTAAATTAATAGCCAACATCGTTTTTTTGTTACTTCAAGGCTCTAAGGAAAGATAATTTCTATGTTTTATGAGTTAGATTAAATCTTAGTTGTAGGAACTAGGTAGGTATTTACTTACTTTCTTGTAATTGTTGTTGTACGTAATTCGTTATTTACCTCTCGAAGCTCTTTAGAATCACTCCTAGCAGAATGGCAAGGTGGATAGAAATAAAGGAAAATAAAGCGGTTTTAAAACATTTATTAATTTAATTCTGACTCTGACTGACTCTATCACACTTTCACAGGCTTTGGACTAACAAGTAGGTTAGCGTAGTAAATAATTTATCTGCCGGGTAAATAATTTATCTGACTAACAAAAAAATTAAACAAACAAATCAATCAAGTAGGTACCACTTACTCTCAATCTACGCTTACTTGGCGTGTTTAAGTTCATTAAGAGGTTTACAATCTTTACAACAAATTACATTGATCATAATCACATTACAAAAAAACATTGCACAGCAATGCGACGTGCACTTTTACGCGAAATAACAGTCTCTGTCACTTTTTATGTTTTAAAGCACTTTTTATGTTTTAAAGCGTTCACACGGTTTGCAATAAAATTCGCTGTCGTAGTTGTGTCGCACTTTCAATGTTATAATCACCTTCACAATACACTAAGTCCTACACTCAGCCCCACACATGGAAGCCCAAGTGTTCAGGCTACTGCTACATCTAGTCTGAAAATGATCGGGCCGAACTAGGTGGGGGTTCTGTTCAGCCCAATAGTAGGCGCCGCGGCGTAGAGGTTAAACATCCAACCACTGGTGAAGCTTCTCTCGTCCGTCCAGAGAATGTTGCAGCTTCTGCGACTTCTGCAAAACTGGACTCGTAGTGTGAAGTCATGCGGCTTCAGCTCTTGAACTAGTGTAAAATGATACAGGCGCCTGCCCCTCGTCTTGTCTCGGCGAGACCGCCGCAGAATTCGCAATAATGACGCCTGCGCCCATGAGCGTTTGGCGAAGACGGACGCTGCATCAGTCGCGCTTGCGATTGGGTTGCCGATCAAAAATCTGCATCACACTGTCTTCTTATTGAACAGGCTGGCGTGGCCTTCCCTGGTCCCCAACGGACATAAACAATCTCACTCCAGTCCCTGAACCGCTCACGAAAACGCCCTTAATATCAGCGTAAAGGCGCGCTGCTTTAGCACAAATTAAAGTTGCGATCCTGGTAGCACATAACCCTGGACTGACACCGTTGCGGCGTCGCACACGCACGCCGCACGGAAGCGAATTAGAGACTGCGCGGCGCGGGGGCCCGGCGGGCGGTCGTCCTGCAAAAGCCGAAAAGGCTCAAGCTAGGGATGCGCCTAAGATGGGATCATAATTTAAAGGATACTAAAAACTAAAACATACCGGATAACTGATCGTGAATTGGGAACTGACACCTCGCATTTAATTAAGTATTATGGCGAGGTAACCTACTACTTAAACGAAATCGTGAGTGCGACACAAGTTTTTTTTGTACCTTAGCTTTCAACTCGCCAATCTAGTTAAGTGTAACTCTTGTTTTTAGAGTAAAATTATTTTGTCCAAACCGGTAATAAATGTTCTAAAGTGTCAGTTTAAGACAGACAAAGACTGATAAAACATACAACGACTGAATTTAAAAAGTCACTAAGAAATATTTTTAACGAACTAACTAGGCCATAGCATTTAAACTCGGACATATCGTACTTTATCAAGCAGTTATTTCTTAACTGACAGTCGCAAAATTACCAAAATGTATTTTTAAAATGCTTATTCACATAACTACTTACTTGAGTTACTGTAAGTGGCAAAAAGGAAACAACTTCGAGAGAAATCAAAACACTAATAACATGTTTTACTTACTTAATATGAAATATGCGCTGATAAGACTATTTTTCGAAACTCATAAAACATTGTTATCGTCTCAATAACTTAGTTAAAATCAAATAAAATCAAATTTTAGTTTAAACAAAAATAAAATCTTAATTAGTAATGTAATGAATGAATGATCTGATCTCGTAAAAAAACTATGAGCCTAGAAATCAGAACAAATGTGGCACATCCCTATCTATCCGCATGCACACTTTGATTTGCCCCGACACGTGCCCGACACCGGCCTTTCGGCTCGAGCGGCATAGTCTGCAGTTTGCGAGTACGGTAGGGCTTCCACGTTAAATAAATATCTAGGACTAGGATTACGATTTTACACGAATGTTTGAGTAGGTTTATTAAAACAATCCATATCATTTTTTATTTAATTATTTTTAGCAAAACAATTATAATCGTGTTTAATTGAACCAAATATCACATTTTAATACTTTTCTCATTGTAATATTGCGACCGGTTAAGAGTTAAATTCTAGGTAACTTTTAAAGCATTTTTTGAAATGAGTTTGTCCCGTGGTTAATGAGTTTGTCCCGTGGTTTGTCAAGTTAATATCAACTTTTACGGTGTCGATTTCATTATCTAGACGACTAGTCAAGAATTAATTACAAAATAGCAAAACCTTTTTATTCCAACAATTTTCCTTATAAACAATAGTAATATCTCAAATGTTGAAACTTAAATAATAAGTAAAATGTATTTCAGTTCCTAAAATAGCAAAATGTTTTATTTCCTTACGAATACCTACGATATTATCTTAGCTAAACAAAATGCTTGTCACCCTTTCCAAGATACCGACAAACACGGCGGGGTACTTTTGTCGGGGCCACCTTTGAAACTTGGTCTTGCTAACTCCAAAATAATTTTACCCCCAAAATTTATTAAAAAATAAAGTAGAATTAAAGAAGGCGAGAAATTTAGACTTTAATGACCTTGTTATTTTCAGTTTAAACAACTCGATTGTAGTTTTGTTTGTAAAATTTAATTTAATAGCACATTACACGACGAGTTTACAGCCGTGGTGGGAAGTTGGGAACGGTTAGACGTAACGTCGTACAGCCATTTTTATTGAAGCTGAATAGACGAGAGCATTGATCGAAATTGTCGTTGTCTCCGCGGTATCTTCGTTCTTTCAAAATGATATGTGAATACGGCCTTGGTTACTACGAAAACTAGTGAGTCGTTGAAGTTTTGTTACGTAAATTAGGTCACAACAACACAGTCACACTCTCCGGTCAGTTCGCGAACAACGCACTCTGCGGTCAGCTGTTCGTAGTATCATGATCGATTATGAAGTACCGCCAACTTTTGATTCTCTCGATGTCGGTTCGGTTACGTGACCGCAAAAATCAACAACCAATTAAAACCCCTAATTCCTAATTCTCTAATTGCGAAACACATAATTCTACTCCAATCCGTAGTGAAAAAAGTCCTTATAAAAGAAAACCCACAAACTTTATTTTACCCTAAAATCAGGGTAATTCTTTCATGTTGGTATTTCTGAGTCACCGTCGCCGCACCGCCGGTAGTACCATTAGGTATTCTGTGGCACCGCGCTGTTATCTTGAGTGTGTGCATGTGTGGGTCACGTTTGCTTGTGTGCGTGCGTAGTGTGTCAATGTAGTAGTAAACAGCTGTAAAGGGTGTAGATTTTCGTAGTTACGGAATGAGATTGTTAAGATCAATATCTCCGTAACTAGCCTGAATTTTTGGCTCAAATTTGGTGAGCCTGCTCAGCTCGATGTACAGATACCCCCATTAAAAGGAATGTAGTTGATTTTGTTAGACCTTATATATGTTTACATTTATACAATCTAAACTCGTACATTTTAATTTTAATTTAATAACATAGATTTATTTCCATTTATTGATTTTTATTTAAATCGTCTATGATTCTACCACCGGTTCTGTTGGAATGTTCTTTCTATCGAGAAGAACCGGCAAGAAACTCGATAGTTACTGTTTTGCACACTTATATTGTTACTACTAATTAACAATTTAATCAAATTTTGTGAGTAGTTTTAACTTACTTCTACTTTCTGACGTATCGATTTGAAAATTCTTACCTGACATTAGGATGACAATAGGTACTTACAAATTATTTTTATAGTTTTTTAACTATGATGCTAATTAATAAAATAATAGTAGTCGTTTAATAAATAGGCACTTTATCAAAAAGTTTGTGACCCAGAACTTGTCATTTGATGAATGACTTAGTCAATTTGTCAATAATTTTATTCATCTCGTAAACTCAGTTTTGAATAATTGATATTTTACTAAAAACCCTTCTGATTATTATTATTATTATGACGTTAAATATTTATTCTCTACCTGTTTAGGTAAGTAAATACATCTATTATGCGGGCGTCCACCAAGCACAACAGCGTTAAATGCAGAGATTTCTGAGGATAGAAATTTGCAGCAGGTATTTAGGATCTGAGTGATGCGGCAGGTATTTAGGATGACAGCTTTCTGCCTTCCATGTGTGGAAAAGCTTGTGTGAATTTTAGATGTAGTAAATCTAAGTATCCTCTTTTCGATTTTTCCAGATTAGTTGCAATAAGGTATGTACGCCATATGGATTTGTTTATTATTATTATTTTTTGTTAAATGTAATTAGGTGAATAGGTGAGTTATACTTAATTCGTTCAAATATTTGTGTCTTGCATTTTAGATGCCTGGATTTAATCTTGTGTCAATGTAATGTTGGATTTATTACTTTTTATTTATTTAGGCTTAGTTACTTAATAAAAGCAGGTAGGTACTTATACCGGTGGATTTATTATTAAATGACATTCCTTTGCTCTCAGCCTCTCACCATACCCGTGTTGTATTTTCTCAATATGCCTTGATTACCATATTACAAGCTTGATTAACAGATTTTCCTCAAAAATCATGATTTTATTTTAGGTGTTTATAAAATTAAATGAGATATTTTCGGGTAAAATGTTAAGGTGATGCCATTTCAAACGCTTAAATAAATTTCTGTTTAATCCGGAAAGGACTTCATTTTGTTATTTTCGCTGTCAAAGTCAGTCAAGATTTGGCTGTATGGCTCTGTACCATTGCCTTTCCCTCCCGTTATTTTGTACTACTGCTACTGGCAAAGTCAGTAGCAACATACGTGTCAGATGGTCTGGTGGTATATGGTTAACTTATTTGAAACACTTACAATACTCCTCTATTTAACGAATAGCTAAGATAGGGTAGCTAAATAGATTTCTATTCGTCTTCTTACATGAGTCATCTAATCTCATGTGCTTTTAATTTTAAAGTCTTGCAACCGCGTCTTGATTATAAAATCAATTTAATTTTTAATAACACTGAAAAAATATAATAGCGAGAAAACAAAACCGGTGTCCCACAGGGAAGTATTTTAGGCCCTCTTTTATTTATATTATATATAAATGACATATTTGAAATTACGAATCATAAATGCATTTTGTACGCAGATGACATTTCCATAATTGTGACGACTGAAAAGAGAAATAATTCATTGTATAACATGAAATTGACATTAAAAAAAACTATTGACATATTAATCGAATGGCTCGATGCACGCAATTTAAAAATTAATTTAGATAAATCAGTATTTATTCAATTCAATCAATCTAAACATAAGAAATATAATTTTAAATTGAATATCACTAAAATCAATGAAGTTACAAACGTGAAGTTCCTTGGAGTAACTATAGACCATTTTTTGAACTGGAAACATCAGATTGAAAATATTTGTAATAAAATAAATAAATTCGTGTATGCATTAAGACAAGTTACTAAAGTGACCAATAAAAAAACTGCTATTTTATGTTACCGTGCATACGTAGAATCTGTACTGAGATATGGTTTGATGATATGAGGTAATAGCACAGATTGGAATAGAGTATTTGTTGCACAAAAAAAGTGCATTAGGGCCATGTGTGGAATTTTGCCTGATGAAACATGTAGACCTATATTTAAAAACCTAGGCCTGTTGCCCTTTCCATCGCTTTACTTGTATGAGGTATGTCATTTTGTCCATCAACATAGGGATCTGTTTGCTAAAGCATGTGATGCACAGAGTACTAGAGTGCGCAGAGACAAACATAAACTTGTCTTACGAAATGTTCCCAAAACATGGAAATATAATAAAAGTTGCCTTGCGATGTGCGTAAGAATATATAATAAGATCCCAAATGAATTTAAAGTGCTAAATAATTTCTTATTTAAAAAAAGATTAACTGAATGGCTTAATGACAAAAATTTCTATAGTGTTAAGGAATTTATTGACAACTAGCTCGATTTTACTGACATATATTTACTATTGAAATTTTGATTCTAGACATTTTTAATTATTGCAATTCATGTAGGTAATAACATACAATTTGCATGCTATTTTTTATTAGCGAAACATGAGCTCTTTTTATTGTTTATTGTTACCATTTATACCGTGTTTTGTGCAAATAAACGATTTATTATTTATTATTATTTATAGCCCATAATATAACCTTCAAATTTAAATTTGGGAGGGTAGGGTCAACTAACTTTTGTTTAGCTTGCTGAGTTACACTAGGGCCAACGGATTTCTCTCTTAGTTTAACAAAATTTGGTCTAACAACCATTTGTTATGTTTTGTTAATTTTGATAATCAAAGATGAAATACTTTGTGTGGTGTTTTAAACAAAACTCCCCTCGTCTTCGATGGCCCATACATATTGAATACTGTACTGCACAAAACCAGAAAGAACTGAATACACTGATTATGTCGCTTTAATCAATATCATTGAACGAATGAACCATTCAATGATATTGATTACCTTTTGCCATTATTTCAAGTTACATTTATTCTTTGATACTTTTGTGCTATAGATGAGTATTACCCTTGTTACTTTATCAAGTATTTCTAATAATGCACATGTTTTTTACTTAACAAAGTCATATTAGGTAGTAAGCATTCTCTTTTGGTTAGTCTGTGAGAAACTTGGTGTTATAGCAATTTCACTCCTGAACAATTGCACATAATTATCTAACCCAACTGCGTGAATTTTAGTGGCTTTTAATCCTTAACGGTTGAATAACCCACAACATTTTCTGTTAAGAAACTTAAGAGATTACTCATTAATAATTGTACAACCTGATATGTTTGCCTGTCCATGAGGAACTTAGAATATTTCATTTCTTAATGTAAATTGAAACATGTGCCCGTTTGAGTGGAATTTTGGAATTAACCAACATACTTTTCGATTATTCTGAAAGAGATCTCTTTTAACTGTAAGACTGCTTGAGTTCTTTATCTTTTTAACATAGCCTTAACAGATATTGTGGTGCTTGTTTTAGTTTTAGCAAAACATAACTTCATATTTATTGAAGGGGAACCTGGAAAAAGTTTATTAACAATATGTCTGTTGGAACATTTTGTTTGGCATATGATATTTTTTCTTTTTAACATAACCTTAACAGATATTTTGGTGCTTGTTTTAGTTTTAGCTAAACTTAACTTCATATTTATTGAAGTGGAACCTGAAAAGAGTTATTGACAATATGTCTGTTAGAACATTTTATTTGGCTCATGATGATTTCTTCATTACATAGCCTTAAAAGATATTGTCTCACTTTATTTAGTTTTACTAAAACATAACTTCATAGTATAGAAGTGGGACCTTGAAAAAGTTTATTAACAATGTCTGTTGGAACATTTTATTTGGCTTATGATAATTTTTATTACATAGCGTTAACAGACATTGTGGTACTTATTTTAGTTTTAGCAAAACTTAACTTCATATTTATTGAAGTGGAACCTGGAAAAAGTTTATTGACAATGTCTGTTGGAACATTTTATTTGGCTTATGATATTTTTTTATTACATAGTCTTAACAGATATTGTCTCACTTTATTTAGTTTTACTAAAACATAACTTCATACTATGAAGTGGAACCTTGAAAATAGTTTAGTACCTATATGTCTGTTGGAACATTTTATTTGGCTTATGATAACTTTTTTACATAGCGTTAACAGACATTGTGGTACTTATTTTAGTTTTAGCAAAACTTAACTTCATATTTATTGAAGTAGAACCTGGAAAAAGTTTATTGACAATGTCTGTTGGAACATTTTATTTTGCTTATGATATTTTCTTATTACATAGTCTTAACAGATATATTGTCTCACTTTATTTAGTTTTACTAAAACATAACAGCATAGTATTGAAGTAGAACATTGTTGATTTACGGTATCCGTTGGGACCTTCAGTTGTTTCATCGAAAAATGTATTTCGATAGGAGTCCTATTTACGAACAGAATTGGTCAATATTTATTGTAGACAATCCGTCTAGCAAAGTTGTTATAAATAACGTTAACGTTAACAGTTTTGGTGTGAACGACGCTTTGTAACATATTTATTTTACAATGATTAAACAGATACTTCCGGTGATTCATTCACCCGGCAAAATAAGCGAATTACTTGTGTTTGACAGGCGCTGTCAGTGCTGTCACTGTCATTAATTGACATATCTACAGAAATTAACCTCGACAAATTCGAACTCGATATGTTATGTATTATAAGAAGTGGGTAATTTAGGTACAGAATATCTATTCCAAATTAATGGCGACTACTAATAAGATTCGACTACTAATAATTAATATTAATGGCGATTATATTTATTTTTTAAGTAGTATAAAGCAAGATACATGCACATACGGTAACCGCTATTGACACACGAGACGAATGTAATTCTATTTTATGGATTTTAAAGTGAAAAGGAAATCAAAAATTAGTTAGAAAACTATATATAAACCCCAACTGTACTTATAATATTTATGGGTCTTGTTAAATCGAATCAAATGAGCCCAAACATGCAAGTTTTACTAGTAGCCATTGAGGAGTTCCACTATTCACCTTCTGGCTCAATCATTAGATCAGCACAAAGGTGTCCAATCATTGTATTGTCTTCAGAACGTTACATACTGTGACAATCATTAAACGTAGTATGCAGACTGACGGTAGCGCCATGGTCTCGACCTTTAGACATTACTCTATCTAATCTGTGCTCCCGACCTGACACGCACTGTCACGAGCGGGGCGAGCAGGCGTTACGGTCGAGCTGTGTATTACTTACTGAGAAACTAGTTGTTTTAATATTACCCCAAAGCCCTAGACATCACATTGGTGACGAGGCAAAAGCGCAGTAAGTAAATTCAGAGCTCAAGACATGTACCTGCGTACAGCTATTAGTCAATAATAAATTCAAATTCTAAAAGAAAACAAATGGAAGTGTGATTCACTGAATGTGTGAGTGGAGCAATTGGGTGTTTGAAAACGTGCCCTATATTGAGGGATTTGAAATAGATATTCTGTACCTAAATTATCCACTTCTTAAAATACATAACTCGAATTGGTTGAGTTTTTTTTTTTAATTATGGACTTATCCCGCTCTATATGCAGAGCGGTGATTCTGCCAATGTCGAGTATTTTTGGTATAGTGTTCACAATAAATAACGGGTGTTTAGTTTTTATTGCTTTTTTTGGATTCAGTGAAGGCTACTCTTCCCGTAGAAGCAGGTTTCAAGACGCTATCGGGTCTAAAGCAAATTGTCTTGAGACAAGTCACTTGACACTCGATGCGGCGTTGAATACAATGATATTTCAATAGTTTCAGGTTTTTATCACTTCACCAAACATTAGAACACAAACTACACCAAACTTGCACTCTAAAGCTCTTTAAATGATAAATAAAAACCATTAAAATAGATCGACCATGCTTTTCGTTCGACTACCCCCCACCGAATCCTGAGGTTAATTTCTGTAGATATGTCAAATGACAGTGACAGCACTGACAACGTCTGTCAAACACTCAAGTAATTCGCTTATTTTGCCGGGTGAATGAATCACCGGAAGTATCTGTTTAATCTTTGTAAAATAAATATGTTACAAAGCGTCGTTCACACCAAAACTGTTAACGTTAACGTTATTTATAACAACTTTGCTAGACGGATTGTCTACCATAAATATTGACCAATTCTGTTCGTAAATACGACTCCTATCGAAATACATTTTTCGATGAAACAACTGAAGGTCCCAACGGATACCGTAAATCAACAACGTTCCACTTCAATACTATGAAGTTATGTTTTAGTAAAACTAAATAAAGTGAGACAATATCTGTTAAAGCTATGTAATAAAAAATTATCATAAGCCAAATAAAATGTTCCAACAGATATATTGTCAATAAACTTTTTCCAGGTTCCACTTCAATAAATATGAAGTTATGTTTTGCTAAAACTAAAATAAGTACCACAATATCTGTTAACGCTATGTTATAAAAAATATCATATGCCAAATAAAATGTTCCAACAGACATATAGGTACTAAACTTTTTTCAAGGTTCCACTTCATAGTATGAAGTTATGTTTTAGTAAAACTAAATAAAGTGAGACAATATTTGTTAAAGCTATGTAATAAAAAAAATATCATATGCCAAACAAAATGTTCCAACAGACATATTGTTAATAAATTTTTTCCAGGTTCCACTTCAATAAATATGAAGTTATGTTTTGATAAAACTAAAATAAGTACCACAATATCTGTTAAGGCTATGTAAAAAAAAAACATGTGGGAGATTAATAGATTTCTTTAACATTTTAATAGTAAAATTTATAATTAGGTTAATATCGATTAAAATTGTATAGAAAGAGTATGCATTAAAAACGCAAACAATTTTTGATGCAAACGAAATAAACAGCACGTTTTCTCCCCACTCGGATCTAGCCTAGCCTAGCCACTTGTTTGTGCCGTAGCATAAAAGCGCTCGCAGTGCGCAGAGACAGTCAGTTGTTGACCGACTGCGGACCCGGACAGAGCCCGTCAGGTAAAATAAATGTTATTATGTCCTTTTGTAATAAAATTATGACTTATGGTTAAATATTGGACAAATTAATAATTTAATGGATTGCTATCAACTTCAGGAGGATCTGGATAGGTTTGAAGAATATTGTTACATCAATAAATTAGATTTAAATATTGCTAAGTGTTACAGTGTAATTTTTAGCCGTAAATCTAACACAGCAAACTTCATTTATAAATCCAGGGAAACAGGGCTCAAGAGAGTTGATGAAATCCGAGATTTAGGTATAATACATGACTAAGTTGATCTACGAAAAACACATTGACTATACAGTGTGTAACGAAAAGGTGAAATAAAACTTTAAGGGGTTATTCTACGGCTAAATTACATCAACTTTTTCTATCTGACCAACATCAAAATAAAAAATAAAAATTGACGTTTCCATACAAACTGATGCCAGCTGGTCGCGTTTTAGTATGGGAAAGTGTTTTTTTTTTTTTTGCGATTTCGATGTTGGTGCCATAGAAAAAGTTGATGTAATTTAGCCGTAGAATAACCCCTTAGTTTTATTTCACCTTTTCGTTACACCCTGTATAGCGAAAAAAGCCAATAGGTCCTTGGGGTTCATCATGCGTTCGTGCTCTCAATTCAAGAACGTCAAAGTTGCAAAAATATTATATTGCTTGTATGTGCGTAGTATCCTCGAGTATTGTTCACAGGTTTGGAATCCACAGTACGATATATACATAAACAGATTAGAGTGCATTCAGCGTAAATTTATGCGGTACCTACAGTACAAGAGCGGGACCTATATCAATAACTATGAGAGGAGATGCAGCAAACACCATACACTACCGTTGCAATATAGGCGCAAAATTGCCGGTATCGTCTATCTTTTGAAAATTGCTCAGTCTAAAATAGATTCACCTCATCTCCTTTCATACATTAATATTACAGCTCCTAGTAGGACCTTTAGACGTCCCACAACTCTTTCTGTTTCTCATAGTGCGAAGAATTCGTTCTTCATAAGGGCGGCTAACATTTTCAATGCGATAGCTAGCGACTCTGACATCGACTTATTTAATTTAAGTGTTAACAGCATTAAAAATGACCTATCAAAGAACTGGTTTGATATGCATTCTGAGTAAGTTGGATTAGATTTATGTTGTGTAGTAACTTTCTGGTTTATATTCCGTGATCGTCTCTTACCCAGGTCGATTTTTTCTTTTTATTGTAATTTATACTTAGTTGAATTTAATTAAAAACAAGCTTTTTTGAATTTTATATGTGAAAACATGTAATTGGTATCCAGTCGTTACATAAGTTTGTAGTCTTAAAAATACTGTAATGTTTTCCAAATAAAATTAATAAATATTAAATTATTTAATTAGTCATGCAGAATCTATTTAATATTTATGAATTTTCCTTAAATAAATTTACGAAATATAGTTTTACTAATTAAGAGTATTTTAATTTCATTTATTCTCCTACATCAGAAGTGGGATCTAAACAAAATAAAATCACCTTACTTAATCTTGTTTTTATGAGTTTCAGTGACACATTACGATGTCGCGTCAGGAGCACCTACCTGAAAGCCCTGCCGAGGTTCCTGAGCCACCTGACCTTGGTCTTCACTGCGCCTTGCCTGCTTCACCAACAATTGGTCAACAGCCCATGCATCAGCATCCACGTGCCAGCGTGAACGCCAACTCTGGTACTAGAAGCAGTCAGGGAGGACCTTCTACAAACCCTTATGAACGCGGCACGAGTGGCGGTAATTTTGTTCCACTTGATTTTATGAAGACCATGATGAAGAAAATGATGACCACAATTCCTCACACTACAAACTCTTTCCCTATGCCGCACGCAGTACAACCTTTACCGTGGTAATCTTGAACACATTTATTTATCGTCATTTGATCCCGATGACCGTACCGACACTGTTAAAGTCTGATGTCGTCACGTAGAGGAGTTACAAACCGAATACCAACTGAATGAACGTGAAACATTGAATTTGGCTAGAAGAAACCTAAAAGGACGCGCTGTTACACGCAACTACACGTTGGTAACTAACTGGATGGAATTAAAAGAAAATCGAATTCAAACATTCGCAGATGAAACCAGATACTACGACGATTTGACTACATTCATGGAGTACACCAGCGATAAGGCGAGCAACCTGGCAGAGTACGCAACCCGCAAATGGGAGTTAACGAAAAAGGCGGTTGGTATCGAGGTGACCGAGCTGCATTTGGTGGAGGCCGTGATATACTTTCGTATTCAATCTGATTTGTTGCGACTGACACCTTACCTCAGTTAATACAAAGCCTGAATTCTTATAAACGTAAACATCCAGTGCCTGATGCTGAACGTAATCATAAAATTCCTCCAAAGAAAACGAAATTCAATTCATCTGATTATAAGTTGAGGCGTTGCCAACGATGCTTTAAACTGGGACATTTGCAAAGGGACTGTCGAACTGTTTTAAATAATAATAATCTTATTCCTGGTAGTTCCACCACGACTCAACCCCAAAGTGCTCAATCGAATTCTCAGTCTCAAAAATGAGAGATTTCTGCTCGACCTCTTCCTATTTGTAGTTTTTGTCACAAGCCAGGACATAAATTAGAAAATTGCTTTAAGCGACAAAATAATAGACCAACTTCGGCAAAATCGGTTAATTCTTTAATAGTAAGCAATAACCGTTCCATGACTGCTAAAATCGATAATCGTGGTTTTCTATGTCTTGTGGATAGTGGCGCTGAGTGCTTTTTAATGCGTGAAAGCGTTGGAGATTCCATAAGTGGCCAAGTCTCTTTTAAGACTACTCATTTGCGTGGAGTTGGAGAGAATTCATTCTGTTCGTCTCTTAGAAAGACTTGTTTGATCAGCATTGACGGCCTAAATCTGGAGCTTGAATTTGTACTAGTACCAGATCACTACATCCAGTACGACATATTACTAGGTGAAAATCTTTTTGATATTCCTGATAATCAAGTCGTATTCTCCAAAACCAAAACAAAGATTTCCAGAACTAGTTACAATATTAATTTTGTTGAGAAAATCGATCTAGATACCCACATTGATACTGATGTGGACTCTAAAATGAAAGAACAATTACTAACTTAATTAAACTCAAATTCTGATCTTTTTACTATATTTTTATCTAATTTATGTTGATTTTTTGTCCTAATTTATGTTGATGACGTCATAATTTTCTCCAACACCATTGAGGAAGGTCTGGAGCACTTGGATAAGGTTTTAAACTGCTTAAAGAAAGCCGGGTTTTCTTTGAATCCCGAAAAATGTAAGTTTCTCAAAACAGAAATTGAATTTTTAGGCCGTATTATCTCAAATAGCTCTGTCAAACCATGTCCTAGAAAGATACAGGCTCTTATTAATTCCCCGATTCCCACGATGGTTTAACAAGTCCGACAGTTTTGTGGATTAGCGGGCTATTTTAGAAAATTTATCCCAAATTTCGCTCAGATTATGAATCCATTGTATTACTTGACTAGAGCCGACACCAAGTGGAACTGGACTTTTGAACATGATATAGCCAGGGTAAAAGTAATCCAATATCTTTCTTCTGAACCAACAATAGCATTGTTTGATCCCTCAAAACCTATAGAGCTTCACACTGATGCCAGTTCCACTGGATTTGGTGCCGTGCTCCTCCAGAAACACGATACTCAATTTAAAGTTGTAGATTACTTTAGTGCACGCACCACGGAAACTGAGAAAAGATACCATTCGTATGAGCTTGAAACTCTGGCAGTAGTTAAAGCTATTAAGCATTTCAGGCATTACCTTTTCGGCAGAAGTTTCAAGCTCGTGACCGACTGTCACTCTCTAAAAGCATCTCGTAATAAAAAGGAATTGCTTCCCCGTGTTCACCGTTGGTGGGCATTCTTACAGTCATTTGACTTTGAAATTGAGTATCGTAGAGGTGAGCGTATACCTCACGTAGATTTTTTGAGCAGGAACCCGATAACTCTCAACATAAACAATGTTTTAAATTATAGTGAATGGCTAGAGGTTGAGCAAAGTAACGATTCGGAAACGAAATCGATAGTAGAATCCATTCAGAATGGTACGATTGATAAAAGTATAGCTTCCAGTTACGAAATTCAAAATGGTTTGCTCTATCGAATTTACTGTACTAAAGATAATAAAATAAAGAAATCTCTATTTGTGCCCAAAAGCTACAGGTGGTATATCATCCAAACGTATCATGATTCTCTTAAACACCTAGGTTGGGAAAAAACTTTAGAAAAGATCCGAGAACTGTTTTGGTTACCAAATGTAACTAAAAATGTCCGAAAGTATGTTGAAAATTGCCTCATTTGCAAAATTAATAAAAGCCAATCAGGTTCACGTCAGACGTCCTTACACCCCATTGACAAAACACCAGTGCCTTTTCATACGGTGCACATGGATACCACGGGAAAATTAAGCGGTAACAAACTGAAAAAACAGTACACCATAGTATTCATTGACGCGTTCTCAAAATACTGTCTTGTAAAGCCTGTCACCAATCTTACGGCGGCTGCCACTGTGAATTGCTTAAAAGACCTAATATACAGAGTGTAACGAAAAGGTGAAATAAAACTTTAAGGGGTTATTCTACGGCTAAATTACATCAACTTTTTCTATGGGACCAACATCGAAATCTCAAAAAAAAAATTGACGTTTCCATACAAACTGATGCCAGCTGGTCGCGTTTTAGTATGGGAAAGTGTTTTTTTTTTGCGATTTCGATGTTGGTCCCATAGAAAAAGTTGATGTGATTTATAAGTCGAAAGAAGTCAGGTCAAAAGACTTATGAAGGTTCTGACTGATTGCTTTACGGTTATCGAAAACACTTCGGGGAGAGGCTGGAAGGATGCGGTAGGTGAAGTCCAATTAGCCATAAATTGCTCATTCAATAAGAGCACGGGCCAAACTCCATTCCAGCTACTTGTCGGTTGCAATCGATCACCTCCTGCCATCTCTGCTCTTATCACTGACATTGAACGTTTGGACTTGGATGCTTGTAGAGCGGTAGCTAAACAAAAAATGGATGAACGTGCATCGGAACAAAAAAATAATTTTGACAAGAATAAGGCAAAAATTGTTCCGTTCAAAGTCGGTGATTCTGTTTTAGTAAAACACAACCCACGATCCATTACCAAACTTGATACTAAATTTAAAATTCCATGTGTCATCACTAAAATTCATGATAATGAAAGATATACTGTTCGAGTTCATGGTACTGGCAACGATTTATATGTTTCACATGATAATTTGAGGCTTGTCTCATCCGTATGGGTTGTGAACTTTAAGAATCATTAGAAAACGAAAACTAACTGACACTTATCACTCTGTATACTACCTAAATCCTGGCCAGATGTCTGGATGCAGGGGCGTGCATTGAATTTTGGGCTGGGTAGGCACTAGGCAGTAACATCATCACAAAAAATCTTGCTATCAAAATCAATTATTTTAAATAAGACTTACCAATTTTAGCGTTTCGAGGCGGGAATATATAATTTTTTAAGGCAGTGAAGAGTTGTATGGAGCACCACAAATATCACAAAAAATGCATGAATTATCATAACATGTCATTTTATTGATATTCATAGTGCATAAAAGTAATTCCCTAGTTATCACTTTTTCGCGCTCCTATAACCAGTCTGTAATCTTTCATCATGTTTGCACCGATAAGCTTATTAAACTGCACTTTAATTAAGAAACTTCATTGTTTGGTAAAAAAAACATAACTTATCACGAGAGGTAAACAAACAACAAATTGGCGGCTTCGGCGTTTTTGTCGAGTTAACTTAATTATCTAGTTTTATGAGTTTGTTATTTGTTCACCGCATTTGTTTACGCTTCAACTATTACAACAACTAACTTTTAACCACTTAACACAAGTATAATCAAGAATATTGTTAAAAATCTATATTGCTATATTTGAGGTTACATTTGAAATCGTAAATCACAGATCACTAAACTTGTTCCGAATTGAGCCAAAATAAACTTTGGCGTATCTAAACCCTGCTAATTAAATGTGTTCGAGCACGCCAACTAGGAAATGATACTATTTTTGCCTTATCCACAAATGAAAATTTACTAAAGGGATTGGCGCGTAATTTGTCTAAACAAATAGAATGCTCATTACATACTGTACATTGCAGTTTCTCCATTGTATAAGCACAACAACACAGCACTGAACTCCGAAAACTATAATAGCACTCAAAATAAATAGTGTACGATCAGTAAGAACATAAATAATTTTCCAAAACACTCGCGCGATGAAAGCCAAAGCAAACTAATGAAAAAAAAAATGGCTGATCAAAACTTACTATCAAAACAATGTTTACATTACTTTTAAAGAAAACAATTTTGCAACCAGTTTATTAATCGTTTTTAAATGTTTAATTCGTCACTGTGAGTACAATTAGGATGTTATTATTTAAAATTTCATTTAAACAATTAGTAATGTAAAGTTTACATAAAATACGACATATTTTGACTGGACGCGGAAGTATTTCTCTAGTGCGCCAATGCATGCGCTACTAGCGCCGTCTGGTGTGAGAAGCACAGGTAGCGGAGCCTACTACTGGAAAACTTTGCTAAATGCGAATGACTACATCATCTAACTGTCATGTATGAAAAGTGTGTCATCTTGATTTTGGTCGGGTTTTCAATATTGAAAAAAAAAAGATTTTTCAAACCGTGTTCTTATGCGTACAGAATACGTAGGTGTGTGTTAAAATTAAGGAAATGTGCGTGAATTTATAGGCTCTCTTGCCGCCGCCTACTATAGGTATATTGCATAGAAACGATCGAAGTTGCGCGCGAATTGCGTGCATTAGTTACGAATAAGTTATGTAGACGAAAAAAATATTACATATACTTTAGTAAAGAGGTAGATTGACAAATAAAAAAAGATGGTTAGCTGTTCTGTAGGATTTACTAAGGTAGGCTCTGCATAACAGCCTATATGGAATGCACGCCACTGTCTGGATGTATGCAGAATAATAAGTGCATCTGTATTCTTTTTTGGCCGTGTCCTTGAGGCGTTTTTTTTACCGAGGCCATGTAATTTTGCCGTGCCATAATATGATAATGGCTTTTTACCGAGGCAATTCTTAAAGGCTGTGCCGTATAATTCGGCGTTTACCGAGGCCATACATAAACCGATTTTACTTTATATAAGGTTGATTTTGTTTGTGAATTACAATAATGATATAATTATTTAAGTGTAATTCGCAAGCCTGTCTGGGTCGGCTGCTCGTCAGTATGGCCGTGTGGGAGATTAATAGATTTCTTAACATTTTAATAGTTAAATTTATAATTAGGTTAATATCGGTTAAAATTGTATAGAAAGAGTATGCATTAAAAACGCAAACAATTTTTGTTGCAAACGAAATAAATAGCACGTGTTCTCCCCACTCGGATCCCCACCTCGCCTAGCCACTTGTTTGTGCCGTAGCATAAATGCATAAATGTTATTATGTCCTTTTGTAATAAAATTATGACTTATGGTTAAATATTAAATTATTTAATTAGTCATGGAGAATCTATTTAATATTTATGAATTTTCCACAAATAAATTTACGAAATATAGTTTTACTAATTCAGAGTGTTTTAATTTCATTTATTCTCCCACACAAAATTATGCCAAATAAAATGTTCCAACAGACATATTATCAATAAACTTTGTCCAGGTTCCATTTTAATAAATATGAAGTTATGTTTTGCTAATACTAAAACAAGCACCACAATTTCTGTTAAGGCTATGTTAAAAAGATAAAGAACTCAAGCAGTCTTACAGCTAAAAGAGATCTATTTCAGAATAATCGAAAAGTATGTTGGTTAATTCCGAAATTCCACTTAAACGGGCACATGTTTCAATTTACATTAAGATAACGATACGATACGATACGATACGAGGTGCTTGCCCAGCCAGGATCAAAGCCTGCTCCGGTCAAACTGGCATACCAGGTAGCACATTTTATAAGGAGGGACACGCTCTGGGATGGGAAAGGACGGCCGACCAGCCAACGCGGCCACGTGGATCGGCTGAAACCAGTCGACCACAACCAAGTAGATATGCATCCTGAGCCTGGTATAGGAAAATGGGTAAAGACGGGTTTATCGTTGTTAGGACTGAGCGTTGGTGCTGATGAGGTGGGCAATCTGGCCTTAGGTGTTGAGGTTGTAGCGGCGATCTACATTTAGTATGGAATATGTATCAATCCAAGAGTTGACGATCACCACCACTACGCAGCGCCAGCTGCGATGCCTTCGGACGCGCTCGGCAAGCTCCGCGCATCTTCGGACTTCGGGCATCGTCGGCGCACGATCGTGGACCATCGATTTTCCCCATCTCACAGACCGAATTCGTATTCCACGCAGAGAGGCCGCGCGCGCGCTCCCCATAATATAGATCGCAATTAGGTTTCCTAGTGCTCAACTATTATTTTCCTATTTCTTGCTCTGTAACTTAACTTATCCTTTTCCTCTCTGTCCTAAAACTATTTTCTTGTACTTTCTTTCCTTATATCTGCATTCTATCTCTGTAAATTTCCTTCTTAATAATTATGAAGTAAAAATTGAATTTTCTAACGGCGTTTAATTCAAACACCTAGAAGACGACCGTTAGATTGTTAGGTTAGGTACACACGGTCTCACCTTACCTACAGTGGTGACCCCGACTTTGAACAAAATGGAGGACAACACGGAGAACAATGTGGATAATAACGTGGAGAACTACGTGGAGAACCACGTGGAGCAGGACACAAGGGAACTACCCTCTTCGGATGGAAAATTATCCTCGGAGCTTTGCAGGGTTGCCGTACGTCTACCACCTTTTTGGCCAGAAGAACCGGCATTATGGTTTGCGCAATGCGAAGGTAATTTTGTGCTTTCTAATATTACTAATGACACCACAAAATTTTATTATGTTGCTGCCCAGCTCGACCACGCCTATGCAGTTGAGGTTAAGGATATCATCAAAAATCCTCCTAAGACGGGCAAATATGAAAAATTAAAGGCTGAGCTTATTAAGCGTTTGTCTGCTTCGCAAGAAAAGAAGGTGAAATGCTTGCTTATGCACGAGGACCTGGGTGATCGAAAGCCGTCCCAATTTTTGAGACGTTTACAAGACCTGGCTGGTCCATCAATTCCCGACGATTTTTTACAAACCATATGGTCAAGCCGTTTGCCACATAATGTACAAACTATTGTTGCTTTGCAGAATGATTTACCTTTGGAAAAATTAGCAGATTTGGCGGACAAGGTACACGAGATCGCGCCCTCGACTCCGCAAGTGGCCAGCACGTCTACAGATACTTCATCATCATCGGAGTACCAACTAATGGCTAAACAAATAAGTGAACTGACCAGGCAAGTAGCTACACTTAGTAATAAATTCAACGGTACCCACAGAGCACGCTCGCGATCGAGGTCAAATAAAGGTCAACGAAGTAACTCGCAGCCACGTCAACCACCTGCCGACCACCTACATTGCTGGTACCATTACACGTTTGGTTTAAAAGCTAAGAAATGTGTTCAGCCTTGCACATTTTCGTCGGAAAACTCACAAGGCAGCCGGAAATAGCGGCCAACGACTGCCTATCGACTTCAGGCCGCCTCTTCGTTACTGACCGATCTTCTAGAATAAAATTTTTAGTAGATACTGGATCTGATTTATGTGTATTTCCCCGGTCAGCTACCAAGGCGCCCTGTACTAAATGTAAATACCAACTGACTGCAGCCAACAACACAGTAATTCATACTTATGGACCTATAATGCTTCAATTGAACCTTGGACTTAGGCGTAATTTTACATGGAATTTCACCATCGCCGACGTGTCAAAGCCTATAATTGGAATGGATTTCTTAAGTTTTTATAATTTACTGGTTGATTGCAGACAAAAACGCCTCATTGACGGTACTACTAAAATGTCAGTGCCAGCACAGCAACAAGACTCCAGCGACGACATATCATCGGTGAAAGTCTTTTGCGATGAGTCAGAGTACCATGCCATTATGCGTGAATTTTTAGAAGTGACCAGGCCAGCAGGTACGTGTAACATACCTAAACATAACACTGTGCATCATATTAGGACTACACCAGGCCCACCTGTAGCTTGCAAACCGAGACGCCTAGACCCACGACGTTCAAAAATTGCTAAAAAGGAGTTTGATGATATGATAGTTTGTGGAACAGCTCAGCAGTCCGAGAGTCCATGGTCTTCAGCTTTACATCTAGTCAAAAAGAAGGACGACGGATGGAGACCTTGCGGTGACTACAGGGCACTAAACTCACGCACAATTCCAGACAGGTACCCTATCCGTAATATTCAGGACTTTTCTCATAAGTTATCAGGATGCTCTATTTTCTCTACAATAGACCTGGTTAAAGCTTACAATCAAATCCCGGTCTACCCTCCTGATATACCCAAAACTGCAATTACAACTCCGTTTGGCCTTTTTGAGTTCCCGTTCATGGCGTTTGGTCTTCGGAACGCAGCACAAACGTTCCAACGCTTCATGGACGAGGTTTTAAGAGACCTAGACTTCTGCTACGGGTATATTGACGATATTTTGGTCTACTCGGAATCTCCATCACTCCACAAGGAACACCTGCGTCAGCTGTTCGCCCGCTTGAAAGACTACGGTATTCTGATCAACGCATCAAAGTGTGTCATGGGCAAATCTGAGGTAACTTTCTTAGGCTACCATGTCTCAGCAGAAGGTACTCGACCGATGGACACGAGAATCCAGGCCATCCAGGAATTCACACTGCCCAAAACGGTAAAAGAACTTCGACGATTTTTGGGAATGTTGAATTTTAACCGTCGTTTTATCCCAAATGCAGCTCACATTCAAGGCCCTTTGAATCAGTTGCTAGCTGGACCTAAGGTTAAAGGCTCTAGTCCGGTCAACTTCACATCCGATCAGCTGAAAGCTTTCGACGAGTGTAAACGATCCTTATCAGAGGCTGCACTATTAGCTCATCCAGATTCATCAGCTGAGTTAGCAATCACAACGGATGCATCCGATGTTGGAATTGGAGCTGTACTTCAACAGAGAAAGAATGGTAACTGGCAACCACTAGCTTTTTACTCTCATAAACTTAAACCATCACAGCAAAAATACAGCCCATACGACCGAGAACTACTAGCGATCTACGAAGCCATTAGGTATTTTCGCCATATGATAGAGGCTAGAGATTTCGTCGTGTACACGGACCACAAACCACTTACCTATGCTTTTCACAAAAATAAAGAAAAGTGCTCACCGAGACAATACAGGTACCTTGATTTCATATCTCAATTTACAACTGATATCAGATACATCCCGGGCAAAGAAAATGTTGTAGCAGACGCACTATCACGAGTTGAAGAAGTCACATCAGCAATTGATTATGAGAACCTCGCACAGACACAGGAAGTAGACCCTGAGTTACGAGACCTTATACAAAATGGAACAACACTTACATTGCAAAAAGTTTCTATTCCAGAATCTAAACAAGAAGTTTATTGTGACATCTCTACTGCTACACCACGACCTTTTATTACTTCTCAATTTAGACGACAAGTATTTGATAGTCTTCATAACTTGTGTCACCCGGGACGGACAGCTACAGTTCGACTGGTGACACAGAGATTTGTTTGGCCAGGGATTCGAAAAAACTGTAGAGAGTGGGCAAAGCAGTGTTTGGAATGTCAACGTTCCAAAGTTACCCGACACACCCGTGCTCCTTTTTCCACTTTCCCTAAACCATCGTCGAGATTCTCCCATATCCATCTCGACCTCGTCGGCCCTTTACCGATTTCTTGTGATTACAGGTACTGCCTGACAATAATCGACAGATTCACAAGATGGCCTGAGGCAATCCCACTTCGCGACATCACCGCGGAGACCTGCGCAGCCGCACTGGTATCTGGCTGGGTAGCTAGATTCGGCTGCCCTCTCAAAATTACGACGGATCGAGGTCGTCAGTTTGAGTCGCGCCTGTTTAAGGCGTTGGCTTCTCTGATGGGCGCACATCACTTCAGCACCACCGCCTATCACCCCATCTCAAACGGCATCATCGAACGTCTCCATCGACAGCTGAAAGCCGCAATCATGTGCCAGAACACCTCACAGTGGACTGAAGCACTTCCATTGGTACTGCTGGGAATTCGCAGTGCATGGAAGGACGACATCCAAACATCAGCTGCTGAGTTAGTATATGGTGAAGCCCTACGTCTACCTGGGCAATTTCTAGCACCAATAGAACACCATGAATCAGATGACATCGCAGACTTCGCTACTCGACTGCGCATACAGATGTCCAAACTGGCTCCCAAACAGACAGCCTGGCATAGAAAAGGTTCGTTTTATTTACCTAAAGACCTTGCTACTACATCTCATGTTTTTATGCGGTTAGATCATGTACGAAGACCACTAGAACCCCCATATGCTGGACCATACAAGATCTTAGAACGTCACTCGAAGCATTATAAGCTAGACGTCTCTGGAAAAGAGGTCAATGTTTCTGTGGATCGCTTGAAACCAGCATACATGTTAAAGGAAACAGGTTCAACATGCCCAGCAAACGCTGCTAACGAAAGCGAGAGGCGTACCCGCAGCGGCCGAAGAGTTCATTTCCCAGATTACTACCGACCGTAGTAACGGTCTCAGCAGGGGAGTACTGTAGCGGCGATCTACATTTAGTATGGAATATGTATCAATCCAAGAGTTGACGATCACCACCACTACGCAGCGCCAGCTGCGATGCCTTCGGACGCGCTCGGCAAGCTCCGCGCATCTTCGGACTTCGGGCATCGTCGGCGCACGATCGTGGACCATCGATTTTCCCCATCTCACAGACCGAATTCGTATTCCACGCAGAGAGGCCGCGCGCGCGCTCCCCATAATATAGATCGCAATTAGGTTTCCTAGTGCTCAACTATTATTTTCCTATTTCTTGCTCTGTAACTTAACTTATTCTTTTCCTCTCTGTCCTAAAACTATTTTCTTGTACTTTCTTTCCTTATATCTGCATTCTATCTCTGTAAATTTCCTTCTTAATAATTATGAAGTAAAAATTGAATTTTCTAACGGCGTTTAATTCAAACACCTAGAAGACGACCGTTAGATTGTTAGGTTAGGTACACACGGTCTCACCTTACCTACAAGGTTATTCTCCTAGTTCTTCTGTTTTCTTGCTAGTTGATTGTAAAATTCTGTCTCATTGTTCCACGGATGTTGTTGTTTCGGCTGAGTTGCTGGCGTCTAATTTAGTATCAGTTTCTTCTAAGTCAAATATTTTAAAGCTGCTTTTCTCAGCTCCTTTTTGTCTAAGGCTAGTATTTCATTTTTTAATATTTTTTTTTGCCTAAATGTTAGGAGTTTCTTGAGTCAAATAAAAATTATTTGTTGCTATCTGAAGTGTGTTCCTATAATATAATTAAATCGTCGGCAAACGAGAGGCATACAGGTAAAGTTATTTTTGAGTCTTGATTGAGGTGAAGGAATTGTACTTCTTCTTCTAGAGTTTTTAGATCGTCGTCAATGAGAATTTATTCTTATTCTATTCTATTCTATTCTTATTCTCAGTCATGCGTGCTTTTAGAATCCTGTTGGTAAAAATCTTATTGGTCCTGGATACGAGGATGTCTTTAATTACATTTAAGTTCTCGGTGTCAAAGGCATTTTCCATATCGATGGCCATGTAGTATGTTTTTGTGCTTTGCCGCTATTTCTCATCGAGGACTTTACGAAGAGTGAAAATATCGGTAGATTTATTTTCCAGAAAGGCTGCTTGGTAGTTACTAAGGCTTTTGGTTATTTGGTTTAAACAGGACAAAAGAAAGTTGGCGTATATTTCGTACAGCATATGGAAATGCGCCTGTATTCGTTAACTGTTTTCGAGTTAGTTTTTTTTTTTGGAATTGGGACTAGAACAGTTCAAGTTCAGGCTGAGGGGATTGTGTTGCTTTTCCATGTATTTCTAAAGTGCTCCATCAAATCTGTAAACATCTCATCGGGTAGTGCTTCAAACAGTTCCGTCATTACTTGATCATTTTCTATTAATTGTTTTAGCAATTTCTTCATTGCACTAGCACTTTGCGAAGGCCCACTTCGCAAAGCTCGTTTATATTCTCGTTGTCACATTGTGTGATTGCTGCACTTTCTGATTTTGTTAGCTCATTTTTCCAATTGGTTATTGGTATGTATGTAGTCTTTTTTCTGTATTTTTCGGATGTTTTAAATCTTCGGTGAAAGTCGTAGGTAGTTTTCATACACCGTTGGGAGTGCATGTCATTTAAGTCCTTGAAAGATTGAAAGATGCTTCGAAATTGATCTTAATTTTTTTTCACTACGTTTTGCAACGTGGTGCGACATTGTTTCAAATATAGTCGGGATGTTTGATCACGCGAGTGTCGGTTGCGAAATTTAGCTTTCTGTAGCTCAAAGCAAGCAAGCAAAGCTTGTTTGCACATATTTTCATAATTTCCATGATGATATTCCAAGGCAATAGTCTTGGTGTTGATTGGGATTGGTCCAGGCTTCGACTGTCTTTCTGATTTTATTCTGGATTTTTTGCGGGTGACATCATGTTGTAGTAGCTCATAGTTTAGGTGCCTATAGTTTTGGTTTCTGGAATCTTATTAGATTGTCTTCTTGTTATTACGACGTGTCTTTCTTGAGAGTTAGGTTTTGAATGACTACAATTAGGTTCTCCTTTTATGAAGTTTTAATAAGCTTGTATTGTGTACTTTTGTAAGTATGTAGTCGATTTGTGATATCTTTCTTTCTCTTTTGCCCGATTACTATGTTTTTTACAACTTGATCTGCCAAAAGAGGTAGTTTTTTGCGAGTGACTTCATGTTGTTGTAGTTCATAGTTTAGGTGCTTATAGTTAAAGTTTTGGTTTACTAAAATATTATTGGATTTTTTTCTTGTTATTGAAACGTGTCTTTCTGAGAGTTGGGTTTTGAATGAGTTAGCTCGCCTATAATTAGTTTGTGGTCAGAAGTTTTCTTATTAGCTTCTCCTTCTATGAATTTGAATCAGCTTGTGAAACAGGTTGTTCCCAATTTGGCCGGATCTTTGGAGGTCGTTTACATCTATTCTTATCTGAACATTAAAGTCACCTAGGATCATTAGCGTAGCGTCTTTTGGTTTTTGTTTTATGGTTTGCAGTAACCTGGAAACTGCTTTGGAGGCCGCCGGTGTTTTGTTAGGTATATGGGCTTTGATTATAAATAGTTTACTAGTAAAATTATTTATTACTAAGGTTGCAGCCATGATATCTGGAAAGCTAATTACATTATTAGCTTGCAGTATGGTATTTTTCCTGACCGCTATATCTATGTCACCGACAGAATCGTTTGGGTTTTTGGGCTTGAAAACTATGGTTGATCTATTTTCTTTCTGATAATATTATGAGCATTGACTTATATATTACTTCGTAAGGACAGGGCGGACCGCACGTCAGGCTGTTGCCTATAACCGGGCCCTACTCTGACCCTACCTAGGGCCGAAGTGACGTAGTCAGTGGTCGGCTGTCATCGGGAGCCGGTGTCCTAAGAAAAAATAATATGCCTAGATGTTCTTTTAAGAATTGTGTCAATTACGACAGAAAATTCACCAAAAATAATTCTGATATTACATTTCATCGGTAAATCGTAAATTTGATAATTATTTACATTACTTTAATATTATTTTATCGTCCTTGTCAATTATACGAAGCGACTCCATATTTACCATACGAATGTCCGAAATAACTTTGTAGCGGCGTGCATTAGTTCTACATTGTGAGCAA
The DNA here is from genome assembly GCA_963576865.1 of Anania hortulata. Classification (NCBI taxonomy): domain Eukaryota; kingdom Metazoa; phylum Arthropoda; class Insecta; order Lepidoptera; family Crambidae; genus Anania; species Anania hortulata. The sequence goes on along the minus strand of OY756402.1, from coordinate 18,561,482 downwards.
GTATCATGCATAAAGGTGATGTCATACAAATATTATGTTTTCTGATGATAAAATACGAGATATTCGATAATTCGATTTATCTAATATTTAAGGAAATTTACACTTACTACGTTTTTAACTGTAGATTTTCTACTGATCCTTGGCGAAATGAAACATGGTGTTGTATTTTTATTTAAGCAAGCAAAAAGTTATACATATTTACTATAACTCTTTAAATATTATAATATATAAAATAAAAAAAGTTTTTTTACTGAGTTCCTCTTTAATTATAAGCCGCTCTGACAAGGTAACATCTGTGATGCGGTTTAACAGTTGACATTATAGTCTAATAGATGGCGTTAGTGTGTCATGTATGGCAAAAGTTTAATGTGAATTGTTCTGGCAGCCGTATCTTTACTTTTTAAATCAATGATTATGAGATATTGACAAGTTAGAAGTTAGCCGCTGCAATAAGAATGTCCGTACCACTCCATTCTCCATCATTGTATTGCTTTGCTATGTAATTATGGTATTGTATTTGGTTGCCGTCTGAGTTGCTGAGAATTGCTGTTTTCATTAAATCGTCGTCGCCTGACTGCCCCATGATCGTTGATCTGATGGGTTATTGCTCTAAACAGATAACATCCATTTCCCGGTATTTTGATATTTGACTTTGTCATTATTTAGTTATGATGTTAGCTGTAGGGGAAAGCTTATATCTAGATTATTAGTAACTTATGACTAGGGTGTAAAGGTTGCGGAAGTGTTATTTATTAGTGTTTTTTGTTAGTGTTGGTAATGCTTGTTGCGTTAGTAGTATAATGGCTGGAGATGCCATTTTTTGTCTCACTATACTTGTAAAATGTATTCAATAGTGACCAGATGTGGCCTATGCCCGGGTATTGGAATTTGGCTTTTTTGTATTACTGAAGAAACAAAAGTGTTTTTGGGCTCCTCTTTTGCTGTGTTTCATGTGAATTTAAGTGTTTGGTTGAATGTAGCGATGCTTCGCAGCAAGTGTATCGGAGTGTTGTGTTACCGAAAATGTGTCCTTTATTTTAGGAGCGGAATTATGCGAAACATGTGTTGTCTTTCTCGCTATGGGGACTATTTAGAAATGGGCGTTGGTGGTCAATTGTTCAAGCTACGAGAGACTTTACTATACACCTCAACAATGTACATACAAGTTTGGTGGGTCGCTGTAATAATTTACAAGGGACCTAGGTATGAGGTTGGCTGTTTCAGTATTGTCCGCCTACGCGGGATGAGACATATAAAGAAAGACTATGTTATGCTGTAAAAGATAGTTATTTTTTTAGGTTCTAGGTGGTCAAACTCGTTTAATTCGCGAATGTTTACTTATTGTTAGTAAGAGCAAGGACTGGTCTCACCGGGTTTGCGCCTACGATTATGGTAAGGTAATGGCACCAGTCTTGGACGCTATACGAAAAAAACGAAGGTTTTTGCCATATCACTTTTTATTCATTCCACTTAGAGGTACTTGATTGCTAAAATGCAATAAAAGACGATTTAGCAAATCAATTTAATTTATTAATATTTCAATCATAGCATATAAAAACGAATTCTTGTTTCATTAATAAAGTATTTTTCAGAAACCAGTTATGGTCAGCCAGAATCCAATAATGGACATCCATTTATGAACATACTCCAGTCATGGATAGATGCTATGAACATAGATCCATTTATGGACATCCAATCACAAACATTATAATAGAAAAAAATCAAAGCTTCAAAACCACAACAAATTTTAGTCCTAAAAACAAAATAAATAATAATTGTAATTTGAGATCTTTTAATAATTATTTGAGACTTTTAACAATTTTAATGTCAAATGACAAACAAACCAATTTTATTTGTTTTAACTTAATAATATAGGTTACAATTTTACTACTAATCATTTAACAAATGACTCACTTTTCCAAATGATCAACACTTAAATTTAAATTTTATATAATTATATTATTTAATGAACATTTAACAACTGAGTTTTTAGAAAAAACTACTATTGGTCTAAAATTTTGATAAAATGTATTATTTGACAAATGTTTCGTTTATTAATCAATCTTACAATAGATATGGTATGGGTCAAATTAGTACACAATATTTGGACTTTCCTGAAAGGAAAATAGTATTAGTTGATATATAATATCTAGACAGAACGGAAAAATAAAAGACACGCAGTGTTCAAAATTTTGTCAAAACCATCTAGGTTAGGTTAGGTTAGAACAGTGACCATATACAGACCATATACTCTATTCTATTTCTCGCTCAAACTCTAATCATTATATATCAGGGAGAACCAATCATTTATTTAAATTCATGATGATGATGATTCAATTAAAAATTAACAATTGCCTGCCTTCTACCTAATCTTGTAGCTTACCTGTAAATAATTTGCCCCAAATACATTTATCCTCAAATGTCAGTGCAACAAATTCATTCTCACGGCGATACGAGGGTAGCCAGGTAATAAATTACCCAACAGACTAAATAGAAATGTCGAAAAAAGAAGAGCAATTTTATAAAATATTATTTTGTTAAATGACATTTGGAAAAATGCTTAATTTGCGAAACATTTTAAAACATTTAACAAGTACAGTGTTTGCTAATGGACCATTTGCTTAGTGAGTTTTTGTAAGATGATACTTTTGTCAAATGTCTCGTTTACCAAATGAACATTTGGTTAAACGTTGTTTGTCGATTGACCATTTGTCAGTAATTTTTTGGTCAAACATTAGTAATCCGCTCGCACCACCACCGTAAAATGCCGCTCAGTATAAAAAAAGCAGTTGCCGAATATCGAAAAAAATACAGGACGTAACGTTGACACATAAACAAATATTAGGTCACTCAAATATTATGAAGCTTCTTATTTTGTATAATAAGTAACTCAAATTAATGTTTGTAAGTTGCTGTTCTGTTGATTTCTCGTCACTCGCAGTCAGACGCTAACTTAGTATTAATTATTTTTGATACTTAAAACTTTAATTTACAGTCACTCATTATAATACTACCCAATTTTAATTAATGACGTAGTAGGAACACTTGAAGCCAAACCTAATATCAGTAGGTAGTATCACAAAATTATTATTATATTCATTAACAATGAGTACCTTAGAACAATATTGTAAATGCCTTTTATTTACTCAATAAATGGCAAGTATTTAAACATTTCTTGTACTTTATAAAATCCTCTTTTATTTATTGCAACAGGAGTTTTAATATACTCTACTAAGGCACTGATTTTGTACAAGATTTTATCTGGTGTATCTGGCCAGCGAAATGTATTATCTTTTGCTAATGTCATAGTACTTACTTCAATATAACCTCCATGTATTGGTAGATCTGAGATAGGATGGATGAATGCTAAAACATTATATGAATATATAACGAACGTATTTAATCCTTGGCTGATAGGTTACCAGTATTGTTTTTCCTAGATGGCCACAGGTCGCACATGACATTACATTTGGCAAATTTTTGTAAGGACAACGGTATAGAAATCATCGCACTTTACCCTAACTCAACACATTTAATCCAACCAATGGACGTTTCAGTGTTTAGATCATTGAAAACGTATTGGAAATATCAAACGAGTCAGTGGAAGATTGATAATCCAGGTCAGCGGTTCAAAAAAGAAGACTTTGCACCAAATCTAGATATTGCGCTAAAAAAAATCACAAAAGACACTATAAAGAATGGATTACGCAAAAGTTGACTCTTCCCATTTAGTGTAGACTATGTTGATTTGAGTAAAATAAAAACTTACAACAACAATATTTAAAACGAAAAGCATACAGAAAAAGCAGCAAATTTTAAACTTTCCTAGAAGCTGAAATAAAAAATGTTTTGTCGTCAGAAAAACTGATTTTATTTAACCAGCTGTACTACATGAAAAGAACGGAGGTAGAACGTTTGTTGCCTAAAGAAGATCAATCTCTTTTTATCATTTGGACTAAAGTCAAGCATACACTAACAGGCACAGAAAATGAAAATGTAAGAAGAGAAGGACTATCCGCACAAGAGGGGTCCTCTTGTGCGGATAGTCCTTCTCTTCTGATAAAATATTAACTCCTGTTCAGTCGTTGGATTCAAATCTGACTATATCGCATCAAATCCCTTGTGCAGAATCACAGTACAATTAAGAATCTAACAATGAACTTCCATCACAAATAATACATGAATCACTTACAGCCAGTGAGTTTGAACCATATCAAAAAGACGAAGATGAATCCTAACTGCAAATTATTATTGAGCCCCTACCCCCAACAAAGAATCGCATCACAAAATACCAATGGCTACACAGTTACACATAGAAACTATTGATAATAAACAACCATCAACAGCTGAAGAGAAACAATCACAGTCTGTAAATAATGCAACCTCAACAACTGAACACATACAACCTGAAGAAACATCACCCGCAACAGCCGCAACAAATAAAACAAGTCAAAGACCCATTGAGAGCACAGAAACATGCACTTTAACGTCTGAACAAAAAAACCAATCTGGTAAAAATTCACACATTCAGAGACAAACACAATCAATAGATTTTGTCTCAGCAACACATTTAGAATCTATCCATGAGAATCATGATAATCATAAGAATAATCTGGAACAAAGTCACTCTGTTATTGGAGAAATTACCCCAGCTAAGTCTACATCTTTACTGAATTCTCTGCTACTACCAAAACTATCGACTTCATCAAATACGAGTTCTTCATTGGTAATTCCATCTCCTTTCAAAGGGGCTTTGTTTTGGCCAGAACAGGAGGTTAAAAAACGACTGACTAAAGAGCGTTTACCTTCAGCCATTACAAGTCATTGTTGGAGGGCGTATATGGAAAAGAAGGAAAATGAGAAAATAAGAATACAAGAAGAGAAAGCAAAAAGAATAGCAGAAAGAAAAGAAAAAAGAATTAAAAATATATACATATAAGAGAAAAGAAAGAAAAAGGAAAGAACCAGAATAGAATAAAAAGAAATCATACCTAGCTCATCAGCCGAATCTGATGAATCTGAAATTAAATATCAAGAAAGCGAATATGATGTACTTGATGACTTAGACAAGGAAGGACAGTTAAATTCAGATGAAGATATGGACGATCGACTCTGTGCAATAAAGAGCAATAGGTGAAAGGCATTAAAACGAAAAAAAAATCCGAATCTGATTCTGATGATACTCCACTGGCAGCATGGTCTATTGCTGAACAGCAGAATAAGGGTAGATATGTCATAGTTTTGTATGAAGGCAAATACTTTCCAGGTATTATAGAAAATATAGATGGAGGTTATATTGAAGTAAGTACTATGACATTAGCAAAAGGTAATACATTTCGCTGGCCAGATACACCAGATAAAATCTGGTAAAAAAACAATGCCTTAGTAGAGTATATTAAAACTCCTGTTGCAATAAATAAAAGAGGATTTTATAAAGTACAAGAAATGTTTAAATACCTGCCATTTATTGAGTAAATAAAAGGCATTTACAATATTATTCTAAGGTACTCATTGTTAATGAATATAATAATAATTTTGTGATACTACCTACTGATATTAGGTTTGGCTACAAGTGTTCCTACCACGTCATTAATTAAAATTTAATTTTTTTTAAGAGAAATATTTTTTTTATACTGCGTAAGTACTTAATATAATAACAGATCTCAAATTGTTACCTATATTATCAAGTTAAAACAAATAAAATTGGTTTGTTTGTCATTTGACATTAAAATTGTTAAAAGTCTCAAATAATTATTAAAAGATCTCAAATTACAATTATTATTTATTTTGTTTTTAGGACTAAAATTTGTTGTGGTTTTGAAGCTTTGATTTTTTTCTATTATAATGTTTGTGATTGGATGTCCATAAATGGATCTATGTTCATAGCATCTATCCATGACTGGAGTATGTTCATAAATGGATGTCCATTATTGGATTCTGGCTGACCATAACTGGTTTCTGAAAAATACTTTATTAATGAAACAAGAATTCGTTTTTATATGCTATGATTGAAATATTAATAAATTAAATTGATTTGCTAAATCGTCTTTTATTGCATTTTAGCAATCAAGTACCTCTAAGTGGAATGAATAAAAAGTGATATGGCAAAAACCTTCGTTTTTTTCGTATAGCGTCCAAGACTGGTGCCATTACCTTACCATAATCGTAGGCGCAAACCCGGTGAGACCAGTCCTTGCTCTTACTAACAATAAGTAAACATTCGCGAATTAAACGAGTTTGACCACCTAGAACCTAAAAAAATAACTATCTTTTACAGCATAACATAGTCTTTCTTTATATGTCTCATCCCGCGTAGGCGGACAATACTGAAACAGCCAACCTCATACCTAGGTCCCTTGTAAATTATTACAGCGACCCACCAAACTTGTATGTACATTGTTGAGGTGTATAGTAAAGTCTCTCGTAGCTTGAACAATTGACCACCAACGCCCATTTCTAAATAGTCCCCATAGCGAGAAAGACAACACATGTTTCGCATAATTCCGCTCCTAAAATAAAGGACACATTTTCGGTAACACAACACTCCGATACACTTGCTGCGAAGCATCGCTACATTCAACCAAACACTTAAATTCACATGAAACACAGCAAAAGAGGAGCCCAAAAACACTTTTGTTTCTTCAGTAATACAAAAAAGCCAAATTCCAATACCCGGGCATAGGCCACATCTGGTCACTATTGAATACATTTTACAAGTATAGTGAGACAAAAAGTGGCATCTCCAGCCATTATACTACTAACGCAACAAGCATTACCAACACTAACAAAAAACACTAATAAATAACACTTCCGCAACCTTTACACCCTAGTCATAAGTTACTAATAATCTAGATATAAGCTTTCCCCTACAGCTAACATCATAACTAAATAATGACAAAGTCAAATATCAAAATACCGGGAAATGGATGTTATCTGTTTAGAGCAATAACCCATCAGATCAACGATCATGGGGCAGTCAGGCGACGACGATTTAATGAAAACAGCAATTCTCAGCAACTCAGACGGCAACCAAATACAATACCATAATTACATAGCAAAGCAATACAATGATGGAGAATGGAGTGGTACGGACATCCTTATTGCAGCGGCTAACTTCTAACTTGTCAATATCTCATAATCATTGATTTAAAAGGTAAAGATACGGCTGCCAGAACAATTCACATTAAACTTTTGCCATACATGACACACTAACGCCATCTATTAGACTATAATGTCAACTGTTAAACCGCATCACAGATGTTACCTTGTCAGAGCGGCTTATAATTAAAGAGGAACTCAGTAAACGAAACTCAGTAACGAGTCATGGCAGTTGCCGGCGATACTAAGTGTCTCTGATCGCGAGACCGTATGGAAAGAGAAAGAGCTGCACGGGCGGTTTTTCCAGGTTATCAGGACGAACAATTACCGAAGATACATCATAAAGGATGGCATAGTGGACATTTGTCGGGCCTGTCGCCATCCTGGAGAATCCCTTCGTCATGTAGTTTCGGGTTGTTCGGCTCTTGTTAACACTGAGTATCTGCACCGGCATAATCAAGCAGCCAAAATTCTCCACCAAGAGCTCGCCCTGAAGTATGGTCTCGTGAGCCAGAGACTACCCTATTATAAGTACTCGCCGGAGCCAGTACTCGAAAGTGACAGTATCCGGCTCTACTGGGACCGGCCCATCATCACTGACAGGACTATTCTTGCGAATAAGCCTGATATAGTGCTGATGGACCGGGCGCAATCGAAGGTGTTTTTGGTGGACGTCACTATCCCTCATGACGAGAACCTTGTGAAGGCCGAGACCGAAAAGCAACGCAAGTACTTAGACCTAGTACACGAGGTTACCGAAATGTGGGAAGTGGCGTCCACTGAAATCATACCAATTGTTATATCGGCAAACGGGTTAATCGCAGTCACATTAGGTGTACAACTGAAGGGCATGCAGCGGAGTCACCTCCTAATGCGGCGGGATGTTATTGGTTACATCCGCTTACGACCGGTTGTAAGAAATAGCATCCTGCCCTGGTGCATCCCGGGCAACGGCGGTTAGTAATTTCCTTCGGGGATTGCTAGCCGACGGCTAAACTCTGCCAGTGTCACTGTGTCAGTGTCGCATGTGTTCACGAAGCACACCGTAATCTGCTCTTTCCAGGGCGGACCGGGGGTCCAGTTTTAGCTGGGCCGCGAGGTGGAAGCCTCTATAAAAACTACCACGCGCGGCAGGGCCCGCCTTTAGTCACCCGCTGCTGACTGGCAACCCGTTACCAACGGAGGGGCCGGGGGCTGTCGGGGCATCTACCCGGGCTGCGAGGAAGGACCACCTCAATAAAATACCCACGCATACCGTTACCTGCCCTCCGGGGCAGGCCGGAAGTCGTCGGGGTATTTTCCCGGACTGCGAGGAAGGAAAACCTCAATAAAAAACCCACGCACACCGTTATCTGCCCTTCTTAGGGCGGACCGGGGGTCTTGTTCTGTCAGCACCACGAGGAGAAAACCTCTATAAAAAACGCCAGCGCGGTGGTACCCGCCTATAGCCGGCCGTTGTCGGCTGGCGGGATGCCGGGCAACCCGTAACCCCTAGTCAGGGGCCGGGGACTCTGTCCACTGAGGTCAGAGTTGCGAGGTAGTAGTCCTTTCTAAAACTACCAGAGGGGTGTCCCTCCCGTAGGGACAGGCGGCGGGGTCTGCGATTGGACCCTGTGTGGTTAGGACCGTAGTAGCGGTCTCGCGGGGTTTTTCCTAGTTTCCCTTCCCAAACTAGGCCGCATGTTATTGGAGCCTGTGGCAGACCACCCAGGCAACACACTCCTTCGGCCCCTAATTCTGGTAACACGGGCGATCCTGGTGTAGCCGCACCAGGATCAATCGGCTGCGGGCGAACGGCTTAACCTTCGCCCTAGGTTAGAGGGGGAGTTTGGGGGACAAGGCCAGCGGCGAGCTCGGTGAAGCGCTAGTTTTGGTCGACTAGTGCCAACCTTGCCCTACCCGTCTGCGCCAAAGATCCCGTTCGGCGGTTCCACTCTGACACTATGGGTGGAATCCTCTCTATATCTGGTGGGCAGCTCTGAGCTACGGCTCCCCTTATGTGGGCTCCTTGGAGGGTGGAGACCCCGCTGGACGAAGACGCATTGGAGAGAAGAATAAAACATGGACAAGTTAAAATTAAACTCTTCGACCAATCCCCGAGCGCGAGGCGCTCAAAAACACACAGCCGAACCTGCAGAGCAGTTGGATTCGGCGGAGGAGAGACGGAGGACTGAAACCGGAAGCCGGTTCAATTCAGTCGAGGATCGAGCGAATGGTGCGGGTAGCTCCCGCCAATCGGCATCTGCCACCCAGTCGGACGGTAATCGCAGTCGCAGTCGCTCTCGGAGCTGCAAGCGACGACCAGACGACCGACAGGGCTCACATGAGTCATTGTTTGCGCGAGGCGGGTATTCCGAGTCGGAGAGTGAAGACTGTCCGTCTCGGAAGATCAGCTCTGCTGCCAGAAGGAGAAGCAAGGGCGGACAATCCGTCAGCACCACTGCCAGGCTCTTTCTTAGGGATAAGAAGGCTAAGGCCGACGAAGAGGAGTACAACCGCGTCCTTGAGCGGAGGACGAATTCCCCCACTCTGTTTGTCGTACCCCAGACTCCCGAGCCTTTGAAGAGCCCAGACTTGCCAGACGATCTAGGAACTCTGGTGGTTACGGAAATGCAGCGGTTGGCTCACCAATGCCTGAGTGTAGTCACCATTGTAAAAAGCAAGTCCGGAAACCTACAGGGTCGCATGCAAAGGGCCCTAAAGGACGCGACCAAGACCCTGACAAGCCTGGTTGACAAGATGTCAACCAGGAACATGGACGAAGAGCACAGGCACATCGCAAGAGCGAACAAGAACCTCCGAGACGAGGTCGACCACCTCAAAAAAGAGGTTGTTAACCTCCGGAGGGAGTTCTCGGAGCGAGACTCTACCGATGCCACAACTGCACCCACCACCAACATACACGACAATGAGGCCTTTCTGCAGTCCGTCGCGGCGCTTATCGACTCTCGTCTTGAGAGTAGGTTTGCATGCCTCGAGGGGCGGCTGGATCGCCTTAACCCTCTTCCTGCACCACGTCCACCCCTCAGGTCGGATAAAACCAATCTGGCCGCCTCACCGAGTCCTCCCAACCTGGCTCCTGGCTCCAATGCCAAGTACTTCGGGAGCGGTGAGCAAGGCCAAGAAGAAAAAGGTGGCCTCAACGCCTAACACCAACCCAACACCTGCAGCTGGCCCGTCAAGGGCGCCGCAAACCTTCGCCCCAACAGAGTCAGAGTCAAAAAGCAGGTCTGACCATGAATACAACCAAAACAAAGGTTATGACCAATAGACATCAACAAAAAATCTGTGTAAATAACCATGACATTGAGTATGTGAATGACTACATCTATTTAGGTCAAATAATTGCACCAATCTCGCAGATGGACAAAGAATTGCAAACACGAGTAAATAACACCTGGGCTAGCTACTGGTCGCTGAAGGAAGTATTAAAGAACAAAAACACTCCAATGCCAATCAAGCGTAAAGTATTCAACATGTGCATCCTACCAATACTTACTTACGGCTGCCAAACCTGGGGCCTGACAAAGGCTCACAGTCAAAAGTTAAAGGTATGCCAACAGGGGATAGAGAGAAGCATGCTACACATCAAACTAAAAGACAAGTGGACATTGTCCAAAATCAGAAAGATCACAGGTATAACAGATGTCTCAAAGAAAATCAAGACACTTAAATGGCGTTGGATTGGTCATGTGGTTAGATCTTCCAAGGAAAAATGGACCAAAGCGGTCACATCCTGGTACCCCTATAAAAAATAAAAAATAAAAAAATGATAAATTAAAAATACCTGTTGTAACAATAAACGGTATTTACGCTATGTTTATTACAAAAATAAATCTCAAGTGCACAAAAACCAGTATTTAAAATACTCCAAGTTACTAAAGAAATGTATTTATGACGCTAAAAGGAACTCAAACATTGACTATATATTTAAAAGTGAAAATAAATGCAAAGACTCTTGGACGATAGTAAAAAATGAATTAAATGATACTCAGAACGTCTCTACTATTACTACTATAGAAACACTTACTTTAAATAATCAAATATTAACAGATCCCTTTAAAATAGCTATGACATTCAATAATCATTTTATAAACTTATTTAACAACAATGACAGTACAACAAAATCTGCTTTTATTCAAAACCATACATTGAATTCATTGTTTCTTAAACCTTTTACTGAAATCGAGGTTAAAAAAGAATTATTGTCGCTAAAAAATACAAAATCGGAAGGATACGACGAAGTATGTACTAAGGTCTTGAAAGAAAGTGTTAATGAAATTATTATCGTTTTGACACATCTAATAAACCAATCTTTTTCTTTGGGTACTTTTCCAGAATTACTAAAACTGACAATAATAAAACCATTGTTTAAAAAAGGTAATACTGATAACATTGATAGTTATCGTCCTATTGCGCTTCCATCGGTATTCTCAAAAATTTTTGAAAAGTGCATGTATAAGCAGCTAGTTGATTTTTGTAACAAGTTTAACCTACTAAACAATGAACAGTATGGTTTCCAAAAAAAATAATCTACCACTTTAGCGATACATAGTATTGTAGGGACTATTCTGCAAAGCGTTAATGAAAAAAAGTTGACTACAGCTGTATTTGTTGATCTCTCAAAAGCGTTTGACCACGTTTCACACTCACTCTTAATCAATAAACTGGAAAAAATGGTGTGCGGGGTCCGGCACTTGAGTGGATAAAGTCCTATCTCAGCAACAGGAAAAACTGTGTTGTAATAGAGAGATTAAATCAAAACAAAGAAATGGTTTCTTATTACTCACAATACAAAAACAATCAACAAGGTGTTCCACGGGGAAGTGTATTGGGTCCTATACTGTTTCTACTGTACATTAACGATGTTGTTAATGTAACATCCCATAAGTGCATTGCATTTGCTGACGATATCTCGATAGTAGTGACATCAGATAATATAATTTCCGATCACGAAAATGACATTAATAATACTATAGATAATTTGATTCAATGGCTTGACGTACATAATCTAAAAATCAATTTAACTAAAACAAATTACATATAATTTAATAAATATAAAAATATTAATCTTGACATTAATTATAAAGACATTAAAATTGACGAAGTAAAACAAATAAAATTTTTAGGATTAACTATAGATCAAGACATTAATTGGAAAACACATATAGATACTATCTGTAACAGAGTCAATAGGTTTGTTTATGCTCTAAAGCAAGTGAAATCTGTAACAAATGTAAAAACTGCAGTTGCTACCTATCATGCATATGTGGTATCTATATTGCGCTATGGATTACTAATGTGGGGAAATAGCACTAACATAAATAGAGCATTTATTTCTCAAAAAAGGTGCATCAGAGCAATATGCGGTGTCCCTCCATTAACATCCTGTCGTCCTCTTTTTTCACAATTGCAAATATTAACATTGACATCTCTGTATATTTTTGAGGTATGTGTATTTGTTGTTAATAATAAGCAACTATTTAAAAGGGCTTGCGATATCTATCCACGCAATAAAAGAAATCCAAATAGACTGGTACTACCAGAAACTCCAAAAACATTAATGTATAGAAAAAGTTGTCTAACTATGTGTGTAAAAATTTTCAACAATATTCCTAATGAATTAAAGACAATGAATATTAACCAATTTAAAACAAGTTTATTTAAATGGCTTGTCTCACGTACTTTTTATGAATTAAAGGATTTTCTAAATAATACAAAATAATTATATTTTATGACATGATTATGGATTATGATGACTGATATTTAAAGAATTTCAATACTTAATTTATGTTCTCATTCATTAAATTTGCATGCCTCTGTAATTGGCTAAACATGATTAGTACTTAATTTTCTTTGTAACACCTTTGTATACCATGTTTATGGCAAATAAAGTTTATTTTATTTTATTTTATTTATTTATTTTACATGTTCCGGTTCGCGTAGATAGTTGTATTTTATTTGTGTATGTTTATGTACGTATATTATATATTTATCTACTATTATTGTTTTGCTATTTTTGTGTATTATATGTAAGTATTTATTTATTTTTGATTATTTGACTTACGCACTCTTTTGCTCTCGCACTACGTTACCCCACTCTATTAAAACTTAATTTCCTCTGCCCTAAGGTTGTCTGGAAGAGATCGCTTTTGGCGATAAGGCCGCCTGATTGTACATAACTGTGTTTTGTGTGTAATAACCTTAATGTTTTGTGCAATAAAGTGTCTATCTATCTATCTATCTACCCCAGAGATGGGAAGAGAACAAGAGGACGGCCACAAAGAAGATGGGAAGAAGACCTACCACGAGGATGGCGAAGATCTGCAATAGATAGACAAAAATGGCGAACTCTAGAGGAGGCCTATGTCCAAGAAGGACAACCTGATCTAAATTAGTGCTGGTGTTACCAATTTTTTTAGTACCAACTATGTAAATAAAATAAAATATTAGCAATAAGAAGTTAATATTACAGCTAGTTAGTAAGTATGTAGAGTATAAACAAAATCAGTGAATAAAGGCTATTTTTATTTATATTTATTTATTAATTTGGAATAAAATAATTATTGTTATTTTTAAGCCATGTTTAATATAATAAACAAATGTCAATGTCGTTTTCACATAAAAAGTTACTGAGCAACGGTTTTTTATTTATAACACCTTCGACGTTGTAGTGTGCAATCCTTAAAAAACTTTTATCTATCTAGAGAACTTCCTCTGAAATGTTTTATAAGTATCTCTTGTATCACAGTATTAGTGATTGCCCTATTTTCGTTGCCGATAGCGACCAAGGCGCCGATCAATCCTTTACGGATGTAATAAAATTTGAATTTGAAAATTGTTTTGTTCAGACGTCTAAATTATTTTAGGGGATTTATAAAACGATCGAATAAAAAATAACTAAGTGACTGATGATGACATACTGTTTTAATAACTTGAGCGGTATGAATTTGAGTTAGCGAAAAATTAACTTAACTAACGACGAATATTGATTAATAATCAAATCCAGAACGAGCTTACAAAAAGTGCATTGTGATATTTCCATTTCAGATATTAAAATTCTATCCGTGCGATTACATTACTAAGTGAGCGACTAGAAATACAGAAAGAGCAACTTTAATATTAATATAGATTCGATTCTTCCAATTGAGATTTAACATAACGAACTATTAAAAAGTTCACTTTAAGCAAAGTTTTGTTAGCTATAAGATTTTCTATTTGAGGTCTTATTTTTTTATTTTGATACGATTTTTAATGAATTTTGTCAAAACCATCTAGGTTAGGTTAGGTTAGAACAGTGACCATATACTACCGGCGCGAAGCCGAGCGAGCGGAGCGAGCGCAGCGAGCATAGCAAGCGTGCCGCGGCAGCGGCCGGCGAGCGCTCTATTCTATTTCTCGCTCAAACTCTAATCATTATATTATATCAGGGAGAACCAATAAATTTATTTAAATTCATGATGATGATGATTCAATTAAAAAATAATAATTGCATGTCTTCTATCTAATCTTGTAGCTTACCTGTAAATAATTTTCCCCATTCAACAAACATTAGTAATCCGCTCGCACCACCACCGTAAAATGCCGCTCAGTATAAAAATAGCAGTTGCCGAATACCGAAAAAAATACAGGACGTAACGTTGACACTTAAACAAATATTAGGTCGCTCAAATATTATGAAGCTTCTTATTTTGTATAATAAGTAACTCAAATTGATGTTTGTAAGTTGCTGTTCTGTTGATTTCTCGTCACTCGCAGTCAGTCGCTCACTTAGTATTAATATAACGTAAATTAATTATTTTTGATACTTAAAACTTTAATTTACAGTCACTCGTTTAAATACTACCCATTATTTTATACTTTTGTTATATTTTGGCACCTGGATGTTTACTACGAAAAACGAAATCCGTCAATACGATAATCGTTTTTCGGATTGCTTACTACGAAACGCTTCGGATCCGATATCGGAGACGAAGTTCGTTGTTTGACGTTTAGTATCGGAAAACGCTACTACGAAACAACTACTGACAGACGATATTTCGTTTTTTGACGTAATTCGTTTCGAAAATTAACCTCAAATTATACGATAGCCCTGACCGTATCGTTTTAGCTTCGGTGGATGTATTAAAATAACATTTTAATGTAATTTTGCGATGCCTACTTGTGAAGAAGCAATTTAAGAAGAAGAGAATAGACAGGAGAGACGAGAGACAAAAGAAGGAAAATTAAACTTTTTTAGAAAGTTATGATCACAACATATTATTTATTACCTTATTATGAAGACTAGAAAAAAAGACCTAGTGTCTGTTGTATAGGGGAACTAGCACAGTAAACTCTATTATCATTGTTTTACGAAGACCTTACGGTTGGGCTAATAACAATAAAACAATTATATTACAACTAACTGTTTTATTATTGCATTAGGCTATGTTGTTTATTGCTACAGTAATTTACACTTTAACATAAACACTCAACCAAACCCGAACTTAAATTATTTATTACATTATGGACAATCAAACGGTTAAGGTAAGAATTCATTGATCAATAAAAAAATTATAAAGTGAAGTGTTCAACACTGTGCAGAACAGCACTGGTGATTTCTGCCGTAGGCCTCCTAATTATGCAATTTTCCTTTCTTCTAGCCGCATTTAGTAAGTATTGTCTTAATATCTTCTGGTTGACGTCGGACTTTAGAAAGTTTCATGAAATGCCCAAGTAAACAAACTTGACAGAACTCTGACAGTCAACAATGACTTAATTTAAAAAAATTAAAAAAACTTGGGCTACAGGCTTTTGAGCCCACATCTACCAAAATATGAGACTTATTTGCTAGGATTTTTTTAAGAGAAGCGATTGTTATTTACAATAAATTAGATTAATATTTATTTTAAGTTCTAAAACAGAAATAAACGTAGCGATTATTATTTGTAAAATGATTTTCGGTTTTTAATCAATAATACGGTTTTTAACACCCTTGTCATTCATTCACGAAGTCGCTCCGAAAATATGTCTATGGATCCGATTGAAGCATCAAAATCCGAAAGTGTTTCGTAGTAAGCCTATCGTTTGCGTATCGTTTATCTTTCGTTTCGTCCGAAACATCGTATTTCGTTTTTCGTAGTAGACTTCCTGTATTGTAATTAATCGCAATATTATCAGTTTTGTCTTCATTCATTTATACAACTTTTTATTACGAATAAAGTAATTGTCACTATTATTTTTATATGTAAAAAAAAATGGAAAGTTTTTTTTTTTTCGAAAAAACGGTGGAGGTGTAGTGTGTGTACCACCTCACCCCACACTTAGTACATAAGTTAATATATAAGCTTAGGTTAGTGTCGTTTATTTTTTATTATAAACCTACAGTGCGCGCTAAACACTTCTTTTATTTCGCCTCCCGTCGTCCCACATTGCAATTCGACAAAATTTCTTCAATTAACTGTTTAGGTCACATGACTAAGAACTCGTTGTCGTCAGGTGAATCGCATTTAGTGGCAATGTGGACTACTACCTGCCTCATCATGGAGTCATCAGGGAGTTGAGTACAATAGAATAAAATAGTTTATTTACGTTTAAACAGGGTACACTGCAGGTCTTACAATTTGTTTAACGTTCGGCCCATTTAGCCATTATCAATAGCATACAAATGTATAACATAATTATAAGATTCACTACATGTATATTAATTTTATAGGAATTATTAATTTATTGTGATGTCACATACATATTTTATTTATTAGTACAATTAAATTTTATTATTCAATTTTATAAACTATTACAATTTTCTATATATTATATTGTTTGTTTATATAAACATTTATGTCATTTATAATATTACAGTTTACACAGGTTTATAATAATTAATAGATGTCAAACAACAGATCAATGAACATAACAGATCAATCAAATTAAAGAATGTCAAAACATATTAAATGAAAGATGAGAATATTTCATATTTATCTTAATAGACTAACCGGAAGTATAACCTAAGTAGTCTTTCACACTGTAGAACATTCTATCATAAAGCCATGTGTACAAGGCAGTCTTAAATTGATTACATGGTAATTGTTTTATGTGCTCTGGTATCTTGTTGTAAATTTGGATGCACATAAAATAGCATTTTTTTTTAAACATCACTCTTCTTGGGGTGACAACAACGTTTAGGCGCGATTGGGCCAATTCGCGATTGGTCCAATCGTGAAAAAATTACAAATTCGCGATTAGTCCAATTCGCGATTGGTTCAATTCGCTATTGGACCAATTCGCGATTGCTCCAATTCGCTATTAGTCCAATTCGCTATTGGGCCAATTCGCTATTGGACCAATTCGCTATTGGTCCAATTCGTAATTGGTCCAAAATAAAATGATATCCAAAATGAAACAAATGAGGTCATTTATTAGTATGGATTTTAATTATTATGCATTATTATAAGTATCTTGAAGCCATTAACAACTAATTTCATATTTAACCAAAAAACTAAAAACTATTGGTACAACAACAAAATCAACTATGTAACTAAATAGTAAATAATCAACTTTTACTACTACTATATGTAGAAAATAACAAAGCCAAATTGTTCTGTTTTACTTATTTCAATAATAATCACTTTTGGAAATAGAGCGAAATATAAATATAAAAAATACAAACATTTGTTTCTATAATTTTTAAATAACGATAAAAATACAAATAATAAAAGGAGAGAACGCGACATTTTATTTGATAAAAAATATGAACAGTTACTAAACCAATATGAAAATGGAACATTGACAACAAAAATATTTTTTTACAAAATTATATACTTACGATTATCGTTATTTAAAAATTAGTGGAACAAATGTTTGTATTTTTTTATATTTATATCTTGCTCTATTTCCAAATGTGATTATTATTGAAATAAGTAAAACTGAAAAATATGACTTTGTTATTTTCTACATATAGTAGTAGTAAAAGTTCGTTTGTTGATTATTTTCTATTTAGTTACAAAGTTGATTTTGTTGTTGTACCAATAACTTTAGTTTTTTGGTAAAATTATGAAACTAGTTGTTAATAGCTTCAAGATACTTATAATAATGCATAATCATTAAAATCCATACAAATAAATGACCCCATTTGTTTCATTTTGGATATCCTTTTATTTTGGACCAATTACGAATTGGACCAATAGCGAATTGGTCCAATAGCGAATTGGCCCAATAGCGAATTGGACTAATAGCGAATTGGACCAATCGCGAATTGGTCCAATAGCGAATTGGACCAATCGCGAATTGGACTAATCGCGAATTTGTAATTTTTTCACGATTGGACCAATCGCGAATTGGCCCAATCGCGCCTAAACGGCTGCGACAAAAAAGTTTTTGAGTCTGTCGCGTCGCGTCTCTAAAGAGGAGTGCGCGCACGAAGGAGACAGAGACGAAACTTTTTAAAAAATTCGAAGCGTCATTCGCCTGAATGTAGAATACATGGAGAGCAGTGCTGCCAGACGTGGGATAAATAAGCTAGATTAACGATATTTTTGAATGTAATGCAATAGAAAAAATAATAATGTATCGCACGATAAATCTACGAAAATCCGTGACATTTTGCTCAGTTAAGTATAAGATAATTTTATGAAATTTTAATCTGTATATTTGAATACATTTTACATTTATTTGGACAACTTTGACTCTGACAGCAGGATAATTTCTTTGCGCTACGAAAAAGATTCTGCCATTTTTTAATCTGTATCTGTACTTTTTTAGTGAGAGTTAATAGGAGTTGTCATTTCATACTAAATGTGGGGGCCAAATGCGTTATTACCCACAGGACATAAGCAGTTATATTTTGCAGTATAGTTTTGCGGGGTACAAAGGTAGATTATGCGATTATAAAAATATCAAGAGGGGGAATAAAACGGGCCACTTCCTATCCTCAACACTATTCAAATGTTTAGCTAACCAAAGAATCGAGAACTTACATGTGTTAGCTTCAGGCAGCTTCAGGTATTCGGAGTCGTCTTCGGTGCACGCACTTGATGATGGTCAACGACGGGTGGGCCCACCTTTCCGATATTTCACAGGCAAATAAAGTCTTATGGGATAGAATAATGTTAAGCAGCACTGGAAAAATCCACTTATTTTCCCTAAATTTCACAAATATTAGCAGAGAGCACGCGGCACGATTCAAGCGCCCAACGGAACAGAGGAATGCCGTGATTGGTCAACGGCTAGGTCTCCCTTTTGCGCGCACATTCAAAATTCGACCGGCGCATATTTCAAAGCTTCCCAATTCAAATGGTCGCCTCGATTTAAAAGGTGGGAAAGACTTGAAGTGGCCCAAACATCTTCCCCCGCCTTGAAAGGTTATAAAAGCTTTCAATGAGATGCAGTATTGAATATAAAAGAAAAATTAAGGCAGTATTTAGTTATTGTCCTATTTATAAGATATGAGAGTTACAAACTAAATTAAGAATTAAACCATAAAGAAAGTTAATTATTAATTGGTAGTGGGCATACACGTACTACCGGACGTTTAAATGTACCAGTTTTTGTCTTAATTAAAACAACTCTAATTAAGCCGTCTTTACCAGCAAAAGTTTGTTGTACGACACCTATCAGCCAGTGCAGAGGCTGAGTATTATCGTTACGAATAAGCACTATCATTCCCTCTTTCACTGGGCAAGCATCAGTGTTCCATTTTTCGCGAAGCTGCAGAGTGTGCAAATATTCGTCACTCCACCTTCGCCAGTAAGAATGTACAAGCCTATCCAGTAGCATATACCGCAAAAGTAAATGTTGACTCATCTCCGAAACATTAACAGAAGGTAGATAAGCCAAAGGCGTTGTATTTAAGAAATGAGCAGGTGTTAAAGGCATTGGTTCCGAAGGGTCCTCACTAAGAATACCGAGAGGTCTCGAATTAAGGATCGCTTCGATCTGATTTAAAACGGTCAACAGTTCGTCGTAAGTTAAAATCTGTGATCCAATGACACGAGAAAGATGCGTTTTAAAAGATTTAATTGTAGCCTCCCACCCGCCTCCAAAGTGTGGCGCATTAGGAGCTATCATCTCCCATGAAATGCGGTTATTAGCCAATTCGGCTGTAAATTCGGATGAGAAAGCGTCAGAAGTTAAGAATTGTTGAATCTCGTGCAAATAAGCTTTAGCACCAACAAAATTTGTACCGTGATCCGAATAAAGTCGTTCCACCGGACCTCTACGCGATATAAATCGTTCAAATGCATTTAAAAACAACTCAGTAGTTAAATCTGGAGCTATCTCTATGTGGACAGCTCGAGTAGTTAAGCAAATAAAAACACAAATATAAGCCTTTTGACTTTTTTGTCCACGCCTTCTTGATAAAGTAATGTAAAGCGGTCCGCCATAGTCAACTCCGCAATGAGCAAAAGGTTTTGATATTTGCAACCTACATGAAGGTAAATTGGACATGACAGGCGCTTGAGCAGGCTTAGGCCGTGCTCTGAAACATGGCACACAAGAATAAATCCTTGAACGCACCCTGCGACGAGCAGAAAGAATCCAGAATTTTTGGCGCAGTAGAGAGAGCAAATGTTGCGGTCCGGCATGACAAGAGATGCGATGCAAGTGATCAATTAACAGATCTGTTACCCTATCCTTATTAGACATAAGAAAGGGATGTTTATGATCAAAAGTCAGGTCACTATTTCCCAATCGACCACCAACTCGAACAACACGATCCACAAGAATGGGTCTTAATTTTCGAAATGCAGGAGGGCATTGTTTTCCTGACTGAATTGCGTTAATTAAACCAGAAAAATGCAATTTCTGAACAGCCTTTATAACCGTTAATTCGGCCACGTTCAGATCATCAGCAGATATGTTACCACGCGACTTTAAAAGTTTTGTAAATCGCAACACGTATACTATTACACGGAGTAATTTTGACCAACGGGAGACACGGTCAATTAGAGCGTGCAAAGGAGACTCTGCATTAGAGGGTGAGAGCGTATTTGATAAAGTCACCTATTTAAATTCAGGTACACCTTTATCTGTAGCCATGAAAGGCTTTACTGGCCAATCAGGAATATTGTCTTTAATTCACACTGGAGCGGTTATCCAAAGAGAGTGTTCAATAAATTTAGTGGGTGTCATCCCACGAGACAGACAATCACTCGGGTTTTTTTTTCCCGGGATGTGGTAAAAATTATGTGGTGAAAGAATCTCCTGTATTTTTGCGACTCGATTAGCCACAAAAGTTTTTAAGCGGTGTGGACTAGAATATATCCAGTTAAGAGCGATAGTAGAATCGCAGAAAGCAAAAACGTTATTAAACGTAAAGCGGTTTTCGTAAGTTTTGAGAACGACGCGAATTAATTTTGTTAGTAAACGAGCCCCCATCAATTCCAAGCGTGCGAGACTGACGACTTGCACAGGAGCAACCTTAGATTTCGCACATAACAAGTGAACAGAAACACCACTGTCGGATTGAACGCGAACATAGAGTACGGCTCCGTAGCCCTTTTCAGAAGCATCTGAAAATCCGATGAGGCTAGCGTTACATGTCTCAGTCACACCGATGTGACGAGGTATGGTCAACTTGGACAGATGGGGTAGTTCGTGTTGAAACGTATTCCATTGAATTATTATGTTTTGCGGTGGTTGGTCGTCCCAATTTAATTTTAGCAACTAAAGCTCCTTAATTAACAACTTGGCATATAAAATCAAGGGCGCAGCGAAGCCCATAACATCCCATAAGCGCGCGATTACTGAAAGCATGTTGCGCTTGGTGCACGAAACTTCTGCGAGCAGGCGAGTTACAAAATAAAAGCGATCGCAATGAGGGTCCCAATTGACACCTAAAACCTTTTGCGTTGCGGTTGTATCAAAGCTAACAGCTAGCGGGTGCAAATAATCTGACGGCAAAATTGAAAGAACCGCAGTGGAGTTGCTTGGCCATTTGTGAAGCTTAAAACCTCCAGCGGCAAACATATTTATAAGCTGAGATGCGGTTTCACCCGCCGAAGATTCGTCGTTGATTGATAGGCATATATCATCCATGTAATAAAATCCTCGGTCAATGACCTCGGATGCGAGAGGAAAATTATTTTTCTCATCCTCGGCGAGTTGATGCAATGTTCGTAATGCTAAGTACGGGCACGACGTTAATCCAAAGCATACGCGTTTAAACTCAAAGATTTGCACAGAATCCGACTTGTCAAAACGATATAATATGCGTTGATATTTATAAAAATCTGAATGAACTTTAATACGTAAGTACATTTGTTCGACATCCGCGCACAGTGCGATGGGAAAGAGTCGAAAATTTAAAAGTGTTAAAAATAAATCTGATTGTAAGTTCGGCCCTGAGTGCAATATGTCATTAAGTGACACACCTGTATCCGTACTAGCACTTGCATCAAGCACTAAGCGAATTTTCGTAGTCAGCTTATCGTCACGGATGACACCGTGATGTGGAATGACGTAACAGATACGTCATCAGTTGCAGGTAATGGAGTAATATAATCTCTATCCAAATAATCCACCATAATATCATCATACGCGGATCGGAAGTGCGGAGTTTTGAGAAAACGTTTCTCTAGCGAAAATAGTCTATTTTTCGAACTATTAATTGAGTCACCCAATACTGAAGGGTCAGTTTTAAATGGTAGTGCGACAACATAAGAACCAGAGGAGTCTCGAGTGGTAGAACACTTGTAAATATTTTCACAATCTTGCTCTTCCTGACTAAGCAGATCGGAGCGCGGAGCAGAAACTTCCTCAGTTTCCCAAAAACTTCTCATAAGACTATCAAGCGGCTGAGCCGTGAAGGCGCACAGAGTATGCTGGGAGCGAGCGGGTTGAGTATGAGAGGTGCGAGCAGGAGTACACGCTACAGGAGCGTCACCCATTAACACAAAGCCGAGGGGCGTTTGTAAAGCGAGAGGAGTACCTGGTGGTCCACTGATACGACCACGTTGCAGTAAGCGAGGAAATAATTTGGCGCCGATCAACATGTCTACCTCACCAGGATCGGAGAACGTATCATCAGCGAGTGGGGTGCGTGCGAGATATCCTAACATCGACCTATCTATAGGCAACGTACGTAAGTTGTCCGTAATATTATCCACAACAAGTGGATGCAATTGAAAAGAAATATTACGGTCAAAGCTGGAATGTATAACAACATTTGTAATACCCATTACAGAGTTAGCAGATCCACCGAAACCGCTTACGGTTATTTGCTCGGGGAGTGTATTTATATTTAATGACAAGCGTTCACACAATCTTTTGGTAACGAAATCATTCATTGACCCATTATCCAGTAAAGCGAGCGTTGTGTATTGCGTTCCGTCCGACCTTTTCAGCCGACTTCAAAAAAGGAGGAGGTTCTCAATTCGACTGTATGTTTTTTTTTTTTTTTTTTGTATATTTGTTACGCGATTACTCCGCCAATTATGAATCGATTTTAATGATTCTTTTTTTGTTTGGTAGATCATACTTCAGAGGTGGTCCCATATAAATTTTATCGAAATTGATTTAGAACTTTTTGAGAAAATCAACAAATATATACCCAGATAATATTTTGGTTGTGGTTCTTGTTACCTATCTTCGACAAATATGAGCCGATTTTGATGATTTTTGTTTTATTGAATAGCTTATACTTCAAAGATAATATGATAAAAGTTTGCAAAATAAAAATCACCCCTAAGGGTAGGAAAATAGGGGATGAAATCAGTGTTCAGCAGTTAGATTAGGATTTATCACTAAAAATTGATGAAATAAGTAAATTTTATTAAAAAAAATAAAACCGACTTCAAAACACTGAAATGCTAAAGATAATCCTAACACTTAAGTACCTAATCAGTTACTTTTGGAGTCGGTGCAAACAAAAACATTGAATCTCTCATCGGCTGGCACCGACTCCAAAAGTAACTGATTAGGTACTTAAGTGTTAGGATTATTTTTAGCATTTCAGTGTTTTGAAGTTGGTTTTATTTTTTTTAATTATTATAACGCGAGCAGTAGCTAACAGCACGGTGTGTGGATTATGTTTATAACGCAGCAATGTAGTGTGAGTGCACAAAGATGGTTCTAGCGGCGAGTCAGCCGGTCGCGCAGTAGGTATCTCAGCGCTACGACTGCATTGAGCCGGCCCGCTGACGTCATTCGTCATAACAAGGTGTGCGCGCTCGACGGCGGTAGGCGGATGCGTTGTAGGTACATAGACTGATGTCGCGGTGGACGGCAGGTTATGGCGCAGTACGCGGGGTTCGAATTCCGATGCAGTATTATTGCTAAAATGCAATAGTGAGTGGTGTCCCTTCTTTTGACAAGTAGCACAAGTTTTAGTCGAGTTACAAGCAGAAGTTTTATAATTAAAACTGAGACAATTGCAGCAACTATTATTTTGCTTAACAATATTAAAGCGTTCTTTTGTATTTAATTTTAAAAATTCAGGACAACGATAAAATTGCTCGTGGCCTGACTTCGAGCATAACGGACACCCAGTATTATTATTATTAGCAGTCACAAAAGACTTTGTATATTTAGAGTTATTTATTTTTGGCATAGAACCTTTATTACTGTTGTTTTTGTTAGCGAAAAAAATCGGTAATGACCCCGACCTTTCATTTATTTTAACTTGTTCCTTTATAAATTTAATTAAACATTCGTAAGTAGGCAGCTTTTCTGCACGTACTGAATTTTCAAACAATTGAACAGTTTCTCTGTCAATTTTTTGCAAAGCTAAAAACAAAAATATAAAATCCTTTTTATTTGTAATATTTAATCTGTCGAAAGCACAAACTGATGCAGAAAATTTATCCAATAAAAGATTTAAGCCATCAGCCGATGCTGAAGTAAGCGGTTTCATGCTCATAATTTGTTGTAGGTATGTTGTGGCAAGCGTGCGAACATCTTGATATTTGTCAACTAAAGTGGAATACATTAAACCATAGTTATCCGCTGTCGGCGGTATATCGGATATACATGTTAGTGCGGAATTCGACAAAACACCCTTTAAATAAAATACCTTATCAGAGTTACTTAAATTTGTGTTGTTGTGTTTCAACAGCAACAGCATTATTATAACACTCAAAAAATGTAGGCCAATCTTTTAAATCACCGTTAAAAGTCGGCAAGTTTATTGGCGGTAATTGCAGTCTAGACCTTTCTGTCACATTTATAGCGGGTTTATTCATTTTTAATTTATTTAAGGTTTCCTTAATTGAAGAGTACATATTTTCAAATGCGACAAAACACTGATAATCCGGTAAGTAGGTTATAATTGTTCGTTCTAATTCACTTTCTTCTCATTCGCTTCCTGCGTCCGCTCATTCGAAGAAAGTTAATTAGAACGAACAATTATAACCAAAAAAAAGTGAATTGGAATCTAGAACCTGTTTTACGATTCAGTTGAACGCACCGTATATTTTTGTTCGATCATTTGTGGATCAAGTTTATGTAATTATGATATTTCTACATTCTACTATAGGTACATACCTTAAACCAATCCTTTGAGTCTAGTCACCACACAACGTACACTAAAACACTATAATAACACCAATGCTCTTTATGCCAGCGACCGTTTGCTCAAGGTAATAATTTTAGCCCGATTGATCGTACTAACACTTGGCAACTTTCAGATTTACTAAGCCCACTATGATGTACTTTATAATTGTTTCCAGAATTTTAGTGACACCTAGAATCGCACAGCGACTCTAGCCTGTTTGGTCGTACCAATAAATAATTTCTAATTATTTTTTAAATTTTATTGGCACCTAGAATCGCACAGCGACTCTAGCCCGTTTGGTCGTACCAATAAATACCTACTTGATAATTATTTTCAAAATTTTCATGGCACCTAGAACCACACAGCGGCTCTAGCCCGTTTGGTCGTACCATAAAATAATTTCTAATTATTTTTAAAAGTTTATTGGCACCTAGAATCGCACAGCGACTCTAGCCCGTTTGGTCGTACCAATAAATACCTACTTTATAATTATTTTCACAATTTTACTGGCACCTAGAACCGCACAGCGGCTCTAGCCCGTTTGGTCGTACCAATAAATACCTACTTTATAATTATTTTCACAATTTTACTGGCACCTAGAACCGCACAGCGGCTCTAGCCCGTTTGGTCGTACCAATAAATAGTTTTAAATTATTTTCAACATGTAAGTGGCACCTAGAATCACACAGCGGCTCTAGCCCGTTTGTTCGTACCAATAAATCTGTACTTCGCTTAGAAAAGTAATCAAGGTGAACTGTTCGTCTTAATAGTTAACTACTCGTAAATGTTAGCACCTAAAATCAAACCTTCACATGACAGTCCAGAGACTATGGCGTACACTTCAACAATGACTCGAGTAGCGAATCAGGTCATACAACAGTCAATTTAAGTACAGTATTTACAAAAAAGGTTCCGTATGTAGGCATAATTAGAATTAATCATCACCAAACTTACGATTTACTATCTGAACGATTATATTAACATGTTTTTGTAATTATAAATTGCATCATACTTTAAAAGGAGTATTTCCTAAAAGTATTGTCTATTACTATATTTACTATAAGATATTGATTTTTAACCAACTAAAAAGGAGAGCTTCTCATCTCA
This sequence comes from Anania hortulata, assembly GCA_963576865.1. NCBI lineage: Eukaryota > Metazoa > Arthropoda > Insecta > Lepidoptera > Crambidae > Anania > Anania hortulata. Next base: position 18,534,808 of record OY756402.1, on the reverse strand, counting down.
AATATATTTATTATAAGTCCAAAGATATGCATTTATGTCAAGTTTTTATATGTCATAATATTACCTATATTATGTCAGGTGACGTATAAAATTATATTAGTATATATTAGTATTATTGTAGTAATTTTATCGAATATATTAATAAAATAATAATAAAAATAGAATATGTGATGTTGCACATACATTGCTCTGATCGTGTGGTAAGTACCGAATTATCTTGAGTTACAGAAATCAGAAACAACGATGGTACTATAACACCCTAACCCGAGACAATATAAAAAAAGTTCGTTTTCCACATTGACCGGACCAGGAATCGAACTAAATGTTTAAATAATTAATTCAAGTGTATAATAATGTTTTTAAATACTCTCTCAGCAATTTAACTAAGGCGATAAAATGGTTTGAAATTGTAAGGGACCCTAATCTTATAAGTCATAATGCAAGTATAAAGTTACTGCTGAAACCACAGTTTTGAGCATGTAAGTACCGTCAGTAGTAAAAATTACTTAACAAACGTTGAAACACTATACTTTTATTTTGCTAATGAGCAATCATGTTAATAATTGACTCTATACTATAAAATCATTAGAAACCCGGTAGCATCAGGGGTAAGTTTATCTTAACCTTACTCATGAATCTATCTATTAAAACCTATGGTGTAGTTTTTGGGTTTAACGCAAACATACGAGCGCGGCGGAGGACTTTGTTTTATGATATTGTGAGAATAATGTTAAACGTTATCGTTTCTATGAACAAACAATGAAAAACACGAAATAATGCAAATAGTTATTAACATCATAGCTCCTCACACGATCGGTTAATATGATCACTTGTACCTTTACATAGAATGTTTAAACGGTCATCATGCTACAAAAACTAGACACAATAGTTTTTCTATTGTTATATCCGCTGGTAGGACGGTTGACGCTTGACAAGTTAAGAAATAATATAAGTTATGTAGGTAACTAGAAAAGTATCATAATATGAAAAGAAATAAATTTCATCATAATAATATAATTTTTACGTTGACTGTACAGCAATTATGCGGACGTCTGTGGTAAATCGAAACTTTTGTTTTTCACAAATTTTAAGGTGGAACATTTTGTAATCGCTGATTCTACAAAATATTAGGCCAGTGATCGTGAACCCAATTTTTGATGGTTACTTTTGTAACTATGCGTTATATTTTACTCGTTTACTAAGCGATACAAAAGGAAAAATGTTGACTACCTCTTTTGCTGATCTTGCATTATTTTTGGATAAATTAAGAGGTCTAAATCGATAAAATTTAAATTCTTCAGTACTGCCACATAGTGCTCATCAACCTTCAAGGTATTCTTCAGCTTCAAGAACAATCTACAGCAACGAAATAATGTTCGTAAGTTTTTTTTTTTCACTTTTTCGTTGTACCGATATTTTATGAGAATTAGAGAGTAGATTTGTATGAATATGTTTCAAGCATAGGTATGAAACGTTGCAGTACCTATCTTCGTTATTTTTGTTACCTGTTTAACGTTATTGTATGTTGAATACATTTAGTACCTACCTACATCATAATAACTTCGTCTTATAACTATTATCTGTTTTAAATATTACAGGTCGGACATTGAGTATTATTGCGATACAAAAGCAGCTGCCAAGCGGTACGGAAATAAACGCGAAGACATAGATTCTGAAGAGTAAAAATCTTGTAAAAGGTGAGATTTCATATACAAAGTAACATTTTAGTAATAAAACCGATTTAGTTTTGTTTGAAACAAGTGAAATTAAATGATTACCAAACTGATTTGATTATTTGTTGACAGGTCGAACCAGAGACCTCGAAAAGCAGCTAAAAATTTAGTCTACGAGTCTGAAGACGAATCATCAGTAAATAAACCGTAAGTTTTTATTAACTTTCATGTCGATTGAGGTATTATTTACCTACTTTGGGTTTGAATGTACCTATCTACTTTAAATGCGCGGGAGTCACTTCTGTTTTTAAACAATGTTTATTAATTTATGCGAGCACGGACATACTTAGAAATTCTGGTTTTGTATTCCGGCAGGAGTTTTATAATTTTAACAGTTTATATTTGCAGTATTTTTTTTATCACTCGTTCCAACTAAAATAATTGAAACTGTTTATGTAATAATATTTAATGTAAAAAGTGAGATTTCATACACAAAGTAATATTCCAGTTAGTATTGAAACAAGTGAAAATATCTACCGTTTTAAACTAATTTGTTGTTTGTGTAATAATGTTGGCAGACCTAATAAATAAATAATTTCATTGTTTGTTGGCAGGTTGAAACCGAGACATCGAAAAGCAGCCAAAAATTTAGTCTACGAGTCTGAAGACGAATCAATTAATAAACCGTAAGTTTTTAATGACTTTTATATGACTGAGGTATTTACTTTGCGTTGTAATGTACTCGTACCTATCTATTTTAAATGCGCGGGAATCATTTATATTTTAAAACAAATATTTATACATTTATACGAGCAAAGATATACTTACATAGAATTTCTGCTATTGTATTCCGGTCGGAGTTTTATAATTTTACGAGTTTATATATTCGCAGAATGATGTTTTTTCATTTAATCTCTTGTTCCAACTAATATAACTAAAACTGTTTCAAAATATTTAAATCCAAATGTTGTTTTTTTTTCAGAACTAAATCATCCGTGAAAAAGTCTACATCTACCAAACGCAAGTCAGCAGAGAGCTCGAGTGGAGAAAAACGAACTCGAACCTCAGGGTGGAAGCTGGACTTGGACGACGACGTGGACATCGAGAGCAGTCGCGCGCGCACCCAGCCCAACCGCCTGCAGTCCGTGCTGACGCGTCGAGTGGCCGACGGGCTCCTGCGCCGCACCGCCACTCTACCTGGTGATCTCTTCGTGAAGTTGCGCCTCTACAACACGAACGAGATACGACCTGTGGAGCCGAAAGATCGTTGGGAGAAAGCGGTCCTATCGCTTAAGTACCAGACCAATTCCGACGCCGAACATCTCGACCTACTGCGGCAATTCATCAAACGAGCGCGAGAGGCATTCGAAGAGGACGGTACATTTTTCCCGAATAAAAAAAATAGTCCTCGATAATTTGTAATTAGTTATTTAAGGTAATAAAATAAAATAGTGAAATACTTTTATATATCTTAGTTTTCACCCAGTCTATTTAATTTCACTCAAAGTAGGTAGGTAGATAAATTTTAACTTTTTTAGAATGTCGAAAAGAACGATATATTGCACAGTGTGCGATTTATCAGTTAGAAGTAATAGTTTCTCAGCTCATCTTAAAAGTAATACACATAAAAATAATTCAGCAATAGAGTTAGGAGACGACATTGATAAAATAAGTAGCGCTTTCCGTAGTCGAATAGCTACATATCGATTGCGAATTAGGGATGAAGGAGTACAGACGCCAGCCGAGTTCATGCGCAGCATGCGTGCGCGCGTGCGCCAACTTATACATGCGCGACAACTAGCATTTAACAGCCTTAAAGTCAACTTCGAATTATTTGCAGAATTTTCTCTTAGAACTAATGACTCTAACAAATCCGAGCTAAAATCATTTGCTACAGAGAACTTTATCATACATAAGAACTACGTATTTGACGAAATATTCTCTCAAGCAATAGCTATTATTTCAACTAAAATTGACGAAATGCAAGAAAGAGATAGCGGTTGGTCTTTTCTTCGTAATTCGTACTTAGAAATTAACATTAATAAATATAATCCTTTAAAAGCATCCAAATTTATAGATTTACCAAAAGCTTTAAAACTAAAACGAGCTTGCATTAACGTTCAAAATAGTGATAAATTTTGTTTTTTGTGGAGCATAATGGCAGCATTGTTTCCTGCTAAGAGCAATGCTCACCGTACTTCTTCATATCCTCGCTTTGAGAACGTTCTCAATACAAAAAACATGTCGTTTCCTGTAAATTTTTCAGATATAAAAACCTTTGAAAAGAATAATCCCGGTATAAGTGTTAATGTTTATGGAGTTAAAAACAACACTAATATTGTTGGCCCATTATACCGCACTCAAAATAAGAAAAAGAACCATATAAATTTATTATTTTTAGAAAAGGGAAATCGAACTCATTATTGCTGGATAAAAAATTTAAGTCGTTTGTTCAGGTCACAAATAACAAAAAACCACAGAAAAATATTTTTTTGTGATGATTGTATGGTATTCTTTAAAAACGAAATTAAATTTAATACTCATATATGCGGTGGCGTTGCTACTGTTTTACCAAAACCCGGCACACTTATACAGTTTAAAAACTATGAAAAAATGCAAGACATGCCGTTCGTTATTTACGCGGATTTCGAATCGTTATTACAGCCAAGTACAGACGGACCGACTTCAATTTTTACGAACGTCTTCCAAAAACATGTTCCGGCTGCATTTGCATATTACGTAGTTTGTTCATATGACAGTTCCTTGAATCGGTACGTATCTTATCTTGGGCAAAATTGTGTTGAAATATTTATTGAGAATCTTAAGAAAGACATATCTGAAATATTAAAACTATATAAAAACAAAATACCAATGAAAAAGTTAACGGTAGAAGAATCAGAATCATTTTCTAAATCAAAGCAATGTTATCTTTGCAATCAGTTGTTATTTGACGATAGAGTAAGGGACCACTGTCACTTAACCGGCAGGTACCGCGGTCCCGCACATTCTTACTGTAATCTCAAATATCGCTTACCACAATTCGTACCTGTATTTTTTCATAATTTATCCGGCTACGATAGTCATCTATTTATAAGGCAATTGGGAGAAATATCGGGACCAATAAAGGTTATAGCCAAAAATAAAGAAAATTATATATCGTTCACTAAGTTTTTTACAACAGACGATAATAATTACATGGCAGTTCGCTTCGTTGACTCGTTTAAATTTTTAGGGACAAGCCTTGAAAAACTGGTTTCTAATTTAAATACACAGGATTTTACACATTTATCAAAAAGTTTTTCTGAAAAAAATCAGTTTGAGTTATTAAGACGCAAAGGGGTATACCCTTATGAATACATGACTAACTGGGAATCGTATAAAGAAAAACAGTTACCTCCGCGCCAGTGTTTTTACAGTAGTTTGAATGAGTGTACTATTTCAGAATCTGACTATCAACATGCCGAGCGTGTTTGGAAAACATTTAATTTAAATAATCTAGGAGATTATACAAAGTTATATTTAAAATCAGACGTCCTTTTACTGGCCGATGTATTTGAAAAATTTCGGTATACTTGTAAAACAAATTATAATTTAGATCCTTCGTTTTATCTTACGGCTCCGAGTTTAAGCTTCGATGCTATGCTACTTTTGACCAAAGTTAAACTTGAACTAATTGAAGACTTGGAAATAATTCGGTTAATCCAAAAGGGTATCCGCGGTGGTGTTTGTCAAGTTTCCACTAGATATGCAAAGGCAAATAATAAATACTTGTCTGATTACGACCCATCTTCTCCAGATAATTACTTATTTTATATAGACTGCAACAATTTATACGGATATGCAATGTGCTCGTATTTACCTTATTCTGATTTTCGCTTGTTAAATGCGTCAGAATTTAATGTCGACGAAATTATAAACACGCCTGACAATGCTGAAGAGGGCTATATTTTAGAAATAGATTTAGAATATCCCGAACAGTTGCATGATTTACACAATGAACTCCCTTTTTGTCCGCAAAAATTTACTCCACCTGGCTCTAAAACATCAAAGTTAATACCAAATTTGTACGATAAATTTAACTATGTTATTCACTATGTGCATTTAAAAGCATGCCTTTCTTATGGTTTGAAACTAAAAAAAATCCACAGAGTAATAAAATTCAAACAAAGCCCATATCTAAAGCAATACATTGATCTTAATACCGACTTGCGACAAAAGGCAACGTCTGCATTTGAACAAGATTTTTTCAAACTTTTGAATAATAGCATTTTCGGCAAAACACTAGAAGATCCGGAAAAACGACTTGATGTAAAATTAGTAAATCAATGGGTTGATACTAGAAATAAAACAAAAAAACAGTACACTGCTCAGCAATTAATAGCAAGACCCAATTATCACAGCTCAACTGTGTTTTCTGAGAATTTTGTTGCAGTGCAAATGAAACCGGAGTCGATATTACTGGATAAACCAATTTATATAGGATTTACGGTTTTAGAAATGTCTAAAAGCCATATGTATAAATTTCATTATTCCATTATGAAACCATTCTACGGTGACAATTTAAAACTTTGTTACACAGATACGGATAGCTTTTTGTACTCCATACACACCAAGGATGTGTATAGAGATTTGAAACGTCAATTTGAATCTTACTTTGACACAAGCAATTACGATGAAAATAATTTGTATAACATTAAACGACAAAATAAAAAGGTTCCTGGTTTGTTTAAAGACGAACTAGGTGGAAAACTCATAACGGAATTTGTTGGTTTAAGATCAAAATTATACTGTATAAAAACTGAAATTATAGAAATCAAAAAAGCCAAAGGTGTAAAAAAACCAGCTGTTAAGCAGTTACTTTTTAAAGATTACAATAATGTCCTATTGCACAACAAAGTTATTAAAAAAACTAATGTAGTATTTAAATCGTTGAAGCATGAAATATTTACTCAATCGGTAAATAAAGTAGCTTTATCATCTAACGATGACAAACGTATCATATTAAAAAATAATATAAGTACATTGGCTTGGGGACATAAATCCAGCTTCTTTTAATTTGTCGATAATTTAAGTTCTGACCTGTATTATAATAACTTGTTATATTCTTTTTGATAAGTGAGTCTTAGTCTTGTACCGTATCATAATTTGATGATATTAAATAGTCTGGGTTGAAATAATTAGTTCTTATGTTTAGATTATAAAATGTTATAGAAGTTGTAATTCTCTCGTTTGAAAGAGTTAGTTAACTAATTCATTGGAATCTCTTTACTTTTTTATTTAGGTAAATACCTACTTTTGACTAACCTTCTACTCTTAAGCCGCGACTAGCACTTACCTACTGTATTTTAAACTATGTTTTGTACAATTAAAAAAAACATGATTATAAAATGTATTTGTTAAATAAGTATTAAATAAATTTTAAACTACCAATGATTTGTTGTTTCATTGTACACAACTGTGAAAACATACATTAATAGTTTCGCAACATTTGCGCACGTGTAGGTAGGTGATACCTATTTAGATTTTAGGTCGTATAATTTGATGATACTACAAATTTAGGCGAGGATGTTTATTTAATAAATTGCATGAAACACGCACATGCTTATTTGCTGACACTACAATTAATGCACTCTCAAAACTTTCTTTACCTAGTAAACTTGCATTTGAGTCATTATTCAAACAGCTTTGTTAAGAGATACACACAGCGAGAATAATTACTTGGTAAGTTTCAATATTTATTATTAGATTTACATAAATCATAACAAAATCTTTACTTCTACAAAATTAATGCGTACTTTAACATAATGTATTTTTTTTTCACAGATAATGGCAGACCGTTCTGATATACTTTTATCTCAGTGTGCTCAAGACCCGTTGGAGAACTCCGATGACACGCCTATTATGTTATCACAGTTCAACTATGATCCATGGGAAGGATTAACACAGGCTTGTCAGGATATACTGGACAAGAACCAAATTGAAAAGCCTCAAACAACTCAAAGATTACGGGAAAAAAGGCTGAAGAAAAAGACTGAACCAGTAAAAAAGAAGACAAGATGTGTTAAATCCTACGTCATCAACAAAGAACGAGCTAAAGGCTTAAAATTGATACAAATACGAATAATCGACCTCACGAGCGAACCTTCTTGTTCGATGATACGGGAAGCTAACCAAAACGAAGAAGACACGGACGTGCTGCTCAGCGCGCAATACATCGTTACCGAACCAGTGGATGAAATTTCCGACATGACAGAGACATTAATAAGAAAAATCTCGAAAACTCTATGTAATGAATATTTATAGTTAAGTATAATTGTATTTTTTGATATGTAGTTAATAGAAATGTATTGTAAGATAGTCTACTCAGTGTCAAATAAAGACATTATGTGGTGAAACATTCGGTTTTTTGATTTTTCGTCCTACCTGTTTATGAACTTATGAAATACTTATGAAAATCTTAGGTTAGGGTATAAGTAAAACAAAATAATTCAGTAGGTACATTGTTTAATTTAAAAACTATAAATTTGCTTTATTATCTACACACCATTTTCGTATACACAAAACATTTTTTAAAGCACAAATTTTCTTATGTGTAAAACAATTATAAACTAACATATTTTTACAATAATTATTACAAAGAGTGACTAAATTAGGGACACCTAAATAACTTATATCAGTAATATTATTGTGACCACATAAATCATGAATCCATTTTATCTTTTCCTCGCCCTTTACTATAATTTTTCTGTCATTTAAATAAGGTTTAATAGTTCTCCGAAATTCTCTGTAATCAATATATCCTTCACTCCACCGATAACCCCTATTCTTTTCAACCCAAAAGACATGTTTCCTTTCTTTTTCAGTTAGTGTAGTAAACGGGTAGGGAGGTTTTATTAAAAATACATGAGTATGTTCTTCGGTAGCTATAGCTAGTTCTTTTACAATAAAATTATTTTTGCAATCTTTAAATCCTTGAAGATCTACAAAAATTGTTTGGCTGTTCATGATAGTTTCTTTACAATATTACTCAAAGGTTTGTATTCGAATATACAATCGTTTAAAATCAAGCAATAAGCAGCTGTTTGATCCGGTATTTCATGGTCTGTTTCGATTTCAACTCTCACATCGATCGAACCTTTTAAAGTTTCATGTTGTCGCGAACAGTCGATAACAAATAAAGGAGCTATGTCTCTGAATTCCTTCAAACTCATCAACGGCTCTGATCGACGTCCGTGATAAGACTGTTGAAATCTCACATACTGTTCGTATAATAAGGTAAATTTGTCATCCGCAAAACTGACATTTAATCCTTCGTACGGATAATATGATGAATTTAAAAATACCCTTACATCTCGTACGTGACAATGATCAAATTCAGCCATGGACAATTGACTGTTATGTTTTCGATTTGTTTGTAAGGCAACTACAACAAATCGTGGTTTCTCTATTTGGGATGAAGTTTTAATAGACCAAGTATGCTTTCGTGTTTTAGGTAGTAATGGATATTCATAGAGATCCCAACTACGAAACGCTAATGGAATAGGTCTATCTTTTTCTAAGAACTTTAATAAATTTATTCTTTCACGATCGGACACTTTAACGTGAGGCACTCTCCAAATAATTTTAGTAATTTTAATATCATCCAGTACTTCTCCCGAGTTTAATTTAATTGCATTCAGATTCGTATTGCTTCTTAAAAGCACTAATTCATGTTTACAATTAATTATAATTTTTTCGTAGTCTTCAGCAAACCCTAATATCTTGTTCAGCGGAATGGAGACAGAAAATGCTCCACAATATTTAGAAAAAGTATCAATTACTACCAGAACATAATTATATCCTTTATTCAGCGATGAATATTTTTGAAAGTCCATAAGATCAGCTTGCCATAAATCATCTATTCCTTTAGTCAATGTATGCCGCCGAAAGAAATTTCTTCTCGCTGCTTTGTGCAACTCATCAACTATATCTTGCTTACTCATTTTTGGATGTTTTTGCTGCTAACATCAATTTCGTTTTTTGAATAATACACTGTACTTAAATTACTCGAAGTTATTTTTTCTAAATTATTAAGATAATTTTTTAAAAATATATTGCTCTGAACTGTTTTTATTTCTTCTTTTAATTTTTGAACACAGTTATCAACATATTCTTTGTTCACAGCTTCACTGTCTTGTTCAGGAATTTGTAATCCTTTTAACCTTGATGATTTTAAATCAAATTCACCTGCGTCTGTTCGTAATAATGCATCGGTAAAGATATCAGTGAATTCAGGTTGACGTAAACGCTTATGAACATGATGACCAAATTTATCTATATTCATCGCCGTCTTATCGGCTTCTGAAGCTCAATGATACTGCTCAATTTTCCTGATGGTAGCTTTATATATTTCATTTCTTTTATAATACCAGCTTCATACAATTCTTCAATTATTGCATAAATTTCATTTCGTACCCCATTATTACCAGCTGCCCATGATGCACACAGTAGTTTTAATCTTTCCACTAACTCGTTTGGATCATTCCAGTAAACCAAATCGGTATCCTTTTTAACAGCTTTTAAAATATCAACACCTTTACCTTGTGACAGACTTTCCATACTACTTGTGTGACTTCTAGAGAACTTAAACAGTGGTTTAATTATATGCATATATTTAAACCCTTTGTTACTGTTTATGTGTTTAGATGGATCATAGTTCCGTTTATGCGCATTAGTATCCATAAGTAATAGTTTATAATTTTGTAGGTCTTCTTCTGTTATAGAATCTAAGTCTGGTGTTTTTTTATATAATAATTCTTTTAAGCCCGGAGTCTTTTTACGAAAAAAGCTACGGTTTCCAATTTTTAGAATTCGATTATCATCATTAACACGGGTATTGCCAAGCAAAAGTTTTCCCTTCACATGTCTAACACCATAAGGTATATCTTTCATAGCTTCAGATGATAAAGACCAGGATAAAGAATCATTGGCAATACTTGGCGATGACTGAAGAGATTTGAAGGAGTTGTCATTAACTTCATTATTCTCTGGGGAAGACGTAGTAAGAGTTTTATTAGGTGTTTTACAAACATTATTATCAGAGGTTTCACCATCATCCATATTTTTAAAATAGGAATAATCTTCATTTGAAGTACTTGATGCTTCGCTTTCCCTGCGCTTAATTATTTTCACTAATTGTGGCTGCTCCATTTCATCGTCTATTTGACGTTGATCTCCAGTTTTACTACTCAACTCTTTAAGTGGGTTTACAATAGGTTTAAACAAAGTTTCTAGAGCCTGGTCACTGGTATTTTTTAAATCTTTTATCAGTTCTACCTTTCTTTTTACAGCAGTTGCAGATTTTACAATTTGTTCTTTCAGATTTTGCTCCATTATTCAAGATTCCACTCTGTTGGACTTCTCAAATTCAACTGATTCAAGGAAACGTATGCTGCAGCTTTATAAAAAATATATTTAATCTACTACTATGAATGTATCGAACTTCATTCTGTAACAGCCTTTGTTTCGATCACAATCCTTATCAATGACAACATAACTGTACGGCTTACTCCACACAGTTGAACACATTTCACGAAACTGAGACCAAGTCATGTCTGAGCTGGCATGTTCATCGTAAACATGTTTTAAATTAATATCGTCTTGTTTGAACAATATAATAAGGTTAGCATTGTCTCTTACTAATTGTTTCGGAATTTTAGTATATGTTTGATTAATATAAAAACAGTCAATGTTTTTATGACGACCCATTGCGAAATAATCTCGTATATTGTTCTGATTTTCACATGCAACTTCGTCAAATATTATAATTGATTCAGGTAAAGCTTCATGTAGACTTAGGACTTCACTGTTCTGATTATATTTGTTATAAGATATGTCAGCAACCTTCTCTAATACTTTTTCTAAAAACAAGTATTTAGGTTGATACAGAGACTTAGAATACACATATAAGTTACGGAAACGTGGTCCATCTTGGTGTAACAACAAACTGATTACTAGATTGGTTTTTCCACAGTTTGAAGGACCGCAAACAATGCTGCGAATTGTGTTTGGTAGTAAGTTCCCATGTCGCTTAACGTTACTCGATGATACAGGACAAATACAGTCCAATTTTAATGATTCTTTCTGTTTTAGAAATTTCATAGCAGCGTCACAAACTCGTCCACTGTAGTGCGTAAATGTCAACAAACTGACTTCTATATTTTGGAGTCATTTCATTTATGTATGATCCACGAATGGTTAAACAATACGTATATGATGCGTTCAACTGAATCGTTAAACAGGTTCTAGATTCCAATTCACTTTTTTTTTGTTATAATTGTTCGTTCTAACTAACTTTCTTCGAATGAGCGGACGCAGGAAGCGAATGAGAAGAAAGTGAATTAGAACGAACAATTATAACCTACTCCGGTACAAACTCGGAATCATCTTTTATTCTTTCTAAATTGAAGTTATCAACGGATTTCAAGTAGTCTGATCGTAACTGTTCGATATTAGATGCGCAGTCAATAAAGCGAGTTTTTAAATCTGTTGATGTAATATTACGTGAAGCGTCATAAATAATTTGTAAACACATAAAAAATGCTTGAACGCGGGCTTCAGCCAATTTTATCTGTGGTGACAAAGGCGAAGTATTTACTGCTTTACTCATTTTGTTGTATTAAGCAATAGCAGATTTAAGCAGCAGATGAAAGTAGTAACTTAGCAAATTAGTTTAATCAGTAAAACAATGCAGTATGAACGTATGTTTAGGTATAGTGTATGCATAGAATTTGTTATAATTCTATGAGTATATGCTATTCCGTGGGTGAGCGATAAAGATTATAAATAGGTTGTAGTGAATAATTTTTCTTGATCGTGCGAATTGGTGCTATCAATTACGTACGTTTGTAGTCGTAAATTAGTACGTAGTAGATAGGTACTCAACGAAACACTGATGCATGCGTAAGCGAAATTGGGCGTTAACTTGAAGTTTTAAGGGCGAGTACGTTATGTAATTATATAAGTTGATCTAAAATGCGTCAAGACAACAAACTTTGCTTCCTAGTTTATTATTGATTTTCGAATAGGCGTGTAGTTAAAAATGGTACATTCAAACAGTGCGGCAATATTGTGATGTAACGCTACTAATGAATTAAGTACGTAGGTATACGTTTTTAAGAAATGAGGAAATAATTGCAGTAAGAGTATGATAATAATTTATGAAACGAAAAATATGCGTATACCTACAATGTGCAACTTGTTGGAAACAAGTGTAGAAAAATTGATTTTACAATATTATGGATGTAAACCAAGGCCAATATGGCTCGATAAGGACCAGCTCTGTGGGGGCCAAATGCGTTATTACCCACAGGACTTATGCAGTTATATTTTGCAGTATAGTTTTGCGGGGTACAAAGGTAGATTATGCGATTATGAAAATATCAAGAGGGCGAATAAAACGGGCCACTTCCTATCATCAACACCATTCAAATGTTTAGCTAACCAAAGAATCGAGAACTTACATGTGTTAGCTTCAGGCAGCTTCAGGTATTTGGAGTCGTCTTCGGTGCACGCACTTGAAGATGGTCAACGACGGGTGGGCCCACCTTTCCGATAGTTTCACAGGCAAATAAAGTCTTATGGGATAGAATAATGTTAAGCAGCACTGGAAAAATCCACTTATTTTCCCTAAATTTTACAAATATTAGCAGAGAGCACGCGGCACGATTCAAGCGCCCAACGGAACAGAGGAATGCCGTGATTGGTCAACGGCTAGGTCTCCCCTTTGCGCGCACATTCAAAATTCGAACGGCGCGTATTTCAAAGCTTCCCAATTCAAATGGTCGTTTAAAAGGTGGGAAAGACTTGAAGTGGCCCAAACACTAAATGTAAGTGAAAAATCACTTACTAGTTTCGGCGAAAGATGATTCGTATTGCTGCTCTTTAGGGTATGTGCTCGATGCTTGTGCAGTAAGTACTGCAGTAATTTAGTTAACAAAAACTTGTACTTTTAAAAAGTAAACAAGTAACAAGATTTAAACTTTTGAGCCGTATATTCTGTTCTTTTACTAGTAAAATCTAGATTCGGTAGTTACAAATACAGTAATTTCGTTAACTGGGGATGCGATAACACGATAATTTTGCAGTAAAACTAGGATAATTCTTAACTTATGAATCTGGCAACACTGGTGGAGAGACACAATTTTGTCCAATGTTTTTCATTTAACTAAAAAACATTGGTTTTTATTTTGAAATTTCGATGGTCTTAGAAAAAGTTGTGTTTGAGCACCAAAACAAGACAATGAGTATTTGGATTTACATGTTGTTTAATTATTTTTATTTGTGAGGTCTAGAACCCAGAGCCGTAAAACCCAGTATTTAAAAAAAACAAAGACACAATTTTGTCACCCGTGCTGGTCGGCGAACAAAAATGTCTCCCAGTTGTCGCGTCGCAACGTGCGCGCACCTCCATACTTAATAGAGGACTTGATATGAGCGACAAAAACGTCGCAGCGACAAAAGTCTCCCGTGCGCGCACTCTCTAAGGCGAATGACGCTTCGAATTTAAAAAAAAAGTTTTGTCACTGTCTCCTTCTTTGGAGACGCGACGCGACAGAGACAAAAACTTTTTTGTCGCAGCGACAAAAGTCTCCCGTGCGCGCACTCTCATAAAGATTTGTTGAAATCTTACTTTGCCCTAGGTGTCCCTAGCGCCATCTAGATCCTGTATGGGTAATCTACATTTTGTTTTTCTACCATCTTGCTGATGAAATCAAAGTAGATAATTGCAAACATCCTAACACCTTATTATTTAAAATGTATATTTAAATGTTTCAGACATACTTAGTAGAAGTTTTGTCATCGATTTTCATTATCGAGTTGTTTTTTCTAACTTCTTTAATTCTTGAGACGTTTGGGTTGTCTGTCGTGCGTGTTTCGGAACGCATGACTGCTGTCAGGTTTGGTTCTGTCGGTGAGGGAGCAGAGGGTCATTGAGGAACTGAGTAACTTTGTTTTTGGCGGGAAACTGAAAGCGCAAAATTTTAAATAAAATTTTATCTTATATTAAATTAATATTGGTAGTGAGTAAATTTTGAGTGCTCACTCGACAGTATGGCTTGGGAAAGCGACGGAGATGATGCAGGTGGAGGGAAAGGACTCTCAGAAGCGAAAAAACGTAAACGCGAGCCCATCAATGGAGAAGGCAAGTACCAGCCTTTTATAAAAAATGGATACAAAAGAACGTACCCGGACAATCTCATCTTAGAAGAGTACCCAGTGTATGTTGAAAGCAATAATAAAGAAGAGAGAATCGGAAACCGTAACCCTTTACAACTCTCTAAGCTTTTTAAAAACGTAAAAGGAGTACATGAACGACGTCGAGTAAACTCATCAAAAATAATGCTTGTGTTTAGGCAAGCAGTTGCGGCCAATAACTTCCTCAATCACACATGTCTTACAGAACACAACATGCGGGCATACATTCCTGCCGCCTCTGTGGAGAGGGTTGGGGTAGTGCGATATAACGACTTTATACTGAGCGGATACCATTTTGGTACCTGACCGTATTAATGTAGGTACTTTATATTTTGTAAGACTCATTGTAATATCTGTCTTGTATCAAATAAATGATTTTATATTTCTATTTCTATATATTCCGAAAGATGCTTCAAGACAAGAACTGTACGCGAAGTTTACATCAGAACAAGAAATATTTGCCGTAAGAAGGTTTATGAAAAAAGAGACTGAATGTTTAACGCCATTAACTACGGTGTCTGTAACATTTGTAGGTACAATTTTGCCACAGTTCATATACCTTGATAACTGGAGGTACAGGGTTTACGAATATGTACCACTAGTCATGCAATGCTACAAATGTTTAAAATTTAATCACTCTGCCAAAGTTTGCCGCAATGACCAAATATGTTCCAAGTGCGGTAAACTGGCAAAGATTTCTAATAATAACAAAAGAAGTTTTTCGAGTGTACTTAAGAGTACCCAAAGCAACAATTTTCCACCTTTACCAGCTAACAATAAATTACAAATGAATCATAACAGGCCAGGAGCAGCACCTTTTAAAATTGACGATATTGTTAAAAATGATAAAATATTAACTGTCTTATCAAAACATTAGTTTCTTTGGGGAATTCTAATAAAATTAAAACCATAACTCATATCAGAGAAATTTTAATAAAAAACTTAGCTAGTTTTTATGGGTAGTAAAGTTAAAATTTTATAGCATAACATTTATTTGAGTATTTACAATAAGAAGCCTCTTTTAGTCTCATTATTAAGAGACAATAATATTGATATATGCCTTTTAAATGAAACTTGGCAAAAAACTTTTCCAGGATACCAATTAATTTATAAAAATGCAAAAAATGGTCATGGTGGTGTAGGTATTCTTATTAGGGACTTGAAGGAGTACAGTACATTGTTGATTCCATTTTATGAAGATATCCAATCTGTAGCAATTTCTCTTCATACAGCCAGAGGTCCCATAACAATTCTATGTGTATATTGTCCACCTGGAAATGAAAGCAGATTCCACATAAATAAACTAAAAAGAATTATTAACAACAAACCATGCTTAGTATCAGGAGATTTCAATGCACACCATATCGCATTTGGGTGTAACACTACTAAGACTCGAGGGCGAGATCTTTATAATCTATTTGATGAAACAGACTTATGTATATTGAATACAGGCCTACACACTACAATACAAGGTCCAAATAGTGGCTCGTCAGCCAATGACGTCAGTTGTATTAGTCCGATTTTAGCACCTCTGTGTGAGTGGAAGGTGGGTGACGACCCCTTGGGTAGCATTCACTATCCCACTTTCATAGAGATACAAGTCTCACCTGCAGTCTATCAAATAAACAGTAATACAGAAAGATACTTATACAAAAAAGCTGATTGGTCTAAATATTTACTAAATTCTTAGGAATATTTAAAATATTTTGTAGTTAATGAATTAGATCCAATAGCTACTTATGATAATTTCTGTAATATACTTGAGAACCTGAGAAGCGAGTGTATACCTGTGTATAGTAGTAGTACGAGTAGTCAGTGTCGTCATGCCCCAGTTCCTTGGTGGAATAGTAGGTGTGCAGAGGCAGTTGCTAAATCCAAACATGCTCTAAAAGAATACAGACATAACATGACATTAGAAAATTATATACAGTATAAGAAATTAGATGCTCAGAAAAAACTCATTATAAAAGAGGAAAAATCTAGCAGTTGGAAAAGTTTTAGTGCTTCTTTTAACAGGTATACTCCCATTGCTCATATTTGGAATTCAATTCGTCGTTTTAAGAGAATTAGACGTGAAAAGTTGACTAAAAATGATGAATGGATACCTGATTTTATAGAGAAATTCTCTCAACCAGAAGATGAAGATAAAGTAGATCAGGTAGACAATCTATTTGAAATTAATAATAACAATGATAGAAGTTTCTTTTTGTTAAAACCATTTAAAAAAATGAATTTCTAATAGCTTTAGGTTCAAGAAAAGACTCTTCTCCAGGTCTGGATAATATAACATGTTTGTAATTTACTTTGACACAAACAGATCATCCCAGAATCTTGGAAAACACAGTGTATTGTACCTATTCTAAAGCCTAATAAACGTAATGATGACCATAACTCCTACTTACCAATTTTCTTGGCCTCTTGCGTAGGTAAATTATTTGAACAGATGATTAAGCTCCGATTAGACTATGATGTAGAATCAAATAAACTCTTACCAGATAATCAATTTGGTTTCCGTAAAGGCAGAAGTGCTTCAGAAAGTTTAGTTTCATACATCACAGATATGAAAAATTCTCTTTTATCTCTCTCCAATGCTGTATCCGTGTTTTTAGATGTCCAGGGTGCATATGACAATGTCGACTTACATTGTCTTTCTCAAATATTACATGAAGTTCATTGACTTACATATTACTTCGTAAGGACAGGGCGGACCGCATGTTAAACTGTTGCCACTAACGTGGCCTTAAAGTGATCCTCTTTAGACCGAAGTGACGTAGTCGGCTGTCGGCTGTCGTCGAGGGCGAAGGTACGGTAAAATTAGGAAAATGATAAGATTTGTCGTGTTCACTACGACAAAAGCACAACTAATAAAAAGTACGATATTAAATATGTCAGGTAAGTCGAAAATATGTTAAATAAGAAACATATTTAATTTTTTTTAGAAATTTTGTTTCCATAATCTCAACGTTTGGCATAATAGAAAGCAACGCATGGTGTGTTGCTATTTAATCGTTTACGACACAGTTTAGGGTAGTTCTAATCGATGGCGTTAGTGAGTCATATATGGTAAACGTGTAGAGTGATTTGTTCTGTAAGCCGTATCTTTACTATTTAAATCGATGATAAAGTTGGTATTCTTGGAAAATTAATAAAATGGATTTATACATTTTCTAACAATAGAACTGTTTTTGTTAAGTTTAACAATATTTTGCATGGACCAAAAAAATCACATAGAGGATTGATGCAAGGTGCTTGCCTCTCTCCAACTTTGTATAATTTGTATGTGTCTCAATTAATGAGTAACATTTCTAGCAATGTCAAAATTTTACAATTTGCTGATGATATATTGATGTACAGTGTAAATAGGAATATCAAAGTGGCAGAAAATAATATTCACTTAGCCTTAGAGCAGTTGTTTAACTATTATCAAAACAAACTGAAGCTTGGCATCAACACATCAAAAAGTGGTGTTATGGTAATTGGTCCAGATAAAAACATAACAATTAAGTACAACAGCCAAGAAATATCATTGACCAACACTCATAAATTCCTTGGTGTGGTTGTTGATGATAAACTTAAGTTTGATCAACACATAGCTTATATTTCAAAAAATGCCCTGAAAGCTACAAATGTTCTAAGATGTTTAACAGGGGTCTTTTAGGGTGCTGACCCAAAAATTCTTGCTACATTATACAAAAGCTTAGTTAGACTTTTATTTGTGCTCCCTGGTCCCAACATTGCATGGCGACCCTGCCAGAGCTGCCTCTGGGCAGTGCTGCGCATTTAGTAAATTTAAAAAATTTATTTGAACCGCTATTAAATTCTTTTATATTAAATTCGTACTGATAATAAGTAAAAAAAAAAACAAATCATAAAATAATCTTGGGAATTAAGTTTCTTGATATCAATATATTCTTGATATTAATATAAAATAAATATCATAACATAAATTACTCAAATAATTAGCTAAACTCGGTTTAATGTAATTATGTATTTTAGTTTTCTGCTAATTATTAGCTTTTCAATATTAATGACTTTTTTCTTTATCTGAATTCTTTATTTTTATTAGGTGACCACAAGGACATTGTTCTAAGTATTTTTTTTCTTTAATTAGAATTCCATTTAACTCAAAGCAATAATACAGTTTTATATTAAGCACATATACTTGAATTATATATATTTTTTTTATTATTTTTCATTTTCATAGTAAAAAGTAATGACAGGTCATAATTACCTTGCTAAACATTTTCAGAAATTTATTTGATAGCAGCAATTTTTGGCCATTTGTGTTGTGTTTTATGCAAACATTTAAATCAGTTACCTTATGTACGAACATGTATTTATATTTTTTCATCATTCAGATATGTTGGTAGATTTTTGAGTTTTGATTATTACGTTCTACTTTATCTTGTCGGAAATGTAGGTCAACTACCGGTATACGGTAAAAAAAAAAAAGGTTTTATTACAACAATTTTGCATAACCATAATATGATATTGTTTGTTACTAAGGACCGTCATAATTATGTATTGCACCATTAAATTGGTTAAACTGAATTGTAAAAAAAAGATATTTCATTTTTTTTTTTTCAAATACAGGGGAGGTGTAGTGTGTGACGCACCTCACCCTATTACGTAGCATAAGGCTTAGTATAAAGGATAGATGTAAGGCTAATTTATATCATTATTATACCATCGGTCGACCTGATTACATCTTTTATTTGTGCTCCCTGGTCCCAACATTGCACAGTTTTTTAGCGTATATTAACTCAAATCAAACTCAATTAAAAAAACTTGATGTTATTCTGAATATTGGTCTACGCATTGTTTCAGGTGCTATGAAATCAACTCCAATAAATGCTATGGAGGCAGAAACTTGTGTACCACCTTTGTTGTTAAGACGCCTTCAGCTAGCACAGAATTTCTGTACTAAGGAATTATCAGTGTTAGGACCTTCGGTGGTGGGAGATGTTAATTATAATAAAAAGCGGACTGTATAATAAAAAAGAGTATAATCCAAGACAGATTGCAGGAAGATACAGTGACCGCACACTTGAAAGGTTATGAAGGGAGTGTTCGACCGAGCATTGATGTTCGCTCGCGAGCCGAACGATGCTCGCTGTCGTTCGCCGCCGTTCGCCGATCCTCGTTCACAAGCCCTCCTCGTCTGTAGCACTATGCCCGTGCGTGGACATGCTCCCCGGGTTGAAGTGGGAACTTTAAAGAATTGGCAGCGGGCAGATGTTGTTATAGCCGCGTCGAATGGTCCCCTTCTTGGTCTTCAGTTCGGCTACCCTCACGATGCCGTCGGAGCCTCGGTAGACCTGCACGACGCGACCCAGCAGCCAGCAGAGAGGTGGGAGTGCCTTATCCTTCACTAGCACCAGGCTTCCTATAGAGATGTCCCCCCTGGATGTAGACCACTTGGTTTTTTGCTGCAGTAATGAAATGTACTCAGTATTAAAACGTTTCCAAAAATGCTGCTTGATAAAATCGACCCTTTGGAATCTCTCGAGTCGGCTGATGTTTCCGCTGTCTGTCACTTGTGGATGCGGAACTGACGTGAGTGACCTTCCGATCAGAAAATGTGAAGGAGTTAGGGCAGAGAAGTCAAGTGGATCAGGAGAAAGAGGAGTGAGAGGCCGGGAATTAAGAACAGCCTCTATTTGAGTTAGACACGTAGCCATTTCTTCGTACGTGAAATGAGTAAGTTTAAGCAGTCTCTTCAAATGGTGCTTAGTTGACCGGACCGCTGACTCAGCTAAGCCGTTAAAGTGAGGTGTATAAACCGGCACAAAATGAAAATCAATTCCCTCATGAGCAATATCGTCTGCAATATTTGATTTCTGCAAAAATTGACGCAATTGATTACAAGAACCGACAAAGGTAGTGCCGTCATCAGACAATATACTACGAGGTTTACCGCGGCGCGCAATAAACCGGTTTAAAGCGGCTAAATATGCTTCCTTTGTCAGGTCCGTGACGAGCTCCAGGTGCACGGCTTTAACAGCTATACAGACAAAAATAAATATATATGATTTTACTAGTTTGCATCCCCTCCCTTTTCGGTCAGCTATAACTATTGGGCCAGCATAGTCGACACTGGAATTTAGAAATGGAAATTCGAGGTTGCTTCGTGAATTAGGAAGTTGCCCCATTATGGGTTGTATATTTTGTGCCTTGTGTCTAAAACATACTGTACATTTCTGCACTGTGGATCTTGAAAGATTTCTACCCCCCAACGGCCAATAGTTTTGACGTATATTTGCCAAGAGTAATTGAGGGCCGGCATGCAATATTTTTTTGTGAACAGTTTGAAATAAGATTTTTGTTAAGTGATGTTTACTGCACAAAAGTATGGGGTGTTTTACTTACGTTATAGTCATAAGGTGAATTATCTAACCTGCCTCCAACACGGATAATGCCATCAGAGTCCATAAAAGGAGATAAAGAAATAAGGCGATTTTTTTGAGGCAAAATATTTCCGGATTTCAAAATTGTATATTCATCCTGGAACATTTCACATTAAGCGGTACGTAAAATACATTTTAATGGTAATTGAATTTCTTGGTTCGACAGAAAACCCTGCAATTTATTGTTGTTATTTTTTAAATTGTATATATATCTTCTAATGTAAGCTAAGATTCTTTGTAAATAGTCAAAATTTGAATATTTGTTTATTAATTCTTGTATAATAATTTGATTTATTAAATGAGGATTTTGATTTTGTTATTGATTTACAAAATTACAATTTAATTCCGGCAGATCCTGCTCCTCGACATCCTTTGATAAATTTGGCCAACAGCATTCCTCTTGTGATAAAAATATGGGGCCTGACCACCACAAATTGGATTTGCTGATCTGATCAGCCTTCACGCCTCGGGAAACAAGGTCTGCGGGATTGTCTCTGGTTGGCACATAGTTCCATGTAGATCCAAAGGTAGGCTCCTGTATCTCATTGACACGATGCCTAACAAACGGTTTGAGTTCAGTTGACGGCCTGGATAACCAGCTTAATACAATCGTTGAGTCACACCAGAAGATGCAGCGGCTAACCACTAAAGTAAGTGACTCTTTTACTTTCGCACACAGTCTTGCTCCCATAAGTGCTCCACATAGTTCCAGTCTGGGCATAGTAGTGGGTTTAATTGGGGCTATCCGATTTTTAGACGCTAATAAACGAATTGTGATTGAATTAGAGTTGTCAATGGAACGTATATATAAGCAAGCGCCGTATGCCTTTTCACTGCTATCTGTGAATACATGTATCTCATGAATGACGTTATCGTTGCATAAAACCCATCGCGGAATATTGAGGCAATTTAAAAATTTCAATGTACATACGAATGAATACCACTGATTAGCAATGTCCTGAGGTACTTCATCGTCCCAGTCGCATTTGTTGAGCCATAGATTTTGCATTATTATTTTTGCTTCGACTACACAGGGTCCGATTAAGCCTAATGGGTCAAAAATCTGGCTTATAATTGACAAAATATGTCTTTTTGTTACAGTTGCCTGGACGTCTATATTTAGAGAGAATGACAAAACATCCGAATTACAAATCCATAACAAACCTAAGGTTTTTGACGAATAATCGTCAGATAAGTCTAAATCAAGATTAAAATCATCCTCGACGCCTACAATTTTCCTTAAAATATCAGGGCTGTTTGATTTCCATTTTCTTAAATTAAAATTCGCTGAAGCTAATATTGATTTCACTTCCTGGCAAAGCTTTATTGTGCCGTTAATTGTATCCGACCCACTCAAAAAATCATCAATATAAAAGTCATGCTGTATACTACGTTTCACCTGTTGATTGTTCGTGACGTCAGCGAGGCTCACAAGACACTTGGTTGCGAGATACGGCGCCGACGCCGTTCCATAAGTGACCGTGTTTAAAGTATACGTTTTGAGTGGCTCGGAGGAATCCTTTCTGAATAAAATACGTTGTAATGGGCGTTGAACAGGATTTAAAAGAATAGCCCGATACATCTTCTCAATATCGCCAGAAATTATGTATTTATGTTGTCTAAACCTAATTAAGATCGAAAATAAATCGTCCTGAACGGTAGGGCCTACGTATTGGATGTCGTTCAGTGAAATCCCGGTAGTTGTTTTGGCGGATGCGTCAAAAACAGCTCTTAATTTTGTGGTTGTGCTAGATTCGCGCAGCACGCCGTGGTGGGGCAAAAAATAACAAATTTCATCCCGGTTAGTCGACAAATTTGCGTCCTCAGTCATGTGGCCTAGAGACTCATACTCATCTATAAATTTCGTGTACATATGTTTAAACACAGGGTCGCGCTCAAAGCGCTTTTCTAATGTTAAAAACCTACGTTTAGCCATGCCGTATGAGTCACCGAGAACGCTGGGATCCGCACTGAGCGGCATAGTAACCATAAAACGGCCGTCCGAATTGCGACCAGTATTTAATTTAAAACTTTCCTCGCAAGTGTGCTCGTCTAAGGAAAGACAATATTTAGGCGAAATCGCGTCTAGTTCCCAAAATTTATTTAATTCGACGCTATCTGTTTTCGAAAAATTGCAAAAGTGTGGTTGCTTCACATTCGAACTGGTAGGTACTGAACCCGAAATTAACCACCCCAATTTACTTTCACACAATTTGGGTAAGTTTTTACCTAGGTTAATGTGATTTCCCTGAATGACATCCCAAAACAGTTCGGCTCCTAACAGAATATCTATGTCTGACGGAATATTAAAAGATGGGTCCGCTAAAAATAATCCTGTAGGAATAGGTATGCATTCAATATTTATATAAGACGAGGGTAATCTCCTAGTAATTTCAGGTAAAATAAGACAATTGATTTTTACTGAATAATCATTGTAAGAGGACTCGATAGTTAGGTTGCAAGACTGTGTACTGTTACTAGTATTAGATTATTGATACCTGTGACCTTGGAACTGGCGTCAACCCGAGACAATCCGAGCTTGGTGCACAAGCTGTCAGTAACAAAATGTGCTGTACTACCGTTGTCAAGCAGGACTCTGGCATTGTACCTTTCGCCCTTGTCGCTCACCACTCTCACCACAGCTGTGGACAGTAAAATATTTTTCTGAGAAGCAGGCTGTATACTCGTAGAAAGCGAAACACTGTTATAAGGAGTAGGCATCGGATTATGTTCTACTTTCTCAGGCTCGGATTGATCTAAGTGCAACAAAGTGTTATGTCTACTTTTGCAGTATTTGCAGCATGAAAACCTACAGCGCTTTTCTATATGACCAACACGTAAACAATTCATGCAAACCTTAAAATCTTTTGCTTTTTGTAGTCTATCCTCCACAGTTAATTTTCTAAAAGCATCACACGAATAAAGGAAATGATTTTGCAAACATAAGGGACAAATAATTTTATTTCTGTCTTGCACATTATTGTTTATTGATTGATTTGATGTAACAACAAAGCTTTTTGATTTATTAAAATTAATATTTAATTGTATTAAATGTAATTTTTTATTGTCCTCTAATGTTTCAAGTAATTCAGCCTTGTTATTAATAAAAGTGCAAAACTGAGTTAGAGTTGGGGATTTAGGCAATGTGTTACGATATTCTTCCCAATTTCTAGTCGTGATAGGGTCTAATTTTAATGATATCATGTAAATAATCAGGGTGTCCCAATGTTGTGTCGGCTCATTTAACGCTTTCAATGCCCGTATGTTTTTATTTGTAACGTCGACAAGACGACGCAAGGAAACGCTCGATTCAATAACAATGGGCTCAGCGTTAAATAATGCCTGAACGTGGTTGTTAATTAGAAGGCGACTATTGTTATATCGATCGCACAACAAGTCCCATGCCATCTCATAGCTATCGCCCTTAAAGTCGATATTTTTAATAATTTCAGCGGCTGTTCCCTGCAAGGACGCGCGCAAGTAATGGAACTTGTTGATGTTATCGATACTACAGTTGTTATGTATTAAGGAAAGGAAAGTGTCCCTAAATTCCAACCAACACTGATAGCTACCATCAAAGCGGGGTAAATCTATTTTCGGCAAACGAATAAAATTGTTTTTTGTCCCACCTGATACCTCGGAGCCCGATACGGAACCCGCGGAAGACTTGTCCTGCTGTTTTTGCCCAGCAGCCAGGAACTTGCGGGCCATGGCAACCAAGGGGTAAAAACTTTCCTCAAAATTGAAGCGCTCGGCAAAGGCGTCGTCAGGATTATCTGATAACAGCTCAATTTCCGTCTGTAATTCATTAAATTCATCGTATAAGCCCTCAAATTTGCTAAAACGACCTTCCAGCTCGAGCACCTGCAGGTCAGAAAGTTGTTCACAGCTCTTTAGGATGGTGACGTAATTGCTAAAGCTAGTAACTCTTGCCTTAATTGAGCTACGTTTTTTAATTATTTTTTCAGCCATAGTGGGTAGTAAAAAAAATTATAGGTAAAAAAATATGTGTGAAATTTAGGCGTGTGTATACGTAATTATAATGCGCAATAAAGCGATAAAATATATTAATGAATAGGCGCACAGCTGATGCAGTCTAACGGTATCGATGTAATATAGGTAGATGTATCGCTATTATAGAACTTGCTCGTGCGCTTATAATATTCAATAAAGTCCAGTGGCCGTAGTGCGACCGCTCCTAGCGGAATGGAATGACGTCCGAATAAATAAGCTTGCGCCAACTCAAATACAGGGAAAAAGGTAAAGATTTGAATTGGACTTATGCAAAAATTAAGCACAATTCTTTGGAAAAAGATAGAGGTAAGGGAAAAATTAGAACGAACTCACAGTATGACCGTATCCTTATCCAAAAAAATCCACAGGTGACTCCAGGATACTCAAAACCTTCATCAATTCAGCGATGACACGGCGCAATAGATCGGCGGGCGTGTCGTGGCTCGTGGGGTCAAAGTCCGTCCCCGCAGTTGTTCTGAATTTTACTCTGGCGAGATTCTTAATTCTTGGTAAAAGGACCAAGTGTTAGGACCTTCGGTGGTGGGAGATGTTAATTATAATAAAAAGCGGACTGTATAATAAAAAAGAGTATAATCCAAGACAGATTGCAAGAAGATACAGTGACCGCACACTTGAAAGGTTATGAAGGGAGTGTTCGACCGAGCATTGATGTTCGCTCGCGAGCCGAACGTTGCTCGCTATCGTTCGCCGCCGTTCGCCAATCCTCGTTCACAAGCCCTCCTCGTCTGTAGCACTATGCCCGTGCGTGGACAATCAGCAAATAATAAATTGGTCATTAGTAACTTGATTCTGCCCCCACAGCTTTCTCAGGATTTGAATGAAGATGTTGTTTCTGTAAATAATGTAATTAAGAAAGTTACCTGAACTGTGTACATTGATGAGTAGCATTCATAAAAATTTAGTAAATAATTCATAATTCATTTATTCACTTTCATACTGTGACAGTAGTCCACACAATAAAGGTATAAAAGATGTTCGTTTTGTTACAGTATGACCTTTGGCCCGATCACGCCTGCTAGTATGGGGCTCGACATGTACGAGTCTGAGGCTTCGCTGCGCGAAGCCTCACACTCGGCCGGGTTGCGGCGACCGCTAGCGGGGCGGACCTAGGCTGTGCGCCTTCAGCGCACGCCACAACTGCCCGGGTTAAGCTGACGAATGTCTTCCTTAAAGGCACTCAGCGATAAAAATCCATCCATCTGTAGTATGACCTACTAAGGCAATTGTGATTTTTAGAAATAATACAATCTTAAATTAATACATTTTAAACATTATAAAGGTATTCGAATTCCATTAAAAAGGAAAAACATAAAATAATAATCATAACAAAAATAACAAAAAATTGTTACAATAAATTATGTCAAACTGAATAACACAAATGCTGGAATTGATAAATTGCAAAGATGTCAAAAAAATTGCAAATTTGTCAAAGATAAGGCTTGTCTGTCAATAATCCCATTTTAGTCGACTTACAATTACGAGTATTTAGCTGGTTCGGGTTAGCGTTAGTTCTATTATTTGAACTTATACTATGAATATGTATATATGTGATGATAACACGTGGCCTTTGTACAAGTGTGTATATGAGGCTTTAATAATCAACTCAGTTTACTAAGTCAGTTTTGCTAATATTAAAGATAATTTTGACTACTTACAATACATTAATGATAAACAAGATTACTATAAAATATTTACAGATGGGTCCAAGACTAAAGACTTTGTGAGATGTGGTTGGTATGATTCTCATACTAAAATGAAACAAGTATTGAGTTTAGACTGCAATGCTAGTATCTTTACTGCTGAAGCTTATGCAGTGTTACAAGCTTTATTGTAGATTAAAAAAGTAAATAATGTAAATTTTTTTGTGATTTCTGACTTAAAAAGTATATTATTAGCTTTAGAAGGACAAAGGTTAGACTAAAGATAAAGATAAAGATCATTTATTTGCTAGAAACAGGTTACATAAGATGGTAGGTACAAAGTAGGATCCATGTTTCGCTGTATATATTCCAGCATGCAAACATTGTAAAAAAGTTAATTGCTGCTAAAAGCTGCAAAATTTTTGAATTCAAATATTCGCTTACAGTGTAAAAATTACAAAGAATTAACCAAGCATGCACTTTTTTAAACTGATGTAATGGTAAAAGTTTTACATGGGCTGGCAACTTATTATATATTTTTACGCCCATTGCGTAGCAATTTTTTTGGTGTAGTCTTATTCTAGGAGCGTTACTAAGTACTAACCTATCAGGATTTCTTGTATTCCTAGGGTATACTTCTGCAGTTTTTTTAAGAAGGTACATGTGCTGCTTTACAAAACATGACATTTCATAGATATATAAGCATGACAAAGACAGGATATTCAATTTTTTAAATAAAGATTTACAGATTTGTAATGGATGTGCCATACAGATTGCCCTAACACATTTTTTTTGTGTAATGAAGGCCTTGTTAAAATCTGTGCTATTGCCCCATATAATAATGCCATACCTGAGAACTGAATCTACATAATCATGGTAAGCAAGTAAAGCTGTATGCTTCGATGTCGTTTTCCTGAGCCTTCTAAGAATTATGTAATAAAATTAATAAATTTGTATATGCAAATTTATTAATTTTATTACATAATTCTTCAATGTGGTTTTTCCAGTTTAGCTGCTTTTCCATTGTAATACCTAAAAATTCACACTTTTTTGATCGTCAATAGTATTATTACCAAAAGTTACAATAATGTCATTTATTACATTGAAATTCATAAGTTTTGTCTTAGTCAAATTAACATTAAAATTATTAGAATTAAGCCATGTCACTATTACATTTATTGTGTTGTGTATGTCAAGTAAGTGTCTATCTAATGAATTATTCTGGTTTTTTATTATTTTCGTTTTTACTATTATGGATATGTCATCTGCATATAAAATCGTTTGATAAGGGGGACTTTAAGTTGATTCACATAATTTATTTAATTAAGAATGTATCGGGTCTTTCAACAAAGACGGGTCGATGTTAAAATTAAATAAAACAAGATGTGTGTGAGATATTAACGAAATTTATTTTTTATTTGAAAGGCCCATTTATGCCATTATGGATGGAATATGACATCGTTCAAATGTCCGCTGCGGCTTCGTATTGGTGGTACGAATCCGAGAGGTCCAATTTTTAATGACTCTGCTGCATAGATCCGGCTGAATCAGAGCGATGACCTGCATTATGTTGACTTTCAGGGCAACGGTCGATTGTGGCTTATTGGCATAGAGCTGCGACTTCAGAAAACCCCACAAGAAAAAGTCTAGCGGATTCAAATCACACGATCTTGGTGGCCAATTCACGTCACCAAAGTCAAAGTCAAAAATCATTTATTCAGTTTAGGGCAGAAAACTGCCACTTATGAACGTCAATAATAACATTATTGGCCCATATGGGGCAGAACATGTCTCCTTATTTTTTGGGCCCTACTAGCGCTTCGAGACAAGACACAGACAATCTGGCAAGTGCTGAGAAGAAACGCCGGAACAAACTCAGTCACCACTAGCTGCCACAAAAAAAAGGAAAAGAAAATAATGTATACCTGTGCGAGCAGGGCTGTATTTAATTCCACCTATACCTATACCTATACATCTGCGAGAGATAACCCTACCCTCAAACCGTTCATGCAGAATGTCCATTGTGTCGTTCGCTGTGTGGCAAGTAGCGCCATCTTGCTGGAACCACATGTCGTTCACGTCCATATTGTTCAATTCAAGCAAAAAGAAATTGTTTATCATTGATCTGTAGCGCTCGCCGTTGACGGTGATGGCCTCGCCAACATCGTTTTCGAAGAAGTACGGACCAATGACGCCGCCAGACCAAAATCCGCACCAAACAGTAACTTTTTGTGGATGCATTGTCACCTGTTGAACCTCATGTGGGTTGTGGTCATCCCATATACGGCAATTTTGCTTATTAACAAAACCATTCATCCAAAAATGTGCCTCGTCGCTAAAGATAATTTTTCGGCCAAAATCGGGGCCCTCTTCCAAGCGTTCCGAAGCCCATTCTGCGAACACACGGCGTTGTCTATGGTCATTAACTTTGAGCTTTTGGGTCAGTTGGATCTTGTACGGATGCAGGCCCAACTCCAGACGCAAAATTCTCCAAGTTGAAGTCTGCGAAAGGCCGAGTTCTTGTGCACAGCGAGAAATCGACTGCCTCGGAGTCTCCTGAACACTCTCACGTACAGCGGCGATGTTCTCGGCCGATCTGGCGTTCCTTTGGCGTAAAGGTGTTGGTTGGTTGTTTACTGAACCGGTCGTCTCAAATTTGGTCACCAATCGTTGGAGAGTAGACTTTGAAAGGCCACCGCGTCTGCCGTAAAATGGGCGCAATGCGCGCAACGTTTGCACTAACGAACACTCATTTTGATAATAAAGTTTTATCATTTGCACATGCTGCTCAACCGTGTAACTTTCCATGGTGATTTGGCATCAGTGACTGAATAAGAAAAAACAGATTTGACAGATGCCGCCAAAACAAAATGGCCGCCACAGATTATTAACATCGACCCGCTCTATTTGAAAGACCCTTTATTATATGAGTTACATTTATGTAAGAAGCAGATAGAGTTTCTATGGGTCCCTCCCTCCCTCCCACAGAGGTAGTGCGGGTAATGAAGAAATAGACAAAGCTCTAGCATGCGGATTTGACATAGACCACACAACCATATTGAAGATTCCATTCACTGATTTTTACACTCTGACAAAGAACAAGATGAAGATTCTTTGGAGCGAATACTGGGCTTCAGTTATTCTGGAAAAAGGGAAATGGTACGCTGATATCCAAAAAACTTTTCCAACAAAACCATGGTACAGTCGCATACAATGTGAATCCAGAAAATTCGTAACCACTATAAACAGACTTCGTTTTGGGCATTGTTTAGTTTCAACTCACCTGTATAGACCAGTGTTGCCAACTCCAGACCAGTCCAATTCGCCAGAAATATGACGTCGTGCTCTGGGACGGGACCACCTTGACCTAGGTACACATAATAGGTACGAAAAAAATGTATAAAAAATGTATATAATTGTAGTCTTAATTTAAAAAAATGTATACTTATAGTTTTCTTGTAAACAATCATTCAAAGTGGGCCCGCTGGAGAGCAGACTTGCCAACGGGCCCACCTAGAAGATTCCGTTACTGAAGGTTTCTAAATTCGTTTATTAGACCATACAAATGTATATTAAATGTATATAAATCTGCTATACTCAATTTTGTGTTTAATTAAGTATAAACCGATTTACGACAAATTTAAAATTTCCTTCTCAAGTATTACTTATTATTCTCAAGTACAAGTAGGTTGCTAGGAAACTCGACTAAGGCCATCGAACATTGTGCAGAGGTCTTTAAACGATTCTGCCATGACCACAATATCGTCGGCAAACCGAATGTGAGTGATGTACTTGCCGTTGATGTTGATGCCAAATCCTTACCATTACAGGAGCTTGAAAGCGTGTCCCAATGCAGCGATAAACAGTTTTAAAGATGTAACATTACCCTGCCTTACGCCTCGTTGCAAAGGAATCGCCTTCATGCTCTGCTCCTGTACTGGGACCAACATAGTGACGATTTAGTATAAACACTTCAACACCTCGATGTACTGATAGTTAACATGGTACCACTGGAGAGACTGTAGTACTGCCTAGGTCTCGATTGAATCAAAGGCCTTCTCATAGTCCACGAACGCCAAACATAGTGGCAAGTTATACTCCTCGGTCTTCTGTATAACTAGCCGCAGCGTATGGTTGTGGTCTATGGTACTATAGACTTTTTGGAAACCCACTTGTTCGGGAGGCTGAAAGCTATTAAACCTACGCGCGAGTCGATTCGTGATGACTCTCGAAAACAGCTTGTAGACATGGCTCAGAAGCAAGATGGGTCTGTAATTCTTCAATAAGGTGTTATTTCCTTTCTTGAAGAAGAGCACCACTACACTTCTGTTCCATGCCTCCGGCGTTATTCCCTCGAGCAAGACGGATTTGAAGAGTCTCTGAAGGACTTTCGGTATTGGTGTTCTACTCGCATTTAGAAGCTCTGATGTGATTCCGTCATCACCCGGCGCCTTTTTGTTCTTAAGCTGTTTGTGGACCATCCTAATCCCGTATAGGCTGTCCAATATATCTTCGGTATAGTGTCGGTTTAGCTTAGCTCTTGGATCTTCGGATGAGCTACTAACAGGTTACGTGACCGAGGTATATTACTGCACATAGAACTTCTTGATCTCCCTCAAAACTTCGGCTTTTGTCGACGGTATACTGCCGTCATCTGTCTTCAGCTTCGTCAGCTGGCTTTTCCCAATAGACATGTCTCTTACGAAAACTTTAGAGCCTTGGTTCCGCTCTATCACCTCTTTAATGCTGTTTGTATTAAAGTTGCGGATATCATGTCGTAAGGACTTCCATATCCGTCAATTGAGCTGCCGATATGCCTTAGCGTCAGCGGAGCTCTGCAGTGCCATTGAACGTCGATCTGGCATGAGGTTTAGGGTAGGGTCGGTAAGCTTTGGCAGAAGCGCTTCGAGAACAAGAATGTAGTGCCCTTGCGCTTTGCTTGGCTCGTCTTGGCAGGGGTACTACTGTGCCCCTAGATAAATTAGTATACAGGGTGGTCCAAAAGGTGACGCCCAACATTTTTATTTTATTTGTTATGTCCAGGGCTATCCACATATAGCCTACTATATGCTACCTGAGTTTTCTCAGTTTTTGAGATATTCATTTTTTCCACAAATTTTAAGTTTTTTTGTTCTAATCAGCTTCAAAAATAGTTAGTCCACTTTTTGCTATGTTACGTCGTATTCGTCGTATTTTCTTTTGAAGTATGGTCCCTATAAATTAAAGTTACTTAGATACAATTATCAGCTAAGACTAACAAAACATATTGAGATAGAGTTGCTAGTGTAATCAAACTCTATCTAATGTTTTTGGAAAATGTTATACCGATGTTTCCTAGTGTTGATTTATGTCTGGAAAAAATATTCTTCGAAATCCATTTGTTTTAATGTATCATTAGTTAGAAGCATTCAGTTTTGGTGGGCAAGATTAAGTTTAGGTGGCGTGATTTTTAAAATTTAAAGATTTGGTGGCTTTTTTTCAGTTTTGGTGGGAATTCAAAACTTTGAGGATCAATATTTCAGAAACTATACATGTGATTCTAGCCCAAATCTAAAAATAGATGTAACATAACCCAAAATTTCATATTTTGAAAAAAATACTACGAAAAAGTAAAAAAAAAATATGCGCCACCAAATCTTACAAAATATGGCTTAAGTTGATATTCACCCATTACAGTTTATCTACTAGAAATAGTGTCGCCTCTTTATTTTCTCAAAGTAGCCTAAACGGCGACCAGTTGCCAATCTCAATTTTTGGTCGCCTCGACACCCTTCGAGATAGCCTAAAAGGCGAAAATTCGCCTATGTTGGCAGCACTCAAGATAACCAACAGCATTAGATGAAAAGCGCGGGAAACGTCGTGAGACGCGGTCGACTTTTCTGACTTTTCTATAATTTATTTTCTAAAACTACATATTAAGGATCAGATTGGTACTTAAAAGTAGCTACTTTCGTTTATGTGTGTATATTTATTTGTTTGTGTATAGTTTTTGCGGCTATCTGGTAAGTTTTCTGTATATTTAATATTAATGAACCGGACGATCCTGGTGGAGGGTCAGCTCCTCAGGTATCTCATTTTGTGACCGTTTCCTATGATGGAGAGAGCATGGATGCGGAGGGATCCCACCATGATACAGACAGTACAAATAATTTAAATAGTGATGGTGCTACCAGTGCTCCTAAACGTAAACGAACGTCTTCTCGCAAGTGCAAACATTACAATAAACGAAAGAGGAGACATCATAAATCTTCAGTTTTAGGTATTGTAAATAACAGTGATTGCCAATGCAATAGCGATCTTGAACTGCAAAGTCAAGATAAAACCCAAAGTCCAGGTTACTCTATGTCAGCACCAAGTACCAGTAACACTTAAAGCATGCGTGATTCTCGTCCAATCGTTGGTAGATTGACGTATCAGGCTTCAGATGCTGCCCCTTACAATGTCCATATTTTAAAGGAACCATCAGCTGCGAGAACTGTAATATTCACCCAGTATCCTTTGGCCATTTTCTCAAAAAAACAATTTTAAAAATAGAATTGATGGAAGTTTAAAAAAAACTGGGAGAAATAGGATCACAATTTCATTTTCCAAGTTTGAAGATGCCAATTCATTTCTGGAAAACAATACATTACAATCTAAAAACTATAAAGCATTTATTCCAGTGTTCAATGTCACCCGCATGGGGGTAGTCAGGGGAGTCCCTGTTGATTGGACTGATAATGAAATCATTACTTATATTTCAGTGCCAATAGGTTGTGGAAATATTATCAAGGTTCGCAGACTCAAAAGAAAAACATAACAAATGGACAAACTGAATTTGTTCCTATAGAAACCGTTGTTTTGACATTTGATGGTCAGGTACTGCCAAAGCGAGTATATATCTGTTATAATTCCCTTCCAGTAGATTTATATATTTACCCAACAATCCAATGTTTTAATTGCTGTCGGTATGGTCACATTAAGTCCCAATGTAGGTCTACACCTAAATGTTATAAATGTGGTCAAAGTCACTCCGGTGATAGTTGCTCAGTAGAAGAGGAATCTGTAACTTGTTGCCTATGCTCTGGTAGTCATTTTGCTACTAGCAAAAAATGCTTAGAGTATACCCGTCAAAGATCAATCAAAGAAACAATGGCAAACAGCTGTATATCATATGCCGAGGCAATCAAACTTCACCCCCCTGTTTCTAGATCTTATGCCGATGTGCTCCTCACAATCGAATGAGTCTCCCACCACCTTTATACGTAGCAACATTATTAACATAGGCAATAATAAGGTAACTTCTTATAGAAAAACAGTTTTTCGAAAACCAAGTTCCCCTCCACCTCGGAGTAAAGGTTATGATCGTGTAACTCATGAAGCTATAATCAAAGATTATTCCACTCCAATCACTAAAAACTTGTAAATAGCAATACCAATTCAGACAGTTCCTTTTCAAACATGTCAATCAAAGAATTAATTTTAACCCTCATTAAGTCTTTATCTCAATCTAATTATATCTCTGTACCGTCCCACGTTGCTCAACCCAATAAGGAATTCTTCAGGACTAGTTATACTGAAAGTGCAGAAGGTGATTCAATGGAATTGCCGCAGTATCAACTCTAAAAAAAGTGATCTATTATATCAAATTAACTTATTTCAGCCTTTTGTTATTTCTCTTCAAGAGACCTGGCTTCAGCCAGACTCTAATTTTAAACTACAAATTACTCTTGTGTAAGAGAAGACCGGTGTGATAGTTATGCCGGTGTAGCTCTTTTTATACATAACACAGTGCCCTTTATTCATATTCCGATCCCGCAACATAATAATGATTTTTCAATTGTAGCTGCTAAAATTAATAATATATGTTTTGTTTCAGTATATATACCACACCCAAGCTCTTTGATATACAATGAATTAGAACAAATCATTTCTTTGTTGCCTAAGCCCGTTCTTTTAACGGGTGATTTTAATGCACAACATCAATCAGTTGCAATTCAAACTATTATGGTAGTAGAATTATAGATATTTTGGAAAAAAATAATTTATGTTTTCTTAACACTGGTTCTCCTACGCGTCGAACTGCCCCAGATGAGGGACCAAGTGTACCGGATCTATCCTTATGCCCCCCTAATTTAGCCTCTTCGCTTACCTGGGCTACACATTCTTCTACTTATGGTGTAACATTGTGATACAAATTTATAGAATACTATTATTTTATATACATAATTATTTCAAATACGCTTTAAACTAAGAATTTGTAAAAGTAAATAAAAATACAAACAAACAAACACGCAAGAACTTTTTATATATAGCGAGTACCTTTGATAAGCCTATTGTTTGCACGACCGATGAGTTAGCGAGGTGGCGAAACCGGTCGCTCGTTCACTCTCTCAGCGCTCGGGCAGTCTGCCAAAAACTACTTGTAGCACGGACGTACTGGTTCTTAGACTAAAACCCTCGAAGCTACGTCGTTTTTTTTAAGACATTCCAAATAGTGATAATATTATTGTTACTTGTGATTGTGTTCCCAAGCTGGGTGAGCTGTGAATTGATTTGTTATAACGCTTAGTAGTGCTTGATAGGATACATTGTAACAGTATTTCTTTATAATTTGAATGTTAACCGCAACTATCGGACCTACCTACAAATCCATAAAGATTTCACACCTTGGATAATAAGGTGTTCTAAATAAATACATATAATTGATTGTTTGGTTGGATAGTTGTTAGATGCTTGTGGGACATTCTTATTGAATTGTGTTTTTTTTGGTTTACACTTGAAACGTCCCAGCGTTCGAAAATAGACAACATTAATGCCCTGACTTCAGGTCAGTAGGTTTGTAAAGAGATAAAAAGGCTGCCGTCATAATATAAGCTATATCAGTAGTATCAGTGTAATTATGTATGCATAGTTCAAAATTAGTATTTCCTTAGCCTAGCAACTGTAACCGATTCTGCTTTTTATAAATACCGCCTGGATCTCTTTTCGCCTAGCAAACGCTAATTTGTGAGTAGTCTAGCTTGCTTCACAATCCTAGCGCTTTTCATTCGCTAGCCCTAAATACAGCGTCCTTACTGTGTCTTATGGTTCTAGGAACACATCTTGGATTTTAAAATCTAATCGGAGCTGATCCGTATTGGACACTGAACTGGAGGCCTGCGGAGGAGACAGGGGACTAACGGACCTAAGGACCGAAAGGATCGCTGGAATCTGGACACGACAGGAGAGTGAGGCTACTTGGACCAAGACCGAGTGCAATTGTGACCTGGGCCTACCCAACTACCCTCATCTTGTATATTTAAAAAAATATATATATTATTCTTTATTTTTTCTCTTAGTTTATTTATCTCCCTTGTTTGTTCACCCTCTTATAAGGTGACAATGGTAGCGATCACTACCCCATAATTATAACGTTCCCTACACTTTTTGGTAGAACATCAGTAAATCGTAGTCCCTAGTAGTAATCGTAGTGCTAGTTGGAGTTCCTACAGAGAAAAAGTGGACCAAAAAGTAGCTTACCTATCTCCAATAGGTGAAAACAATTCTTCTCTTTGTGCTGAAACTCTTGCTTCAATTCTAATAGAAACTGCTGATGAAGTTATTTCCTATAAACACAGTGGTTCAAGAAAAGTTCCTTCGCCTTCATGGTGGCACCAAGAATGCTCTGCAGTAGTTTAAAAAAAGGAGAGGCAGAGAAAAACTACAAGTTAAGCTCTACTATGGCAAATTTTAATATTTTATCAGAGTTAATTACTAGTACACGTAAATTGTTTAAAAAGAAAAAGTGGGAGGGCTAAAGAAATTTCTGTTCCTCTATATCGCCAGACACCCCGCCTTCTGCAGTCTGGAATAACATTCGCAGATTCAGATCAGTCTTTAAAGAGTCTAGGCCGTGTCTGCTCCAGGAAGAAACTGCTGACCAATTTTTTGGATATATTAGCCCCCCCCCCCCCCCCCCTTCGCCCCTGAAAGTAACAACTTAATTTTAGCTCCTTCAATTATGAATGTCAATACTCAATCTAGTATTAATTCTCCCTTTAGTTTCTATGAACTTAAAAGGTATTTTATCACATCTTAAAGATTCACCACCCGGTATGGACGGTATCCATTCTTATCTAATTTGAGTGACACATCTATTGTATATTTTTTATCAATTATTAATTCTGTAGTATTTTCTGGTATTATTCCTCCATCTTGGAAAGCCCAAGAAGTGATCACCATATTAAAACCTAGTAAACCCACCATAGAAGCATCATATTATCGACCAATTGCACTCTCCTCTGTTCTAGCCAAAATAGCAGAACACCTAGTAAAAAATCGCTTAGAGTGGTTTATTGAAAGCAAAGGCTTATTGGCAAATAGTCAATATGGTTTCCGTAAAGGAAGAAGCACTATGGATAGCATAGGAATTTTCACTGCTGATATTAGGTTAGCTTTCTCATGCAATGACTCAATTTTAGCGGCTTTTTAGATATAGCAGCGTATGATTCGTATGATTCTGTATTAATACCTATTCTTAAGAATAAACTACTTAAGTTACAAGTTCCATCTATATTTATAAATTTTAATGTAAATTGTTATCGGATAGATCTATTCATCTGATTCAAGAAGATTCCAATATTAATTCACGAATAATATTTAAAGGCCTTCCTCAAGGCTCTGTTTTAATTCCGCTCCTTTACAAAATATATAAGGTCCTATTTTATTAGTGTACATCTTGTTAACCTGTGACTATATGTATAGGCAAAAATCAATTGTAAAAACCAACTTTCAAATGTGTACCATAAAAACTAAAAAAGTTAAAAAACAATCAAAATCAACAACATTGACTTATGTTGCATAAACTCGTCCTATCTTTAGTACGTATAACCATCTGTGATCATCTGTCTTATTCCTTCCCCTTGTACAGAGCGAGAAAGACAGACGTGAAAAATGGCTGGAGTTCAATCATAAACTTATACCTACACGGTCAGATGTTTGGCTTGAATAACTGAGAAGAGAAATCGAGAAGTAAAAATAACTTATTTTTAAGTTAATAAACACGCGTCAAATGAATTGTTAAAAAAGGATTTAGTGCGTTGCCATGCCCTATTGTTTAGCAGGTAGAGACA
Organism: Anania hortulata; assembly: GCA_963576865.1. Classification (NCBI taxonomy): domain Eukaryota; kingdom Metazoa; phylum Arthropoda; class Insecta; order Lepidoptera; family Crambidae; genus Anania; species Anania hortulata. Next base: position 18,496,724 of record OY756402.1, on the reverse strand, counting down.
GTTTAACAGTTGATATGAAACGTTGTTATTAAGTTATAAGCACGACATTTTTACCACTGGACAGCTAATACAATGTAGAATAATTTGAAATTATAAAACATGCAGGTAAAGCATAGGTTTTAATAAGAAATCTAGCAATTACTGAAAAAAATGATTTAAAAAAAGCAAATTTTTGCTCAAAAACACATTTTATTTTTGTATAGTGGGCAGTTTTTTCACGGATTTAAATTTTATGAGGACGCCTGACCATCTACGATCATCGTAATCGAATGAAACAAGGTTTTATTTACACGAAGGTCACAGTAGGGAACAAAAACTTTAAAAAAACCATAAAAAAATAGCGATTTTTTTCAGATTTTTTTTATATGTTTTCCGTCGATAAAATTAAGCATAGAATGCCATATTTCAATATGTGCACTTTATGAAGACTCACACTGTATAAGAAATAGTGATGAATACTGTTTTGCTTGGACAGTAATGAGCGCTTTATATCCTGATGTAAAAAACGCTAATCGAGTCTCATCATATCTACACTTCTCTGAAGTTTTAAATACCGATAATATGCATTTTCCAGTATCATTTAAAGATATTAAAATGTTTGAGAATAATAATAAAGAGATTAGCGTCAACGTAGGTATATGGGATTGACAAGAAACAAAATATTGTTGGACCGTTATATAAAACATTGTCTCGAAAAAGAAACCATGTTAACATGCTTTTGTTAGAAAAAAACACAAAATCTCATTATTGCCTTATTAAGGATTTGACAAAATTAGTTCGCAATCAAATTACAAAGCATCACGGGAAATTACATTTCTGTGAAGAATGCTTGTTATTTTTTAAATCAGATCGAGATTATGATGAGCACGTTTGCGGGGGAGTGGTCACGGTACTACCCGATAGTGGCACTATAATGCAATTTAAAAACTATCATTGCATGCAGAACGTGCCTTTCGTTATCTACGCTGACTTCGAGACGATATTAGAGCCTTGCTCCGAGAGCAGCCGTATAGGAGCTATACGGCAAAAGTACAAAAACATTTGCCTGCAGCGTTTGCTGTTACATTGTTTGTAATTACGATAATTCGTATAATCGCTTAGTGACATATCGCGGATTCGACTGTGCTACTGTATTTGTTAAGCGGTTGCAATGAGACATAAAACAGATTTACAAACTAATTCAATCTGCGTCTGAAACTCCAGTTCCTATAATTTATCGAGAAGAAGACTTTTGAAAATGCTGAACGTTGTTATTTGTGTTCTAATTTACTGATTGGTGATAAAGTACGGGACCATTGTCACTTCGCCGGTGAATATCGAGGTGCCGCTCATTCCAGTTATAATCTTAAATTTAGAATACCTCGTGAGGTGGCATCTGGTGTTCTTCTCGCAATGTCAAAAAGGTTCGCTTGTGGCACTAACCTGCAGAACACCACTGACGTCATGCTTTTACGTCAAGTCGCGTTCAAAAAATCATAGGACGGTGACAGACGGGAGTCTTAACCGTGTATCGCATACCAAAAAAAAGTTCAGAGTACTGTCAATAGATTGAAAGGGTTTCTATGATCTCTGCGTGTAAGGTCTGTTTAATCTGTGCGTGCAAAGTTCACCATATGATTCTGACATTGCGTGCGTGGGTGCGTGTTGATAAATAATTTTGTTTGATCAATGTTTAAGTGAAAATACATGAGAATAGTGCTTAAATCGATAAAGTGAGTGTGTTTAGATGGATTTGCAGCATTAGTTTGCATAATGGAATGATATTTCAAGGTAAATTTTATAAAATGTAAACAAATATTTTGGCGGCCGCCATTGCTCGAGATTTTTGGTTAGTTTCAATATTAATTCGATAAATTCATATCAAATAAAGCTTTGATAAATCTATTTATAGAGTCAGCAACGTATTTAATTTAATAGATTTGTTTTAATAAGCCATAATTACTTACAATATCGAAATATTTAGCGCGACGGCACTTGACAACAAAAATGTATGATTTTGTTGGTCATTTTTAGAATATCAAAGTTTAATCCTTATCCTTTATTTTATGATAAATCTAAAGTAAATTTGATAAGCTTTATGAATACATATTTACTTTTTAGGAAAAATAAATGAGTTTTGTTCTACACACCATTTGTTCGAGGTATCTACCGATTTTAGGGTGATTTTGCAGTGGTATTTTCATTTACCTTAATTATGTATTAATTATTGACTTTTCTTACATTATTATTTCAAGCATAACAATATTATGAATCATTCTTTGTAATTCAGTCGTTTTTTTGAGGCTAATTGGCCAACTTAATTTTTTGCAAAAATTTATGTTCCCGTGTTGGCGGGTGGTCTGCAAAAGACTTTTGCCAAAAAAAGCCATTATTTAGCAAAATTTTTATGGAGTTGACTTTTTGTTTGTTTGTGCTTAAAATCCATTGTAAATTCGTATTGATTAATAATGAAATAAATGAAAGGCAATCTCTCGATAGAATATTGTTTATTTGGTAGATAATTACCTTTTTTTGCAAAAATCGGGGAAATTTAAGGTCAGCTGGATTCATGTCGCTAATAAATCGCGTAGTTAACTCGAATTGGATAATTTAATACATAATAAAATAGGTTGTTTCCTAAGGATTCCAAAGGTATACAATACAACCCCCTTACGTGCCGGCTAAGCCACCATATGTTAGTTTGACCCAAAACGCGTCATTATCTGCGTCATGCGCTGCTCACCTGTGCCAATTGTAAGGTGAAAGTGATTTATTACCGTGCCAAAGGAAGGGATACCAAAATTTATCCCGGTGTTCTTTCATAACTTATCAGGTTATGACTGCCATTTGTTTATTCGCGAACTAAGTAGAATTCCTGGTGAAATAAAAGTAATTCCTAAAAACAATGAGAACTACATTTCTTTTACAAAATTTATTCAGTTTTCAATTAGCGACTTTATCGCGGTCCGATTTATAGACTCATTTAAGTTTTTGGGAACTAGTTTAGAACAATTAGCCAATAATCTACAGCGAAACGATTTTATAAATTTGAGTGCATATTGTGAAAATGAAAATCAATTAACATTGCTTAGTCGAAAAGGTGTATACAATTATATGTCAAACTGGAATGTTTACGAAGAAAATAACTTACCGCCACAAGAAGAGTTTTTTAACAATCTAACCGATGAAGCCATAAGTAATTCTGACTATGATCATGCAAAAAATGTTTGGGATAGTTTTAATATAAAAAATCTTGGTGAATATACGGATTTATATGTAAAAAGCGATGTTTTGATACTAAGCGACATTTTTGAAAAGTTCCTTAAAACGTGTAAGATAAACTATGATTTAGATCCTGCATTTTATCTCACAGCACCAAGTCTCAGCTTTGACGCCATGTTGCTAAAAACAAAAGTGAAATTAGAGCTGCTTTCAGATTTAGAAATGATACGAATAATACAAAAGGGAATTCGCGGAGGTATTTGCTTATGCTCAAAAAGGTATGCTAAATCAAATAATCAATATCAGTCGGATTATGATAACTCCCAACCAAGCAAATATTTAATGTACGTGGACTGTAATAATTTATATGGCTTCGCTATGTGCAGTTATCTGCCTTACGCGGATTTTAAATTCCTCGATAAACAGGAATGTAATGAACTCGACATTACAAACATTCCCAACGACAATGACTACGGTTATATCCTCGAAGTTGATTTGGAATACCCTGAGAGGTTGCATGACTTACATAACGATCTTCCATTTTGTGCGGAAAACTTTACTCCTCCAGGTGCTAAAAATGTTAAACTTACACCAAATTTATATAATAAATATAACTATGTTATCCACTACGTTCATTTAAAGACATGCTTACAACATGGATTACGACTTAAAAAAAATCACAAAGGAATATCATTCAAACAAAGCTCATATTTAAAGGAATATATCGACTTAAACACCCATTTGAGACAAAATACTAACTCACCATTTGAACAAGACTTTTTTAAATTGCTCAATAACAGTATTTTTGGAAAAACCTTAGAAGATACTGAACGTCGAGTAGATGTTAAACTAGTAAGTACGTGGCGAGATGAGAGAAATAAGACCAAGAAATATTACTCAGCTGAACAGCTGATATCTCGTCCCAATAGTGCAACAATATTTGATGAAAATTTCGTAGCTATACAATTAAAACGCGAAAAAGTTATTCTTGACAAACCCATATACATTGGATTTACAGTACTAGAGCTGTCTAAAAATCATATGTACAATTTTCATTACTCAGTAATGAAAAATTACTACCATGATAAAATATCATTGTGCTACACTGATACTGATAGTCTCTTGTACTCCATAGAGACAAATGATTTTTATTCCGACTTGAAAGAAAACTTTTTGTCTTATTTTGATACAAGCAATTACGATCTGGAAAATTGTTTTGATATTATACCTAAAAACAAAAAAGTTCCAGGGCTATTCAAAGATGAATTAGGAGGTAAAATATTATTAGAGTTTGTTGGGCTGCGATCTAAACTGTACAGTATTAAAACAAACAATGCTGAAATCAAAAAAGCAAAAGGTGTAAAAAAGAATGTTACAAAAAAATTAAAGTTTTCTGACTATACCAATGTCCTATCAACTGGTAATGAATTAAGAGGTAAAAATGTACTTTTTAAAACAATAAAACATCAAATCTTTACTACAGAGCAAAATAAAGTGGCTTTGTCTAGAAAAGATGATAAACGCTTTATTGCAAAAGATAATGTCAACACTTTGTCTTGGGGACATTATTATATTACTGTATAATTTTTTGGAAATAAATGGATGGATGTAAGATAATTATCATTATGTTAAGCAGCTAAACCAGTGTATTATAGTATTAGTATTATATTTTATTGTTTATTATACATTGATTAGTTTTAAGATAGGTAACGTATTTTTAATAAATTTGCTAAACAAAGTTAGTGTTTTATTTACGTCTTAGGAGACCCAACATGTTTATAGCATCGGATTAATCAAGTTGCAACTTGTTGTAAGTATAAAGATAATTACTGTAAAAATAAACCAGACACCTAATATGGTTTGCTAATTTGACGGTTTTGCAATGGTGTTATTTTACTTGTGCACATACATCATATATACAACAAACATGTCGTAACAAGTAAAAATGCTGATATATAGATTACGGTTGACTGTGAAAAGCCAATTCAACAATTTAAAAAAAAATCGTTTCTACTAAAACCGCTTATTCATAAGTCATTATAATCATTCTTCATTCAGCAGCGTTGAGATTAGCAGCGAGCCAATTCGTGAATTTATGTAAGTAATGCAGTTTTTTTTTTAATAGTAAAACTTTATTTTGATTATCTTTGCGAAATAGTATTTGTACTAAACTAATATATATTTTTGATTGCTACAGAAAATGGAAGATTCAGCCAACATAATGTTCAGCCAATATGCTCAGGATCCGTTAGAAAATTTTACCCAGCAATACCAGGAACTAATGAGGAATCAGCCGACAAATTATGAGAAAAAACGAAGACAAAAACGAGAAATCAATAAAAAGAAGACGAACGCCTCTAAGTCTTTTGTTATAAGAAAGGAAAACCGTGGAATTAAACTAGTCCAAATCAAAATATTGGATCTTCATAAAGAATCAGCGGTGGCGAGTTCATATAAAGAGAAAGAAAATGTGGTGGTCAACGCACAGTATGTGGTGCAGGATTTCGTAGATGAAATTGCAGATCTTACCGAGGTTTTAGTAAGAAAGATTTCTAAAAAGCTATGTGGTGATTTTGGTTTGTTATGATTATTTTGTAAGGTTTAATAATAGTGTTTATAATGTACATTAAAATTATATTTAGTTAAAATTGTATCTTACTTAAGGAATGAATAAACTTTATAAGTAACTAAAAATGCATTTAAATTCCTTTCTTTTTGCTTTTAAAATCAAGTTTAAAAATAGTTATATCTGTATAGAGGTATCGTGAGTAAAACAGTATATATATTTTTTAATTATATTTATTAATTGTTTGCTAAACACCATTTTTTTATACACAAAACATTTCTCAATGCACAAATATTCTTATGATTAACACAATGAGTTATAAAAACATCGTTTCTGTAAAGTTCAGATAATTTCTTAAGATTGGGAATACCTTCATCATTAATATCTATAACATTTTGATGACCACATAAGTCTTTTAGCCATTTCACCTTTTCTGCTCCTTTAACAATAATTATTCGATCTTTAAAGTATGGTTTCATTATTCTTAGAAATTCTTTGTAGTCAATATATCCATCGCTCCAGGAATATCCCCTATTCCTTTCTAACCACCGAACACGCCTTTTTTCTTCTTCAGTAAGTTTAGAGAATTAATGTGGCGGTTTTATTAAAAAAATATCAGTATATTGCAAAGTAGCTATAGCCAATTCTTTGACTATGAACTCATTGTGTAGATTTTTAAATCCTTGCACATCCACTATTACCGTATTGTTATTCATGTTAACTTTTTGACAGTATTACTCAGCGGTTTGTATTCGAATATACAGTCGTTTAAAATCAAACAATATGCTGCTGTGTGATCGGGTATATCTTGGTCTGCTTCAATTTCAACTCTAACGTCGATCGACCCCTTTAGGGTCTCGTGTTGTCGCGAACAGTCGATAACAAACATAGGAGCTATGTCTCTGAATTCTTTTAAACTCAACAACGGTTCTGAACGACGTCCGTGATACGACTGTTGAAATCTTGTGTATTGTTCGTATAATAAAGTAAATTTGTCATCTGAAAAACTGACATTCAATCCCTCATATGGATAATATGACGAATTTAAATAGACTCTCACATCACGTACATGACAATGATCAAACTCAGCCATTGACAATTTACTATTTTGTTTTCGATTGGTTTGTAAGGCAATCACAACAAATCGTGGTTTCTCTGTTTGGGAAGAAGTTTTGATAGACCAAGTATGCTTACGTGTTTTGGGCAGTAACGGGTATTCATACAGATCCCAATTACGAAAAGCTAATGGAATAGCTCGATCTTTCTCTAAATGTTTTAATAAATTTATTCTTTCACGATCGGATACTTTAATGTGTGGTACTCTCCAAATTATCTTACTTATTGTAACATCACTAATAACTTCTCCTGAATTTAACTTAACGTGTTAAGATTTGAGTTGCTTCTTAGTAACACTAACTCGTGCTTGCAGTTCATTATAATTTTTTCATAATCTTCTGCAAATCCCAATATTTTGTTCAACGGGATTGATACGGAAAATGCTCCACCAGTGACATTATTTGTTCCTTCAGGCGACCAGCCCCAAACTCGTGCATATTTTGATTCATTTTCATTTAAAGATAGATAAGATTTTATAGTAGTAGTAACACCAGCGTTCTTAATTTTATCCATTTCTACTCCATTTAATTCATATCTCACGTCTTGAAATAAAAACAGAATTGAATTATTAACAAAATGTACATTTGAAACTCCTGCTTTAGAAGTGCTGTCGTACACATTTACTTTTCCTTCGATGTATAGGCTACTAAGTGAAGGCAACACATACAAGTCTTGCTGGTTGATAGGAATTCTTATTTCATCATTCGTGTTAAAACTTGAGACGTATGGTTTGTAAGAATGGTACTCAAAACTTTCAATGGTATTGTCATATGACGTTTGTTGAGATATATTTAAAATATTCATTTTATTAACCCAATTAGCTTAAGGAAATCTTTGTTGGCTTTGGTAAGCTTCTTTTTAAGTTGAAGCGATGTGCCTTTGTAAGATGATCTTTGAAGACTGTCTTGAAAAGTCTTTGTGCTGGGGTTTTTATTAAAATTTATCATTTTTTCTTAGAATGTAAATATAGTTGCACTTCTTCACCTCGTAAATTTATCTCTTTATTGTCTGCGTCCAACAGCCTTATGTTGATAGCACTTATAGTATTTTGATTTACAGGAAAATAAATCAAATTTTTAGGTATTTCACTTATCCGGTATCCAGGTGGCACGTTAGGTACAAATTCATAAATTATATGGGTTGCTTTTCCATTAACAAATGAACCACTAACTACATCGCATTCAATCCGCACGATGGTTGTTGATAGAATGCTAACAGGATATTGCGATTCAGTACTTATATTTGCTTTTATTGTTTCCGTTCCAAATCCTAATATTTTACCCAATGATTCTTTTTTATTAAAATGGATCTCTTTGGAACAAAATATATTCGTTTTCAATGTATTGTTATTGCAGGTCAATTTTAACATACTGTTTTTAATGTTACTTTTTAAATAATCACATATATCTTGAAGCTCATAAGATCCCTCAGTAATTTGTATAATTTCATTTTCACCATAATAAAACTTATTGTTTCTTTCATCTATATTAGGAATAGAATTAAACGTTGAAAAATAGATCAGACCACATTCGTAGTCTCCTCGGAGTTCCAAAGTTGGGGAATAGTTTGTAGACAAAGAGGCTCCGCTCCCAGTTATAGACACAGTGAAAGACATTTTTATAATGACATTTTTTATTTCAATCACTTATTATATAAATATTTTTTCCAATAGTTTCTTAAAAATTTAAGACAGGTGGCCACAGTTTACAGTGCCAAAAGATTGATGTCTTGTATAATTGTAGTTTATAGGCATGTTATTCATATACTTTATAAATTCTAAAGGCGGTTTTAAATCACCGAAACTATCATAATATTGAACGTAATTGTTTTTCTTTACAAAGGCTACCCAATGCGTGCCAGGATTTGAGATGCTATCTAAATTCAGTATTCCACATTCAATTTTTCTAGGTTTCAAGGGCAATGTATCTCTCATGTAAACGCCACGAAAGTGTGGAATATCACTGGAATGTTCTAATATATCTAGGCTAGTAAGTGTACGTCTGGGTAACCGATTTATTAGTTTTTTGAAGGGTTTAGGTATAAACCCGCTCCTTTTTTATGAGGTTTAATGTATAATCCTTTTCCGAGAGCTAGCGCTTCCATCGTTCTGTTATGTCTTTCAGATTCTTGAAGACTCTTTTGCGCGGCTTTAGAATCATTCACAGCTTTTGCTATACCAGCAGCTCCTCCAGCGAGTGAACCTAATGCTGACAATCCCGCAAATATAGGGATAAGTGGTAAAAAGCCTCCTGATTTTGGAAGTGGAATACAACGGGGCAAGCGTATTCCTTTGTTCATACTAAATAGTTTTTTTGCAGCTGCATAAGCATATTTTATTGCAGAATGGTGGTCCTTGTATTTACTTTTTTTCAATTGAGACTGAATTACTTTAACGCCTTTCTTAAAACATTTTATACCACTGCCTGCCCTTATTTTGGCTTTCATAGCATTTTTTACAATCCAAGAGGCAATTTTTTCTCCTTTACCAGCTTCCTTTGATTTCAACCTCTTCTTGGCCATATCCAAAAGTTTTAAATTAGCTATACGTCGAGCGCTCGAGTCTTTGTTAATGTATGCAATATCGTGGTACATGCAGGCTTCATCTAATTTGTTCACTCCTCGTTGACCTTTACTTATCCGTTTTTGAAGTTTAGTTCCAGGACCGCAAAATTGATAGCCAGGTAAATGAACTTCAAACGGTAAATGATCTATCCAGCTATTAATTATACTACTACCTCCCTTCATTGATAGGCATAAAGTGAGTTTAAGAAGTATTAGAGTTGTTTATACAGGATGTTGATTTCAATACGAGCGGAATTTTCAGAGGTGATTATGTACCTTGTTCTGATCATGAATCACAAAAAAAAAAGAATTCGAAAAAATATTTTTTTTATTAATAAATAATCACGGTTTTCAAAATAGACCCTATAGATTTTTAGAGTAGGCCCCCGACACCACGCCGCGCGCCGCGCCGGCTAGCGTGCGAACGAACGATACCTACAAAGCACAAAGGCACCGCAATCCTTTGTGTTTGGCGCGTGAGCGCCGCTCAGGCTTGCCGCCGGCCGCCGTAGCGCCGAACGGTAAAGTAGCGGCTATCTCTTTTTATCGCCCAGTCCGCGCTATCTCGTTCTCGTCCGCGCCGCTCACAACTCAGTTGTGCCGAAAACATCGCGTACGCAACTTGTCTGTGTTTTGCGAAAATGACGCAAAATTATTCTAACGGTGAACTCGTTGAAATGGTGCGATTGTATGCAATAACTGACAATAGTTTGAGTGCAGCTATTAGGATGTTTTGTGAGCAATTCCCGAACCGTCCACGACCCTCGAGATCGGTCATGCTCGCGGCGACGCAAAGACTACGTGATCATGGACAGTTCCATGAACCCTGGCACGCTCAAAGTCGGGGAGGCCGTGTCGGTCTTGATGTAAGACTGCAAGAAGATATCTTGGATTACTTTGAGAGGGAACCGAGAGCGAGCACCAGAGACGCCGGTCGGCATTTCGGTGTCAACCACACGACCGTGTGGCGTCTACTTAAGCAGGAGCTACAACACCCTTTTCACTATCAAAGAGTCCAGGACCTACTCGAAGTTGACCACGCCGCTCGAAACAACTTTTGCCAGTGGTTGCTGGAGCATCAAGACGCCAACATTTTGTGGACAGACGAAAGTTTGTTCACACGAGTTGGTGTGTACAATTGCCACAATGAGCACTGGTGGACCCACCGCGACCACAACCCACACGTTACCAAGCGAGACTCTTTTCAACATCGTTTTAGTCTCAATGTGTGGGCTGGGATAGTAGGGGATCAGCTGTTGGGACCTTACTTCATCGAAGGCCGCCTCACCAGTGCTACATACCAGGGACTGCTGGAAAACGTCGTTGACGAGATGTTGGAAGACATACCATTGTCTTTACATTCCAATTTAATGTACCAGCACGACGGAGCACCGCCTCATTACGGTTTACAAGTACGAGACTATTTAAATCGTGTATTTGGTAGTCAGTGGATCGGGCGTGGTGGACCAGTGCCTTGGCCGCCACGGTCCCCAGACTTAACGCCCTTAGACTATTATTTGTGGGGTGACGTAAAACGTATTGTGTATACTGAAGAATCAACAAACGTTGACGACCTAAGACAGAGAATAGTCAGTGCATTCGAGTCAGTTCGACAAAATCGTTTTGTGTTGAACAGTTTAAAAAGGAACACCAGACGCCGTGCTAGACTGTGTATTGCTCAGTCTGGTGGACACTTCGAACATTTATTGAGGTTAGTGTAAATAAAAATGTACAAAAAACTAGGTGTAAAGATAAATCGTTGTAAATAAGTTGATTCCAAATTTTTAACTACGCCAAAAATACTTTAGACTCACGTCATTTAATAATCTAGGTACTTTTTTATTTTGAAAAGGTTTAGCGTAAATCTACACTTTTAAGCTCACGGTTCGATTCCCGATTGATCGCCCGAAGTTAGTTAAAATGATGTACCTACCTACACGACTTTTGCTCATTAAGTAATAATAACTAAATAGTTCATAAACAATTAAAACTTCTTTTAATTTTCAAAAGATTAGCCAAGCCTAGGTCAAGATACAAAAAGTTACAGGTTCAATTCCCAACTGAAGGCTCAAATCGTGTTCAAGTTACAGTACAGTACAGATGATTTTAGCTAGCCTAGATTAAGATAGGTAATTTAGAGTTTGAGGTTCGATAGATTCCCGATTGATAGCTCAAATTAATGAAAAATCGTGCGATCGATACCCATTTGTTACAGATGAGTTTTAGGTATGTTTGTCGGTCCTAAGCCCGATTAAAGTAGGAAGGGAAATTCGGAATCAACTAATCCAAACACGTGAAATCGCTTGTTCTAAAAGTCGGAAAAAATAGCTACTTACACACTCGGGCATAACGTACCTACGCGGCAGATAAAGAGAAATCAGCAATGACCGCTAGTTAGTACCTACCTACCTGTCGCGTGCTACGCGATTCGCGCGTGTTACGATTACAGTGTAAACATAATGCAGTGTCTGACGCCACAGCGCAGTAAGGGTTTTATAAAAAATAATCGCTTAAAATTTCAGTTTAATTATTTTGTAATATTTGGTTCCTCATACCTGTTCTATATGTGATCATAAGTTGTTTTTATAAATACCGCTCGGATTGAAATCAACACCCTGTATACCTATTTGACTAATTCACTTTTGTTAACCCAACTGTTTTCTTCATCACTTAACCCTAACCACTTTACAAACAGTTTGTTCCCTTTTCTTTTAATAACCTTTTCGATAAGATAAACGTCTGGGAATTTTGTTTTTTGTAGTTCATAGCCGTAAAAAGAACCTAGGATATACTGATTGTGTTTGTCTTCTAATTGATACGTCTGGGGATTTGTTTGATTTATTTTTGCAATACGAAATATTTCCGTAGACCAATTAGGAGTGTAACCTTTATAGAAATCACCTTTGTATTTACTTATACGAACAAAGTCTCCAATTTGAAAGGTAGGTCCTTGTCGTATTTTTAGCTGATGGGTTTTATTAATGTTAGATTTTACTTTACTTTCATTCGATTGATTAACGTCATTTGGCTTAAATTTTGTAATGCGATGCACAGTATTATTGTAGTGTTGCACAACTGAATCTAAATTATTTTGAACCCAGTGATATTTACCACATAGACTAAACAATTTGTAAAGGTGTGATTTTAAAGTTCTAATCACACGCTCTACAATAGAAGCTTTCAGAGTATGTGTAATAATGATTTATATTATATCTTTTCATTAACTGATTAAATAAATCGTTGTAGAATTCTTTACCTAGGTCTGTTTGTAAATTTTTTGGTTTTCTTTTAGATACGGATAATACACTATTCATTGCATTTGTAACACATTGCTTGGATTTTGACTTCAACGGTCTCACCCACACGTATTTTGATAAAGCATCAATTACGACAAGAACATATTTAAATCTTTTATTAAATGAGGAGAATTTTTGAAAATCCATTAGGTCAGCTTGCCATAGATCATCTAATCCCTTAATGATCGTACATCGACGAAGGAAATTTCTTCTTACAGCTTTATGAAGCTCATTTACTACTTCTTGTTTACTCATTCTTAACAGGTTTTGGTGCAACTATGTCATCAATTTCTTTTTTTGTGTAATACAGTTTACTCAAACTGACAGAAGTCAATTTTTCAAGATTATTAAGGTATTTTTTAATATCACTTTGAATTTTTTTCATTTAATTTCTTAGGTCTTGAACACAATTATCTACGTATTTTTTATTCACAGCCTTATCATCTTTCTCGGGAATTTGTAGTCCTGGTAATCTTGATAATTTTAAATCAAAATCACCTTTGTCAGTTCTTATCAATGTTTCGGAAATAATGTCAGTGAATTCGGTTTGTCGAAGACGTTTATGAACGTGGTGACCGAACTTATCAATATTCATTGTCGTCCAGTCCGCTTCTTTGGCGCAATGTTACTGCCTAATCCTCCCGATGGAAGCTTTATATATTTCACTTGTTTTATAAGACCAGCTTCGTGCAGTTCTTCTATTATTGAATATATTTCATTTTGTACTCCAGTATTACCAGCAGCACATGAAGCTAGTAATAATTTTAGCCGTTCCACTAACTCATTTGGATCATCCCAATAAACTAAATCAGTATCTTTTTTAACTTCTTTTAAAATTTCGATACCTTCCCCTTGAGGGAGACTTTCTACACTGCTTTTATGTGGTCTAGAAAATTTAAACAATGGTTTGATCACGTTCATATATTTAAATCCTTTGTTGCTTTTTATTGGATTCATTGGATTGTAGTCTCGTCTGTGCACATTAGTGTACGTAAGTATTATTTTATAATTTTCTAAGTCTTCTACTGTAACAAATTTCAAATTTGGTATCTTTTTAAATAATAATTCTTTTAAGCCTTGAGTTTTTTTGAAACTTCGCTTCCCTATTTTCAGAATGCAATCATCATAATCATGAACACGAGTTTTACCGAGCATAAGTTTTCCATTAACAACTCTTACACCATAAGGTATATTTGAATCTTGTATTGCTTCAGATGTCACCGACCATGATAAAGAATCATTGTCAACACTTGGTAATGACTGAAGTGATTTGAATGAGCTATCAGGGCTATCGTGCTCTTCAGCGGGTGATGAAGTGAGAGTTTTAGGTGTTCTACTAACATCATCATCATCCGAGATTTCTTCATTTTGAACAACCTTGTTGAAGTAATCGAAATCCTCGTCCAAATTATTTGAAGACTCACTGTCGGTATTTTTTGTTCTTTTTATTAATTGGTTTTGTTCCATTTCTTCACCTGTGTGACGTTTGTTATCAGTTTTATTTGTTAACAGCTTAAGTGGGCTAACAATAGGTTTAAATATTGTTTCGAGAGCCATATCATTTGTATTTTTCGAATCTTTTATCATTTCTACTTTTCTTTTTACAGCTGCTGCAGATTTTACAATTTGCTCCTTGAGACTTCGTTCCATTGTAGAAGGTTCCACTCTGTTTGGCTTCTTATATGAAACTGATTGATTAATAACTTAGCAGCTATTTAAAGCGTTCAATCCACTACTATAAATGTATCGAACTTCATTCTGTAACAACCTTTATTTCGTTCACAATCTTTGTTAATTACAACGTAATTGAAAGGTTTACTCCAAACAGTTGAACACATTTCCCGAAACTGAGACCATGTCATGTCAGATCCCACATGCTCATCATAAACGTGTTTCAGGTTGATATCGTCTTGCTTAAATAATATAATGAGGTTAGAATTATCTCTTACTAGTTGTTTTGGTATTTTTGTGTATGTTTGATTTATATAGAAACAGTCAATATTTTTATGACGACCCATAGCGAAGTAGTCTCGTATATTGTTTTGATTTTCACAAGCAACATCGTCGAATATGATTATCGAGTTCGGTAATGCCTCGTGTGGACTTAAAATTTCACTGTTATGATTATATTTGTAATAGGACGTATTTGCTACATTTTCCAATACTTTCTCCAAAAATACGTATTTAGGTTGATACAAAGATTTTGAATAAACATATAGGTTACGAAAGCGAGGTCCATTCTTGTGTAACAACAAACTGATTACTAAGTTAGTCTTTCCACAGTTTGATGGACCACAAACAATACTGCGAATAGAACTTGGTAGTAAATTTCCATGACGTTTAACCTCACTCGTTGGAGCAGGACAGATACATTCCAATTTAAGAGATTCTTTTTGTTTAAGAAATGTCATTATTTATACGCGACCGTTTAGATCAATGGGTTTCAACAAAATAATTTAACATATTGATGTCAAACCCTTTTTACTCATGAATTAGGGAGGCTAGATCAAGACGATGTATTTCAAAGGCGCGGCAGGCCGCGCCGTTAGCGAGCTTGCGAGCGGTTGAAATACAGCGTTCTTGAGCTAGACTTCCCAATTCATTTACTACTCACAGTGTTGAAAGCATTTGAGAAGTCTATCAAGACAAGAACAGTAACCTTAGAGGCGTCCATTCCCCACCTGATATCCTCCGTGACCTTCAGCAGAGCGGTCGTTGTACTGTGTGCAGGACGAAAACCTGATTGAAGAGGATTCAGTAGATCGTTCTGGAAAAGATAAGTAGAAAACTGTCCTAACACACAAGATTCAGCAATTTTGGACAGAAAGGGAAGAATAGAAATGGGTCGTAAATGGCAAGGTGTAGTAGGATTAGGGACCTTGGGGAGTGGACGGACGATAGCTTTACGCCATATGTCAGGGAAATGGCCAGAATCTAAGCAGTAATTGATCATATGAGTGATGACTGGCAAAAATTGCTTCATTAATGGCGCTATCATAAGACGACTAATCTTATCCACTCCGGTCGCTTTGAGCGTGCGCGATACATGATTGATTTCCAGTCAATCATTGTACTCAATGTGAAGGCTCTAAATGAAAAAATGACAGTAATACAAGTAAGGATATAGACGGTAAGAAAATTATGTGGCTGAAAATCAAATGTCTTAGGTTTGAAAAGCAATTTCCAGGCATAGTTAATTTTCGTTACACTCACGATGGCCCGTACTCTGAGTTTGACGTATTTAAAAAAGAAGAAAAAGTGGTTCCTAGAACAAGAAAAAGCGATTTGATAGCTCAATTAAAAGTGTATGCTATTCTAATGGCTTATTCTGCTTCACTTCCGATTTCAGAGGCTAAGAAAAGAGAGCAGTCTATCAAGACAGAGCACTCCAACTCCGACTGGTATAATGTGCCCTCTGGGGTACCACAGGGTGGCATTCTCTCTCCTTTATTATTCTGTCTTCATTAATCTAATTACTCTCAATCTTCGCTGCTCGTATCACCTGTATGCCGACGACCTTCAGCTATACGCACAGTCTGATATTGGCGAAATATCCGATGCAATCAAAAATGTTAATGATAGCTTAAATCACATCTCGTCATGGTCTCGTGATTTTGGTGTTTCAGTGAACCCGACTAAATGTCAGGCTATTCTTATAGGCAGTTCTAGACAGTTAGCTAAGATTAACACTGCACACCTATGAAGCCTATGAAGGAACTGTTATTCCATATTTCTCTAGCTTTAAAAACCTAGGCCTCTTAATTGACTCAACACTTAGCTGGACTGCTCACGTAGCTGAAGTGAGCCGTAAAGTAATTATATGTTTAAGAAGTCTGTACCGCTTACAATTCTTTCTGCCTTTTAAAACTAAACTAATGCTCATGCAGACTCTTGTCATACCCATCATTGACTACGCTGATGCCTGTTATTCTGACCTCTCTGAGGCACTCACCGATAAATTAGATCGTCTTTTAAACAGTTGCATTAGATTTATTTTTGGCCTTCAGAAATACGACCATATTTCCTGTTATAGATCCCAACTTGATTGGCTTCCCATTCGTCAGCGTAGGAACCTTAGAATCCTTGGTATTCTTTTCGCCGTTCTTAATAATCCATCGTCACTTTCTTACCTGAAAAATTGATTTTCATACCTATGTGGCTCCCATGACCGCTCTCTCCGTTCTTCTAACAATCTACAGCTATTTACGCCTCTCCACCACTCTGCTTTCGTCTCAAGATGCTTTAGGTATCTTCTGTGATCTTTCTAAGGCCTTTGATGGTGTAGATCATCAAACTTTACTAAAAAAATTGAGACATTATGGGGTTTCAAAAGAGTCCTTAGATTTATTAAACTCTTATCTCACAGGCAGAACTCAAAAAGTATGTATAAATGGAACTGAATCTTCAGGGTCACCTCTTACCATGGGTGTACCGCAGGGATCAATATTAGGACCCCTGCTATTTCTAATTTATATAAATGACCTTCCTTACTTTGCAACCGACCTATGTGAGGTGGTATTATTTGCAGATGATACATCACTGATCTTTAAAATAAAAAGAGGTCAAGAATCTTTTGACGATGTAAATAATGCACTCTCGCGGGTTCTGCATTGGATTAGTACCAACAATCTTTTGCTCAATGCAAGCAAAACGAAATGCATAAAATTTACAATGCCAAATGTAAGGCAGGTCTCAACAAATATCATTGTAAAAGATGAACGACTGGATACTAGTAATTCGACTACCTTTTTGGGAATAACTTTAGATTCCCGTCTGCAATGGGGTGCTCATATTGAGACTCTGTCAGGAAGACTTAGTTCAGCTGCTTATGCTGTGGGAAAGATAAGACAATTGACTGATGTTGGAACGGCAAGATTAGTGTATTTTAGCTACTTTCATAGTATAATGTCATACGGAATATTGTTATGGGGCTCAGCAGCCGATATTGAATCTATCTTCGTACTACAAAAGAGAGCTGTACGGGCAATTTACAACCTTCGACCACGAGACTCATTAAAAGAACTGTTTAAGGAAATTAATATACTTACAGTGGCCTCTCAATTCATTTATGAAAATATTATGTACATTCGCAAAAACCTGCATCTTTTCCCTAAGAAAAGTGACAAACATAATTTTAATACCCGGAATAAGATAAACTTGCTGTAGCGTGTGAAACTACTGTTTGATGATATTGATGTGATAAGGATGATAAGAAGTTAAATGATATAATAGGGCGGGAAATTATGATAAAACACCACACTCTATGAATGCTTTTATTGCACTAACTTACTAACGTTATGACTGTTTACATTACAGTTTATTGACCTAATTAGATATGACGTATGATGAGACATTAACGTAAGTAACAATATTTTCTGCTTATGTGCGGTAAACCGTACATCTTGCCCACTTAAGTAATAACAATTATTATCAAATATACATTAAATTAAACACAACAACTAATTATAAAGTGTAACACTAAAATTATAGGGTCAAACTAATTCACTTTGCTCGGCGTGGGTACGTCGAAAATATGCCGAGTAGTTATTGGCGATGTGTCTTGTTGTTGCACGTTGGTGATGCTAGCGGAGCGCGGGAGTGGCACAGGCGGCGCGCTGATTGCGAGCCGAGGTAACTCCAACGAAAGTTGTTTCCATCTTTTCCAAAGGATTAATATGATTCCGCTTACAACTACTAATCCACCCAAAATTGCATAAAGAAGGGTGTAGTGGTGTACATCATGGGTACTAAGTTGTTGCGATGAGTTTTCTTTCAATTGTTCGATCTGCGTTTTCAATCGATCCCAGGTCTCCTGCCGAGGTTCATCGGGCAGGGAGAGGTCATCGAATGATGGTACACTGGTGTTCATAACATTATTCAAAATTGAGGTCTCGGGAATCGCTATGACGTCAGACTGCCGCTGCACGTGATTCAAGTAGTTGTTATGCACGTACATTGTGTACATATCTCCTTTAATAGTGCAACCCTGACCTAGCACAAGGACGCCATTCCCAGTGACGCTTGTTATCTCCATGTCAGCTGTGCAGAAAATGCGCAATTTGCAGTCTCGGCAACACGAGTACAACCAACTATTCTGTTGATGTAATCTGATCCACTTGTCGGCGTCGCATGTGGATAGTTGAGTGGTGCACGGTGTCGAGTTAATCGATTCTGTGTTTATTAATTTGATATCACAAATGGAGTATTTTATCTTCATGTCATAGATAGGTTTGTCTAAATTGCACAGGAATCTGTCCATCTGTGTGTGCATGCATCCTTGGAGGTCAACATGAGAGAGGAAGATTACCATATCCTTTTTCAAATTAAATGCGATGAAGGGGTATTTTGGTATGGTATGTTGAATGTATTCTCCCTTATTCTGTGGTACAGTGATAATTTGATCTAATTCATACATTTCGTTGCTTACAAGTGGGATTCGCACCTCTATTATAAGGTAGTCTTCTACGACTCTTGCAAATATTCTTAACAGTTTGTATAATTGTCGTAGGTTATTCTTGTAGGTAGGGCCAATTCGCCATGCAGTTGACCTTGGATGATGTTTATTTGCTCTTCTAATTGTTCTGGAGGAAGTAATCGAGTATCAATATGGCCATGGCTAATGTCGGTGACTGTGTCGATGAGTACTTGTTGTATACGTCTTAAGTTTGATAGGTAGGTATATGCTGCCAGTGAAGACGACATAATATACATTTCATGCTGGTTGACGAGACGAACTTGGCCAATTTCAAGTGATAGATTTCGAAGATGTTGTTTGATAAATACAAGCTGCTTGTTCATGGTGTCTTCGTTGCGTCGAATGATGTTGTACTCAGACTCAATGATAAGTGTTTGATTTTTTATAAGATTCTGCAGGTGGTTTTCATTTTGGGCGACTTTCTCAATGTCATCCTTGTACTGTTCTGCGAATCTCTCATCTAGGACGCCAAACAGAGAATTGGCTAAATAGCCTACTCCATTTACTAACCCTCTTTTTCGTCGCAAGTGTTGGTTAGAAAGTAGGTTATTTAAGTGGTCGATTTCTGAGGCGTCGTGTTGCAATTGTAAAATGATACTATTGTACTGGCCATCTTTGTTAGTACACATTCCTTTTAGGTGAGTAATATATTTTCTTATATCTGATAGTCCATGCCTGTATGTAGACATGTTATAATAAATGATATTCCCGACCGGCCCTCGGATATGATGAGTCAGTGAAGTTATCCGGTAGGGCCTGTGGGCGGAGGTTCACGGTGAAGGACTTGCGGGTGCGGAATGAAAACGCCAGTATTTGTGGTTGATATCGGAGCTAGGAGTTGCGATGGCTTTGAGAGTTTTGTGGCTCTCCGGAGTGATCACGAATGACGATCGAGTGACTGCTTCTGTTCGAGTGATTCCTCTGGTTGACTTGATTCGAGTGACGATTAACGGGACCACCCACGCGGTTTTTATACTATTTTGGGAGGCAGTTTCCCCTTCCGCTCCCCGGAGTGGGAGCGGGAGGGAAGATATTGCTATCTCCCTCACTCCGGATGGCTTATGATCTCGGGCAATACCTTATAGAGAGCCGATAATTTAGGCCCACTATTATGGCTGTTATGTACTAAGGTATTGCCCGGGATCTCCTATGTATTTCCCTAACGGGCCCTAGATACTTCTTTATTTACACATAAAACATAAACTATAACGAACAAAACAACTTACTGACTAACACAGAGTTACAAGCAACGGAATAAACGATAACTATAAACGAAACTAAAAAAACTATCACAACGAATACTATAAACAACTTATTTACAAACAAGATTTAGGCCGTCGTGTACATTTCTCCCGCCGTGAAGCGACGTGTCGCTTCAGCTTCTGGGTGTCACGACGGTCTCGATGGCCTTGACTGGTAGTACGATGAGCTTCTTCGTGGGGCGCCGCAGTACTCCGGTTCGGGTGGTGACATCTGCAGCTCTGACGATGCCATCCTGGCCTGGGTAGATCTGGACCACCTTTCCTCGTGGCCAGACGTTGCGGGGCAGGTTCGAGTCTGCGACCAGCACCAGGTCACCGATCTTCAGTGGGGCTCCGCGGCCGTGGGGCTCCCGCCGGTTTTGAAGCTCCGGCAGGTATTCCCGGACCCAGCGGCCCCAGAACTCATCGGCTAGTCGCTGTGCTCGCCTCCAGTGGTGACGGCTGGCGACATCCGCTTCGGTGAAGGATCCCGGCTGGTGGATACGGCCCGACCCCCCGAGTAGGAAGTGGTTGGGGGTCAAGGCTTCGGCGTCTTCGGGGTCCACGGAGACGTGCGTCAGTGGGCGGCTGTTCACGGTGTACTCCGCCTCACAGAGCAACGTGGTGAGCGTTTCTTCGTGCGGATGTCGCTCCTGTAGTGTTGTGGTCAGCGCGGTCTTGACTGAGCGGACGAGCCTTTCCCAGGCCCCTCCCATGAACGGCGAGCTTGGCGGAATGTAGCGCCACCGGATAGTGTGGCTGGCGGCCTCCTCGCGGCTGGCTTCGAGGGCGGCCTTCTGCAGTTCCGCGTCGGCTCCGCGGAGGTTGGTCCCGTTATCGGACCATATTTCGGTGGGTTGCCCGCGGCGCGCCATCATGCGGCGCAGGGCAAAGATGGCGGAGTCGGTAGAGAGTGACGCGGCGACCTCGAGGTGTACGGCCCTTGTGGTTAGACACGTAAATAACGCCACGTATCTTTTTTGATGATGGCGGCCGACGGTCACGCTGAGTGGCCCGAAGTAATCGAGCCCGGTGTATGTGAAGGGTCTCTGATGATGTGCCAGGCGGCTCGCCGGGTGATTCCCGGTCGGGGGGACGGCGGCCACTGCACGTCGATGTCGGCACGGTAGGCAGCTTTTCACTACGTTGCGCACAGTGGGTCGCGCACGTATCACCCAGAAGCGCTGGCGTATCTCGTTCATCACTATTTCCACACCTCCATGATGCAGTCTCCGGTGTACCCAGGTTATGTAGAGGCGCGTGTAAGGGTGGTCGCCGTCTAGCACAACCGGGTGTTTCTGCTGCTCGTTGATGTGGACTGCTGCTGCGATCCTCGACTTTATCTTGATAGTCGAGTCGGTGTCGTCGAAGGTGACTGCTAGTTGTCGCAGTCGGCTATCTCGATGTACTGCTTCTTGTTTCTTTAGCGCGGCCGTCTCTTCGGGAAACGAATCTTGTTGGACGGCACGCACCCACAGTTGTTCCGCTCTGATGATGTAATCAGCTGTGAGCGGTCGGAAGCGATCTTCGGTCTTCTCGGTGCGGCGTTTAGCGGGCGGCGCTGTCTTCTTGTTGACGTTGCGCCAAGTCGGATCCGCTTCGCTGTTGCGAGTTGTTCTTTTGTAATGCACGCTATCTGTAGGTGGGCGTGGTTTATCGGTCGGTGGGCGTGGCTGCTCGATAGGTAGGCGGAGTTTACGGGCCGGAGTGCGGAATAGGTCGAGTGCCTGTAAAACTCGCGCCGTTGTTCTGGTTAGGCGCAGCCACGACGAAAAACGATGTACTTCGGGGAGCGATTCTGTCAGCCGGGTGCCGTTTGTTTGTGAAACGGCGTGCGACCGCTCCTCTCCTGTCTTCGGGGCTTCTTCTCTCATCTCGGTAGGCCAGTGGTCGTGGGACTCGTATAGGAACTCGGGTCCGACGAACCATCTGTGATGTTGAGTGAAGTCAGCGGGTACTCCGCGCGTAGCGTCGTCCGCTACGTTGTGCTGTGTAGGCACCCACTTCCACTCACTTGCTTGTGTTTCCTCCTCGATCTCGGCCACCCGATGTGCGACGAACGGTTTAAAGGAGCGTGGGCCGGCTCTTAACCACGCGAGCACAGTCTTCGAGTCACTCCAGTAGTATCGTCGGTCGGGTTTGTGTTGGTGTTCTTCGACTGCTGTTCTTGCTAGTCGACATCCCAGCACGGCGGCTTGTAGTTCGAGTCTCGGGATCGATGCGAGCTTAAGGGGCGCTACTCGGGCTCTGGCGGCGGCTAGGGTCACCTGTACCTGCCCGCCTTCGTCTTGTGTGCGCCAATAGACGGCGGCTGCGTAGGCCTTCTCGCTGGCATCCACGAATGTGTGCAGTTCTCTTCGTACCGCGCTGCTGAAGGTAGGATGGCAGCGCGGCAGGTTGATGTTACGTAGCTCGGCGAGGTGTTTCAGCCAGTCGTTCCACTGGGCGTCTAGAGGCGGTGGCAGGCGCTCGTCCCAGTCTACGCCCAGCCGCCAGGTTTCCTGTAGCAGTTGTTTGGCCTGCACGGTGATCGGTGATGCTAGGCCTAACGGGTCAAACAGCGACATGACGGTGCGGAGGGCTTCTCTTTTTGTCGGTGTGAGGCTGCCGTCTATCTTGTCGGTCGGCACCCGGGCGAAGTTGAGGTTGAACCCAAGGGTGTCGCTGTTGGGCCGCCAGGTGAGGCCTAGGATTTTTTCTTCGTTCTCTTGTTCTAGTGTGACGTCTCGTACTGTAGCGGGTTCGGCTTGGTGTGCTCTCAAGACTTCGGTGTTATTTGACGTCCACTTGCACAAGTAGAAGTTTGCTTTTTCGTGCACTTCTCGCACTTCGGTAGTGATGCGGACGGCTTCTTCTGTAGACGTGAAGCTTTGTAGGTAATCGTCCATGTAGTGATGATGAACGATAGCCTCGGCCGCATCCGGATATTTGTGACGATGTAGCTCGGCGTTGTGGTTTTTGACGTACAACGCCGTGCACGGTGAGCTTGCTGCTCCGAAAATCACCGACTTCATTCGGTATTCTGTAGGCGGTCCCTCC
This sequence comes from Anania hortulata, assembly GCA_963576865.1. Taxonomy (NCBI): domain Eukaryota; kingdom Metazoa; phylum Arthropoda; class Insecta; order Lepidoptera; family Crambidae; genus Anania; species Anania hortulata. The sequence continues at coordinate 18,473,228 of OY756402.1, read as the reverse complement.
CGCCGGTGTGATCGCCAGAGGAACCTGAGCGCGTCCCTGTCGTCTTCGTTGATTTGAATGCGCAGGAACATTTCTTGTATGTCGGCTGCCACAGCGATGGGGTGTTGTCTGAAGCGCATCAACACGCCCGGTAGCGATTGTAGGAGGTCCGGTCCAGATAGCAGGTGGTCGTTGAGCGAGGTACCCCGTGTTCGGGCTGCAGCGTCGAATACTGGGCGCACTTTTCCCGGTTTAGCGGGATGTAGTACTGGGAAGTGAGGCAAGTACCAAGTGCGCTTCTCGGTGGGCGGAGTGGTGACTACCTCAGCGTAGCCCTTTTCCACCAGCTGCTCCATCTGGGTCTCGTAGGCCTGCTTCAGATCCGGCCTCTTGTCTATTTTCTTCTCTGTACTATGTAGGCGAGTAAGGGCGTGGTCGTAGTTATTCGGTAGTTCGATCACGTCCGTCTTCCATAGCAGTGCAGTGCTGTAGCCGACGTCTGGTAATGCGGTGGTTTTCTCTCGGAGTATCCGGAGGGCGCGCTCGTCTGGATCGGCGCGCGTCGGTCGAGGTTGTACGCCGAGAGATTCTAAGGCGAAGTGTTTCTTCACAGCTTCTTCAAGTCGATCTTCGACTTCGGTAATGCGGTAGACGTGGTGGACTAGGTGGCCCAGGCTCCTGTTGGCTGAGCCATGGAGCACCCAGCCTAGCGGAGTCCTTGAAGCCACAGGTTCGTCTGAAGTACCACGGCGCAGCTCTTGGGCGAGAAGTAGCTCCCAATTGTCTTGACCGATGAGTATAGTCGGCCGGGCCTCTTCGTACTTGACGACCTGTGCGATGTCTTCAAGGTGACGATATTTTTCGATTTCTATGTTCTTTATTTCTTGTGCAGCCAGCTTGAGGTTTTTGACAGTCCTCCCGCATAAGGTATGTTCTTCGTCTTGGCCTCGTAGACGTAGCGTGACGCGCCGCGAGTCTGTTCGGGTTACTCGGGCCCCGGCGATCGCTTCGATGTTTAGCGGATCGATCGGGCCATCGGCGCCGACGCGTCTCGCCAAATCTTCATCGACGAGGGTGACGGTGGAGCCGTCGTCGAGAAGGGCGTAAGTCTTCTCGGTTGACTTCGGTCCGACGACTGTTACTGGCAATATCTTGAGGTAGCTTGTAGTATTTGCCAGTCGATGCGTGCGAGCGGTGGAGACTGTTTCTGTCTCGCTTGTGTGAGTAGTGGCGACTGTCTCGACCTCTTTCTTCGGTGTGTAGTGCAAGAGGGGGTGATGAGTCCGCTTGCAGTCGTTTTCTCCGCACTGTCGTGTGTCGCACTGGTGTGAAGCTTTCCTTAGGTTGAGGCAGCGGAAACATAGCCGGTGTTGTTTGGCTAAGTCCCACCGTCCGTCGCTTGTAGCCTTCTTGAAGCGTTCACACTTGTTTGCGGTCACGTGACTTGCCTGTTTGCAAACTGGACAGCTTCTCTCTTGATTTTCTTCGGCTTGACTGTTACTGTATGCGCGTTGAGGGCGCGCACGCGGTGCTGCACGTTGCGGTTGTTCTTCTAAATTTCCGACGCTCTCCGGATCGGCGTACCGGCCGCATGTTTCGGCTTCTCTTGACACGAACCGGTATAGGCGGAGTAGGTCGGGTTCTTCGGTAGGTTGTTCGCGTGTGAAGTCGAACCACCTGTAGCGCAGCGACGGAGTTAATTTATCGGTGATGTGCTTCACTACCTCGGGATTGTATAGGTAGTGAGCCTGGTTCAGCGCGCGGAGTGTGGCCACGCTGTTCTTGACTTTGCTGGCAAACTGTACGATGTCACGAGGTGAGTCGGTTGGGCGGGGCACGTGCCGCAACCGGTCGATCTCGGCGAGGGCGATCGTCTCGGGTCTACCGAAACGTGTTTCTAGTTCTTGCACAATGTCAGCCGGCTTCGTGTTCACTATAAGCAGGCTGCTCACTGCTTCTTTCGCTTTGCCCTTCAGGGCTCTTCGGAGTCTTGCTGTGTTTTCGATGTCGGAGAAATATACGGAGGTTTCTTGGTAGCCCGCGCGGAATGCGAGCCATTCGAAGTGAGAGCCGTTGAACGGAAGTAGCTCTCCGATGTACCTCGGAACTGCGGACGGTGTGTGGTTCGATCGCGCGGCGTGCGCGATCGCAGCCGCAAGCTCGCCGAGATGAATACGATTGTCTTCTGACCGGTGGGGTCTCGGCGCGGTTGCAGGCGGCTGTTTTTCGGTGATAATCTTCGACGCAGGTGCGGTCTTGATAGGTTGTTCCGAGGTTTTGGTCACTGGCGGCACCTGGTCTAGCCACTCGGCGACCCGTGCTTGCCCCAGCGATTCTCCCGATGCGACGGAATCTTCATCATCAGATTCTTCGTCTTCTTCTTCTAGTACTGCGAGCTTGGCTTGTTCCAACTCCAGCTTCAGTTTTGCGATTTCTGCTTTGGCGCGCGCTAGGCGCCGCGCCCGATTCGACTTGTTTGAAATCGACTTCGGTTTGGTGTTCTGTGGCTGAGCTTCCGACGGAGATCCGGGCGGATTTTCATAACGGACGGGGTAGCCCGGCGGCACCGCCGGCGGTTGCTCAGTTGCGGGAGTGTCGTCTTGATGTGTAGAATCTTCTTGACACCCCGCTACGGTGACTCGTTGCTCCGACATGCTTCGAGTTACTGGCATTTTCCACTGTTGTTTCTTCTTTATCCGGCTCGAAGGACCAATATTCCCGACCGGCCCTCGGATATGATGAGTCAGTGAAGTTATCCGGTAGGGCCTGTGGGCGGAGGTTCACGGTGAAGGACTTGCGGGTGCGGAATGAAAACGCCAGTATTTGTGGTTGATATCGGAGCTAGGAGTTGCGATGGGTTTGAGAGTTTTGTGGCTCTCCGGAGTGATCACGAATGACGATCGAGTGACTGCTTCTGTTCGAGTGATTCCTCTGGTTGACTTGATTCGAGTGACGATTAACGGGACCACCCACGCGGTTTTTATACTATTTTGGGAGGCAGTTTCCCCTTCCGCTCCCCGGAGTGGGAGCGGGAGGGAAGATATTGCTATCTCCCTCACTCCGGATGGCTTATGATCTCGGGCAATACCTTATAGAGAGCCGATAATTTAGGCCCACTATTATGGCTGTTATGTACTAAGGTATTGCCCGGGATCTCCTATGTATTTCCCTAACGGGCCCTAGATACTTCTTTATTTACACATAAAACATAAACTATAACGAACAAAACAACTTACTGACTAACACAGAGTTACAAGCAACGGAATAAACGATAACTATAAACGAAACTAAAAAAACTATCACAACGAATACTATAAACAACTTATTTACAAACAAGATTTAGGCCGTCGTGTACAAATGATTAATTTCCAATCATCTCGGATTAATTGTAACTCCGATATTTTATCAAAGTATAGACCCTGATGATTATTCAGAGCGGTGACGTTATAGGGTACGCTGCCGTGTACGCTTGGTGATAACATAAACGTCATAAATACCAACGCTAATGATATGAAGTGTGTGAAGGCACATCTCTTTGGTTGCCGACGTTCCCGTTTGGTACTGTCTTCATGATCTTGTATCGCCTGGGCGTCATCTGCTACGGGTGTAGGTCCATGCTCTATGACGTCATTGACGGGTAACGTTACAAGTTTATTGATAGGGCGTTTTATGATGTTCTTTTGCGTTTTCAAGGAGACTACTCGGACATATCCGTCCTTCCCGGGGTGCAGTTCTTGTACACGGCCCAGTGCCCACCTTCCAGGCGGTAAGTTTTCGTCCTTGATGATAACAATGTCGTTCACCTCAATGTTTTTTCTAGGCGTTCTCCATTTTGATCTTATCTGTAGCTGTTGAAGGTATTCACTAGACCACATCTTCCAGAATTGTTTGTTCATTTGTTGAACAAGTTGCCAGCGAGCAGGTAGGATGATATTGTCTGGATCCGTCTGTGGTCTTGATAATAGTGAGCCACCTATCAGGAAGTGGCCAGGTGTCAGGTAATCGTCTTCTAGGTTCTCAGTCAATGTACATAGCGGGCGGGAGTTCATACATGCCTCTATTTGGTGCAATAGGGTGATGAATTCCTCGTAGGTGAGCTTCTGATCTCCCAGTACTCGCTTAAGATGGTACTTCATGCTTTTGACCGCAGATTCCCAGAGTCCTCCAGCACTTGGCCACGCTGGTGCGTTGAAGTGCCACGTGACTCCCATGTCGTTGATATTTTTGATAAAGTTGTCGTCTATTGTTTGTACGATCACCTTGTATTCTTGCTTGAGTACTCGATCCGCTCCGACAAAGTTTGTCCCATTGTCAGAGTACATGTGATGAGGTGTACCCCGTCTAGAACTCATGCGTCGGAACGCGGCGAGAAATGCTGTAGTACTTAGGTCCGACACTAACTCGAGGTGGACCGCTTTAGTCGCCAAGCACACGAAGACAGCGATGTAACCTTTCGAGGTTTTGACGCCTCTTCCTTTGTTCGACTTGATGTCCACATGTCCCGTAAAATCAACCCCGGTGTTAGTGAACGGGCGCGAGGGTGTGACTCTCGGAGATGGTAAGTCGGCCATGATCTGCTGCTGCGTTTCTTGACTATAACGTCTACACTTAGCACACAGTCGAAGCTGATTCTTCACAGTGCGGATGCCGCTGATAATCCAGTATCTATCTCTGATGTATGATAAAGTGAGTCGCGGTCCTCCGTGCAATGTCGAATGGTGAGCTTGATGAATAATTAACTCGGTAAGTCGACTACGTGATGATAATAGTATAGGGTGTTTCGCAAAATAATTAAGATTTGAATTTTGTAATCGTCCGCCAACTCTTAGTATGCCATGTAGGTCGAGAAATGGATTTAAACTCAGTATTTTGCTTGAACTTCTCACGTGTCCATTTTTCTTTAATTGATTAATTTCGTCTTCAAATTCTGAAGTTTGTGCATGTCTAATAATTATTTTTTGAGCATCATGTATCTCTGCTGAGCTCAATAATTTTGCACTTGCACTTTCTTCGGTCGAGTGTCGTTTGCGCAATCGAGCGATGAACCGCAACACCCAGGCAACGACTCTTGTAACGTATGTAAACGAGCTGCTGTTATTTATTAATTGAATAATAATTGTGTCAGGAAGTAAGGCTGCGTTTACACTGCGTGTTTTCAATTCAATTGTCGGACTTTCAATTTTTTTTGAAGTCATGTCACATGGATTGCTTGTTGTGAGCCACTGAGGCCCTTCCCACCACAGTTTCTCTCGAAGTTTTTCTAAAGTTAGTCCTCTCGTATCGCAGTCTGCGGCATTGTCTGCTGACTTTACATGGCGCCATTGGGACATAGGTATGATATCTGTGATCTGTCGTACTCGATTAGCGACAAATTGCTTCCATCTTGCGATGTCTCCTTGAAGCCAGCCGAGTACTACCATGGAGTCAGTCCATGCGTTGATAGTTATAGTATGATGATCAGTAGTTATGGCTTCAATGATTTTTGCCATAAGTTGTGATAACAGATGGGCCCCCAGAAGTTCCAGTCTTGGCAGGGATATGATTTTACCTTGTGGGGTCACCTTTGTTTTTGCCGCTATAAGGCGTGATGTGTATTCGCCCTTAGCATTCCTTGTCACTACGTACACGGCGCAAGCATAAGCCTTTTCTGAAGCGTCACAAAAACCGTGTAGTTGATATGTTGACTTGTCGCCTAAATATCTTGGAATGCTGAATCCATCTATGTTTTTAAGATCATCACGGAGGTGCTGCCAATCCTCTAGAATGTCGGTGGGTAGATTGTCATCCCATTTCATGTCTGTCGACCAAGTTCTTTGGAATAATATCTTTGCTTTGATAGTGATAGGGGAAAGCCAGCCCAGAGGGTCATATATTTTTGAAATATCTGATAACAATTGTCGTTTAGTGTGACTGCCCTGGGAGTCGTGATAATTAATTTTATTTTGAAACGTAAATGTGTCAGATAATGGATTCCATCGTAGACCCAATGTTTTTCGAGACTCAGTGTCTTTGAATTCGAACGGAGTATTTAATTGTTCTGATGATAGATTTTGAATAAGGCTCGAGTTATTGCTTGACCATTTACGTAGGTTTAGTCCTGCTCCTCTAAGCACTTCAATCAGCTGTGTCTGCAATTCTTTTGCTTGGTCCATCGAGTCATGGCCTGTCATGAGATCGTCAGTATAAAAGCAGTTCTCTAGTGCCTCAGCTGCGAGTGGATAATCAGTCGAATTATCTCTACCGATTTGTTTCAATGTTCTCATAGCAAGAAAGGGCGCTGCCTTCGTGCCGTAGGTTACAGTTGTCAGATGATATTCACGTAATGGGTCTTCAGGTGAGTCTCTCCATATGATAGTTTGCAGGTACTGATCAGATTCTCTGATGAGGAACTGGCGGAACATCTTCTCAATGTCGGCTGTCATGACGTATCTATGCGTCCTCCACTTCAGGATAAGGCCTTGTAGATCTTGTTGTAGATTGGGCCCACGCTCCATCAGGTCATTGAGACTATAACCTGACGAAGTTTTTGCAGACGCATTGAAAACAACACGTAATGCAGTAGTCGTAGAGTCCAATTTCAACACTCCGTGGTGTGGTAGGTAGTTTGCAGGCGTTGACGTCATCGGGTCAACTGAACGCATATGTTGTAATGTTTCATATTCATGAATAAATTCTTTATACGATTTTGATAACTGATTGTTTTTTGACATCTTCTTTTCTAATTGTTTGAATTGCATGATGGCCTTGGTTCTAGATGTTCCAAGCTTTTCTTCGTAATTTGGTTGCATCGGGAGAGCGACTTCGTACCTGCCGCTGTCCAGACGACGTGTAGTTTTCTGATAGAATTGCTCACAATACTCTTCTTGTTCTGTCATTGGTGATGAGGAATGGTTAATGTCTTCAACCTCCCAAAACCTTAATAAATCTTCATGTTTGTTGACCACTACGTTGCAGTTAAATGTCTTAACACTTCCTGATAATATCCAGCCGAGCTTTGTCTGCTGGGCAATAGGCGCTTGAAGTGGGCCCTTGATAAGACCGCTCATGATAATTTCTGAGTAAATACTCGCATCCAATAACAAGTCAATAGGTTTAGAAATGTTATATTCAGGATCTGCGAGATTTATATTTTGAATGTGTGACCATGATCGTTTATTAAACGAAGCGTTAGGTAGGTTATTGATCACTCTCGATATAACTAACGCTTGTGTTGTGAATTGATAATCACCATAAATGGATTCACACTGCATTGTTATCATTCCTTTACTAGATTTGGATGATACGCCAATACCAGACACTGAGGCTTGGTATTTCTGTCTCTGTAGTCCTAAAATCTGAGCTGCATTTTCTGATATGAGTGATATCTGAGACCCTTGGTCTAAGAGTGCTCTGAGTGTGATATAGTTGTCATTTGCTGCCTTTACTTTCAATGATATGGTGGTTAAGAGGATTTCTTCATCTTCAGCGGCCACGTGGTTTACGTTATGTTGCTTGTCACTAGGTGACCTGGATTCGCATTCAGTCGATGAGCATGAGTTCGCGGTCGATGAACCCCTTTTTGCTGATGACGACTCAATGTGCACGATATCGTTGTGAATTACGGAATTATGCTTGCCGTCGCATATGCGACAAAGTCGTTTCGAAATGCAAGGTTTGCCGTAATGCTTGTATAGGCAGTTTTGACATATTTGATGTTTTGTAATGGCTTTCATTTTGTCCTCTGACGTCATTTTAAGGAACTGATTGCACTTGTAAATATCGTGTGCAGCCTTACAAATAAGGCATCTTTGCGTAAATGTTGGCACTGATTGATATGTTTGCAGCTTCCGATTGTAAAATGATGTAGGTCTTGGAGCTTGTCGGTTAGGAGTATTAAAGTAGTTTTCTTGCTTGTCTCGTTTACTGATGGGCTCAAGAGCTGTAAATTTGCTTTCTATGAAGTTCATTAGTTCGTCTAGTGATGGTAAATCTCTAGGGCACTTGCGAGCTTCCTTGTAGTCCTTGTATGTTTCTGTGTCAAATTTTTTAGTTATAAGGTGTACCAAAATTGGATCCCATGTAGTGGTATCCACACCTAAGTTGTGAATTGCATGTACACACTCCATTGTTGTGTCATGTAACCGTTTAAGCTCAAATGATGTTTGCTTATGAATAATAGGCTGATTTAAAAATGTCTCCAGTTGATTAGTAAATAAAGCAAACGGGTTGTTGTAGCGATGAGTAAGAATCTCCCATGCAGTGTCGTAATTTTCTGATGATATAGGAAGATGCTGGATGAGGCGTTCTGCTTCGCCTTTTACCTTGGTCTTTAGGTGTTGCATCTTTTGAGACTTGCTCAGACTATTATTATTATGAATAGTCTCGTTAAACATGTCGAAAAATGTAGGCCATTGTGCGTACCGTCCAACGAAAGTAGGTATCTCTACCTTAGGTGTAGATTGCTGAAGATGGGTGCTTGAACAGAGTTTGTGATTGAGCTGTTTTTTGATAACGTTATACTTTTCTTCAAATTTATCAAACTCTGCTTCATACTGCACGTCCTGGCCTTGCAGCAAATTGTCGATGCGAAGGTGTAATTCGTCGATAGTACGCCAGCGATATTGTAAGTCTCTTAACTGATCTTCGACCTCCCATTTCTCCTCCATGTTATTCAGATCGATGCGCCTGATGATGCGTGAGAAGGCTCGAAAGTTAGTCCTCTGTTGAGAAAGTAGATCCTCAGCCAGGTTGCCAGCGATACCTCGAGCTTCCACGTGACTGACCGGCACCTCGAACTGTGGCATGATACTAGCAGGAGCGGTGGACTCACTGGTGTGACCACCTTCTTGTTTAGCTTGTGTCTTCTTGTCAGCTTCAGCAGGTCGTTCCACCTTGTAGCTTGATATGAACTTTCTTTCTGATTCATAATACTCTACCATCTTGTCATGAACCTTCTTGGTAAAGTATTCACTGCTCTCATCGCCGAAGGCAAGTAATGTCTTATGATTTTGCTCAAATTCACCCCAAAGGTTGTCTAATGCTTCAAGACGTTTTTTGATGTAATCTTCAGTTTTTCTTGAAGGTCCATCTTTATGAAAGTTAGTGAAGATCTTCTCGATGCTCTTGATAAGTTCACTCTGACGATTCAGAAGGTCTTCCATTATGATAAATTGATTTTTGTACGATGCGGATGATATAATGTTGTTGATAATCACTTACTCAGTGCTCCAGCAATCCTTGAGAAGTATATGCAATGTCTCAATTTGAGCTGGTGAGACCCTCTTCCGGGAGGCCAGTCAAACCGATTTGCTACTTATACAAGAGATGCGTTTACACTAAGTTCAATGTCTTGATATTTCTTCGATATGCTGAAATCCGGCTCGAATAACTGTAGCGTGTGAAACTACTGTTTGATGATATTGATGTGATAAGGATGATAAGAAGTTAAATGATATAATAGGGCGGGAAATTATGATAAAACACCACACTCTATGAATGCTTTTATTGCACTAACTTACTAACGTTATGACTGTTTACATTACAGTTTATTGACCTAATTAGATATGACGTATGATGAGACATTAACGTAAGTAACAATATTTTCTGCTTATGTGCGGTAAACCGTACACTTGCTGTTTCAAATTTCAGACTGCATAAAGTGAGTAATTCGTTCATGGGGAAATGTATTCGCTTTTTTAACAAATTACCACAGTCTATTGTTGAACTACCCATGTTTGAGTTTAAATCGCATGTTAAGATTATTTTGATGAAAAAGGGTTATTATACTGTTAATGACTATTTAAATGACAAAAATGTCTGGAATTAAATACTGCCCTGCTCGCACAGGTATACATTATTTTCTTTTCCTTTTTTTGTGGCAGCTAGTGGTGACTGAGTTTGTTCCGGCGTTTCTTCTCAGCACTTCCAGATTGTCTGTGTCTTGTCTCGAAGCGCTAGTAGGGCCCAAAAAATAAGGAGACATGTTCTGCCCCATATGGGCCAATAATGTTATTATTGACGTTCATAAGTGGCAGTTTTCTGCCCTAAACTGAATAAATGGTTTTTGACTTTTGACTTTTGCTGGTTTTATCCGATTTATCTCGTGAGGTGGCATCTGGTGTTCTTCTCGCAATGTCAAAAAGGTTCGCTTGTGGCACTAACCTGCAGAACACCACTGACGTCATGCGCTTACGTCGAGTCGCGTTCAAAAAATCATAGGACGGTGACAGACGGGAGTCTCAACCGTGTATCGCATACCAAAAAAAAGTTCAGAGTACTGTCAATAGATTGAAAGGGTTTCTATGATCTCTGCGCGTAAGGTCTGTTTAATCTGTGCGTTCAAAGTTCACCATATGATTCTGACATTGCGTGTTTGGGTGCGTGTTGTTAAATAATTTTGTTTGATCAATGTTTAAGTGAAAATACATGAGAATAGTGCTTAAATCGATAAAGTGAGTGTGTTTAGATGGATTTGCAGCATTAGTTTACATAATGGAATGATATTTGAAGGTAAATTTTATAAAATGTAAACAAATATTTTGGCGGCCGCCATTGCTCGAGATTTTTGGTTAGTTTCAATATTAATTCGATAAATTCATATCAAATAAAGCTTTGATAAATCTATTTATAGAGTCAGCAACGTAATTAATTTAATAGATTTGTTTTAATAAGCCATAATTACTTACAATATCAAAATATTTAGCGCGACGGCACTTGACAACAAAAATGTATGATTTTGTTGGTCATTTTTAGAATATCAAAGTTTAATCCTTATCCTTTATTTTATGATAAATCTAAAGTAAATTTGATAAGCTTTATGAATACATATTTACTTTTTAGGAAAAATAAATGAGTTTTGTTCTACATACCATTTGTTCGAGGTACCTACCGATTTTAGGGTGATTTTGCAGCGGTATTTTCATTTACCTTAATTATGTATTAATTATTTACTTTTCTAACATTATTATTTCAAGAATAACAATATTATGAATCATTCTTTGTAATTCAGTCGTTTTTTTGAGGCTAATTGTACAACTTAATTTTTTGCAAGAATTTATTTTCCCGTGTTGGCGGGTGGTCTGCAAAAGACTTTTGCCAAAAAAAGCCATTATTTAGCAAAATTTTTATGGAGTTGACTTTTTGTTTGTTTGTGCTTAAAATCCATTGTAAATTCGTATTGATGAATAATGAAATAAATGAAAGGCAATCTCTCGATAGAATATTGTTTATTTGGTAGATAATTACCTTTTTTTGCAAAAATCGGGGAAATTCAAGGTCAGCTGGATTCATGTCGCTAATAAATCGCGTAGTTAACTCGAATTGCCTAATTTAGTACATAATAAAATAGGTTGTTTCCTAAGGATTCCAAAGGTATACAATACAACCCCCTTACGTGCCGGCTAAGCCACCATATGTTAGTTTGACCAAAACGCGTCATTATCTGCGTCATGCGCTGCTCACCTGTGCCAATTGTAAGGTGAAAGTGATTTATTACCGTGCCAAAGGAAGGGTTATAGACACAGTGGCTTCCTTACCATTAAGGATGATTTTGAAAACTTTGTCACCTCTAGCCAAGACTTTATGTGGACCAGAGTATGCCGGAGTAAGTGAGCCACGCGAAGCATCTTCACGAAGGAAGATATGATCGCTAGTAGCTAACTCCTTGTAAATAAACACCTTTTGTTCACCGTGGCGCGAAGTAGGTACAGGGCGTAGCCTATTAGCGAAATTGCGAATTCTAGCGGTAAACTCGGATATATCTGTAGAAACAGGAATAGTGGGCTCAAAAAATTCGCCAGGAAGACTAAGGGACTCCCCGTACACTAGCTCGGCTGAAGAAGACTGCAAGTCTTCCTTGATAGCAGTTCTCACGCCCAGTAGGACCCACGGCAGCGATTCAGTCCACCTGCTATCAGCGTGGCAAACTATTGCCGCTTTAAGTTGCCTGTGAAACCGCTCCACCAGACCATTGCATGCCGGGTTATATGCTCTTGTGCGCTTATGTTCAAATCCAGCCATTTGTGACAGATATTTAAATAAAAAGGACTCGAATTGCCGGCCTCTGTCCGTAGTAACGTCCGTCGGACAACCGAATCTGGATATCCAGCACGACAGAAGGGCTTTTGCGACAGTCTCTGCGGTAATATCTTCTATCGGTATTGCTTCTGGCCATCGCGTAAAGCGATCTATGGCAGTTAGGCAATACCGATAGCCTTGTGAGAGTGGAAATGGTCCAATTAGATCAATATGGATCTGTTTGAATCTCGCACGCGACAGGTGGTAGGTTCTTAAGGGAGCATTGACATGTCGTGTAACTTTCGCACGTTCACATGATAGGCAAGCACGCGCCCAGTTTCTGCAGTCTTTCCTAACTCCAGGCCATACAAAACGCTCTGCAACCAATTTAGCAGATGCATTGGCACCTGGGTGACTCAATAAGTGAAGGCTATCGAACACTTGCCTGCGGAAGAATTTGGTGACAAAAGGCCTGGGGGTCAGTGTACCGATATCACAGTACAGTAAGCTATGACTCCCAGGTACGTGCCGCTTCTCTAGGCGCAGAGAAGAACCTCCGTCTAACAACATGTGAAGTTCTGGGTCTAAGGCTTGTGCTTCTGCTAATGTCTCGAGGCTGACAGGTTCGCTCAATTCTTCGATACGTGACAGAGTATCGGCTACGACATTGTCCTTGCCGGATATGTGTCGAATGTCGGTTGTGAATTGAGCGATAAAGTCCAGGTGTCTATACTGCCTAGGCGAACAGTTCGTCTTCCTTTCATGGAATGCAAAACTGATCGGCTTATGGTCAGTATAGACAGTGAAGTGTCTGGCCTCGAGCATGTGTCTAAAATATTTAATAGCCTCGTAAATGGCTAGCACTCACGGTCGTAGGGCGAGTATTTTACCTGCGAGGGACTGAGCTTGCGGGAAAAGAAAGCTAAGGGTTCCCATGCGCCTTCATCGCTAAGTTGCTGGAGCACTGCGCCTAACGCCATGTCAGATGCGTCAGTGACCAGCGCCAATTTTGCTGAACAGTTTGGATGGGCTAATAGAGCGGCATGTGCAAGGTTTTCCTTACAAGCTTCGAAAGCAGCTAAGGTGTGTCCTGCCAGGGTTATGGGATGAGATCCTTTTACCGAACCTGTTAAAAGTGCGTGCAACGGAGCTTGGATTTCGGCAGCTTATGGGAGAAATCTCCGGTAAAAATTAATCATGCCCAAAAATCGCCTGAGTTGTCGCACATTGGTGGCAGCAGGAAACTCCTTAACGGCCTGTACTCTTGCGTCCAATGGTCTGGTGCCTCGCTCCGAGATGGAATATCCTAAAAAGGTTACCTCCTGTGCCCCAAAAACACACTTTGATGTGTTTATCAGCATGCCATACTCCTGCAGCCTGGAAAAGATCTTGCGAAGATGCTCCTCGTGCTCGATTTCACTCTTTGAGAATACCAGGAAATCGTCAAGGAAACAGTATACGAAATCGAGCCCTCGGGTCATCTCATCCACAAACCTCTGGAATGTTTGACCGGCGATCCTCAGACCGAAAGTCATGAACGGAAATTCAAACAGTCCAAAGGGTGTAGTGATCGCGGTCAAGCGATCACTACACCTCAAGTCGGATCAAGCGCTTATTGCGACAATCTACAATAAGGTGATAGAAATTTAAGAAGTCTACTCCTTAAAATAAAATAAAATAAAATAAAATAAATAAAATAATAAAATTATAGGTTTAGATACATCTGCAACTACAAAACGCCAATTAAAAGTTCTACGTAGGCCAAAATCTAAATTAAAATGTACGTAACCGTAGCAATGTCCGAACCGTTAGAAAGACACAGAGGTCGCTTCCAGTGTCGACCAGGAACTGCGTCTTTGTAGATCGATCGGTGACGAACAGGCGACCAGAAGTTGAGGGGCAATCGTCAGTCGCCATTATCGATTGCCAGTGGCGTTTCCCGCCTTAAAATCACAAGGAAGTACGCATGTCTTCGCCTTTTCACCGAACTTGCCATGATACCAGCACAGCGGGTACTTTCTATAGTTGGAGTTCGACCGCTGTCTGGACGAGGATCTGCTGTTATTTTGTTGCGTCGAACGATTTTGCGGTCTGCTGCTTCGGTTAGACGCCATATTCTGCAACTGTCGTCTTAGTTCTGCGACTTCCTTTTTGAGGTCGACGAGCACCGAACTGGGAACGGCATCACTGATGGCAGCAACTCTAGGCGTTGATGATGCAAGATCATTCACGCGATCTGATAGTTCGGCGAGATCATCGATAGTCGATGTCGGTGGTTGTCCGGCCAGCACTGTTTGAATGCCATGTGGTAGTCTGCTCATCCAAATGGTTTTTAGAAATTCGTCTGGCACATCAATTCCGGCGAGACTCTTCAGATGCCGAAGGAACTGCGATAGCTTACGATCGCCCAACTCCTCATGCATCAGCAACTGCTTCAGCTTCTTTTCATTGGAGGCGGTCAGGCGGTTCATCAGCTCGGCCTTCAACTTCTCGTATTTACCGGTCGTTGGTGGGCTAATAATGATGTCTTTAACCTTACGGGAGTACTGGTTATCGAGTTGGCCGATGACGTAATTAAATTTGGTTGAGTCAATCGCAATCCCGGCTATGTCGAACTGACCTTCCACCTGGGCGAACCAAATTTCAGGTTCCTCTGGCCAGAATGGTGGTACTCTAGCGGCAACTTTGTAAACCTCTGTCGAGTTTGGCGGAGCTTGCGCGCCGTTTTGTTCGCTGAGTCCAAAGTCCGCGTCCCCATGTGCATCTTCAAATTCCTTCTCCATGTGTTCCAACGGGGTCACCAGTGCAATGGTGTGTCGGCGTGATGCAGTAGGTGGATAAATAATACGTCTGACTTACGGTTTAACGTCTATAATGTCCAATCCACAAAATGGTTCCAACACACAAAGTATATAAGTTCAGAAGGCACAGCAAGAATAGGAAGGTACACACACGCGGAAAATAGTCCAGGGAAGCACAGAGATAGATTTACAGAAAGTACATAAAGCAGAAAAGAAGTATATAGCGGTAACGCGGTACGTGAGCATAAAAATTAGCCAAGGCAGCGTGCGCTTCGCGCCGTAGTTAGGTTCCGACTGGGGAGCACAGTGCGCGCGCGCAGGCGTGCATTCGCCGAATATATAACCGTTATGTGCGGGACGTCAACGCCAAAAGCCCCTGGTGGGGATGTGAGGGGGAGGATGATAGGGGAGCGGCAATGGCTGATTTTCTGGCATATAAGGACCTACATGTGGCTAACGTGGGCTCCACGCCCACCTACTACACCTTCAGAGGACGAACGCTGTACAAGAGTATAGTAGACATAACTACTTCAACACCATCGCTCATGACTCGCATCCAGGATTGGAGGGTTGAGACGGAGACTGCTGGCCTGTCGGACCACCGCCAAATACGGTTCAGCCTCAACCTTGACATCAACCGAACAGTCAACGTGGACACCTCGCAGTCGACCTGGCGATTTAACACAGCGAAGGCTGACTGGGCCAAATTTCCCAATGCCCTTGAGGAAAGTCTGGAGAGGAGGGGGAATATCGACTGAGGCCATCCAGGCGACCGAGGATCACAAACAGGTCGAACAGATTGTTATTGCCTACACCGAAGCGATCCAGGAAGCCTCGGAATCAACAATGCCACCGTCGGGGCGGAGTCGTCGGATCTTCACGAGCCCTTGGTGGTCTAACGAGCTGGATGAACTAAAACGACGGGCCATCACCCTGAAGAGGCGGATCAGAAGAGCCAACTCAGCGAGAAGACCACACGTCATCGAAGAGTACTGTCGAGCCTCACATAGGTCGGTTTCAAAGTAAGGAAGGTCATTTATATAAATTAGAAATAGCAGGGGTCCTAATATTGATCCCTGCGGTACACCCATGGTAAGAGGTGACCCTGAAGATTCAGTTTCATTTATACATACTTTTTGAGTTCTGCCTGTGAGATAAGAGTTTAATAAATCTAAGGACTCTTTTGAAACCCCATAATGTCTCAATTTTTTTAGTAAAGTTTGATGATCTACACCATCAAAGGCCTTAGAAAGATCACAGAAGATACCTAAAGCATCTTGAGACGAAAGCAGAGTGGTGGAGAGGCGTAAATAGCTGTAGATTGTTAGAAGAACGGAGAGAGCGGTCATGGGAGCCACATAGGTATGAAAATCAATTTTTCAGGTAAGAAAGTGACGATGGATTATTAAGAACGGCGAAAAGAATACCAAGGATTCTAAGGTTCCTACGCTGACGAATGGGAAGCCAATCAAGTTGGGATCTATAACAGGAAATATGGTCGTATTTCTGAAGGCCAAAAATAAATCTAATGCAACTGTTTAAAAGACGATCTAATTTATCGGTGAGTGCCTCAGAGAGGTCAGAATAACAGGCATCAGCGTAGTCAATGATGGGTATGACAAGAGTCTGCATGAGCATTAGTTTAGTTTTAAAAGGCAGAAAGAATTGTAAGCGGTACAGACTTCTTAAACATATAATTACTTTACGGCTCACTTCAGCTACGTGAGCAGTCCAGCTAAGTGTTGAGTCAATTAAGAGGCCTAGGTTTTTAAAGCTAGAGAAATATGGAATAACAGTTCCTTCATAGGCTTCATAGGTGTGCAGTGTTAATCTTAGCTAACTGTCTAGAACTGCCTATAAGAATAGCCTGACATTTAGTCGGGTTCACTGAAACACCAAAATCACGAGACCATGACGAGATGTGATTTAAGCTATCATTAACATTTTTGATTGCATCGGATATTTCGCCAATATCAGACTGTGCGTATAGCTGAAGGTCGTCGGCATACAGGTGATACGAGCAGCGAAGATTGAGAGTAATTAGATTAATGAAGACAGAATAATAAAGGAGAGAGAATGCCACCCTGTGGTACCCCAGAGGGCACATTATACCAGTCGGAGTTGGAGTGCTCTGTCTTGATAGACTGCTCTCTTTTCTTAGCCTCTGAAATCGGAAGTGAAGCAGAATAAGCCATTAGAATAGCATACACTTTTAATTGAGCTATCAAATCGCTTTTTCTTGTTCTAGGAACCACTTTTTCTTCTTTTTTAAATACGTCAAACTCAGAGTACGGGCCATCGTGAGTGTAACGAAAATTAACTATGCCTGGAAATTGCTTTTCAAACCTAAGACATTTGATTTTCAGCCACATAATTTTCTTACCGTCTATATCCTTACTTGTATTACTGTCATTTTTTCATTTAGAGCCTTCACATTGAGTACAATGATTGACTGGAAATCAATCATGTATCGCGCACGCTCAAAGCGACCGGAGTGGATAAGATTAGTCGTCTTATGATAGCGCCATTAATGAAGCAATTTTTGCCAGTCATCACTCATATGATCAATTACTGCTTAGATTCTGGCCATTTCCCTGACATATGGCGTAAAGCTATCGTCCGTCCACTCCCCAAGGTCCCTAATCCTACTACACCTTGCCATTTACGACCCATTTCTATTCTTCCCTTTCTGTCCAAAATTGCTGAATCTTGTGTGTTAGGACAGTTTTCTACTTATCTTTTCCAGAACGATCTACTGAATCCTCTTCAATCAGGTTTTCGTCCTGCACACAGTACAACGACCGCTCTGCTGAAGGTCACGGAGGATATCAGGTGGGGAATGGACGCCTCTAAGGTTACTGTTCTTGTCTTGATAGACTTCTCAAATGCTTTCAACACTGTGAGTAGTAAATGAATTGGGAAGTCTAGCTCAAGAACGCTGTATTTCAACCGCTCGCAAGCTCGCTAACGGCGCGGCCTGCCGCGCCTTTGAAATACATCGTCTTGATCTAGCCTCCCTAATTCATGAGTAAAAAGGGTTTGACATCAATATGTTAAATTATTTTGTTGAAACCCATTGATCTAAACGGTCGCGTATAAATAATGACATTTCTTAAACAAAAAGAATCTCTTAAATTGGAATGTATCTGTCCTGCTCCAACGAGTGAGGTTAAACGTCATGGAAATTTACTACCAAGTTCTATTCGCAGTATTGTTTGTGGTCCATCAAACTGTGGAAAGACTAACTTAGTAATCAGTTTGTTGTTACACAAGAATGGACCTCGATTTCGTAACCTATATGTTTATTCAAAATCTTTGTATCAACCTAAATACGTATTTTTGGAGAAAGTATTGGAAAATGTAGCAAATACGTCCTATTACAAATATAATCATAACAGTGAAATTTTAAGTCCACACGAGGCATTACCGAACTCGATAATCATATTCGACGATGTTGCTTGTGAAAATCAAAACAATATACGAGACTACTTCGCTATGGGTCGTCATAAAAATATTGACTGTTTCTATATAAATCAAACATACACAAAAATACCAAAACAACTAGTAAGAGATAATTCTAACCTCATTATATTATTTAAGCAAGACGATATCAACCTGAAACACGTTTATGATGAGCATGTGGGATCTGACATGACATGGTCTCAGTTTCGGGAAATGTGTTCAACTGTTTGGAGTAAACCTTTCAATTACGTTGTAATTAACAAAGATTGTGAACGAAATAAAGGTTGTTACAGAATGAAGTTCGATACATTTATAGTAGTGGATTGAACGCTTTAAATAGCTGCTAAGTTATTAATCAATCAGTTTCATATAAGAAGCCAAACAGAGTGGAACCTTCTACAATGGAACGAAGTCTCAAGGAGCAAATTGTAAAATCTGCAGCAGCTGTAAAAAGAAAAGTAGAAATGATAAAAGATTCGAAAAATACAAATGATATGGCTCTCGAAACAATATTTAAACCTATTGTTAGCCCACTTAAGCTGTTAACAAATAAAACTGATAACAAACGTCACACAGGTGAAGAAATGGAACAAAACCAATTAATAAAAAGAACAAAAAATACCGACAGTGAGTCTTCAAATAATTTGGACGAGGATTTCGATTACTTCAACAAGGTTGTTCAAAATGAAGAAATCTCGGATGATGATGATGTTAGTAGAACACCTAAAACTCTCACTTCATCACCCGCTGAAGAGCACGATAGCCCTGATAGCTCATTCAAATCACTTCAGTCATTACCAAGTGTTGACAATGATTCTTTATCATGGTCGGTGACATCTGAAGCAATACAAGATTCAAATATACCTTATGGTGTAAGAGTTGTTAATGGAAAACTTATGCTCGGTAAAACTCGTGTTCATGATTATGATGATTGCATTCTGAAAATAGGGAAGCGAAGTTTCAAAAAAACTCAAGGCTTAAAAGAATTATTATTTAAAAAGATACCAAATTTGAAATTTGTTACAGTAGAAGACTTAGAAAATTATAAAATAATACTTACGTACACTAATGTGCACAGACGAGACTACAATCCAATGAATCCAATAAAAAGCAACAAAGGATTTAAATATATGAACGTGATCAAACCATTGTTTAAATTTTCTAGACCACATAAAAGCAGTGTAGAAAGTCTCCCTCAAGGGGAAGGTATCGAAATTTTAAAAGAAGTTAAAAAAGATACTGATTTAGTTTATTGGGATGATCCAAATGAGTTAGTGGAACGGCTAAAATTATTACTAGCTTCATGTGCTGCTGGTAATACTGGAGTACAAAATGAAATATATTCAATAATAGAAGAACTGCACGAAGCTGGTCTTATAAAACAAGTGAAATATATAAAGCTTCCATCGGGAGGATTAGGCAGTAACATTGCGCCAAAGAAGCGGACTGGACGACAATGAATATTGATAAGTTCGGTCACCACGTTCATAAACGTCTTCGACAAACCGAATTCACTGACATTATTTCCGAAACATTGATAAGAACTGACAAAGGTGATTTTGATTTAAAATTATCAAGATTACCAGGACTACAAATTCCCGAGAAAGATGATAAGGCTGTGAATAAAAAATACGTAGATAATTGTGTTCAAGACCTAAGAAATTAAATGAAAAAAATTCAAAGTGATATTAAAAAATACCTTAATAATCTTGAAAAATTGACTTCTGTCAGTTTGAGTAAACTGTATTACACAAAAAAAGAAATTGATGACATAGTTGCACCAAAACCTGTTAAGAATGAGTAAACAAGAAGTAGTAAATGAGCTTCATAAAGCTGTAAGAAGAAATTTCCTTCGTCGATGTACGATCATTAAGGGATTAGATGATCTATGGCAAGCTGACCTAATGGATTTTCAAAAATTCTCCTCATTTAATAAAAGATTTAAATATGTTCTTGTCGTAATTGATGCTTTATCAAAATACGTGTGGGTGAGACCGTTGAAGTCAAAATCCAAGCAATGTGTTACAAATGCAATGAATAGTGTATTATCCGTATCTAAAAGAAAACCAAAAAATTTACAAACAGACCTAGGTAAAGAATTCTACAACGATTTATTTAATCAGTTAATGAAAAGATATAATATAAATCATTATTACACATACTCTGAAAGCTTCTATTGTAGAGCGTGTGATTAGAACTTTAAAATCACACCTTTACAAATTGTTTAGTCTATGTGGTAAATATCACTGGGTTCAAAATAATTTAGATTCAGTTGTGCAACACTACAATAATACTGTGCATCGCATTACAAAATTTAAGCCAAATGACGTTAATCAATCGAATGAAAGTAAAGTAAAATCTAACATTAATAAAACCCATCAGCTAAAAATACGACAAGGACCTACCTTTCAAATTGGAGACTTTGTTCGTATAAGTAAATACAAAGGTGATTTCTATAAAGGTTACACTCCTAATTGGTCTACGGAAATATTTCGTATTGCAAAAATAAATCAAACAAATCCCCAGACGTATCAATTAGAAGACAAACACAATCAGTATATCCTAGGTTCTTTTTACGGCTATGAACTACAAAAAACAAAATTCCCAGACGTTTATCTTATCGAAAAGGTTATTAAAAGAAAAGGAAACAAACTGTTTGTAAAGTGGTTAGGGTTAAGTGATGAAGAAAACAGTTGGGTTAACAAAAGTGAATTAGTCAAATAGGTATATAAACAACTCTAATACTTCTTAAACTCACTTTATGCCTATCAATGAAGGGAGGTAGTAGTATAATTAATAGCTGGATAGATCATTTACCGTTTGAAGTTCATTTACCTGGCTATCAATTTTGCGGTCCTGGAACTAAACTTCAAAAACGGATAAGTAAAGGTCAACGAGGAGTGAACAAATTAGATGAAGCCTGCATGTACCACGATATTGCATACATTAACAAAGACTCGAGCGCTCGACGTATAGCTAATTTAAAACTTTTGGATATGGCCAAGAAGAGGTTGAAATCAAAGGAAGCTGGTAAAGGAGAAAAAATTGCCTCTTGGATTGTAAAAAATGCTATGAAAGCCAAAATAAGGGCAGGCAGTGGTATAAAATGTTTTAAGAAAGGCGTTAAAGTAATTCAGTCTCAATTGAAAAAAAGTAAATACAAGGACCACCATTCTGCAATAAAATATGCTTATGCAGCTGCAAAAAAACTATTTAGTAAGAACAAAGGAATACGCTTGCCCCGTTGTATTCCACTTCCAAAATCAGGAGGCCTTTTACCACTTATCCCTATATTTGCGGGATTGTCAGCATTAGGTTCACTCGCTGGAGGAGCTGCTGGTATAGCAAAAGCTGTGAATGATTCTAAAGCCGCGCAAAAGAGTCTTCAAGAATCTGAAAGACATAACAGAACGATGGAAGCGCTAGCTCTCGGAAAAGGATTATACATTAAACCTCATAAAAAAGGAGCGGGTTTATACCTAAACCCTTCAAAAAACTAATAAATCGGTTACCCAGACGTACACTTACTAGCCTAGATATATTAGAACATTCCAGTGATATTCCACACTTTCGTGGCGTTTACATGAGAGATACATTGCCCTTGAAACCTAGAAAAATTGAATGTGGAATACTGAATTTAGATAGCATCTCAAATCCTGGCACGCATTGGGTAGCCTTTGTAAAGAAAAACAATTACGTTCAATATTATGATAGTTTCGGTGATTTAAAACCGCCTTTAGAATTTATAAAGTATATGAATAACATGCCTATAAACTACAATTATACAAGACATCAATCTTTTGGCACTGTAAACTGTGGCCACCTATGTCTTAAATTTTTAAGAAACTATTGGAAAAAATATTTATATAATAAGTGATTGAAATAAAAAATGTCATTATAAAAATGTCTTTCACTGTGTCTATAACTGGGAGCGGAGCCTCTTTGTCTACAAACTATTCCCCAACTTTGGAACTCCGAGGAGACTACGAATGTGGTCTGATCTATTTTTCAACGTTTAATTCTATTCCTAATATAGATGAAAGAAACAATAAGTTTTATTATGGTGAAAATGAAATTATACAAATTACTGAGGGATCTTATGAGCTTCAAGATATATGTGATTATTTAAAAAGTAACATTAAAAACAGTATGTTAAAATTGACCTGCAATAACAATACATTGAAAACGAATATATTTTGTTCCAAAGAGATCCATTTTAATAAAAAAGAATCATTGGGTAAAATATTAGGATTTGGAACGGAAACAATAAAAGCAAATATAAGTACTGAATCGCAATATCCTGTTAGCATTCTATCAACAACCATCGTGCGGATTGAATGCGATGTAGTTAGTGGTTCATTTGTTAATGGAAAAGCAACCCATATAATTTATGAATTTGTACCTAACGTGCCACCTGGATACCGGATAAGTGAAATACCTAAAAATTTGATTTATTTTCCTGTAAATCAAAATACTATAAGTGCTATCAACATAAGGCTGTTGGACGCAGACAATAAAGAGATAAATTTACGAGGTGAAGAAGTGCAACTATATTTACATTCTAAGAAAAAATGATAAATTTTAATAAAAACCCCAGCACAAAGACTTTTCAAGACAGTCTTCAAAGATCATCTCACAAAGGCACATCGCTTCAACTTAAAAAGAAGCTTACCAAAGCCAACAAAGATTTCCTTAAGCTAATTGGGTTAATAAAATGAATATTTTAAATATATCTCAACAAACGTCATATGACAATACCATTGAAAGTTTTGAGTACCATTCTTACAAACCATACGTCTCAAGTTTTAACACGAATGATGAAATAAGAATTCCTATCAACCAGCAAGACTTGTATGTGTTGCCTTCACTTAGTAGCCTATACATCGAAGGAAAAGTAAATGTGTACGACAGCACTTCTAAAGCAGGAGTTTCAAATGTACATTTTGTTAATAATTCAATTCTGTTTTTATTTCAAGACGTGAGATATGAATTAAATGGAGTAGAAATGGATAAAATTAAGAACGCTGGTGTTACTACTACTATAAAATCTTATCTATCTTTAAATGAAAATGAATCAAAATATGCACGAGTTTGGGGCTGGTCGCCTGAAGGAACAAATAATGTCACTGGTGGAGCATTTTCCGTATCAATCCCGTTGAACAAAATATTGGGATTTGCAGAAGATTATGAAAAAATTATAATGAACTGCAAGCACGAGTTAGTGTTACTAAGAAGCAACTCAAATCTTAACACGGTTAAGTTAAATTCAGGAGAAGTTATTAGTGATGTTACAATAAGTAAGATAATTTGGAGAGTACCACACATTAAAGTATCCGATCGTGAAAGAATAAATTTATTAAAACATTTAGAGAAAGATCGAGCTATTCCATTAGCTTTTCGTAATTGGGATCTGTATGAATACCCGTTACTGCCCAAAACACGTAAGCATACTTGGTCTATCAAAACTTCTTCCCAAACAGAGAAACCACGATTTGTTGTGATTGCCTTACAAACCAATCGAAAACAAAATAGTAAATTGTCAATGGCTGAGTTTGATCATTGTCATGTACGTGATGTGAGAGTCTATTTAAATTCGTCATATTATCCATATGAGGGATTGAATGTCAGTTTTTCAGATGACAAATTTACTTTATTATACGAACAATACACAAGATTTCAACAGTCGTATCACGGACGTCGTTCAGAACCGTTGTTGAGTTTAAAAGAATTCAGAGACATAGCTCCTATGTTTGTTATCGACTGTTCGCGACAACACGAGACCCTAAAGGGGTCGATCGACGTTAGAGTTGAAATTGAAGCAGACCAAGATATACCCGATCACACAGCAGCATATTGTTTGATTTTAAACGACTGTATATTCGAATACAAACCGCTGAGTAATACTGTCAAAAAGTTAACATGAATAACAATACGGTAATAGTGGATGTGCAAGGATTTAAAAATCTACACAATGAGTTCATAGTCAAAGAATTGGCTATAGCTACTTTGCCATATACTGATATTTTTTTAATAAAACGGCCACATTAATTCTCTAAACTTACTGAAGAAGAAAAAAGGCGTGTTCGGTGGTTAGAAAGGAATAGGGGATATTCCTGGAGCGATGGATATATTGACTACAAAGAATTTCTAAGAATAATGAAACCATACTTTAAAGATCGAATAATTATTGTTAAAGGAGCAGAAAAGGTGAAATGGCTAAAAGACTTATGTGGTCATCAAAATGTTATAGATATTAATGATGAAGGTATTCCCAATCTTAAGAAATTATCTGAACTTTACAGAAACGATGTTTTTATAACTCATTGTGTTAATCATAAGAATATTTGTGCATTGAGAAATGTTTTGTGTATAAAAAAATGGTGTTTAGCAAACAATTAATAAATATAATTAAAAAATATATATACTGTTTTACTCACGATACCTCTATACAGATATAACTATTTTTAAACTTGATTTTAAAAGCAAAAAGAAAGGAATTTAAATGCATTTTTAGTTACTTATAAAGTTTATTCATTCCTTAAGTAAGATACAATTTTAACTAAATATAATTTTAATGTACATTATAAACACTATTATTAAACCTTACAAAATAATCATAACAAACCAAAATCACCACATAGCTTTTTAGAAATCTTTCTTACTAAAACCTCGGTAAGATCTGCAATTTCATCTACGAAATCCTGCACCACATACTGCGCGTTGACCACCACATTTTCTTTCTCTTTATATGAACTCGCCACCGCTGATTCTTTATGAAGATCCAATATTTTGATTTGGACTAGTTTAATTCCACGGTTTTCCTTTCTTATAACAAAAGACTTAGAGGCGTTCGTCTTCTTTTTATTGATTTCTCGTTTTTGTCTTCGTTTTTTCTCATAATTTGTCGGCTGATTCCTCATTAGTTCCTGGTATTGCTGGGTAAAATTTTCTAACGGATCCTGAGCATATTGGCTGAACATTATGTTGGCTGAATCTTCCATTTTCTGTAGCAATCAAAAATATATATTAGTTTAGTACAAATACTATTTCGCAAAGATAATCAAAATAAAGTTTTACTATTAAAAAAAAAACTGCATTACTTACATAAATTCACGAATTGGCTCGCTGCTAATCTCAACGCTGCTGAATGAAGAATGATTATAATGACTTATGAATAAGCGGTTTTAGTAGAAACGATTTTTTTTTAAATTGTTGAATTGGCTTTTCACAGTCAACCGTAATCTATATATCAGCATTTTTACTTGTTACGACATGTTTGTTGTATATATGATGTATGTGCACAAGTAAAATAACACCATTGCAAAACCGTCAAATTAGCAAACCATATTAGGTGTCTGGTTTATTTTTACAGTAATTATCTTTATACTTACAACAAGTTGCAACTTGATTAATCCGATGCTATAAACATGTTGGGTCTCCTAAGACGTAAATAAAACACTAACTTTGTTTAGCAAATTTATTAAAAATACGTTACCTATCTTAAAACTAATCAATGTATAATAAACAATAAAATATAATACTAATACTATAATACACTGGTTTAGCTGCTTAACATAATGATAATTATCTTACATCCATCCATTTATTTCCAAAAAATTATACAGTAATATAATAATGTCCCCAAGACAAAGTGTTGACATTATCTTTTGCAATAAAGCGTTTATCATCTTTTCTAGACAAAGCCACTTTATTTTGCTCTGTAGTAAAGATTTGATGTTTTATTGTTTTAAAAAGTACATTTTTACCTCTTAATTCATTACCAGTTGATAGGACATTGGTATAGTCAGAAAACTTTAATTTTTTTGTAACATTCTTTTTTACACCTTTTGCTTTTTTGATTTCAGCATTGTTTGTTTTAATACTGTACAGTTTAGATCGCAGCCCAACAAACTCTAATAATATTTTACCTCCTAATTCATCTTTGAATAGCCCTGGAACTTTTTTGTTTTTAGGTATAATATCAAAACAATTTTCCAGATCGTAATTGCTTGTATCAAAATAAGACAAAAAGTTTTCTTTCAAGTCGGAATAAAAATCATTTGTCTCTATGGAGTATCAGTATCAGTGTAGCACAATGATATTTTATCATGGTAGTAATTTTTCATTACTGAGTAATGAAAATTGTACATATGATTTTTAGACAGCTCTAGTACTGTAAATCCAATGTATATGGGTTTGTCAAGAATAACTTTTTCGCGTTTTAATTGTATAGCTACGAAATTTTCATCAAATATTGTTGCACTATTGGGACGAGATATCAGCTGTTCAGCTGAGTAATATTTCTTGGTCTTATTTCTCTCATCTCGCCACGTACTTACTAGTTTAACATCTACTCGACGTTCAGTATCTTCTAAGGTTTTTCCAAAAATACTGTTATTGAGCAATTTAAAAAAGTCTTGTTCAAATGGTGAGTTAGTATTTTGTCTCAAATGGGTGTTTAAGTCGATATATTCCTTTAAATATGAGCTTTGTTTGAATGATATTCCTTTGTGATTTTTTTTAAGTCGTAATCCATGTTGTAAGCATGTCTTTAAATGAACGTAGTGGATAACATAGTTATATTTATTATATAAATTTGGTGTAAGTTTAACATTTTTAGCACCTGGAGGAGTAAAGTTTTCCGCACAAAATGGAAGATCGTTATGTAAGTCATGCAACCTCTCAGGGTATTCCAAATCAACTTCGAGGATATAACCGTAGTCATTGTCGTTGGGAATGTTTGTAATGTCGAGTTCATTACATTCCTGTTTATCGAGGAATTTAAAATCCGCGTAAGGCAGATAACTGCACATAGCGAAGCCATATAAATTATTACAGTCCACGTACATTAAATATTTGCTTGGTTGGGAGTTATCATAATCCGACTGATATTGATTATTTGATTTAGCATACCTTTTTGAGCATAAGCAAATACCTCCGCGAATTCCCTTTTGTATCATTCGTATCATTTCTAAATCTGAAAGCAGCTCTAATTTCACTTTTGTTTTTAGCAACATGGCGTCAAAGCTGAGACTTGGTGCTGTGAGATAAAATGCAGGATCTAAATCATAGTTTATCTTACACGTTTTAAGGAACTTTTCAAAAATGTCGCTTAGTATCAAAACATCGCTTTTTACATATAAATCCGTATATTCACCAAGATTTTTTATATTAAAACTATCCCAAACATTTTTTGCATGATCATAGTCAGAATTACTTATGGCTTCATCGGTTAGATTGTTAAAAAACTCTTCTTGTGGCGGTAAGTTATTTTCTTCGTAAACATTCCAGTTTGACATATAATTGTATACACCTTTTCGGCTAAGCAATGTTAATTGATTTTCATTTTCACAATATGCACTCAAATTTATAAAATCGTTTCGCTGTAGATTATTGGCTAATTGTTCTAAACTAGTTCCCAAAAACTTAAATGAGTCTATAAATCGGACCGCGATAAAGTCGCTAATTGAAAACTGAATAAATTTTGTAAAAGAAATGTAGTTCTCATTGTTTTTAGGAATTACTTTTATTTCACCAGGAATTCTACTTAGTTCGCGAATAAACAAATGGCAGTCATAACCTGATAAGTTATGAAAGAACACCGGGATAAATTTTGGTATTCTAAATTTAAGATTATAACTGGAATGAGCGGCACCTCGATATTCACCGGCGAAGTGACAATGGTCCCGTACTTTATCACCAATCAGTAAATTAGAACACAAATAACAACGTTCAGCATTTTCAAAAGTCTTCTTCTCGATAAATTATAGGAACTGGAGTTTCAGACGCAGATTGAATTAGTTTGTAAATCTGTTTTATGTCTCATTGCAACCGCTTAACAAATACAGTAGCACAGTCGAATCCGCGATATGTCACTAAGCGATTATACGAATTATCGTAATTACAAACAATGTAACAGCAAACGCTGCAGGCAAATGTTTTTGTACTTTTGCCGTATAGCTCCTATACGGCTGCTCTCGGAGCAAGGCTCTAATATCGTCTCGAAGTCAGCGTAGATAACGAAAGGCACGTTCTGCATGCAATGATAGTTTTTAAATTGCATTATAGTGCCACTATCGGGTAGTACCGTGACCACTCCCCCGCAAACGTGCTCATCATAATCTCGATCTGATTTAAAAAATAACAAGCATTCTTCACAGAAATGTAATTTCCCGTGATGCTTTGTAATTTGATTGCGAACTAATTTTGTCAAATCCTTAATAAGGCAATAATGAGATTTTGTGTTTTTTTCTAACAAAAGCATGTTAACATGGTTTCTTTTTCGAGACAATGTTTTATATAACGGTCCAACAATATTTTGTTTCTTGTCAATCCCATATACCTACGTTGACGCTAATCTCTTTATTATTATTCTCAAACATTTTAATATCTTTAAATGATACTGGAAAATGCATATTATCGGTATTTAAAACTTCAGAGAAATGTAGATATGATGAGACTCGATTAGCGTTTTTTACATCAGGATATAAAGCGCTCATTACTGTCCAAGCAAAACAGTATTCATCACTATTTCTTATACAGTGTGAGTCTTCATAAAGTGCACATATTGAAATATGGCATTCTATGCTTAATTTTATCGACGGAAAACATATAAAAAAAATCTGAAAAAAATCGCTATTTTTTTATGGATTTTTTAAAGTTTTTGTTCCCTACTGTGACCTTCGTGTAAATAAAACCTTGTTTCATTCGATTACGATGATCGTAGATGGTCAGGCGTCCTCATAAAATTTAAATCCGTGAAAAAACTGCTCACTATACAAAAATAAAATGTGTTTTTGAGCAAAAATTTGCTTTTTTTAAATCATTTTTTTCAGTAATTGCTAGATTTCTTATTAAAACCTATGCTTTACCTGCATGTTTTATAATTTCAAATTATTCTAAATTGTATTAGCTGTCCAGTGGTAAAAATGTCGTGCTTATAACTTAATAACAACGTTTCATATCAACTGTTAAACTGTCTCTACCTGCTAAACAATAGGGCATGGCAACGCACTAAATCCTTTTTTAACAATTCATTTGACGCGTGTTTATTAACTTAAAAATAAGTTATTTTTACTTCTCGATTTCTCTTCTCAGTTATTCAAGCCAAACATCTGACCGTGTAGGTATAAGTTTATGATTGAACTCCAGCCATTTTTCACGTCTGTTAAGTCTTTCTCGCTCTGTACAAGGGGAAGGAATAAGACAGATGATCACAGATGGTTATACGTACTAAAGATAGGACGAGTTTATGCAACATAAGTCAATGTTGTTGATTTTGATTGTTTTTTAACTTTTTTAGTTTTTATGGTACACATTTGAAAGTTGGTTTTTACAATTGATTTTTGCCTATACATATAGTCACAGGTTAACAAGATGTACACTAATAAAATAGGACCTTATATACTTTGTAAAGGAGCGGAATTAAAACACAGCCTTGAGGAAGGCCTTTAAATATTATTCGTGAATTAATATTGGAATCTTCTTGAATCAGATGAATAGATCTTTCCGATAACAATTTACATTAAAATTTATAAATATAGATGGAACTTGTAACTTAAGTAGTTTATTCTTAAGAATAGGTATTAATACAGAATCATACGAATCATACGCTGCTATATCTAAAAAGCCGCTAAAATTGAGTCATTGCATGAGAAAGCTAACCTAATATCAGCAGTGAAAATTCCTATGCTATCCATAGTGCTTCTTCCTTTACGGAAACCATATTGACTATTTGCCAATAAGCCTTTGCTTTCAATAAACCACTCTAAGCGATTTTTTACTAGGTGTTCTGCTATTTTGGCTAGAACAGAGGAGAGTGCAATTGGTCGATAATATGATGCTTCTATGGTGGGTTTACTAGGTTTTAATATGGTGATCACTTCTTGGGCTTTCCAAGATGGAGGAATAATACCAGAAAATACTACAGAATTAATAATTGATAAAAAATATACAATAGATGTGTCACTCAAATTAGATAAGAATGGATACCGTCCATACCGGGTGGTGAATCTTTAAGATGTGATAAAATACCTTTTAAGTTCATAGAAACTAAAGGGAGAATTAATACTAGATTGAGTATTGACATTCATAATTGAAGGAGCTAAAATTAAGTTGTTACTTTCAGGGGCGAAGGGGGGGGGGGGGGGGGCTAATATATCCAAAAAATTGGTCAGCAGTTTCTTCCTGGAGCAGACACGGCCTAGACTCTTTAAAGACTGATCTGAATCTGCGAATGTTATTCCAGACTGCAGAAGGCGGGGTGTCTGGCGATATAGAGGAACAGAAATTTCTTTAGCCCTCCCACTTTTTCTTTTTAAACAATTTACGTGTACTAGTAATTAACTCTGATAAAATATTAAAATTTGCCATAGTAGAGCTTAACTTGTAGTTTTTCTCTGCCTCTCCTTTTTTTAAACTACTGCAGAGCATTCTTGGTGCCACCATGAAGGCGAAGGAACTTTTCTTGAACCACTGTGTTTATAGGAAATAACTTCATCAGCAGTTTCTATTAGAATTGAAGCAAGAGTTTCAGCACAAAGAGAAGAATTGTTTTCACCTATTGGAGATAGGTAAGCTACTTTTTGGTCCACTTTTTCTCTGTAGGAACTCCAACTAGCACTACGATTACTACTAGGGACTACGATTTACTGATGTTCTACCAAAAAGTGTAGGGAACGTTATAATTATGGGGTAGTGATCGCTACCATTGTCACCTTATAAGAGGGTGAACAAACAAGGGAGATAAATAAACTAAGAGAAAAAATAAAGAATAATATATATATTTTTTTAAATATACAAGATGAGGGTAGTTGGGTAGGCCCAGGTCACAATTGCACTCGGTCTTGGTCCAAGTAGCCTCACTCTCCTGTCGTGTCCAGATTCCAGCGATCCTTTCGGTCCTTAGGTCCGTTAGTCCCCTGTCTCCTCCGCAGGCCTCCAGTTCAGTGTCCAATACGGATCAGCTCCGATTAGATTTTAAAATCCAAGATGTGTTCCTAGAACCATAAGACACAGTAAGGACGCTGTATTTAGGGCTAGCGAATGAAAAGCGCTAGGATTGTGAAGCAAGCTAGACTACTCACAAATTAGCGTTTGCTAGGCGAAAAGAGATCCAGGCGGTATTTATAAAAAGCAGAATCGGTTACAGTTGCTAGGCTAAGGAAATACTAATTTTGAACTATGCATACATAATTACACTGATACTACTGATATAGCTTATATTATGACGGCAGCCTTTTTATCTCTTTACAAACCTACTGACCTGAAGTCAGGGCATTAATGTTGTCTATTTTCGAACGCTGGGACGTTTCAAGTGTAAACCAAAAAAAACACAATTCAATAAGAATGTCCCACAAGCATCTAACAACTATCCAACCAAACAATCAATTATATGTATTTATTTAGAACACCTTATTATCCAAGGTGTGAAATCTTTATGGATTTGTAGGTAGGTCCGATAGTTGCGGTTAACATTCAAATTATAAAGAAATACTGTTACAATGTATCCTATCAAGCACTACTAAGCGTTATAACAAATCAATTCACAGCTCACCCAGCTTGGGAACACAATCACAAGTAACAATAATATTATCACTATTTGGAATGTCTTAAAAAAAACGACGTAGCTTCGAGGGTTTTAGTCTAAGAACCAGTACGTCCGTGCTACAAGTAGTTTTTGGCAGACTGCCCGAGCGCTGAGAGAGTGAACGAGCGACCGGTTTCGCCACCTCGCTAACTCATCGGTCGTGCAAACAATAGGCTTATCAAAGGTACTCGCTATATATAAAAAGTTCTTGCGTGTTTGTTTGTTTGTATTTTTATTTACTTTTACAAATTCTTAGTTTAAAGCGTATTTGAAATAATTATGTATATAAAATAATAGTATTCTATAAATTTGTATCACAATGTTACACCATAAGTAGAAGAATGTGTAGCCCAGGTAAGCGAAGAGGCTAAATTAGGGGGGCATAAGGATAGATCCGGTACACTTGGTCCCTCATCTGGGGCAGTTCGACGCGTAGGAGAACCAGTGTTAAGAAAACATAAATTATTTTTTTCCAAAATATCTATAATTCTACTACCATAATAGTTTGAATTGCAACTGATTGATGTTGTGCATTAAAATCACCCGTTAAAAGAACGGGCTTAGGCAACAAAGAAATGATTTGTTCTAATTCATTGTATATCAAAGAGCTTGGGTGTGGTATATATACTGAAACAAAACATATATTATTAATTTTAGCAGCTACAATTGAAAAATCATTATTATGTTGCGGGATCGGAATATGAATAAAGGGCACTGTGTTATGTATAAAAAGAGCTACACCGGCATAACTATCACACCGGTCTTCTCTTACACAAGAGTAATTTGTAGTTTAAAATTAGAGTCTGGCTGAAGCCAGGTCTCTTGAAGAGAAATAACAAAAGGCTGAAATAAGTTAATTTGATATAATAGATCACTTTTTTTAGAGTTGATACTGCGGCAATTCCATTGAATCACCTTCTGCACTTTCAGTATAACTAGTCCTGAAGAATTCCTTATTGGGTTGAGCAACGTGGGACGGTACAGAGATATAATTAGATTGAGATAAAGACTTAATGAGGGTTAAAATTAATTCTTTGATTGACATGTTTGAAAAGGAACTGTCTGAATTGGTATTGCTATTTACAAGTTTTTAGTGATTGGAGTGGAATAATCTTTGATTATAGCTTCATGAGTTACACGATCATAACCTTTACTCCGAGGTGGAGGGGAACTTGGTTTTCGAAAAACTGTTTTACTATAAGAAGTTACCTTATTATTGCCTATGTTAATAATGTTGCTACGTATAAAGGTGGTGGGAGACTCATTCGATTGTGAGGAGCACATCGGCATAAGATCTAGAAACAGGGGGGTGAAGTTTGATTGCCTCGGCATATGATATACAGCTGTTTGCTATTGTTTCTTTGATTGATCTTTGACGGGTATACTCTAAGCATTTTTTGCTAGTAGCAAAATGACTACCAGAGCATAGGCAACAAGTTACAGATTCCTCTTCTACTGAGCAACTATCACCGGAGTGACTTTGACCACATTTATAACATTTAGGTGTAGACCTACATTGGGACTTAATGTGACCATACCGACAGCAATTAAAACATTGGATTGTTGGGTAAATATATAAATCTACTGGAAGGGAATTATAACAGATATATACTCGCTTTGGCATCCCACGTGATATTATACTTCGATTGCGAAGATCATAGTCCAAATACGCCTTTTTTTTTTAAATCTTGAAATCCTTTATTTTTTGACATATATATGTGGGCCTAATATTGGGGCTAATGCGATTAATTATCAATACCATAAGTTTAGAGTGCCGTATTGAATTTCATTGTTATATGATTTGGTAAAGAACTGATAGGGAAACAGACGCCTCATGCATATTAACAAAATTTTGGAATACAAAAACAATTTCTAGAGCGCAAATCATATTGTTTAAATGAATTATTTGCGAGGGATGCCATCATGATGTCTATTGCGGACGGTGTAATTCTATGGCGCAGTAGCGCACGATACTCCGGCCACCGGAGTAAAATTCCCGTGAATGTTCGGATTGCTGAAATTAGATGCAACAACACTTTCATTAGGTCTGAGAACTGTGATCTTTGAGACAAGAAGTCTTAGTAATATTGGATACCACGATTGTGTCGGCCATTTAGGCACAACAATGACACCTTGGCTCTTGTCAGAGATAATTTTCCTTATTATTATTATTATTTTTTTAATATGATGCCAGTATACATTCGTCTAGGATTTGGCATTGATAGGAGTGGCCAATATGTATATTTGCAGTTGGTTTTATCTTTCAGTGATAGTCTGACAAGTTGTTTCCTGCAATTTCCACTCTGTATCAGGGTGTACGCGGTGAGTCTCGGCATCTGCTATTGTATTATCCGACGATTTTATATATAAGGCAAAAATAAATAGGTACCGGCTCTTGCAGCACTGCCAGATGTCTTTTGTAATTTTTGTAAGGTGTGGAAACTGAGTCCATTATGGTACTGAAACATTATGGTTAATATATGCAACAGCTGTGGAATTGTCTATTACGCAATTAAGTATCTGGCATGAGTGGCAGTAGTGGCAGATCTTTAATGGATATTTTGACCGAAATATGCTGCGAGCCACTCCAAGTAGTTGATATGCTTTTTAAACGCATGTTTAAAAAGGAGCAAAAATTTTTGCGATGAGCACGAGCACCCAAGTCATGGATGTTCATACAAGCATTTAAATATTTTTATAAGGTGCCGTGTGGGGACGGCCGTAAAGAATACACTTCCCCACCGCCAACAGGAGGCGTGTCGTAAGAGGCGACTAATTCCTGTAGCACGAGACGGGCAGCAGAGTCTTCGTGCGAAATCTTATAAAAAACTGCGCTCGCCAACCCGCCTGCCAAGCGTGGCGAGTATTGACAATCCCCCCGATGATAAATCATTGGGGGAGGCCATTGTTCAGCAGTGGACGTCTTATGGCTGAAGTGATGATGATGATGATGATTTTTTAAGTCATTTAGTCGCCAAACCTAGTACAAGGTTTGCTTAGTTTATTGCCAGATAATTGATGTGATTGTAAAAAAAATTTTATAGTTATATATTTATTAAACTCATTTTGCGACCATTTCCCGTTGGCCGTTTTATTTTTACAACTAGTTGCACTTCCAGTGGTGGAGGCGTTGGTGAAAATGTCTACCTAATTATCGTTAGTTTTTACGATTCGAACAGAAGTTTCAATAGCTTGGGACCACCATTTGAAATCAGCTTGTAGTGAGTCTGGCAAATAGATGCATTATTCTGAATTTACAACGCTCAAACTCTTTTGTATGTAACATACCGTGCTCGATAGCCGGACAAGCCGAGGCCAAAGTCTCACGAATGGTAAAAAGATTCATTGGATTAATCAATATGAATTAATGTTAAACATAGAAAATTTTAAAATCGGTAGTTCGTTCACAAGAAAGTCTGCTATAAGGGGGGGGGGTCACTTATACTATTAAATAGTGAATTAAAATGTAAAGAACGTAAAGATATTGTGTCACTTTCGATTGAACGAACTATTGAACTAGCGTGTGCTGAGCTAGAGCAGTATATTATAATAAGCGTTTACAGACCTCCCTCTGCAAATTTCCAGCTTTTTGAATCCACTATGGAAGAGGCCTTAAAAAAAGTATGCAATTCTAATAAGAAAATTGTCATATGTGGAGATTTTAACATAGATATATTAGTAAATTCACAAAATTCAATTCGTTTTCTGAATCTTTTTAAATCATATAATTTAATTAACCTGTTTATTGAACCTACAAGAGTGACTCCCACATCAGCTACTTGTTTGGATAATATTTTTTGCAATAGCGAAGTAATAGACAAATCAATTATAAATTATTTAAGATCTGACCATAGTGGGCAAAAGGCGTCTTTTGAGCACCATCATGCCCGAGAAATTGTAGATGCTGTATGCAGGCCAATAATTACATTGGAAATGATATTAATTATGATTATACAAACTGTAACTTAGAGTGACTTTGAGTCAGGAAAATTATATAGAGTCACTTGCCAAGCGATATAAGATTGAAAATTCTAAACTGCATAAGACACCTATGGAAATTAATCTTAATGAGAATGTTAGATACAGAAAATTCGACTTTAAAAAGGCTTTTGACCGCGTCCATAATGATGTACTTTTGCGAAAGTCTTCGGCCATAGGGTTCGCCCCTAATTTACTTAAATTATTCTGCAGTTATTTCACTGATCGCACGCAGTTTGTCCAGTTATCAGGTTATCGGTCTGATCTTTATACAACCACCTCTGGAGTCAGTCAGGGTAGCGTGTTGGGGCCTACACAGTTTATCATTATGATTAATGATTTGCCGGGGGTTGTCAGGACAGCTCGGAGCCTTATGTTTGCCGATGACATGAAGTTGCACCTGGGTGTCAATAGCTCAGATGACTGCGGCGCGCTCCAGAGGGACATAGACAGTGTTGTTGAGTGGAGCCACCAGAACCAACTTGATTTTAATACATCAAAATGTAAAATAATAACATTCACGCGTTCTCGTGCGCCAATTACTTACGTTTATGATGTATCTGGAGTCCAACTGGAGCGAGAGTAGCGGATTATTGGGGATTCTAAAACAGTTTTTTTACATTATTGATCGAACGATAATGAGATCAATGATGTGAAAAAAAGTGAATTATGTTGATAGTTTCGTAAATCTCACTGCTGATCAACCTACGTTTAGAACTTTTTAGCGTTATGCAGTACAAATATAAATATAGATTTTAAACTGGTTGAGGCTTCCTGGCCTCCCAGGACTGGACCCTCGAATAAAATCTTACAACTTGCGCTTACACTTCGTTTCAAAGTAGGTAAAACCGAATAATACATTCATAAGATAATATAACTTAAGCTGGATGGGGCTTCCTGGCCTCCCAGAACTGGATCCCCGAATAAGTTGCACATCAGAAAGATGTAAATCAGTATCACTGAAACTCATAAAACATTTAACTTTTTAACGCAGTGCAGCACAAATATAAATACAGATTTTAAACTGGTTGGGGCTTCCTGGCCTCCCAGGACTGGATCCCCGAATAAAATCGTACAGCTTGCGCTTACACTTCGTTTCAAAGTAGGGAAACAGAATATACCCGTAGATAATACAACTTAAGCTGGATGGGGCTTCCTGGTCTCCCAGGACTGAATCCCCGAATAAGTTGAACATCATAGAGATAAAGACATTGTTCTCCGATTTTAAATGAGAATGTCGAACATTATATATCCGTTGCCGCTATTCGACAGCTACGTCACGCATCGCACTCAAGTTCGTAATAAAAATATTTATTAAAGTTCCGTATGTCATTTTGAACGCAACTAAAATTTACCATAGTTTACACATGGAAATAAAGTTTGTAAAATAGCGTGTTTATTCTCACTTTTATCATAAAAAAGGGTGTATATATTTTGTAGGTATTTTATGCCTGTACATATAATGCAATATATTTGCTTGCAATATATATATATATATAATAATAATCGATATATATATATAATAATATTATATATAAAATTAATTAATTAATTTACTAAACTTAACGTAATGTGGTAAATAGACCACATGTTTCAAATGTTCAAATAGGTATCTACTGAACTGAAAATTTTATGCTTTTCATTAGAACTTAGTAATAATAATAATTTTATTTATTAGTTATACTTATGAAACTATCAATCTAACTTTATATAATATTCTAAACATCAATAAATCTCGTTTGTATTACAATAAAGTAAACAAACCCAGTCGGCCGTGTGGTGACGGCAGAATAGAATACATATGTCACCACTCCTACTCATCCCGTGGGTGTTATAAGAGGCGACTTAGGGACTACACATTCAACAGAGGACGAGCAGCAGCGCTCTCTGTTAAACATCAACTTTTAAACTGCGATCTCCAACCCGCCTGCCAAGCGTGGAGATAATGGCAAAACCTTCCACCAATGTGGAGGAAGTTTAAAGTCCAGCAGTGGACTATAACGGGCTGTTGATGATTGATGAAACAAACTCAATAAATTCTAACCAAATTTAGGAAGTAACAATATGAAAGTTATAATTAAGTAATCAAAAGTGAATTACGAAAAAGTGCTGTTTTTTATTCTTAAAAAACTGCTGTCGTAAGTCAAGTCATTATGTTTAATTGAATCATAAAATATTTTCCTCATCCTACTAAAGGTTTTATATTAGCTAAACGTACCCCTAAAATCAATCATATCAAATTAAATCAAGTTAAAATTAAATTAATACTGCTGATATTGTGTTTGTCTTTGCCTATTCTATTATTCGCAATACATCGTAATCAGGTTACGAGTAATCTGACTAGGCATTTATACATAAAGGTTGGTTCACATGGTTATTATATTATTATATATATATTATATATTAAGAAGTTATAAAATGCTTTTGGAATTACCTATCGATATAAAATTTTTATTACGCTTTTAAAGTAAAAATGGCGGACTAAATGCCTTAACGCATTCTCTACCAGTTAACCATGGGTAACGCAAATAGTTTAACCATGTTAATTGTTGTCTTTTCATATTTATATTTTACACCGACTTTTTAAAAAACGGGTTTTCAATTCGTGTGTATGTTTTTTAATATGTGTCATGCGATTACTCCAACTATTTTGATGATTCTTTTTTCGTTGGATTGGTCATACTAATATTTTTGTAGTAGTCACATATTAACTTTGTCGAGATCGATTTATGACTTTTTGAGAAAATCCACAATAACCAAAATCTTTGATTACATAGATATCATTTTAGTATAGTTGAAGTACAAAACAGTTGCGCGTTGATATTTTGAAATTTTTATCGAATATTTTTTATGTTCGGTGTAAACCGAGCTTTATTTGTCACGTTAATCTAAGTCAGCGGATACAAAGAACGTTTACAATTGCATGTGGGGCTAGTTTCAAGTATGAATAAGTAAACAAATAATTATGCTGAATTTTGTAAAAGTCAGAAGTAGTAACCTTTATGTAAGTCTAAACAATTCTAATAATATTAGAGATTTGAACTGAATTCTAACTTAACTTATTATTAATGTACCTAAGTGCTATTCAAATACTTATAATGCCTTAGCAATTAATATGATTTAAACGTGATAGTTATATTTGAATGGTTTTATAAATAGCATTTGATTCTTCTACAAAATAATGTTTTTAAAGTAACTTTACACATATTCTGGAGAACGAAAAGTAAAAGAAACAACAACTTTTTTATTATAAACGTTATGTGGTGAATACCTATTT
Source organism: Anania hortulata (assembly GCA_963576865.1). Taxonomy (NCBI): domain Eukaryota; kingdom Metazoa; phylum Arthropoda; class Insecta; order Lepidoptera; family Crambidae; genus Anania; species Anania hortulata. The sequence goes on along the minus strand of OY756402.1, from coordinate 18,434,149 downwards.
ATTTTATATATTTACCCATACGTTAAATTAACTCTATTATTGAACGGCTGATTAAAATTTTTACACATTCTACTTAGATTTTAAGTGATATTTTTTGTTTCAATTACCTTCCTATAGTTGATAATAACACAATTTTAGGTTGACTACTTCTGAAAAATTATTGCTTGTCTTACACTTTTCTATAATAAAAACGTGAAAAATGCTTGACATTGTATCAGTTCTCCACAGTTAGTGCTCGTAAATCTTCACAAGAAAATCAACAGGAACTTCTACGCTGCCCAAACAATGTTCGTAAGTTTTTTATCATTTATTATTATTTATTTATAATTATTTATTAACTTATTTTATCTTTATTATCTGCATTTTTAGTATGTCGTCACAAGGATTTTTATTCTTTACTTCGAGAACATGATTATGGTGCGTTGTGACACATAGTTATTTATAAGAGTATATTCTTCTGAAAACTATCTTTTGGTACTATATCAGTACTGGTGTAACTCTATCTATTGCAGGGCTGAGAGCAAGCAAACTAAAAGGTCTGCAAAGAACAGCAGTGAAAACCTTTTCTTTGATTCGGATGAGGAAGTTATAAGGTAATTCACAATTTACATTGAATATTTATATAACTTATGCGAAGTTATTACGAGGACGAGTTCACGATGGAACGTTTTGCGGAGTTGGCCCATGCAATATTAGTCTTGCGTCTTGCGTGACCGCACACGGACGCGCTGCATCGTGTGTCGTCGACTCGGTGACTCATTCGCTCGCGAGTGAAAAATTTTTTTAATAAAAATGACTTCTAAAGCGTAACACACACAGAAGGCGTGAGCGGAACGGGTCGTTTCTCCGACGTGAGTTGCGCGGTTCGTCGTCTTCACACAGAGAACGGGTCGTGCGCGGAGCGGTTCGGCGGCGGTTTTGGAGCGATTCGAAGGCGCGGCTCGGGTTTGTGCTATGGTCAATAACGCATATAAAATATGAAGCTTCTTTAACACGATAACTTTTACATTTAGTCACTAAATGTTGATTTGCCACGGTCACCCATTCAATGGTCAGGTCAAAACCACGGTCCCATCACTCCCATCCTAGTATCCATACTTAAGGTTCTTTAACCACGGTCCACTTTTATGACATTGATATTTTGAGTCACGATTGTTAAGCAACCTCAAATTTGGACACTAAATGGATGGGTGACCGTGAATAAGCAACCTCAAGTTTGGTCAATAAATGGATGGGTGACCATAGTTAAGCAACCTCAAGTTTGGCCACCAAATGGATGGGTGACCGTGGTTAAGCAACCTTAAGTTTGGCCTTTAAATGGATGGGTGACCGTGGTTAAGCAACCTCAACCTTGGACTAAATGGATGGGTGATTGTGGCTAAGCAGCCTCAGGTATAGCCCCAAAATGGATGGGTGACCGTAGTTAAGCAACGTCAAGCTTGGACACTAAATGGATGGGTGACCGTAGTTAAGCAACCATAAGTTTGGACACAAAATGGATGAGTTACCGTGTTTAAGCAACCTCAAGTTTGGTCCCAAAATGGATGGGTGACCGTGGTTAAGCAACCTCAAGTTAAGTCCCAAAATGGATGGGTGACCGAGGGTTACGTAACCTCAAATTTGAACACTAAATGGATGGGTGACCGTGGATAAGCAACGTCAAGTTTGGTCAATAAATGTATGGGTGACCCTGGTTAAGCAACCTCAAGTTTGGCCACCAAATGGATGGGTGACTGTGGTTAAGCAACCTCAAGTTTGGCCTATAAATGGATGGGTGATCGTGGCTAAGCAGCCTCAGGTATAGCCCCAAAATGGATGGGTGACCGTGGCTAAGCAGCCTCAGGTATAGCCCCAAAATGGATGGGTGACCCTAGTTAAGCAACCTCAAGCTTGGACACTAAATGGATGGGTGACCGTAGTTAAGCAACCATAAGTATGGACACAAAATGGATGGGTGACCGTGGATAAGCAACGTCAAGTTTGGTCAATAAATGGATGGATGACTGTGGTTAACCAACCTCAAGTTTGGCCACTAAATGGATGGGTGACCGTGGTTAAGCAACCTCAAGTTTGAGTTAAGTAGATTATTACCTAGTTCGTACAAGCATTTTATTTCCTCACATATTTAATTACTTTTTTCATTCAAATCCATAGCGAAAAATGATAATGTTTTGTAAAATAACACAACAGTCGTAGTATACGCGCGGCACCCGTTCCGCGCACGACCCGCGCACGCTCTCTGTGTGAGCGCTTTGGTCTGAATGCGTGTATCACGACGAATGTAACGAACGCCGCACCCGCGCACCACCCGTCCGCCCGCCGCCTATCTGTGACGGCGGAAGGGCCGCGCGGGACCCGTTCCGCGCACGACCCGCTGCCGTTCCGCGCACGCTCGCTGTCTGTGGGCGCCCATTTAAACCTATGTTAATAGACCCGCCGTACTGCCGTCGTGACCCGTCGCCGTCCCGCGCACGCTCTCTGTGTGTGTTACGCTTAATACTGTGAAATGTGTAAATTGCAATATAGTGATAAATGAGGTGTTAGCATTTTTGCATAATGTGCTGGACTTTATGGATGAGGAGAGTATACATCAATTGTGTACATCCTCTTTCTCAGTGGATGAAGTTGTGGAGCCCAAGACTCTTCTCTTTGAGTCAATACCATCTGCAAAAAAGATGCCGCTTTCGCAGAAAGAATGGGAAGAAAAGAATGTCAAAGGATCTTGATGATATGATTGCCCTGATGAAAAGTGCCGATCCTGGAATTTTTCCGATTTTCGTAGCCAAAGAACTTCACAAGCTCCCGCCGGTCACCTTTGATCACGTAGATGTGACTCGACTCCTAAGGGATCCAAAGCAAGCGCTCATGATGTTTGCGTCCCTATCGATTGCATAGCAACTGATTAAACAGAGCAAAAGGAGGCGCCGCCGATGCTTACCTCGGTTTCGGACGGGACGAAAGAGAGCAGTTGCCGGGAGAGTGATTTAAGCGATGGCTATGCTGGAGAGAGCGGGACGGAGATGCGGGCGGGGCACATCGAGGCCCCCGCGTCGGCCACTGTGGTTTCGGCGCAACCGGCTTTTTCGGATGCTTGCGCGTGCGATACTGACTCGTCCCCTACCATCATCACACGGTCGTCGCGTGATCTAATACGAGCTTACCGAAACACAGTGTGCGTGTGTCGCCGCGAGTCGATGTGTCGAACTCGAATGCAAATTGTGGACCAAAAGTAAGGGACAGTAAGTCGGAGTGGCAGGTAGTGAGGAATAAATCGGCTAAGTGTTATAAACTGATCGGTCAAAAAGGCTGCGCTGTGACTGAGCCGGACGGTAAATTCAGAGCGGCTGATATCAAGGTGCCACTTTTAATTTCGAACGTCAGTAAGGATACAAGTGAAGATGACATTGTTACTTATATAAGGGATAGAACAAGTGAAATTGTATCTTTAAAAATGATAAATATGAAAAAAGTTAAAAAGTATAATGCCTATAAGTTATATGTTTCTAAAAGTAAATTAAATTTATTTCTTGATGACAACTTTTGGCCTAATGGTATTACTTTTAGGCGTTTTGTACGCTTTATGTATAAAACAAAGTCAGAAAACTTAGTTAAAGTTACTAAATAATAAAGAGCAATGTCTATAAGCCCTATGTGTGATTTTAAATGAATTAGTTTGTTAGGACCTTCGGTGATGGGAGATGTTAATTATAATAAAAAGCGGACTGTATAATAAAAAAGAGTATAATCCAAGACAGATTGCAGGAAGATACAGTGACCGCACACTTGAAAGGTTATGAAGGGAGTGTTCGACCGAGCATTGATGTTCGCTCGCGAGCCGAACGTTGCTCGCTGTCATTCGCCGCCGTTCGCCGATCCTTGTTCACAAGCCCCCCTCGTCTGTAGCACTATGCCCGTGTGTGGACATGCTCCCCGGGTTGAAGTGGGAACTTCAAAGAATTGGCAGCGGGCAGATGTTGTTAAAGCCGCGTCGAATGGTCCCCTTCTTGGTCTTCAGTTCGGCTACCCTCACGACGCCGTCGGAGCCTGGGTAGATCTGCACGACGCGACCCAGCAGCCAGCAGAGAGGTGGGAGTGCCTTATCCTTTACTAGCACTAGGCTTCCTATAGAGATGGCCCCCCTGGATGTAGACCACTTGGTTTTTTGCTGCAGTAATGAAATGTACTCAGTATTAAAACGTTTCCAAAAATGCTGCTTGATAAAATCCACCCTTTGGAATCTCTCGAGTCGGCTGATGTTTCCGCTGTCTATCACCTGTGGATGCGGAACTGACGTGAGTGACCTTCCGATCAGAAAATGTGAAGGAGTTAGGGCAGAGAAGTCAAGTGGATCAGGAGAAAGAGGAGTGAGAGGCCGGGAATTAAGAACAGCCTCTATTTGAGTTAGACACGTAGCCATTTCTTCGTACGTGAAATGAGTAAGTTTAAGCAGTCTCTTCAAATGGTGCTTAGTTGACCGGACCGCTGACTCAGCTAAGCCGTTAAAGTAAGGTGTATAAACCGGCACAAAATGAAAATCAATTCCCTCATGAGCAATATCGTCTGCAATATTTGATTCCTGCAAAAATTGACGCAATTGATTACAAGAACCGACAAAGGTAGTGCCGTTATCAGACAATATACTACGAGGTTTACCGCGGCGCGCAATAAACCGGTTTAAAGCGGCTAAATATGCTTCCTTTGTCAGGTCCGTGACGAGCTCCAGGTGCACGGCTTTGACAGCCATACAGACAAAAATGCATATATATGATTTTACTAGTTTGCATCCCCTCCCTTTTCGGTCAGCTATAAGTATTGGGCCAGCATAGTCGACACTCATTAATACTCATTAATACTCATTTATTCAGTATATAGGACCTCTTCCGGGCACTTATACACGTCCCAAAATATAGCTTTACCCTACCACCGCTTCGGGACTACATATCGGCTGGTGATGAGAAGAAACGGCGCAACAAACTCAGTCACCTTTGTCAGCCTTTTTTACAGGAAATACAATTACAAGACATGAAGTAAGTGCGAGCTAAGCAGGTTAAGTCCATGCACTCTTGTCGTTCAAATAATCGTCTACCTTATAATACCCTTTTTTCATAAGGTTTTTTTTAATGTGAATTTTGAACTCATGTACAGGTAGTTCAACAAGAGTCTGTGGAACTTTATTAAAAAATTTAATACATTTCCCCAAGAATGAATTACCAACTTTGTGAAGTCTGAAGCTCGGAACGGCAAGTTTATTTTTATTACGAGTATTATAATGATGAAAATCACTTTTTAAGCTAAACAAACAGATTTTTTCGAACGTACATAATATTTTCAAAAATGTATTGAGAGGCTACTGTTAATATATTAATATCTTTAAAAATCTCCCTCAGAGAGTCACGAGGTCCAAGACAGTATATTGCACGTACGGCTCTTTTCTGCAACACAAAGATTGATTCAATGTCAGCAGCAGAGCCCCATAGCAGTAAACCATACGACAACAAACTATGAAAATAACTAAAGTATACTAGTCTTGCCGTTTCGACATCAGTTAAAAGCCTTATTTTCCTCACTGCATAAGCCGCTGAACTGAGCCTTCCTGACAGGGCAACTATATGGGGACCCCATTGGAGCCGGGAGTCTAATGTAATTCCCAAAAAAATTGTGGAATCGACTGCATCTATATGATCGTCTGACATATTAATATGCGTACTGACCTGCCTCACATTGGGCATAGTGAATTTAATGCATTTAGTTTTGTTTGCATTTAGCAACAGGTTGTTAGCTGTAAACCAGCGTACTACTTGAGAGAGAGCACTATTTACATCGTCAAAGGCAGCTTTACCTCTGTCAGTTTTAAAAATCAATGATGTATCATCTGCAAACAATACTATCTCACAAAGATCTTTAGTGAAGTAAGGAAGGTCATTTATATAGATTAGGAACAATAGAGGTCCCAATATAGAGCCCTGGGGCACACCCATGCGTATTGGAGCTCCAGAAGAGTCAGTTCCATTGACATTAACTTTTTGAATTCTATCTGTGAGGTATGACTCTAACAATTTACCTGAATCATTTGAGACACCATAATGCCGTAATTTCATTAATAAAGTCTTGTGATCTACACAATCGAAAGCCTTAGACAAATAAATAAACCCCTAAAGCATCTTGTTTTCTTTCAAAAGCATCGAAGATATGCTTTTACTCACAGACACGGTATAATAAGATGGATACATATTTGAGAATGAATCAACATGTCTCGCCATTGTATGGCATGTAAATTACTAAGGAGGTAGATAACAATATTATAATCAGTAAATATTAATAATACATTGCATTATAATTATAGTAAATAAAATAAATGAGTAAATAAATAAATGAAGATATGCTTAAGGAGTGCAACTCCAGCATCAGTTGTGTTTCTACCTTTGGTGAAACCAAACTGCTTCTCATGCAACAGTTTGTTAGTTCTAAAATGTGATAAGAGTTGATTGAAGACTATCTTTTCAAATATTTTACTAAGAGCTGGTAGTATTGATATAGGTCTAAAGTTGGAGGGATCACTTTTATCACCGGATTTAAATAATGGTATAATTTTACTAAATTTCATTAAATTAGGAAACGTACCTTCATCAATACACTGGTTAAATATACAAGCAAGATGAGTTGCTATACTATCGATTATATAGTTAATTATATTGGTCGAAATGCCCCATAAATCTTCAGTTTTTTTCATATTCAGCTCTCTAAATGTTTTAACAATAACATCAGGATTAACATGTCTAAGCTTTAGGGAAGAAATGCATTCATCCACATTTGATTTCAAAAAAGTTTCCGCAAGACCTGGCGTAGTGTTTAATTTATTAGTTGTAGCAATTGGTATATTAGAAAAGAAATCATTAAACGCGTTTGCTACTTCACTGTTTGATTTAATAATTTTATTATTAATATTAAGGCTAATTGTGCGATCCGATTGTCTGTTTCTGCTTGTTTCTCTATTAATAATGCTCCAAGTAGCTTTTATTTTATTTTTAGAGCTAACAATAATATCCCGAATATAATTAGCTTTAGCCAGAGCACATACCTTTTTGAAAATTTTGGAGAATTTTTTAACATATTCAATAATATTAGGGTCTCGAGTGTGCGCTTTTAGGTCGTATAATTCGTATAATTTTTTCCTACTTTTATGAATACCAGTCGTGGCCCAGTCACTAAATTTACATTTATTTGTGTTTATTTTAACATGTTTTTGTTTAAATATATTATTAAATTCACCTTTGACCAATCCAAACAGATTTCCATATGATACATCTACAGTGTTACTGTTGGCTGGTAATAGATTTATTCCAGAATCAATATTATTCTTAAATCTATATAATTGGCTAGCAGTGACTGGCCTACAAACAATATCCACCATAGGCGAGACATGATGGTGCTCAAATGTGGCTATTTGTCCACTATGATCCGATTGGAGACAATTTATAATCGATTTATTCATTACTTTACAATTACAGAAAATATTATCTAAGCAAGTAGCTGATGTAGGAGTGGTTCTTGTAGGTTCATTAAATAGATTATATAAATTATAAGATTTAAAAAGATTTAGGAACCTTGCAGAGTTTTGTGTATCTACTAATAAATCAATGTTGAAATCTCCACATACAACTATCTTCTTATTCGATTTACATACCTTTTTTAATACCTCCTCCATAGTGGACTCAAAAAGATGGTAATTTGCTGATGGGGGTTTGTAGACACTAATAATAATATATTGCTTCAGCTCAGCACATGCTAGTTCAATAGTTTGTTCTATAGAGAGTGCCACGATATCTTTGCGTTCTTTGGACTTAATATTCTTTTTAATTAGAATTAGTGATCCCCCTCGTATAGCTGACTCTCTACTTAACAAGCTAATGACTTCCCAATTTTCAATTCCTATGAGCACTTCATATTTCTTAAGCCAGTGCTCAGTTAGACAGAGGACATGTATATCCATGTCTTGCAAATACAATGTTATTTCAGTTCTTTGCCGGAAAAGCCTTGTATATTTTGATGAACAATATTAAGGCAGTTAGACTTTTCCTTTGTCGCTATAGGTAGGTTGTATCGATAATCTAACTAGTAACAGTACACAGTCTTGCAACCTAACTATCGAGTCCTCTTACAATGATTATTCAGTAAAAATCAATTGTCTTATTTTACCTGAAATTACTAGGAGATTACCCTCGTCTTATATAAATATTGAATGCATACCTATTCCTACAGGATTATTTTTAGCGGACCCATCTTTTAATATTCCGTCAGACATAGATATTCTGTTAGGAGCCGAACTATTTTGGGATGTCATTCAGGGAAATCACATTAACCTAGGTAAAAACTTACCCAAATTGTGTGAAAGTAAATTGGGGTGGTTAATTTCGGGTTCAGTACCTACCAGTTCGAATGTGAAGCAACCACACTTTTGCAATTTTTCGAAAACAGATAGCGTCGAATTAAATAAATTTTGGGAACTAGACGCGATTTCGCCTAAATATTGTCTTTCCTTAGACGAGCGCACTTGCGAGGAAAGTTTTAAATTAAATACTGGTCGCAATTCGTACGGCCGTTTTATGGTTACTATGCCGCTCAGTGCGGATCCCAGCGTTCTCGGTGACTCATACGGCATGGCTAAACGTAGGTTTTTAACATTAGAAAAGCGCTTTGAGCGCGACCCTGTGTTTAAACATATGTACACGAAATTTATAGATGAGTATGAGTCTCTAGGCCACATGACTGAGGACGCAAATTTGTCGACTAACCGGGATGAAATTTGTTATTTTTTGCCCCACCACGGCGTGCTGCGCGAATCTAGCACAACCACAAAATTAAGAGCTGTTTTTGACGCATCCGCCAAAACAACTACCGGGATTTCACTGAACGACATCCAATACGTAGGCCCTACCGTTCAGGACGATTTATTTTCGATCTTAATTAGGTTTAGACAACATAAATACATAATTTCTGGCGATATTGAGAAGATGTATCGGGCTATTCTTTTAAATCCTGTTCAACGCCCATTACAACGTATTTTATTCAGAAAGGATTCCTCCGAGCCACTCAAAACGTATACTTTAAACACGGTCACTTATGGAACGGCGTCGGCGCCGTATCTCGCAACCAAGTGTCTTGTGAGCCTCGCTGACGTCACGAACAATCAACAGGTGAAACGTAGTATACAGCATGACTTTTATATTTATGATTTTTTGAGTGGGTCGGATACAATTAACGGCACAATAAAGCTTTGCCAGGAAGTGAAATCAATATTAGCTTCAGCGAATTTTAATTTAAGAAAATGGAAATCAAACAGCCCTGATATTTTAAGGAAAATTGTAGGCGTCGAGGATGATTTTAATCTTGATTTAGACTTATCTGACGATTATTCGTCAAAAACCTTAGGTTTGTTATGGATTTGTAATTCGGATGTTTTGTCATTCTCTCTAAATATAGACGTCCAGGCAACTGTAACAAAAAGACATATTTTGTCAATTATAAGCCAGATTTTTGACCCATTAGGCTTAATCGGACCCTGTGTAGTCGAAGCAAAAATAATAATGCAAAATCTATGGCTCAACAAATGCGACTGGGACGATGAAGTACCTCAGGACATTGCTAATCAGTGGTATTCATTCGTATGTACATTGAAATTTTTAAATTGCCTCAATATTCCGCGATGGGTTTTATGCAACGATAACGTCATTCATGAGATACATGTATTCACAGATAGCAGTGAAAAGGCATACGGCGCTTGCTTATATATACGTTCCATTGACAACTCTAATTCAATCACAATTCGTTTATTAGCGTCTAAAAATCGGATAGCCCCAATTAAACCCACTACTATGCCCAGACTGGAACTATGTGGAGCACTTATGGGAGCAAGACTGTGTGCGAAAGTAAAAGAGTCACTTACTTTAGTGGTTAGCCGCTGCATCTTCTGGTGTGACTCAACGATTGTATTAAGCTGGTTATCCAGGCCGTCAACTGAACTCAAACCGTTTGTTAGGCATCGTGTCAATGAGATACAGGAGCCTACCTTTGGATCTACATGGAACTATGTGCCAACCAGAGACAATCCCGCAGACCTTGTTTCCCGAGGCGTGAAGGCTGATCAGATCAGCACATCCGATTTGTGGTGGTCAGGCCCCATATTTTTATCACAAGAGGAATGCTGTTGGCCAAATTTATCAAAGGATGTCGAGGAGCAGGATCTGCCGGAATTAAATTGTAATTTTGTAAATCAATCACAAAATCAAAATCCTTATTTAATAAATCGAACTATTATACAAGAATTAACAAACAAATATTCTAATTTTGACTATTTACAAAGAATCTTAGCTTACATTAGAAGATATATATACAATTTAATAAATAACAACAATAAATTGCAGGGTTTTCTGTCGAACCAAGAAATTCAATTATCATTAAAATGTATTTTACGTACCGCTCAATGTGAAATGTTCCAGGATGAATATACAATTTTGAAATCCGGAAATATTTTGCCTCAAAAAAATCGCCTTATTTCTTTATCTCCTTTTATGGACTCTGATGGCATTATCCGTGTTGGAGGCAGGTTAGATAATTCACCTTATGACTATAACATAAAACACCCCATACTTTTGTGCAGTAAACATCACTTAACAAAAATCTTATTTCAAACTGTTCACAAAAAAATATTGCATGCCGGCCCTCAATTACTCTTGGCAAATATACGTCAAAATTATTGGCCGTTGGGGGGTAGAAATCTTTCAAGATCCACATTGCAGAAATGTACAGTATGTTTTAGACACAAGGCACAAAATATACAACCCATAATGGGGCAACTTCCTAATTCACGAAGCAACCTCGAATTTCCATTCCTAAATTCCGATACCTGTGACCTTGGTACTGGCGTCAACCCGAGACAATCCGAGCTTGGTGCACAAGCTGTCAGTAACAAAATGTGCTGTACTACCGTTGTCAAGCAGGACTCTGGCATTGTACCTTTCGCCCTTGTCGCTCACCACTCTCACCACAGCTGTGGACAGTAAAATATTTTTCTGAGAAGCAGGCTGTATACTCGTAGAAAGCGAAACACTGCTATAAGGAGTAGGCATCGGATTATGTTCTACTTTCTCAGGCTCGGATTGATCTAAGTGCAACAAAGTGTTATGTCTACTTTTGCAGTATTTGCAGCGTGAAAACCTACAGCGCCTTTCCATATGACCAACACGTAAACAATTCATGCAAACCTTAAAATCTTTTGCTTTTTGTAGTCTATCCTCCACAGTAAATTTTCTAAAATCATCACACGAATAAAGGAAATGATTTTGCAAACATAAGGGACAAATAATTTTATTTCTGTCTTGCACACTATTGTTTATTGATTGATTTGATGTAACAACAAAGCTTTTTGATTTATTAAAATTATTATTTGATTGTATTAAATGTAATTTTTTATTGTCCTCTAATGTTTCAAGTAATTCAGCCCTGTTATTAATAAACGTGCAAAACTGAGTTAGAGTTGGGGATTTAGGCAATGTGTTACGATATTCTTCCCAATTTCTAGTCGTGATAGGGTCTAATTTTAATGATATCATGCAAATAATCAGGGTGTCCCAATGTTGTGTCGGCTCATTTAACGCTTTCAATGCCCGTATGTTCTTATTTGTAACGTCAACAAGACGACGCAAGGAAACGCTCGATTCAATAACAATGGGCTCAGTGTTAAATAATGCCTGAACGTGGTTGTTAATTAGAAGGCGACTATTGTTATATCGATCGCACAACAAGTCCCATGCCATCTCATAGCTATCTCCCTTAAAGTCGATATTTTTAATAATTTCAGCGGCTGTTCCCTGCAAGGACGCGCGCAAGTAATGGAACTTGTTGATGTTATCGATACTACAGTTGTTATGTATTAAGGAAAGTGTCCCTAAATTCCAACCAACACTGATAGCTACCATCAAAGCGGGGTAAATCTATTTTCGGCAAACGAATAAAATTGTTTTTTGTCCCACCTGATACCTCGGAGCCCGACACAGAACCCGCGGAAGACTTGTCCTGCTGTTTTTGCCCAGCAGCCAGGAACTTGCGGGCCATGGCAACCAAGGGGTAAAAACTTTCCTCAAAATTGAAGCGCTCGGCAAAGGCGTCGTCAGGATTATTCGATAACAGCTCAATTTCGGTCTGTAATTCATTAAATTCATCGTATAAGCCCTCAAATTTGCTAAAACGACCTTCCAGTTCGAGCACCTGCAGGTCAGAAAGTTGTTCACAGCTCTTTAGGATGGTGACGTAATTGCTAAAGCTAGTAACTCTTGCCTTAATTGAGCTACGTTTTTTAATTATTTTTTCAGCCATAGTGGGTAGTAAAAAAAATTTATAGGTAAAAAAATATGCGTGAAATTTAGGCGTGTGTATACGTAATTATAATGCGCAATAAAGCGATAAAAGATATTAATGAATAGGCGCACAGCTGATGCAGTCTAACGGTATCGATGTAATATAGGTAGATGTATCGCTATTATAGAACTTGCTCGTGCGCTTATAATATTCAATAAAGTCCAGTGGCCGTAGTGCGACCGCTGCTAGCGGAATGGAATGACGTGCGAATAAATAAGCTTGCGCCAACTCAAATACAGGGAAAAAGGTAAAGATTTGAATTGGACTTATGCAAAAATTAAGCACAATTTTTTGGAAAAAGATAGAAGTGAGGGAAAAATTGGAACGAACTCACAGTATGACCGTATCCTTATCCAAAAAAATCCACAGGTGACTCCAGGATACTCAAAACCTTCATCAATACAGCGATGACACGGCGCAATAGATCAGCGGGCGTATCGTGGCTCGTGGGGTCAAAGTCCGTCCCCGCAGTTGTTCTGAAGTTTACTCTGGCGAGATTCTTAATTCTTGGTAAAAGGACCAAATGTTAGGACCTTCGGTGATGGGAGATGTTAATTATAATAAAAAGCGGACTGTATAATAAAAAAAGAGTATAATCCAAGACAGATTGCAGGAAGATACAGTGACCGCACAATTGAAAGGTTATGTAGGGAGTGTTCGACCGAGCATTGATGTTCGCTCGCGAGCCGAACGTTGCTCGCTTTCGTTCGCCGCCGTTCGCCGATCCTCGTTCACAACCCCCCTCGTCTGTAGCACTATGCCCGTGCGTGGACAAGTTTCAATTGTAAATCTGTTAAACGCTCGTTTGATGACATTCGTAATATTTGTGAAGTTTCTGATCTAGTGGCTCTTCAGGAAACGTGGTTACTCCCCCATGATATATCAACTTTAGGAACAATATCTAGTAATTTTCAATATACCGGTAAATCTGCTGTAGACACGTCTGCGGGTTTATTGGTTGGAAGACCATACGGGGGAGTAGCCATTCTATGGAGAAAGGGCATTTTTGATAATGTTACAATCCTAGAATGTAAAAGCGCCCGGCTGGCTGCAATCAGGGCTACATTAGGTGATCGCTCTATTGTTGTTATGACGGTATATATGCCAACCGACTCTCTAGATAACCTGCCGATTTTTGCTGAGGTGTTGGGTGAAATTTGCGCGAGCGGTGATATTGAAAGTATATTTGTCTTGGGTGATTTCAATGCTCATCCTAACGAGTTATTTTTTAAAGAACTAATACATTTTTGTTCTGATCAGTCCTGGGTCTGTGCTGACGTGGAAATGCTAGGGTTGCAGTCTGATATTTATACGTTTGTGAGTGAAGCCCACGGATGCAGACGGTGGCTTGATCATTGCGTTGCGTCAATATCAGCCGCAAAAACCGTTGTTAAAGTGAGTGTCATAGAGGATGTTTTTGTGTCGGATCACTTACCCTTACTTATTGAATGTAACCTAAATGTAGTAAGGCCTAAAATAGCATCACGGAGCTTATACCGTAACTCAGTTATATGGGGGGCGAGAAGCGAGTCTCAAATTGAAAAGTACCGCGAATTATGTAACAAAAAGCTTCCAGACATAGATTTTCCCTCGGAGTTTGCGGAGTGTAGCCACGATTCGTGTAATCTGAGCGAGCATAGATCTGTGCTGGACAGCTTATATAATAGTATTGTGCAAATATTATGTAGCGCGGCTATGGAGACAAGTGAGGAGCGCTGCTGTAAGTACGGTCAGAGAAAACGTCTGTGTGGGTGGAATAAGCATGTTCGTGAAGCTCACGCGGAGGCCAGGCTTAAGTTCAAAGTCTGGGTTTTATATAATCGTCCTACCTCTGGCATTTTCTACGAACAAATGTACGAGACGCGAAAAATTTTTTAAAGTCGTCTGAAATGGTGCCAAATTAATCAGGAACAGTTAAAAATGTATACTTTGGCTAAACATAGATCAGCAAATCTCCTGGGCATGATGGACGCAGTGTTGAACACTTGAAACATGCGGGGGTTCACCTACCGAGGGTACTGTCTATGTTTTTTGCACTGTGCATAAGTCATTCTCACTTACCACACGACCTAATGAAAACCATTGTGGTGCCCATTGTGAATAACAGGACAGGGGATGTCTCGGACAAGGGTAACTACCGCCCTATCTCACTGGCTACAACTATTGCCAAGGTGCTGGACGGCCTGCTTGACTCTTATTTGCAAAGTCATTTAAATCTACACGACGCACAGTTCGGATTTCGTCCCGGACTATCAACTGAAAGCGCTATCGTAAGTGTTAAGCATACCGTCCGCTACTACACCGATCGCAGAACGCCGGTGTACGCCTGTTTCCTTGATCTCTCTAAGGCTTTTGATCTTGTGTCATATGACGTGCTTTGGAGGAAACTGGGTGACAGGGGTGTACCGATTAGAATTCTGAATGTATTGAAGTATTGGTATGCCAATCAAACCAACTTTGTGAGGTGGGCAGACTCTCTTTCGGAAGCGTATGTGTTGGAGTGCGGGGTGAGGCAGGGGGGATTGACATCTCCCAAGCTCTTCAACATGTATGTGAACGATCTCATCGTGGCGCTGAGCAGCATGCGTGTCGGGTGTCGGATAGATGGCGTTAGCGTCAACAACATTAGCTACGCTGACGACATAGTGCTGCTTAGCCCGACGGTGGGGGGTCTTGTAGAAATGTTGAGAGTATGTGAAGAGTATGCGGCTAAGCACGGGCTCACATATAATGTAAATAAGATCGAGTTCATGGTCTTTGAGGTCGCTGGTAAACGTCCGAAAAGCGAAAGTAGTATCACCCTTAATGGCGTGAGCATAAGACGCGTCACAAAATTTAAGTACTTAGGACATATTATTACTAGCGACCTTAAAGATGATGCAGATATTGAAAGGGAGCGTAGGGCTCTGGCGGCTAGAGGTAACATGTTGGCTCGCAGATTTTTCCGTTGTACAGATCAAGTAAAAGTGACTCTCTTTAAAGCTTACTGCCAGAGTATATACACAGGAAACCTGTGGGCCAGCCACACCAAAAGATCGCTAAAAGCCCTGCGTATCCAGTATAATAATATCTTCAGGATGCTGTTGGGACTGCCTCGTTTTTGTAGTGCATCGGGAATGTTTGCGGAATACCAAACTGATGGATTCAATGCCATCATCCGCAAAAAAACGGTATCTCTGATCAGCAGGGTGCGGGACAGTCGCAACAGCATACTAAAGACCTTAGCCGATAGGTACACATCGCCGCTTTGGAGGTGTTTTGTGCAGAGAGTGATCCCGGGACCTTACGCGCCCTGCGGATCTCGCTCAGCATTTTCCCGGCAGAAACAATAAATAAATTAATATTTTTATAATAATGAATACTAACCATAGATTTTTAAGTTCATTGTTACTAACCCATATGGATTTAAGTTGTCCGAAATAAACGATTTTATTATTATTATTATTATTACTCATCATCATCATCATCTATACGGTCAATCCCGGTTGCGTCCAAAGCCATTGCTTTGGAGCCCAGGGTCCGCTTTCCTTGATTTGCTCCTCCACTTCGCGCGGTCTTGAGCGTCTCTAGTTGTGAGATCATTGGCACGCATGTCAGCCCTCACAACGTCAAGCCAGCATTTCTTGGGTCTACCCCTTTTGCCAGGGCCTGGCGGTGGCGGCATGGCCAGACATTCGTTTCCTACGTAGCTTGCCGGTTTCCGCAAAACATGGCCGTACCAGCGTAGGCGACTCTCCTGCAGTTTGTCTGCAATATCACGGACACGAAGGCTACCGCGGATGCGCGAGTTCCTCACGCGGTCCTTACGCGTGACTCCGCACATCCACCGCAGCATATTCATCTCCGTGACACGCAGCTCCTGCTTGTGTCGCTCAAGAAGCGGCCATGCTTCGCTGCCATATAAAAGAACAGGCCTAATGATGGACCTATAGATCTGTCCTTTAAGCTTAACCGGCATTCTGGGGTCACAAATGACACCAGTCACCTCTCGCCATTTGGCCCACGCAGCAGCAATGCGTGCTTTGACGTCGCAATCGATGTCTCCGGACGCGTGAAGTACAGATCCAAGGTATTTAAACTGGTCCTTGCGCTCGACCTTGTCTCCGCCTATGCGAACGGGTGTTGGATCTGTAGAGTTATTATTATTATTACTCATTTTTAATATTTGTGTTAAAGATAGGTTAATTAATTGAGTTTTTTATCTTTTCAGTTCTAAGAAAAAGAGTAAGCCTGCAAAATCCAACAAACGCCAAAAGACGGTTAAAACTCAACCATCGACGAGTGACGGCTCAGATTGGTTATTTGACTCGGATTCTGACGACGAATTACCGCCACAACCCACGACGGCGAACATCACAACCAGTTGCCTGACTCGTAGAGTTCCTGGTGGAGTGACACGTCGGACTGCGCAGCTAGACGGAGGTTTGTTGGCGGAACTTCGTCTTTACAACGCAGAGGAGGTGCGAGACTTAACAGGTCTGAAAAGGTGTGAGAAGGCGATTGTTTGAGTCCGCTTGCAGGGCGATGAGGAATCATCAGAATTTAATACGATTAAAAAGTTTTTTAAACTAGCTAAAGCAAAATTTAACGAAGAGGGGGTTTTTTATGCTCAAAAAAAGAAAAAAGAAATATTTTTTAAGTAATTATTTTTCTTTTCGTAAAAATATGTTTTAGCTAGTTTAACAAACATCTTTTAACAAGATAGATCTTACTTAATCATCTTAAACCACTTTTTTATCTACATTATTATCACAGTAAACAGAGTAATCATGGTTAAGTCTACTTTCTGTTCAGTTTGCGATATATCCGTAAATAACAAAGTTTTCTCTGCCCGCTTAAAAAGTATTTTACACAAGAATAATAGTTCGGTTGTTGAGAGCGAAGGCATTGAAAAAATTCAGAGCGCTTTTCGCAGTCGTATCGCATCTTATCGTGTTAGAGGCGTAGACGTCGGTCAGGACAACAACTCTGACACGAACCTACCCATTCAATTTTTATCACACTTGCGCACACGCATACGTCTATTACTTTCAGCATGAATAGAATCTTATACCAATCTAAAAGTTAACTTTAAGCTATTTTCTGATTTTTTTCAGCATAAGAATAATTTGATTTCGATTAAATCTTTTGCAACTGAAAACATTATTTTGCATCAAAATTTTAATTTTGAAGATATGTTTTCAAAAGCTATATGTTTGCTTTGTAAAAAAATTGAAGAATTTGAAGAGCGAGATAGCGTTTGGGCTTATTTGCGAAGCTTATATCTAGAAGTAAATATAAATAAATACAATCCCTTGAGAGCCTCGGGCTACGTAGATTTACCTGACACTATTAAATATAAACGCGCGTGTATAAACATACAAAATTCTGACAATTGTTGCTTTTTGTGGTGTGTAGTGGCAGCCCTTTTTCCCGCAAAGAAAAACGCTCATTGAACATCAGCTTATCCACATTTTGAAAGTGTGCTTAACGTAAAAAACATGAGCTTCCCAGTAGGTTTCACAGACATTAAAATTTTTGAAAAGAATAGTCCTCGTCTAAGTATTAACGTTTATGGTCTTAAAAAAACAAAATTGTTGGTCCTTTATACAAAAGTGAGTCGCGAAAAAAACATCACATAAACATGCTTTATCTTGATCATGAAAATTGTACTTATTACTGTCTTATTAAAGATTAATCTAAATTAATACGCAGGCAATTAACTAGACATCACTCAAAAGTATATTTTTGCGAGGATTGTATGATATTTTTCGATAAAAATATAAAATTAGAAGCTCATGTTTGCAGTGGTGTCGCAACAATTTTACCCAATGAAGGAGTTTGTATACGTTTTTATCATTACGAACGAATGCAAGATATGCCTTTTGTCTTGTACGCAGACTTTGAGTCATTGCTACAGCCAACCGAATCCAATACTGGAACCACTTGCACAGTATTGTTGCAAAAACACATACCCGCTGCATTTGCTTATTATGTCGTATGTTCCTATGATAGCTCGCGGAATAAATACGTATCCTATCGAGGTCCTAACTGTGTAAAGAAGTTTTTTAAAAGTTTGTTAGTTGATTTGACTGATATTCATATCATTTTGCAGTCAACAGTGCCAATATTTTTAACAGACGAAGATAGAGCGAATTTTTCTCAAGCTAAAAATTGTTTTCTGTGTGATAAAATATTATTTGATGATAAAGTAAAAGATCATTGCCATCTTACTGGCCGGTATCGCGGTGCAGCTCATTCTTATTGCAATATAAAATATCGTTTGCCTAAATTCGTGCCGATTTTTTTTCATAATTTAGCTGGTTATGATAGTCATCTTTTTATACGTCAGTTAGGAGAATTACCTGGTAGAATACAAGTAGACGTAGTTACCAGAACCAACCCACACCTTGGTCGAAAATGAGTTACATACACTGTCAAGATCCTCAAATTTTCTTTTATGTGCTCAAAAAATATCATAGACCTACATCAACTCCAAGTAATAAAAAAAACATGTCGCCTTGGGTACCAATCCGCAATGACTCCATTTAATAAAAACAAACAAGAACCATGCTGCTAAGTTCCAGATTCACTGCAGTTTCGATACGTAAAATGGAACCATGACGCATGGTTCTTTTAAATCTTTAGTATTTGTATTACGCAAACGAGAACCAACCCGCTTGGTTCTTGTTATCAGAAGAAAAAAAGGCAAAAGGTACTCTTTTTATTTTTGAAAGGAACTATGTTGGTTGGTTCTAATTTGCATATTAAGAACTATTAATTTTAGGAAACCAAGATGCTCAGTTCTTTTTAGTTACTCATATTTTACCAACATAGTACTTGAACAAGAAGTGAGTAGTTAAACAATAACGATAACAACTCTAAAAGTAAACAAAAAAATGACTGGATAATTATTTTAAAATAAAAACTTAGCAATGTTATATGTAGAATTGATGATAATATATAGAAACTAAGTATAGAAGAATGTTAGATTTTTTGTAGTTTAAGTAGGTACCTTTTTTAGTTCAATTTACGCGTCGTTATTTTTGTTAGGTTGGTTTTTCATTGCAATTTGAATTTAGATTTCCCATTTATCGCAATGATGATACGATTGCATTATTTTAAATTTTATTAAAACAGCGTGTTTATGAAATAAAATTTCTTCTTGTTTATTTCAGTTACTTATCCATTAATGTAGGAACTATTGTTAAAACAATAAAATTGATATATATTTTTTTCTCATTTTTAATCATTCTGCATTCATGATCTCGCCTTCTACATCCATCTCAAAATTTATTTCACCAGAAAACCTATCGATGTCGTCCATTACGTTTTCACTCCATAATATATTTTTGTTAAAGCATAATTTGAGCCTCTTCTGGTTAGTTAGTTAGTAAGTGCTGTTTCTGCACTTAGCCTCTTGATCGCGTGTCACCATTTATTTCTTACTCCAACCAACACAGGTCATCCCAGAAGGTCAGCAGCATTTTCAGACTGCTTCCTGCATTCTGCATGAATTATGAATTAGAATTTGAACGAACTATATCTTTGTAACACTGTAACTTTTCAAATTTGTATGGACACTGTCTGAAATAAATAGATTTTATTGTATTTATTTTTATTTATTCCATAAGCACGTGCTGGGCGTTTCTTCTGCGTCCATTCATCCTTCGCATGTATGCATGGGGCTGTCTGTCATATCTATGTTAAACAAGTGCTTGTTTAGATGAAAATGACCGGTTATAACACCTAAAACCTTGCAGATTTTGTCCCTTGTTAGTCTGATGAGGTTGTGGACAAGCAAATATGATGCCACCCAAATTGCATTTTTTATTTACCTGCATATCTCACTGCTTATTCATGTTGTTAGATGAGTTTCTTTAGTTCTTTGGCGCAATCATGATTTTATTTGGGCCTGAGGTATGGGCAGTTGTGGTCCCGATCCGTAAACTGATGCCTTCGATCCTCTTTTAGCCAATTTCTGCTGCTTCATTATCCAGTAAGTTGCTGTATCCTTTAATCCATTGTAGAGTTGCAATGGACTGGAGTGCGTTGTGGCCTTGTGGCATTCCAGGACAGAAGTTATAATAGTGTTTTGTAGGGTGGTAATGAAGGAGAGAATTTTAAGCATCTTCCGGTATGAGATGCCATAAAAAATAAAATAAGGCCAAAAAGAGTACATTAATTTCATGGTTAATAAACACGGAGTGTTGCTTCGCATGTTTTTTAAAATTTACTTCTACATAGTCACTGTCCAGATAACGTCGAAAGTCGAATACAAATGTTCTTCTGCTCCGTGGTCGGCGAGTATGCCTGCATTGTGTGGAGCTGCTCAGCACACGTAAAACAGGCGGATACAGCACTTCTCAATACTTGCCTTATAATTACGGACTGCTTGAACCCGACTAGTAAGCATGCAGTGTTATCTGTCTGGAAACGCACCACCCAGATGTCCGTACATAAGTAGCTAGCTCCGTGGGAAGTACATAGGCGAAATATGGTTGCCACCACCTAATGTTTCAGTGCTACATAGTGCCACCAAGACTTATGAGTTGTTGGAGCTTCATGGCAAATACATGCTGCATCACCAAGAATGCTCCCCAATGTAGGGTCACAAGGTGAAAGGAAAATCCGCACTGTTGCTTCCACCGTCAGAGAGCAACCCACCAGGCAAAACCCTTCCGTAGCCAATCTGGAGAGTCTTGTACAGAATGCGAACACTAGTAAAAAACCAATTAAGTGGGCAACATTGACAAGTATGTTTGCGGTGCTTTCCCACAAATCCTGGGCCACTTTCTGTTATACCCGCGTGTCTGATCAGCTGCACATGCCAAGACCTATTACGCGCCACCGATAGTGCGGTTTGTGTGGCGGAATACTGGTCACCAAAAGTTTGTCAGAATTGCCATCGACACAATAAGAAGTTGAAAAACTTACATCTAAAGCAAAATTTAACGACCTCAAAAGTTTATTGCATCTCATACTGGAAGATGCTCAAAGCTTTTACAAAAAATAATAGGTAGTGAAAACGTGGATGACATCGATGAAAGATGCTCAGTTTTCACCAAAAATTGTCAGTAGTGAAAACGTAGTGGATGACATCGATGAAAGATTATTAAAGATGGAGTCAGAAAAAATGGGTAGTACAACATTTCAATAACTACTAGTAAAAATATTGTTTGAAACTTTCAATAACATTTTTTTGTTTTGTTTTTTTTTTAATTTTTAAATGTCGGACCACGTCAACTACCACCACATGGGGAAGACGCAACACAAGTGCCCTGTGTGCGGGAAGGTAGGCTTTAGTCTTGTGCCGGTTCGATCTTTTTGTCTGTTCAGTTTATTTTGAGTGTTGCTGACAAAGCCCAGCTTTTACAAAAAAATATCAGTAGTGAAAACTTAGTAGATGACTTCGATGAAAGATGCTGAAAGCTTTTACAAAATAATAATAAGAAAACGTAGTAGATGACATCCATTTGTTTTCTAGAAAAGTACATTTTGTTTGAGATACAAATACAAATACAAAATACAAAATGTTTATTTCATTAACTTAGACTTAGTGTCTAATACAATATTAGTGAATGGAGCTACCTTTTAAGCAAAATATGCTTGTGTTAGGTAACACCGCTCTTCCATAGCATGGTTACAACAGACTAATTTAGGCCACCTGGATAGTCTCTACCATAACATAAACATTAAATAGTTTTTAATTCAAACATGTGCTAATAAAATTACTAATTGATAAATGTTATTATAATATAAATGATTATTTTAAGTAGGTATGTAAAAATCTGACATTTTATTAATATTATTATTATTATTTATTTTATTAATATTGATTAAGAGTATGACATTAAGCAAGTAATATAATGAATCAATCTTATCTTTGTATCCTTATGAATACATGACTGCTTGGAGTTCATATGAAGAAGATAAACTTCCTTCCCAAGATTGTTTTTTTTAGTAAATTACATAATTGACAAATATCAGACATGGGTTATGAACATGCGAAAAAAGTTTGGCAAACTTTTAAACTATCAAATCTTGGCGAATACACTGAGTTGTATCTTAAGTCAGGCGTACTTTTACTAGCAGACGTTTTTGAAAGTTTTCGTCGAACTTGTAAGGCAAATTATAAATTAGATCCAACTTTTTACGTTACTGCTCCAAGTCTCAGCTTTGACGCGATGTTATTAAAGACGGGTGTTAATTTAGAGTTAATAAATGACTTGGAAATAGTAAGAATGATTCAAAAAGGAATACGCGGGGGTATATGTTTGTGTTCTATGTGGGGTTCTGCTGCGGACATCGATACCACCTTTATTTTACAGAAAAGAGCCACTCGAGCTATTTACAAACTTCCGCGCAAATCCCTGAGAGATTTCTTTAAAGAAATCAACATACTCACTGTAGCCTCTCAATACAGGGTGTAACGAAAAGGTGAAATAAAACTTTAAGGGGTTATTCTACGGCTAAATTACATCAACTTTTTCTATGGGACCAACATCGAAATCTCAAAAAAAAAAAAAAAAAGACGTTTCCATACAAACTGATGCCAGCTGGTCGCGTTTTAGTATGGGAAAGTGTTTTTTTTTTTGCGAATTCGATGTTGGTCCCATAGAAAAAGTTGATGTAATTTAGCCGTAGAATAACCCCTTAAAGTTTTATTTCACCTTTTCGTTACACTCTGTATATATTTGATAATATCATGAACGTCGCAAAAATTTAGATCTTTTTATATAAAAGAGTGATATTCATTCATTTAGCACAAGAAACAAAAACAAACTTGTAGTCCCAAACAGATTCAGATTGGCCAAAACAAGTAACTCATTCTTGGGTAATTGTATTAAATTTTTTAATAATATACCTTACAATCTTATCGAACTTCCTATTAATAAATTTAAATCACATGTCAAAACTACCCTAATGTCAAAGGGGTATTACAAAATTCAAGACTATCTTGATGACAAGAATGTATGGTCAGTCCAGCCTGCACTAAACTGATGTAACTACCTGTTTATTTTGATTTATATTTTTTGTGTGGCAGCTAGTGGTGACTGAGTTTGTTCCGGCGTTTCTTCTCAGCACTTGCCAGATTGTCTGTGTCTTGTCTCGAAGCGCTAGGGCCCAAAAAATAAGGAGACATGTTCTGCCCCATATGGGCCAATAATGTAATTATTGACGTTCATAAGTGGCAGTTTTCTGCCCTAAATTGAATAAATGATTTTTGACTTTGACTTTGACTTTGAGTATAGGTACTCGCCCTCTAAAAGAGGTTAAGTTTAAGTAAAATAAGAGCTCGACTCGCATTAAGGTATTGCCTTTTACGAGTAGATATCATCATGCTATCTCACTCACACTATAGCTTTCGCTCGCACCTCGCTCCGTCCTTGTCGTGACTCGGACCTCTCTTTCATAACGAAAACTACGCGCGGTAGTCACTATTTGGGAGCAGGGAAATGTTATATAAGTAGCGCCAAAACAGGCTATATTACTGTACTGAACACAGTCCAGTCAACACTATACAGTCCACTCAAGAACTCAGGAACAGCAACAAATAGCAGATAGTCCAGGAACACCTTCAAACTGAGAACATAGTGCAGGAAGACCAACACATAGGAAAATTAGACAGCTTTAGGAACGATTGCCAACTTGGAACCTCCTAACCTGTTTCATTTCAACACGTCCTCCTCGTACAACACAGAACTCTCAACTCAACAACGGGCGATCAGTAACGGGATAGAAGTCTAGGCGCAATTCAGCGATAGGTGCACAAGGGAGTTGTTCACGATAGAACATCCCGCACAGATACAATGAAAAAAAACGTGACAAATTAGATAAGCCTAACTGCAAGAGACGTAATTTAAAGCGATATATTTTTTAATATTCATTTTCACAATTATTTTTTTTACTAATTTCAAATTACACTACACGTAAAATAACAACAATAATTTCATTAAAACTTTTGAATTATAAAGATTTAGTAATTTATTTTATGCAAACATGAATTGCATGAAAACAAAACCAAACATTCTATTCTATTTCACAACAACTAAATGTATATTCCAATTAGTAAGTAAAAAAATAAACTATCATTTTATTAAAATACTCAATTAAATAAAAAAACATATTTTAAAAATAAACTGTGGTGTAAATATTTACCAATATAAAAATTATGTCAGAATTTACATTTAGAATTTATTAGATACAGAAAAAATATATTTAAGAACATGGTTTTGATTATTCACAGAACATTACATTACGTACATTTTGGTAAGTAAGTACTTCACCAAATTTAAAGTTAATACTGCGTAATAGTTGCATAAATAAATGAATTGAAACATGAAATTAGACATTGTTTTAGATAAAAATAATAATTGAAACTAATATTTTACACATACCTGAGTCATGCGCACGTATACTGTATGGGTACACCTTGTGATTGTATGGGCTATCTAAGATTGTAGTTAAGTTATTTAAATTGCTACCAAAGCACAAAGTTAAACTTGTAAAAAAGATTGTTAAAATAATAGTTTATATCGTTTGTATAACAGAAAATATATGTTTAGATTCGGTATTGTAGTATAGAAAAATAATTAACCATTATGTAAGTGCAAATAACTTTTAGTCGGCAATAGAATAAAATTGTAACAAATAAAGTTTTGTAACGGTGAATGTGGGGTGAAGTGATGCACACACTACAACGCAGCAGCCAGCCACTACGCAGCACTGCACCACTCCGACTCACTGGAGCATTTGCAGCATCACTCCGACTCACTGGGGCATCACCGCAGACAGTTCCGACTCACCGTAAACTATGCGGCATCTGGTCTGGAACATTCCACTGGCCCGGCAAGCATCACTGTGGACGACTCAACCTGCTATCGACCTCCGGTCTCGGAGGGGAGTGATGTAGCGACATCTATCTTGCCACATACGAACTAAAACTGACGTATCCTACATCGCGATATTAAAGTTATCGGAGCGATTGAACCATATATACAAGAACCCGACAAACAACCGTCGGGCAGTAGCCCACCAGACACAACACCCGTCTGGTCGGAGGATCCTCACTTTTCAATGGGGGATAAGGAACTTTACACCCTGTTCCTCACTCCCTCAAAATTCAAACCTTTTAAAAAACATGCTTCGTTATTGGAAAACGCTGATACCTTACCAATTAGTAGAATTAAATCTTACAAACCAAATTGTTGGAGATTATTTTAACGAATAACATTTTTAGTAAAATCATTCATCATTCTTTTTCGTAAAGTAAACCGCGATTTAACATAGACACGAGCTTATTTTTTAAATTCTGTCGTTGTTATTTTCAGTAATATCTCCTGCTTCATGACATTGTCGGCTATTTTGCAGTTTAGCTCCTGCACTGTCGCAAATTCTTCATCTGTGTAAACGAGCTTCTTGGCCCATCGCCAGATGTACAAATCTACGGGGGTCAAGTCAAGGGACCTTGCAGGCCAAGGGATTTCATACAGATCCAGCTGTTTTTGAAACAATTGCTAAGATAGGTATTATCTCACTATCAAAGTCCAATGGTTGCCCAAACCATCACGTTGGAAGATGATCTTTTGATTTCCAGAACGCATAACTCATCGTCTAAAAACTCAGGAAAATCATTTTATGGAAATCCAAAATAGTTGTTACTGTTTAATTTGTCGGGTAATAATGAGGCCCAAAGATCTGCCAATAACTCCGAACATTACCGGACACATATTAACAGAAAATTTGCGCTGAAATGAATGAAACGCTACTTTTTCCAGTTGGTTATTCCCTTAAAGAAGGTTCCGCTTCAAATGCGTGAATCATTTCATCCTAAGCATCCAGATCATGTCTTCCAGGATTTACACCACGGTCTACACCACGAACTCCAGTTTCCAAAAGCCGACGAAACGTGTTGTTAAATACTAACACATTTGGTAATCTGCGATTCGGACAACGATCGTGGTACAATCGACCTATTTTAAACGTGACCCACTTACTCGATAACTCGTTTGAAATTGTTAAATAAATAAATAAAAAATAAAAAAAATTTTTTTTAAAAAAATATTTATTTTCAAACCAAGAAGTCCATAATTTTGTTAGTAACAATTTGATCTTATATACTGTTAGTAGATTGGACTATGTTACTGTTAGTATCAATAAACTTATAAACTATGTTAGTAACAAACAGTGCACGGTGGGAAACAGTGATGGTCATTTCATTGATTCACATGCTTGACATGTAAATCAATGAAACGACGGTAGATGGCCGAGTCAAGCCTCTCTGCTATCATCTTCAGGACTCCATTCCTGCTTGCCCTTAGTGTCGCAATTACAGCCGCACTGCCGTGTCACGCACAGATCTGCTATCTCAGGAAACACGGTTTTGAGAAAAACGGCCTCGATGTTTAAAATTAACATTTGCCTGTATCATATTAGTTCAACGTACAATATACTTTCAATTCTTTGATAAAGTTTTGAAAAAGTTTCTAGAACATATTGTCATAAGTTAATTTTCTATATTTGAAATACTAAACTTTTAAATCGAGATAAACGAGTTAAGCATAACCATCGTTTCATACAAACGTGGTTACGCGTCGTTTGATAATTTAAGTTAAAAGTGTTGGGTGCAATCACAAACACGCGAAGCATGGAGAACCTATCTATGTTAACTAATAGTTGTATTAGATGTGTTTGACAAGTGTCACTTAAGCAAGCTATGGCACGATCGACTGATATTGGAAGAATTTAAAAAAAACCTTAATAATTTTCAAGTTTTATTAAAGTTTTCAATGAAAAAAAAACAAAGAGGCTAAATTCTAAAATTATGAATTATCATGCACGGTATCTAAACCACATACGGTTTCATTTACTTCTAGGTCTTCGAAAAAGGCTTGCCGAGTCAGTGGCATTGATTTGCACAATTCCATCAGTTCCTTTTTTTTAATTTCACTTAAACCTCGACAATGTACTTCTTTAGGAATTTCACTGATAAAGTCAATATTATTATCATCCAACTTTTTCTTCTTCTTTTTTTTTTCTTCATTACATTCATTTCTTTAAAATCTTCAGTAAGATATGAATTTTTAGTAAATAAACTTGTTGAACCTCGACAAAATTCTACAATTTTTAACGCCATTATATTGTAGTCTTTTGGATTTTTTTTTGACAATTGATCTTGAAACAAAATCATGTTTTTATGCGTAATTCTTTGAACGCTCATATTCTTTCGTAATTTCTTCATTTTTTCCGTAAAGTCTGATAAATCATACATCTCTTTCACTTTATTAAATTTGTTGGCTATGCTTGCGTGAACTGTATCGGCTGCCATAAATGTATGGCCTGGTTCAAAGTACACAAATTTATTTTTTTCTGTACTCACTAACGCATGTGAGTTAACTAATCTTATCATGGTGGTGAACAGGATTTTGTTTTTATTCTGTGCAGAGCAGTTATCACAATAGGAGACTATTTCTTTATAGTCACGTGCGTTATTTACTATAAAATATGTGTATGCTGATGCAATGTTGTGTGCTTTACGACCACTTTCTCCTTCATGCCAAACGATACAGTACGCCTGTTTGTTTTTCCCTCGAGAAACAAATTTCATTGAACAGTACCAACTTTCTGGAGAAATAATAGTCTTTAATTGTTAATTTAGGCATGCAAATTGCCTTTTGCATGTCGACTGTAAAAGTTTTCTTAGTTGTACTGTCATTTTTAACCGACTTCAAAAAAGGAGGAGGTTCTCAATTCGTCGGTATCTTTTTTTTTATATATTTTTTTTATGTATGTTCAGCGATCATTCGTTACAGCGTTGACCGATTTCGATAATTATTTTTTTGTTTGAAAGGTAATACTTTCAGAATGGTCCCATAGAAATTTGGTTGAATTCTGATGATGGGATCTATAAGAAAATCATCAAACATTGCATGAACCCGTACCACGCCAACTGATTTTAGTATCTATCTTTTTTGTTATTTTGATGATTCTTTTTTTAATGAATAGCTTATACTTCAAAGATACTATAGTCAAACATTTTTGGGAAAAAATTCACCCCTAA
Source organism: Anania hortulata (assembly GCA_963576865.1). Taxonomy (NCBI): domain Eukaryota; kingdom Metazoa; phylum Arthropoda; class Insecta; order Lepidoptera; family Crambidae; genus Anania; species Anania hortulata. The sequence continues at coordinate 18,405,693 of OY756402.1, read as the reverse complement.
GGGTGGAAAAATAGGAAATGAAATCGGTGTTCAGCAGTTAAATTATGTTTGCACTCGTAAGATTTGTTTTGATTACGATTATTCACTAAAATAGATGAAAAAAGTTAATTTTATAAAAAATATCGGTGCCAGTCGATGAGAGATTCTATGTTTTCGTTTGAACCGACTCCAAAAGTAACTGATTAGGTACTTAAGTGTTAGATTATTTTTAGCGTTTTAGTTTTTTGAGGTCGGTTTTTATTTTTTTTATATCATTATCAAGACATTTTCGGGATTCAGTGTAATTCAGCTGATGAGTAGGAAATTCTGTGCATACTTCACAATCGCATTCAGAACATCTATGGTACTCATCGTCATGTATGTCTTTATGTTTTTGGCACGTTGTACATAAATCTTGCCTTGGATTTGCGGTAGACAAATTCATTTCTTTGACTATATTGTGAAAATATGCCCAACTGCATTTTTTGGTATTGATCTCGTCACAATGTGAAATTTATGCTTTATACAAATCACGGAAAGATACTCCACAAGGCAGATATCGTCTGTTCGGTGCATATTTAAGATTGTAATGCGATACTGTAGGTTTCACATTTTCTATAAATTCTTTCACTCCTTGCTTATATCCCTCTGGGAAACTGTTCCAAGGTTTTTTAGTCCCTCGCTGCTCTGGCGCTGCATCTTGAGTGTATACATCTGTTACTCCCATTTTATAGTTAGCTTTTAGTACTGTCATAACAGTTTGTGCATTGAAGAACCCCAAAGTATTTAAGAAAAAAGGTTTGCATACTTTAAGATTGCCTAAAGTCCACGTCAGAGTATTGTGTCGCTTCGAATTTTCCGTTGTAATATATTTTTTGCGATGTCTAATCACGTTTTTAGTAATAAAATTTCATATTCATATTCATTTATTCACTTTATAATGTAAACCAATAGCAGTACAGTTAATAGGCTTAAAAAGATGGTAATAAAATAGTTACATTATAACCTCTATGAGGCATTCGTGAACTCAATTATTTGATAAAATTAATCTTAACAATATTATCATTCCATTTACAATTATTAGACAATATTTATTATTTATGCTCCTAAATTATAATAATTATGTCAATAGCGTCACTTAGTATTATATCAATGGATTAAATTACAAATGTCAAATAAAATTAAAAGTTACAATTTACAACAAAAATATCAACATAATTAAAATTCTGTATAATGTCAATTACTTTAAAAATTATAATAAAATTACAATTTGTCATTAAAATATTCACTTAAATTATAGTACGTCTTTTCAATTAATAATTTTTTCAACTCTTCAACTTTCTTTTTCAACTTTCTTTGATTTTGTTTAGTCAAATTCCTAAAATTTGACCAAATTTGATGTCTATCTTCCTCGGAGAACTTTTCCCAAATTTTTTTTCTACAAGTCTGTCCACAGGCTGGTTTTATTGTATACTTTTCTTTTTCTGCTTTTAGCCGTTTTTAACATTTCTTTCTCTTCTTTTCTTGTTACAATTTACAGATGTATTAATATATGAAGCATTAGATATATCCGTCAAGGACTGATCTTGTTCTGGTGAGACGGGTGAACGAGTGGAAGCAGTCGCTTGAGAGCGGTGGTCTGAAACTCAATGTGGCGAAGACCGAGTACCTGGCCTGTAACTCTACAGATCCAACACCCGTTCGCATAGGCGGAGACAAGGTCGAGCGCAAGGACCAGTTTAAATACCTTGGATCTGTACTTCGCGCGTCCGGAGACATCGATTGCGACGTCAAAGCACGCATTGCTGCTGCGTGGGCCAAATGGCGAGAGGTGACTGGTGTCATTTGTGACCCCAGAATGCCGGTTAAGCTTAAAGGACAGATCTATAAGTCCATCATTAGGCCTGTTCTTTTATATGGCAGCGAAGCATGGCCGCTACTTGAGCGACACAAGCAGGAGCTGCGTGTCACGGAGATGAATATGCTGCGGTGGATGTGCGGAGTCACGCGGAAGGACCGCGTGAGGAACTCGCGCATCCGCGGTAGCCTTCGTGTCCGTGATATTGCAGACAAACTGCGGGAGAGTCGCCTACGCTGGTACGGCCATGTTTTGCGGAAACCGGCAAGCTACGTAGGAAACAAATGTCTGGCCATGCCGCCACCGCCAGGTCCTGGCAAAAGGGGTAGACCCAAGAAATGCTGGCTTGACGTTGTGAGGGCTGACATGCGTGCCAATGATCTTGTAGCTACTCGCACAACACACAAGCCACCGAGCACGCGCCGTCTCATCGACAGAAACAGAAGCGAACAGTTCTGAAAAGAACTACGTCAAGTCGAAACAGGATGGTAGCTCTGAGAAGAGCTGTTTTGTGTGAACGCGGCACCCACGCCGCGGCACGAGCACTCCTCGTTGTGCGCGTACACGCTGCGCCGCCGCCGCCGATGAAATGGCCGAGGCGATCTCCAGTTTCCACTGCGCGGCGCGCGCGAGCGCTCCCTGCCCCGCACGTCCGACCCCCGCAGACACCTGTGCGTGGTGGGAGACGCGGCAAACAAATGAGAAGACGTGGAGGAAAGAGAGAACAATAACTGCGCCCTATTGGCTAATATCTGTATTTTTTAATTGGTCAAACACTCTTTTCTTTGTAAATAATTTCATATAAATAAAGCCTGTTCCTGTAAATATTCATTCGATACTCAGCAATTAATGGAGTTATTATTTACACACTACCATCTCAGACCAAATATCTCCAAAGTGGTGACCACCGACCAGTGAACACAATGGCTGAAGAAAACCACCCGCTCCCGCTGCCTCAACAACCAGCTTCAGGACCGCTGGAAACCATCCCGCTCCCACACGAAGTCGCCGGCATCGCGCTATCAATGCGCGTCCCACCGTTTTGGCGTGACAAACCGCGCCTATGGTTCATCGCATTTGAAGCCGCCACGAACGACCTTAAAAGAAGCGAAGCTCAGCGTGCTCAAATGGTTATCGCACAGCTTCATAAGGAAGACATCGAACAAGTCTGCGATCTACTGTACAACCCACCTGCTGACCACCACTACACCGCTCTGAAGGAACGGCTGATCTCTGTTTACGAGGAGTCCGACGGCAGGCAACTACAGAAGCTACTTTCCGACATGGAGTTAGGCGACCAGAAGCCCAGCCAGCTACTCCGCCGCATGAAAACCCTCGCTCTCAACAAGGTACCGGACAACACGCTCAGACTGATGTGGATGAACCTGCTGCCACCACACGTTCGTTCCGTTCTCGTTGTCAGCGACACCATAAGTCAAACCACGGCACTAGACGAACTTGCCAAACTCGCCGACAAGATGCTCGAGCAACACCATCAAGTCTCCGCCGTGTCAACCGTCGCAACACACCACCAACAAGACAGTCAGTACAGTATGCAGTTTCTCGTTGAAGAAATAAGAAAACTGCAAACTGAAATCTCTGAACTTCGAACGTATCGCAACTCATCGCCGAATCGCTACCGAAATAATTCACGAAACCAACAGAGAAGGCAGACATCTCCATCTCGCTCACACGACAACAACTCTCGCCGTGACCGCTCCGCTACTCCGTCGCCTCACTGCTACTATCATCGAAGATTTGGCAAGAATGCGAAACGATGCACAACACCGTGCAGTTTCGTGCAAGACCAAAATCCGGAAAACTAAATCAAGCGTTGGCCGAGGCGGAACCCAGCGCAGGAAACAAATCATACCGCCTATTCGTCACAGACAAAAACTCGAACATGACATTTCTAGTCGACACCGGCGCCAACATCTCAGTTATACCGAAAAGAAAGGGGACGTTTGAGAAACCGCTTCCGTTTAACCTCTACGCAGCCAACAACACTATAATACCTACATTCGGCGAGAAGACACTTGACCTCAACCTGAACCTTCGAAGACCTTACAAGTGGAAGTTCATCGTAGCTGCCGTCACCAAACCTATCATCGGAGCTGACTTCCTCAAACATCACAATTTACTTGTTGATTTGAAAAATCAGCGCCTCATCGACGACGTGACCAAACTTGTCACTAATGCCACGGGACGTTTCACCGACACACCTACAATAAGAAGCATCGATGAAAGGCAGTCCTACCATGACATACTAGCAGAGTACCCCGGAACAACTCGACTTACTTCAATGAGACTCAACGCTAAACACGACGTCGAACACTTCATCGAAACGACCGGCCCGCCTCTTCACTGTCGTGCCCGCCCAATCCCACCACACCGCTACAATCAAGTAAAGAAAGAATTCGAAAATATGCTTCAACAAGGTCTCTGCAGACCAAGCAAGAGTCCGTGGTCAAGCCCCTTACACATTGTGCCGAAGAAAAATGGCGATCTACGCGTGTGTGGCGACTACCGACGACTCAACAATATCACGAAGCCCGACCGCTACCCCGTACCAAGAATGAAAGACTTCACCTACCAACTTCACAACAAGCAAGTGTTCTCGACCTTGGATCTCAACCGTGCCTATCAGCAACTTCCGGTGCACGAAAAAGATATAGAAAAAACCGCCATCATTACGCCATTCGGACTGTTCGAATTTCCGAGAATGTGCCCAGGTCTCAAGAACGCAGGTCAAACGTTTCAACGTTTCATACACGAAGTACTGCGTGACCTTGACTTCGTCTATCCATTCGTCGACGATTTGCTCCTAGCTTCGGATAACGAAGAAAGTCATAGAAACCACCTACGCACCGTTTTACAACGACTAGAAGATTACGGCATCACCATCAACCCAGCGAAATGTGTCCTAGGCCAAACTGAAGTAAAGTTTCTAGGATACATTGTATCTAAGGACGGAATAAAACCACCAGTCGAACGAGTACAAGCTATCAACGAGTACCCGAAACCTAAGACAATTCACGAATTACGCCGATTCATCGGAATGATCAACTTTTATCGCGATCACATTCCACACGCCGCATCGACTCAAGCACCTCTAAACGCCTACTTGCACAATGTAAAAAAACGAGACAAGACTGAAATAATATGGAACGAAGTCGCCTCGCAAGCTTTTGAAGACTGCAAGAAAAGCATCTCCGAAGCTACCCTTCTCGCTCACCCATCGCACACCGCTACGTACGCTATCTCGTGCGACGCAAGCGATAAGTCCGCCGGCGCAGTGTTACAACAGAATGTCGATAACAAATGGCAACCTCTCGCATATTTCTCGAAGAAATTCACCGATGCACAAACAAGATACTCTACTTACGATCGTGAATTACTTGCAATCTACATGGCTGTGAAACATTTCAGAAAAATGTTTGAAGGAAGACCTTTAATAGTATTCACCGATCATAAACCCCTCACCTTCGCCATCAACAAATCTCAATCAGCCACAGAAACGCCGCGAAGAACACGACAACTTTTGTTCATCAGCGAATTCACAACCGATATTCGCCACGTAAGCGGAAAACAAAACGTCGTAGCCGACGCACTCAGCCGCATAGAAACAATAACAGCCCCTACTACAATCAACTATGAAGAAATAGCCAAATCACAAGAACACGACTCGACCCTATCACAACTAAAACAGCAAGACAACCTATGTATCAAGAAAATACCTATTCCAAACAGTGACATCGGGTTACATTGTGAAACCTCCGGAACCCACGTTCGACCTTACATACCTGAAAATCATCGTTACGAAGCATTCCGAACCATACACAATATCAGTCACCCCGGAACTCGTACTACAAGAAAACTAATATCAATGAAGTACTTCTGGCCGTCGATGAACGCCGACATTGGAAAATGGACGAAAAGCTGTATCGACTGTCAGAAAAGCAAGATTCAACGTCACACTATCTCCGCTACATCAAAGTTCCCGCCAACAGAACGCTTTCAACATGTACACATCGACATTGTTGGACCTCTACCTACAACAAGTCAAGGACATCGCTACCTCATCACTATGATTGACCGACTAACAAAGTGGCCCGAAGCAATACCTACAGATGACATTACCGCCGAAACGGTCGCGGACGTTATCTATCAACACTGGATTACTCGATTCGGATGCCCATCAACGCTCACAAGTGATCAAGGTCGTCAGTTCGAGAGTCAGCTATTCCAAAAACTAATGAAGATAATGGGAATAAAGAAAACACGGACTACGCCTTACCACCCACAAAGCAACGGAATAGTCGAGCGATGGCACCGATCCCTAAAAACTGCACTACGCGCGAAGTTAACTACCTCAAAATCGTGGCTCACCGAATTACCTACAGTGTTGTTTGGACTACGCGCCGCCCTACACACTAACAGTGGGGTAAGCGCCGCCGAACTCGTCTATGGCTACACACTACGCCTACCCGGTGATTTTTTTCTGCAACTACGTTACCCACGTCGACGTCTGCATTGGATAACAACTACGTCGAAAGACTACGTGCAAGCATAGAAGAAAATAAGCCACAGTGTATTACAACTCATAACAACAAGCAACACATATTCGTGCATAACGACCTACATACCTGCAGTCATGTGTTTATAAGAATAGACGCCGTCAAGAAACCACTTCAACAACCATATGAAGGCCCATATCGCGTGATCAAGCGAACCGACAAAGTGTATACAGTACAATTACCGGATCGCGAAACCAACGTATCAATAGACAGATTGAAGCCAGCTTACCTGTTACCAGACACAGACGCAGTCACCTTACCATCTCAACATAACCAAGTTACCTCAAGCCAAGTTACCGTACCTTTACCTTCACAACAAAACCAAGATACCATACCATCAGCAGTGAAGCAAACAAGTCATGGACGTATCATCAAGAAGCCTGTACGTTTCACTTGAAGGGGAGTACTGTAGCTACTCGCACAACACACAAGCCACCGAGCACGCGCCGTCTCATCGACAGAAACAGAAGCGAACAGTTCTGAAAAGAACTACGTCAAGTCGAAACAGGATGGTAGCTCTGAGAAGAGCTGTTTTGTGTGAACGCGGCACCCACGCCGCGGCACGAGCACTCCTCGTTGTGCGCGTACACGCTGCGCCGCCGCCGCCGATGAAATGGCCGAGGCGATCTCCAGTTTCCACTGCGCGGCGCGCGCGAGCGCTCCCTGCCCCGCACGTCCGACCCCCGCAGACACCTGTGCGTGGTGGGAGACGCGGCAAACAAACGAGAAGACGTGGAGGAAAGAGAGAACAATAACTGCGCCCTATTGGCTAATATCTGTATTTTTTAATTGGTCAAACACTCTTTTCTTTGTAAATAATTTCATATAAATAAAGCCTGTTCCTGTAAATATTCATTCGATACTCAGCAATTAATGGAGTTATTATTTACACACTACCATCTCAGACCAAATATCTCCAAAATCTCACAACTAGAGACGCTCAAGACCGCGCGAAGTGGAGGAGCAAATCAAGGAAAGCGGACCCTGGGCTCCAAAGCAATGGCTTTGGACGCAACCGGGATTGACCGTATAGATGATGATGATGATGAGTGTTTGGGGGTGAGAGGAACAGGGTGTTGAGTTCCTCATCCACCATTGAAAAGGGAGGATCCTCCGACCAGACGGGTGTTGTGTCTGGTGGGCAACTGCCCGACGGTTGTTGTCGGGTTCTTGTATATATGCTTCAATCGCTCCGATAACTTTAATATCGCGATGTAGGATACGTCAGTTTAGTTTGTATGTGGCGAGATAGATGTCGCTACATCACTCCCCTCCGAGACCGGAGGTCGATAGCAGGTTGAGTCGTCCATACATGTTGTGTTGCTTGCCGGGCCAGTGGAATGTTCCAGTGAGTCGGAACCAGGTGCCGCATAGTTCACGGTGAGTCGGAACTGTCTGCGATGATACCCCAGTGAGTCGGGGTGATGCTGCAAATGCTCCAGTGAGTCGGAGTGGTGCAATGCTGCGTAGTGGCTGGCTGCTGCGTCGACCAGGAGAGAAGTGCTTCTCTGCTTGCTGACCGGCCGAAGTGCAGTGTGCTGTGCCAAGGTCGCTGAGAAGGCTGTGGGTGATGACCAGGAATACGCGTCCGCTGCATGCTGGTGGTCAGGATACCCGTAGTAGCCGTGGATGCGAGCTGGCTTTTTGACTCGCTGCTCGAAAGCTTGAGGAAGTGATGATGACGTCACGATGACGTAGCTTTGCGAAGGCTGCGCTGACGTTCATACTCGGGGTCACCAGTTTGGGGGTGAGAGAGGAACAGGGTGTTAGGTTCCTCATCCCCCATTGAATAGGGAGGATCCTCCGACCAGACGGGTGTTGTGTCTGGTGGGCTACTGCCCGACGGTTGTTGTCGGGTTCTTGTATATATGCTTCAATCGCTCCGATAACTTTAATATCGCGATGTAGGATACGTCAGTTTAGTTTGTATGTGGCGAGATAGATGTCGCTACAAGTGTTTTCAGATTCCAAACTATCTCGATTTTCCGACAAACTGTCATTCTTCTTTCGTTTCCCTTTAGATATTGTGTTGGTTTTCTCAGTTTCCAGACTTTTTGACATGTTGTTACTCTTCTTCCGTATCTCGTTAGGCTTATTAGTATTTTCAGATTCCAGACTCTCTCGACTTTTTGAAAAACTGTCACTCTTCTTTCGTTTCCCTTTAGATTTGTTGGTTTTCTCAGTTTTCAGACCTTTCAGACTGTTTGACATGCTAGTACTCTGTTTCCGTTTCTTGTTAGGTTTATTAAGGTTTTCAGATTCCAAACTTTCTCGACTTTTTGACAAACTGTCACTCTTCTTTCGTTTCCCTTTAGATTCGTTGGTTTTCTCAGTTTCCAGACTTTCTAGACTTTTTGACATGCTGTTACTCTTTTTTAGTTTCTCTTTAGGGCTGCCAGTCTTTCCAATTTCTAAACCCTCGCTCTTCTTTTGTTTTCTTATATACTTCTTAGTTTTCTCAGTTTCCGAACAGTCTTGACTTATTGACACGCTGCTGGTACTATTGTCTTTAGGGTTTTTTGTATTTTCTTTTTCTTGACTTCTTGACAACCTGTTACTCTTCCATTGTTTTCCTTTTTTAAGTACGTCATTTTCAAAAAAAGTATTTGTAGTATTTACGGAAACAGGGCTTTTTTATAATGTGCGGGGAATTTGCACTGGCTCGGTACATTTATATGACGCTTCATCAAATCTATTATTTTCAGTACATGATTTTCGTTTATGAACAGTCAAATCCAGTAGTATATTCTCATTTACAGATTCCAAATCGTTTAGGTCAATATCTTCATACAAAGTACTATCTAACTCAATCAGGTCTTCTTTACGTAGTACTGGAATAGGCGTGGACGTCAATGTAGTTAATGGCAGGCTGAAGGTCACAAATCGTAATTGGTGAAGAGAAATTCTGACGATTAGAATGTAACACTGTTTCATTTAAAGATACCGGTTGAAGTGCACTATAATTAACCATTAATGAGTTATGGTAATCAAAACGCATATCTGCTTCATTTTGTGAATGGTTCACTGAGTGATCTTCTCTCGAACTGGCTTGTTGGAGAATTTGAGTGTAATTCGTTAGAGAACCCTCATTTTCAATCACTTGTTTGTCATTACTTAAACTTAATAAAGTCTTTCCTCTTATATTATACATGTTAGTAACTTAAAAAAACACTTTACTTTGTCTATTTCAATACACGGACGATAAAACAAAAGCACGGCTGCACTTTCCGCCAAGTAATAACGTTATGTCATGAATTAGGTAAACAAACAAACGGAAGATGCGCCCGCTCACCCCTCGGCTGTGCCTAGGTGCCTTCCACGCGCTCTGTTTCTCGCACTACCGAGTGGCTATGCGTATCTATTCTAACTTTAAATTAACAGATTTAGATTGAGTAGCAGAATTGACTGATGGGTAATGCCCAACTTTTTTTTTTTTTTTTGCGCAGGAAAAATGCGTTAGCATACCAACCGCATCAGGGCAAGCGGGAGGTTATGTACGGACTTTCTTGCCGGGAGGCAACGCTAGTCGCTGTCTCTCGGCAAGCATACCATACTAAAAAACCTGCGGTGTACACCTCAACGTATGTTGGTGATGCATGGGGACCCAATGTATGACTTCCATGCATCACCCACGTACGGCTATGCCGGGCCTCAGGCATATGAAATAAGGTGATCCAGTACACACAGGATCACCCCAAGGCTGGCAGGCTGTGCAATGCGAGCATAGGGCCCCTTGACCCTTCACTCACTAGCCTGCTAGAGGGTTGAGATGACGAAGGGCGTAATGCCTTCGCCTTCTCCCCCTCCTTCGTCTACGGATCGGATCAGCATGAGGATCGTCCTCCCTGACCCGCTCCGCAGCCTCCTTTTGCGACACCACGTCCTCGCAAAAGGAGACCATACCCTCCCATGCCCTCTCGCTTCCCAACATAGCTCGCACTATGCTGGGAAGCGAGAGGATGGGTAATGCCCAACTATGTTAACTTAAGTTAAATGAGTTAGGTATGACTGAGCCGTTAAAAAGTGAAGTTAAACGAATTTGTCATATAAGTTTCTGGGTCATGGCAAAGATTTCTTTATATTGGTAGATTGACAACTCCATACAAACTTTTTCTCATTTCCATAAATTACGACAGATGGTGTTACCTGTCTCGCATTTTGCTTGTATGTAAAAAAAAATATATTGAAAGAGGCGAAATATCGCATTTGTCTGTTTTGGTTTGTCATTTTTATTAATTTTTAAGATGAAAACTGCATTTCCTTTATTTATTTAAATTTAAATGAGCAAATTCGATTTCAGCTTAATTTATTTTTTGATGGTTTGAACATACTGATAGATAGCACGTATAAGCACAAGTTTGCATTGCATACAGTTATACTAAAATACGCTAGATGGCGCAAACTTGTTATTTTAAATAAAAGCAGTGAACTCAATGTTATACCTCATGCGCTTGTGGTCCCGAGTTCGATTCTCTTTCGAAACTATTTTTTTACATTTTCAGTTAGTTTTGAGAATTACATTTTCAGTTAGTTTTAAGAAATCAAAAACCTAGATTCAATGATTCCTATATAAAGTCATAATTATTTATTTTTTGCTAATTGATAATTTGATAAACGTAAGTAGCTGGCTCACGAACTCAACTGATACCTACTATTAGAATAAATTAAGCGATAAGACCCCCTGAATTGAACTAATCTTAATGTGCTTTTTCCTGTTACCTTTGTTTCTTTTATCTACTTATATAAAGAGTATCCAATTATCTTTTTTTTTATTTAAAAAAATATTGGAAATCATCATATCACATACATTGCTCTGATCATATGGTAAGTAGCCAAAGCCTTGTGTTACAGAAATCAGAAACAACGACGGTACCACAAAACCCAGTCCCGAGATAATACAGAAAAGTTATTTTTCTACATTGACTGACCGGGAATCGAACCCTTGACTTCAGAGACAGCGACACCAAGTCCGCCATGCTCGCATCTCGGCTACGAAAACAAAGATGTTTTATATAGGTAGGCACCAAAGATATCTTTATATTAATTTTCTTTGGTAGGCACTAACAATTAAGTTGCACAATTATTTAAACTTATGTATTGTATGAGAAAGGTTTGTATTAGAAATAATTTATAAACATGTATTAGGTATAACCCATGTAACCCGTGCAAAGTTGGGGAAGGTTGCAACTCAAAACACAAAATACAACAAAGTTGCGAATACAACCCGGCATGGAGACGATTTAGACTTTATGCATGTTACGAGACGATCATCGTATCAGAGACGCGTGCGCGCGGAGCAAGCAACCAATCCCGGCGGCAGCGGTGCGGGCGCGGCGCGCGACTAGCCAATCACGTAATCGAAATGGTCTTCTGCGCATTTTTCGCCCAGCGCTCGAGATCAGTGCAGCTAGTTGGATTCGACTTGAGTGCTGCGCGATTTTAAACTTAATATTATAGAAAATAAGAGGTCGAATGCAAATGTGATCATGCGACGTTGCCAGTTCGACAAAGGTACTATGCGAATCGCGTTCTCGTACTAACATGCGTCTGGCGCGATTATACACCTTGTTGATATTGAGATAAGGTTCATTTCACATGTCTTATATGTCACACTACCACACACATTCGTTAATTCGTTTGTTCGTTCATATTCGTTGTTTGTTTACGCTTGCGACTAACGTGTGCTTCTGAGATTTATTTTTATAGTTTGTGATTGTGATCTGCCCAAAGGACTCTTGAAATTCTCTGCAAACCCAATTATTTGTGCTCGCCTCAGGATTTTGAAGATTGCCAAACCGCCGACCTTTGCTTGATACTGGACTGTTCTTTAATTTATGATTGGTTTTGGGCTACTACTTTCCAACATACATTGCTCTGGTCCAACCAAATATAAGTGGCTAAAGTAGGTACTTGTGTTTGAAATCAGAAACAATTGATAAATGGGTGTAATTATTTTAAGATAATTTTATACTTAACCTTGTTTTCCATACACAATAAAGATCTAACTTAACAACGACGACTTAACCTATCCTATCAGCCTACCTAAATCCAAGACAATACATTGACCCGACCGGGAATCGAACCTGAGCCCTCAGAGATGGCGACGCTAAGTTTTGCGTGCTCGCCTCTCGGCTACGTACATCGTGAAAATTAAATTATCATTAAGTGCTTCCTTAATTAAGTGAAAACTTATTATTATACATATATCTTGAGATAGAACGTGAATATGAAACATTGCTAATGAAATCTCGACTATCGTTCCTATATTTAACATAAATAAATAAATATTAGACAACATCACATACATTGCTCTGATCCTATGAAAAGTAGCTTAAGCACTTGTGTTACAGAAATCAGAAACAACGACGGTACCACAACACCCAGACCCGAGACAATATAGAAAGTTATTTTTCTACATTGACCGACCGGGAATCGAACCTGGAACCTCAGAGATAGCGACACCAAGTCCGGTATGCTCGCCTCTCGGCTACGGAGGTCAACATAGACATATTTGCCAGATCGGTAGAACTGTTTTCAAGTAATAATCTAACAAACTTCGTTTAATTTGTTTATATTTCTTAACACTATTGTAAGTACTAATATGTTATACTCAATCACCAATATCTTTAACACTGAAAATGTTATTTAATTCAACACCCATAACTTAAGTTACTTAACAACAACGAAATCCTAACTTTTTAATCTATAAAAGAGTCGGGATAGTTAGCTAGACCGATTTTTATGATCTTTGATTTGTTGAATTTGTCTCCGCCCCGAATAGCAGTATAACTATAAAAAACACGGAAATATTCACAAAAAAACTATAAAGGGGCGGTAGGACTAGGAAGTTCGCCGAGACAGCTAGTATATTAATATAAATGCGAAAGTAAGTTTGTTTTGTTACGCTATCTGGCCTAAACGAACTACCTGATCGCTATAAGATTTGCACACATGTTGTCAGGAGCTACCTACTTTTTATTTTGTGTTAATCCGAATAGAACGCAGGCAAAGCTGCAAGCGATTGCCAGTTCATATTTTACACCAATCCCAGTTTAATAATTTATGTCGCAAGCAAGTCGCGAATCCAAGTTTGCACTTTGTAATAACTAAAATGCGACGTTGCCAAACCGTATAGGTACCATGCGAGTAGTATCGCAAGTTAAACAATACTCAACCCTATAACCTTTCCATAGAGCTGAAATTTCAAAATACTTTACTAGCGCTAGGTGTTATGTCTGTTGCCGCGCCGCTTTGAACTCGTAACATGAATGAACGAAGGGCGCGTGGCAGCAATGCGGTGTAGTAGTGTGTGAAAATTATTTTCGTCTTATGACTGGTAATGAAGGCAAATATTTAAACTATCGGTTAAGATTTGCACTTGAAAAACATCGAGTCCCACTTATGGCAGTCGTTTTTTTATGTAGATGATAAGTACATGTAAATGCAAAAACACAAAAAAGATAAAATTCAACAACAAAACTTTCTCGTATTAGAGAAACCACGAGAATAAGTTAGGGTATCATGCCGTTAGGCCATACGTGCTTAAGCTAATGTGATGAATTTATCTGTACCTTGGTACTTTGTGACGCAAATAATTTAGACGTCACTTTATAAAAATCAGTATCAATGATGTTTAACGCCATCTCGTGACACGTAGTATACTGAGTGTTGTTGGATGATAGAGTTGCATCAAGTGTTTGCTAGATGGCACGAGGTAAGCCACATTTCAGCGTGCACAGTAACCCCATCTAATATATTAAGTAGAACTAGGAGGTACCGGCGAAGATAATAAGTTTTAAACGAGTTCACTTGCGTACTATAGAGTTAGCATTCTACCTTTATTAATTTTCTTTGGTCATGGGCAAAAATTTTTTTGAAATTGTCTTAAGTGCCATATAGACCATACTGTTTAAGACTATTTCGCAGTGGTTAGGCGCAACTTTTCTATTTTAAAATAGCATACTTGTGTGTGACAGGGCAGCGCAGATGTTTTGCGTATTATCGCGTAAAAATCGTCTGTATGTGCATCTGCAAACATTCCAGATGCACTACAATACCGAGGTAGCCTAAACAGAGCCCTGAAAACGTTATTATATTGTACTCGCAGAGCACTGAGTGACCGCTGCGTAAAACTCGTCCACAGACCGCTCGTGTAGAAACCTTGACAGTACGCTTTAAATAAAGTAAGTTTTACCTTTGCAGTACAACGAGCAAACCTGTGGGCCAGCACACCACCACGAATCGCCAATGCCCTGCGCTCTCTCTCTATATCCTTATCATCTTTTAAATCTTTAGTCACTATGTGACCAAGGTACTTAAACTGAGATACATGGTTCAAAATAGTCCCGTTCAGTGTTAGCGGTGGTATTTAATTCGGTAACTTATTTTTTCCTAAAAAAACCATGAATTCGCTCTTTTTCCCATTGTACCTTAAACCGTGCCGCTCAGCGTAAGTTTCACATACCCTTAATAGCTGCCTCAAACCTCCCACTGAAGGGCTGAGCAGCACCATATTGTCCGCGTAGCTCAAGTTATTGACGCTAACGTTATCAATACGACAGCCGACCTGCATGCTGCTCAGCTCCTCAATTAGCTGATTTACATATAAATTAAAAAACCTTGGGTAGGTGAGGCCACTCTGTCTCACTCCACAGTTAAGTGTATATTCGTCTGAAAGGACATTTGACCATTTTACAAGATTTTTTTGATTGTTATACCAAAAGGAAAATATTTTTATTACTTCCTATCTAACTCTACTCCGTTTAGCTCATAGCGGATATCTTGAAACAGAAAAGCTGGTGCATTGTTAACAAAGGTGCAGTCTTTTGTGATGCTACCTTCAATTATCAGGTGGCTTTCGCAAGGTAACACCACCATGTCCTGACTGTTGATGCATATTCGAATCTCATCATTGCTTTTGTAAGACTCGTTGTATGGATTAAACGAATGATATTCAATACTCTCTATCCTATCATCAAATATAACTTGCTCCCTCACATCTAAGATTGACGAGGACGACAGAGACATGTTTCAAATCCGAGCGATCGAAGAAATAAGATGTTGTCTTTTCTCAATTTAAAATCTCTCAGCGGTGAAGATGTTGCCTCCGCTCTGAAGTTCGAGCGACTGCCAGTTGGTTTCGCAACGCTGTCGGTTTTATAGATGATCATGATAAAATTTTTCGTATATGTAAACGCAGTGATATATTTTCTTGTCTAAAGTTGACTAGATTGCCTTGTTCATTCACCAAAGAAACTTGAAGATGTTGAATAGAATTTGTTTTTAGCGGCAAGTAGATGAGGTTAGAAGGGCATTCTACAATCTGGTAACCTGGTGGAACTGATGGTGAAAATTCATGTAACAAATGTGACGGCTTGTTGTTTACGAATGAGCCCTAAATAATATTGCACTCGACTCTTATAGTATTTGTTATCAGTATGTTGATCGGCTCATCTGAGAAATGAACAACATTTTTCTTGAGAACCTTACGTGAGAACCCAAAAATGCTTCCAATGCTGTTCTCTTTTTCAAAGTGAATATCATAATCCGGAGAAAATATCACACATTTCAATGTGTTCACATTAGTATCCATATCAATCGATTTATTATCATCTCCCTTACTGTTCTCCTTATAAATCTCTTTTTCTATATAATGAAATATGTTCTCCAACTCATACGATCCTTCAGGTATGGTAATTACCTTATCTCCATAGTGAAACAGATTATTACTTGAGTCTACGATTGGTATGGAATTGAATGTTTTCAAATAAATGAGAGCACATTCGAATTTGTCGTTTGGGCTCCCCAATTCGATTGGAGGTAAAAAATCCGCCTCTAAAACAGACTTGGTATCATTCAATGTAATAGTAAGGGACATTATCACCCCTCAAAGTGGATGAAAGAAATGAATAAAAAAAGTAGATCTTGAACTTATATTTATTCAATACAGGATCTTAACAGAAATTTTAAACACAGATGACCACATTGGAAATTATTTTTCCTCTGGATATTATTGTAACTGTATTTAATCTTGACGTCACTTCTGCTCTTCAACATGTACTTAATGAATTCCTCGGGAGGTCTCAGATTTCCATAGCTGTCAAAGTATTCGCACTCTTGATTTTTTTTAACATACGCCACCCAGTGTGTACCTTGCCCACTCGTAGTGTCCAAGTTAATGATGCCGGTTTCATACCTCCATGGTGGTGATTTTCTAAACAATTAATCTCTTATTATCACTCCCCGGAAGTGGGGAATCCCCAACTGTTCCACATAGTGTAATATTTCATAATCGAATAGAGCGCGTTCCGGTAGAGCAAGGTTACTTAGTTTTTTGAATACGGTGTGAGATAGAGACCCATTCCTTTCTTGTAAGGTGCAACATACATCCCTTTTCCCAACGGAGATGGTGTGGACACATCTTTTTTTCGTACCATTTCATAGATATTTTAGCTGCTGTTGTTACACCACCAGCTAAAGAACCCGCAGCCGCCAACGCTCCCAATATAGGTATAAGGGGTAAGAAACCCCCTCTTTTTGGTAAAGGTATAACTCTGGGTTTTTTCAGTTTCTTACCTATGATATCTTTTTTTGCAGCTTTTACAGCGGCTGCGATCAAGTCGTTGTAGTTACCACCTTTCTTAACTTGCTTCCTAATGGCTTTTCGGGTGTTTTTAATCACTTTTGTGAGTGACAAACCCATCCCTCGCTTGACTTTAAATTTCATTATATTAGCGACGGCCGCCGCTGATAATCTTTCTGCAAAACTAGGTGACTCAACACGACGTCTCTCCGCAGCTGATATCAACTGCAAATCAGCTTTATGTCGCTCGTTCAACGAATTGTTAAGAGCGTATGCGATATCGTGCGATTTACAAGCTTCATCCAATGGGTTGATACCCTTATCACCTCGTAGTAAACGTTTTTGCAGCTTTGTTCCGAGCCCGCAGTAATTATAACCAGGTAAATTCAGTTCGAAAGGTAAGTTATTAATAAGCGTTCTTCACCGCTAAACAATTTCTACTGCTTTGACTTTTGTGTTGCACAATCATTTTATGTTGTCTTCCGATTGACGACACAATGGACAACTATTTCTTGAAAAGAATGCTATATCCGGTGTATCACCTTCTGTAAATATATCATTCAAATTATGTTCACGACATATCAAATGTTTTAAAATCTCAGGGTCATTTTTTAAAGACTCAGGTAACTCTTCCTCACGTATATGACGTAACGAGTGTGTGAGATGATTCAATATAAAGTCTTTCGGGAGATTTTTCAACTCTTCCACAGTCACTTTAGCAATACAGTCCATAATAGCAATAATATAAAGGCGGTGTTAACGCGTCCATCAATCAAATCAAAATGAAGATCGATAAACAGAACACATGCTTATCAGTCAAAGATTGGGACTTTAATTTTACAGCTGATAAGAAATTTAAACACAGTAAACTATTATCGGAAAGTATCAGATGTCTCATATGTGGTCCATCGGGTTGCGGAAAAACAAATCTACTGCTCACCCTTATATTGGATCCCGAAGGGTTAAAGTTTCACAACCTTTACTTGTATTCAAAATGTCTCGATCAATCAAAGTATTTATTTTTAAAAGAAGTCCTAGGTCGAGTACCGGAAGTTCAATTTTACACATTCTCTGATAAAAATGACGTGATATCACCGGAAGATGCTCACTGTAACAGTGTTATAATTTTTGATGTAGTAGCGATGGAAGATCAAGAGTCAATACGTTTATATTTTTCCATGGGTAGAGATAAAGGATTGGATAGTTTTTATCTTTGGCAACTTATAGTAAAATACCGAAACAATTGGTACGTGACAATGCAAATTTTCTAATAATTTTCAAACAGGACGACTTGAACCTGAAACATGTGTATGACGATCACCTGAATATGTCATGGGATACATTTAAAACTATATGTAAATCTTGCTGGCGAGAAAAGTATGGATTTCTGGTTGTTAACAAAGATGCGGAGATACAGAAGGGGAGATATCGAAAGCGATTTGATGAATTAATAGTTTTATAAATTCTGGTGCTTGCACACATTTCGTATCATTCCACAATGAACGCTGCATCACAACAGGTATTCGGTGATAAGAAGCTGAAGCGGAAATTAATAGAGTCTGTCAACTCTGTAAAAAAGAAAATAAAAATGCTGAACGCCGACAAAGCTGAGCTCTCTTCTAGCCTGCAGGAAACGTTTCAACCGATAACGAAACCGTTGAATATTTTAAATGAAATTATGAAAACAAGACTTCTTATAGACTTGAACAGCCCATCGCCATCGCTTGTAATCAGTAAAAAAAAAATGAGGAGGAGGTCTAAAAAATCTAATCTCCTTTCTATTATATCCTTCATTTATTAACCACTTTGGGAGTTGAATATAAAATAAACTAACGTTTTTTGTTGCTATACTTTATAATAAACTGTACTACCCACGGGAAACCCATCAATGTCGATAATGTAATGAATTTCACTGTCGCACATTTTTTTCACTGGAAGTCGAAACAATCTGCACCAATAACACTCACAATAATGTTCACAAATAAGTTGGCCAACGACTCGCTAAAAAGTTCATGTGAAAAACACTCGACTGGCAAGTGGTGTAGAAGGTAAAAAAAATAATTACCATCTACGTTGTCAGTACCCGCATTCTCTTCCGAACTTTCAGCAATATCGTCCCAAATCTCTATTAAAGCGTAAACCTCCCAGTTGTTGTTGCAAAGGTAAAGTTTTCTTAGAAGATTTCCTATTTCACAGTAAAGTCTTCCAAGTGGGTATGATCTTCTCCAATTCTGTAACAATTGATAAGTCATCATATGATTTATCCAATTTCTCTTATTTTCATCATTGACGGTATCCAATAATAGGTCTAATGGATTTGCTTTATTCATTTTGCCTGAGTAGTCTGGAACAAAGAAATATATTTTTATTTTTATTTTGAAACTTCCTCTGCTGGCACAAAATTTACAATCCATGATTTTCCTCTCGGTCCTTTGTTTATTAAATACACTCCAGTCTGCAAGTATTTAAACTGCTCCTCTTCTAGATTATTAAATCTAGATGGTAAGGTAACCATACAACCATTATCCAATTGTAAAACTGTTTGTAAAACACCAACATCAAATTTGGAACTTTGTCTCTTCGCTTCCAGAAATTTATTCTGTTCTTGTATTCGTGTATTCTTTATTCTGTTGTATAGGGCTTGTTCTGTTCAAGCTCACCGAACTTGGCCCAAGTCTTTTTTTTTTTTTTTTAATCTTTATTTATTAAAGAGGGTTTATTCACTCAGTGAATATGTCACCCTCATAGGAAATCGCTAAAATTCAATACAATAACACTATTTTCTACGTCTTAAACCTACTTGTACTAATTTATATAAGATTCTGGCCATGTCAGACATAGGGAAAGCAAGGATGGTATTACATAAACCTGGACTTCTTAGGTCAATATTGTGGCGATGGTATATAGCTGCTCTTTCAGCCTCGTTCCGCACACACTCAACCAAAACGTGGTACACGTCTTCTACTGCGATACATTCTGTGCATTTTGGAGATGTGACTTTTCCCTTTAGTGCAGCAAAGCCATTTAGTGGGATGTGTCCAGAACGAAGTGTTAAGCTCGTTACGATCTCTTGTCTGCTCATGCCAGCTCCGTCGAACCAGGGATGCCTGTGAATGCTTGGTTGGACTGTTTTGTACCAGATACCTTTTACTAGCGATCGCTCATCATAGTATTCCTTCCAAATCATCCGGACCCTAAGCCTGGCTTCGCATAGGACATCTGTGTACCATGGCTTTTGGTTGGTAAGGATCCCACCTAAACTTGCTTCTTTAGCGCAGATATCTACCTTTTCATTTTCTTCTATACCGACATGGGCAGGTATCCACTGAATAGATATTTTTTTATTCCTCTTAATCAAATTAATTACAGAACTAATTATAGGATACGCAATTGGAATGCCCTGGAAGTTTTACATACATCGAGTCAGATGCTGAAGTGCGCTCCTAGAGTCCGTAAAAATTACGAAGTTGTCTGCATCTACCGATTCTATGTAAGATATTCCTTCGGATATGGCGATTAGTTCAGCATGCATGATCGATACTTTGGAATGTAACTTAAATTTGGCCGATATGTTATTTTGTGGATCAAAGAAAGCAGCACCAACATCATTCCCCTGTTTTGAACCATCTGTAAAAATTTTATAACATCCCGAATATTTTCCTGTGATAAATTTATTACATATTAATTTAAGATCTAAATTGCTATAAAGTTTTTTTGCTTGTGTAATCTTATCAATTTGTGTTACAATTACAGAGGACAAATTCACACTGCTGATCCATGTACTCAGCGAAAATCTTCCTAATATAGAATTTGAGTAAATAGGTAGAGATCTAAAAGATTCATTAATTGCGACCAACAGTGGTTTCTTTTTACGTCTAAAATATAAGTTTTCACAGAGACTAGAGAGATAGCTTATTATGTTGAGTGTCTCATTATTACCCAACGATTTTAGTTTGAACCAAAATTTTGCGGCTAGATAATATCTTCGTATGTGTAATGGTAGTTCACACTCGATTACGTGAATGGCTGTGCTTTTTATAAAACCCCAATGACTCTCAGACATTGATTTTGAATTTTACTCAATTTATTTAGATGTGTTTGGTAACTGTTATCATATAAAAAGCTTGCATAGTCTAATTTACTGCGTACAATAGAAATGTAGAGGCGTCTTAATAGGGACGGATGAATACCCCAGCCTGGGCCGGCCAGGACTTTAAAAGCATTTAAACATTTGTCAGATTTTTCTTTTAATTCATTAATATGTTTAGACCACTTTAGTGCACTGTCAAGCCATAATCCTAAATCTTATTTCCATTTCGATTAAGTTGATCCAAAGACGACATTATTGTTCAAAAAAACGTACTTACAGTTTCAAAATAGAACACTGTTTACTGGAAGCTCCTTTAACAATAGTGAATCACTATGATATAACAGAGTTTATATACTCCTAATTTTCCGCCCCCTCCAATAACCATTAGTTTTCCCATGGGAATAGAATATCAACAATGTCGTTATCAAAGACTGAAACCGCAGTAGTCGTTATCAATTGTTACAAATATTGCTAACCGGATGGCAATCGAAGTGAACACAATCTTTCAGGAATAGGTGCAGATTTTAACTTGTGTAACTCATCATGAGCCCAATAAATAACACTTTCTAGTGCTGATTTATATCGCAAGCATGAATCACTCAGTGGGTATAATGTTGTAGTCGTAGGATTTACTGTAGACGTGGGATTTACTGTAGTTGTCAACTCTTCAATAGGAGTCACCTTTGCCGGCCATTTCTCGTGTTTATAATGACGTCTAGGTAATTTCACATTACGCATATTAATATGTCAGACGATCATATAGATGCAGTCGGTTCCACAATTTTTTTGGGAATTACATTAGACTCCCGGCTCCAATGGGGTCCCCATATAGTTGCCCTGTCAGGAAGGCTCAGTTCAGCGGCTTATGCAGTGAGGAAAATAAGGCTTTTAACTGATGTCGAAACGGCAAGACTAGTATACTTTAGTTATTTTCATAGTTTGTTGTCGTATGGTTTACTGCTATGGGACTCTGCTGCTGACATTGAATCAATCTTTGTGTTGCAGAAAAGAGCCGTACGTGCAATATACTGTCTTGGACCTCGTGACTCTCTGAGGGAGATTTTTAAAGATATTAATATATTAACAGTAGCCTCTCAATACATTTTTAAAAATATTATGTACGTTCGAAAAAATCTAAGTTTGTTTAGCTTAAAAAGTGATTTTCATCATTATAATACTCGTAATAAAAATAAACTTGCCGTTCCGAGCTTCAGACTTCACAAAGTTGGTAATTCATTCTTGGGGAAATGTATTAAATTTTTTAATAAAGTTCCACAGACTCTTGTTGAACTACCTGTACATGAGTTCAAAATTCACATTAAAAAAAACCTTATGAAAAAAGGGTATTATAAGGTAGACGATTATTTGAATGACAAGAGTGCATGGACTTAACCTGCTTAGCTCGCACTTACTTCATGTCTTGTAATTGTATTTCCTGTAAAAAAGGCTGACAAAGGTGACTGAGTTTGTTGCGCCGTTTCTTCTCATCACCAGCCGATATGTAGTCCCGAAGCGGTGGTAGGGTAAAGCTATATTTTGGGACGTGTATAAGTGCCCGGAAGAGGGCCTATATACTGAATAAATGAGTATTGAGTATTGAGTATTAACACCACTCAAAATCACTACCTTTCCTCTTGCTTTAACTTTGTAAACAAAAAACCTTCTCACCCTTATTTATTACTATCTACAGAAAGTTCAAATTCATTTAAACACACCAAACCTTGTCAGAATAAAAATGACACATCAACCACAATTTGCTGAGGTATTTTTTCTCACACCCTTATTGACAGTAGCATAAAGCTCAAATTCACATCGAAAAAGTGGTCCAGAACATACATTATTCAGCTACTCACGTACACAAACGTTTACGGTTAGCTGAATTCATTGACACTCTCACTGATACTTTAGTAAAATCACAAACAGGTGACTTTGATTTGAAATCATCAAGATTAAAGGGTTTGCAATCGCCAATACAAGACGATGAAGCAGTGAATAAAGCATACCTGGATAAAAGTGTACAAGAATTGAGAAATGAAATAAAAAAAATTCAAAGTGACGTCAAAAACTACTTAAACAGCTTAGAAAAGGCAACTACAAAGAACTTAAGTACTTTGTATTATACAAAAGCTGAAGTAGATCGATACAAGCAGATTAAAAAAACAATGAGTAAACAAGATATCGTTTATGAGCTTCACAAAGCTGCGAGAAGAAATTTTTCTCGTCGAAGTACAATTTTGAATGGAATTGATGATTTGTGGCGAGCTGACCTCATAGATTTACAAAAATCTATCGCTTATCTCTCGCAGAACGATTTATTAAACCAATATCAATCGGGTTTTCGTCCTGCCCACAGCACAACTACTGCTCTGTTAAAGGTTACTGAGGACATCCGGGAGGCGATGGATTCCTCTAAAGTCACTGTTCTTGTCTTGATAGACTTCTCCAATGCATTTAACACAGTAGATCATGACCTTCTTCTCGCCGTACTTTGCCATTTAAATATTTCTGCTCCAGTATGTAAATGGTTTTCATCTTATCTACGTGGTCGGCAGCAGTCTGTCAAGACAGAGCACTCCACCTCCGACTGGCAAAAAGTTTCCTCCGGGGTGCCACAGGGTGGCATTCTCTCTCCCTTGTTATTCTCCATCTTTATCAATCTCATTTCTCTTAAACTTCGCTGCTCGTATCATCTGTACGCCGATGACCTACAATTATACGCACACTCCGATATCAGCGAAATTTCAAAATCGGTTGAAATTATCAATGAAAGCTTAAACTTCATCTCCTCATGGTCTCGTGATTTTGGTGTATCAGTAAACCCAACGAAGTGTCAGGCTATTGTCATCGGTAGTTCCAGACTGTTAGCCAGGATTAACACTGCACTACTGGATCCTGTTGCATATGAGGGAACTGTTATCCCGTATTGTTCTAGTGTAAAGAACCTAGGCCTTATAATTGACTCTACACTTAGCTGGGCTGCTCAAGTTAGCGAGGTTAGCCGAAAGGTATTCGCATGTCCAAGGAGTCTCTACCGCCTGAAATTCTTTCTCCCCTTTAAAACCAAACTTTTGCTCATGCAGACTCTTGTCATACCCATCATAGACTACGCTGATGCCTGTTGTTCTGACCTCTCTGAGGCACTTACTGATAAGGTGGATCGCCTGTTAAATTGTTGCATCAGATTTATTTTCGGCCTTAGGAAATATGACCACATATCCAATTATAGATCCAAACTTAATTGGCTTCCCATTCGTCAACGTAGGAATCTTAGAATTCTTGGCATCCTTTTCGCCGTGCTCAATAACCCATCCTCCCCCTCTTACCTTAAGAACAGGTTTACATACTTATGTAACTCCCGTGACCGTTCTCTCCGCTCTTCTAGCAATCTCCAGCTACTTACGCCTCTTCACCACTCTGCCCACTTCTCCAAATCGTTCACAGGGAGGGCTACACGACTCTGGAACTTGCTTCCCTTAGATATTAAGCATTCGGAATCAAAACCTTCTTTCAAAAATAAACTTAAAAAATATTTTAGTACATAGTTGCATATTTTTTCTTATTTTATTAATAGTATGTATGTTTATTTACTTATTATTTATTTATTTTGTGTATTGTATCATATTTATCCAAATATATGTGTATTTTATTAAATTAAATTTGCATTATCATTGTTTAGTACCAATTACAATTTATTTTGGACCTTTACCGCACCCATTACCTACTTTCTGCATGACCCAAAGGTTGGCTGGTAAAGAATGCCCTTGGCATTAAGTCCACCTGTTGTACATTTTAAGTTTGTGCAATAAAGTTTAAAAAAAAAAAAAAACACAATATACACAATAAATACGTCCTTGTAGTCATTGACGCTTCTTCAAAGTACGTATGGACTAGGCCTTTAAAATCAAAAGTGAAAAATTTTGTTGTGAATGCGATGCAAAGTAGTTGTAACTAGTTCATTCCGACATCCTAAAAATTTGCAAACGGATTTAGGAACAGAGTTTTACAATGACAAGTTCAAACAATTAATGACAAAATATAAAATAAATCACTATTCTACGTATTCTGTTAAAAAGGCGTCGATAGTTGAACGTGTAATAAGAACATTAAAATCTCATCTTTACAAACTTTTCAGTCTATTTGGGCAATATCATTGGTTTGAGAAAAATTTTGACTCTGTCGTAGAATACTATAACAATGATAAAGTGCACCGAATCACAAAATTTAGGCCGATCGATGTTGGTAAATTAAATAAATAAATAATTTAAAATTTTATTTACTCTTCACATAGGTTTACACAATACATTCAGTGCGTAGCTTAGTATGCATACAGATAATACCTATAATGTGAGAGTCTGGTGCCTGACATAGGTATAAAAATACCTATATTACAGGTCACCAGGCCCCACTCATCGGATTACAGTGACAAAAATAAGCATTACAGTGCTAGTACAGACTTGATAAAGTAGAATTTATAAGATAACAATGTAATAATATAAACAACAATACGAGTGTGGTTATGATGCGATTCCATAAGTGTGTGTGTGTGGGTGTGGGTGTGGGTGTTTGTGTGTGGGTGTGTGTGTGTGAGGGTGTGAGTGAGTGTGTGTGTATGTATGACAGTAAGTGTGCGTGCATAATTTTTTTTTTTTGCTATCTAAGTAATATTAATAGATTTTCTGTTTCTTGGTAATCAAGGGATTTTAGCCAGTTAGTTTAACACTATGTTTGTTCAACGGGTAAATTGAGAGAATTTTGTTAAACTTATTATATAAGTATGGCCCAAGGCAACAGTAAAATTTATGTGAGGAGGCAGATTTGAAAGGATCTATATTGCAGATTTTGTCCTTTCTACGCCTGTCTTTCAGTAGGTTTGGATTGTATTCTAATTCGGAGTGTTTTTTAAGCACGATAAGTAATAAAAAAGTCTGTCTCACCGCAAGAACATCCCATTCCTTATACAGCAAGTTGGTAGGGTAACGATAAGGGAGAGCAGCCGCTGTTTTTAGGATTGCTCTTTGAGCTCTCTCAGCCTCAAGTAGGTTTTGGCAGAACCTCACCATGTCGTAATGCAGTAGCTGACTATGGACTGACACAAAGCAAATTATACCATCCAGATTGTGCTTTTATCAGCGATATATCTTAAATGTTTAAATATATATATGAGTTTACGCAGCCTAGCTACAAGCACGTCAATATGAGGTTTAAATGTAAGGGTTTCATCGAGAGTGATGCCAAGATATTTGATGCACTCCGTTCTAAGTATCAGAGGGCAATTACATTGAGAAGGAGCATGTTAGCGCCTTAGGAGCCTACCTTAGTAAATCCTACAGAACAGCTAACCATCTTTTTTTTTTGTCAATCTACCTCTTTACTAAAGTATATGTAATATTTTTTTCGTCTACATAACTTATTCGTAACTAATGCACGCAATTCGCGCGCAACTTCGATCGTTTCTATGCAATATACCTATAGTAGGCGGCGGCAAGAGAGCCCATAAATTCACGCACATTTCCTTAATTCAGTTATTTGGGCACCACACGAAGTCAAGTATAGTGTTATGCTGGAACGAGTACAAAATAAATTCATTAGGTATATATATATGAGATAGTACGGGGTGTATCCGTTTTACCCATTGAAATATCCCACCTTATTCGTTTTGGGTATGGTGGGATACAACGAACTAAGGGTCAGGAGAGAACTTGCACTGTTGTCATATATGTACCAAGTGTTAAAAGGCAAGATAAATAACCCTTCGCTACTGGGGATGTTAAAGTTCAGTGTGCCGGACCGATACGTAGAGCGCAGGCGACGGCCGCGGCTGCTGGAGGCTCCGTGCGCGCGCACTAACCTGCTGAAGGAGGCGCCGCTCACTCGCGCCATACGGCGCATCAATACACTGGCAGATCAGGTGGACCTATTTAGTTGTTCTCTGAGTGAGTTCACAAGGGCTGCATTATTCGTAATTTGTTATTTGTAAGTTTAATTTTAAGAAATAAGTGTATTTTATTCTATCGCATTAGGTTAAGCCTGTAATGATAGTTGTAAATTTGGAAAAATAAATAAATAAATAAATTTTAACACACACCTACGTATTCTGTACGCATAAGAACACGGTTTGAAAAATCCTTTTTTTTCAATATTGAAAACCCGACCAAAATCAAGATGACACACTTTTCATACATGATAGTTAGATGATGTAGTCATTCGCATTTAGCAAAGTTTTCCAGTAGTAGGCTCCGCTACCTGTGCTTCTCACACCAGACGGCGCTAGTAGCGGATGCATTGGCGCACTAGAGAAATACTTCCGCGTCCAGTCAAAATATGTCGTATTTTATGTAAACTTTACATTACTAATTGTTTAAATGAAATTTTAAATAATAACATCCTAATTGTATTCACAGTGACGAATTAAACATTTAAAAACGATTAATAAACTGGTTGCAAAATTGTTTTCTTTAAATGTAATGTAAACATTGTTTTGATAGTAAGTTTTGATCAGCCATTTTTTTTTTCATTAGTTTGCTTTGGCTTTCATCGCGCGAGTGTTTTGGAAAATTATTTATGTTCTTACTGATCGTACACTATTTATTTTGAGTGCTATTATAGTTTTCGGAGTTCAGTGCTGTGTTGTTGTGCTTATACAATGGAGAAACTGCAATGTACAGTATGTAATGAGCATTCTATTTGTTTAGACAAATTACGCGCCAATCCCTTTAGTAAATTTTCATTTGTGGATAAGGCAAAAATAGTATCATTTCCTAGACCTACACCTAACTTAACGTTAACGCAGAAAAAGGGCGCCTCATACGTGAGACTTTTTAATTCAAAATATTACGATATTTACGGTTGGCTCGCCGGGTGTTCTCACTCAAATTCATTATTTTGTTTTCCGTGCATTTTATTTTCAACAATAAAAACTGTATGGAATGATACTGGCTATGCCTATGCGAAATAGATACAGTAACATTAAAAACCTGATATTCTTTCAATTGCTTTCTAAGGAAAATTATGCAAGATATGCCATTGCATTTCCGGAAAACGCTTTTAATGATTTCAAACGTCGTTATGCAACATTTAATTTTAATTTCGACCGTTTGCGTAGTGAGCTTAAATGCATTTACGGGAATGCCGAATTTAGACAGTTCAATCCTTTAGATTTGATTGATACTTTAAGTCTGAACAATATGTTTCAGCTTTTTCCTGAAATTGTACGATTAGCAAAATTAATGATAACAATCCCCGTCAGTAGCGCGTCGGCCGAACGATCCTTTTCATGTTTGAAACGAATCCACTCTTATTTGCGTAACACGCAAGGACAGAAACGCCTCTTGGAGCTGTCCTTGATTTCTATAGAAAAAGGACTTTTATGTTCTTTACAACGATCTGGAACTTTTTACAAAGATATCTTAGATATTTATTTGCAAAAAGACAGACGTGTCGATCTTGTATACAAATAATTATAGAAACTTCTTACATAGTGGATGATATTTCGCGTTTATTCATTGTATATAATGCACTCAAAATTTTTTTTTTATCAACTTCTATTTTTATTTGTGAACTGTTTGTGTGGTGGTAGTCAAAGTGACCAAAATAACGGCTTTTCTCAGAGCCACTACGGATATCAGTTAAATAACGTGTTCTAATTTCATTCATTTTTGTGATATCTGTGGTGGTGAAATATATCAACAAACATACAGAACACACCATTCACCGTTTTGCAAGAGAAACTCAGGTCCCTGGTAAGGAATTATTATTAATTTTTCAGCTTTAATGTTCATTTTTTTGTTTTATTTTTTAGGTTTACGCAATAAATTGCGAGTGTGCTTGTATTTATGTTACAAACATACTTTATCAGATAAAGGGCCATCTATGATTATTTCACATAACTAAACATTAAGCAAAGCAACATCCAATAACGTATTTTTTAACTTAGTTCTGCTTAATTATTACCGAATTTACCGAGATGGCGCTAGTTCGGAATAGCATAGCAAAATCTTGTTGCGTTGCGTGTAATTTATTTATCCGCCACAATTTTAAAATGGCCTGAAGAAGTGATACTCAATTTGCTTATTCAAATTTTGGTTTTACCCAGATTTGTGGACGAGTAAAATTATGGTTTAATTTTTTTTAAGAAGATAGACGCGTTTCTCAATTTTTATTTAGTTTTTATGTAGCACTAAATGCGAGTACAAGATATAGGGTTTAATAATTTGGTCTAGCTAGAGATTGTTTAGAAAAAAACTTTGTATTTAAACATAACTTACAAATTACAGATTTATAGAAACACCGTTTTTTGCTAACTTGAAATGTGTATGAGCCTACCCTAATCTAAACCCAATGCACGCCCCTGATTGGACTGTAGCCAGGCAGACACTTTGTCAAATCCCAATTGTGCACTGAAGAATACATCCTCCCACTTCTCTCCGCTGAAAAAGAGTGCTGTGTCATCCGCAAAAGTAAACATCCTGCCGTGCGAGAGCTGTATTCGGCACAAGTCATTTATAAAGACCAGAAACAGTGATGGGCCAAGTATGCTGCCCTGAGGGACACCATGGGTCACCTCCAACTCATCACTCGTGTAACTGTCATTATTCACTCTTTGCGTCCTATTGCTAAGGTAGTCGTGGAACAGTTTTAAGGGAATGCCTCTAACACCTATCCTCTCCAGTTTTGACAACAAGATGGGGACAGAGACCACGTCAAATGCGCAGCGTCACATCAAATGGGACGCTGAAAGAAGGTTGTTGGATTCGAGGAAGTTCATCAGTCGCTTATTCATCAGACGTTCGAGAATCTTGGACATCGAGGGAAGAATAGAGATAGGCCGGTAATTATTCACGCTGTCTCTGGCCCCACCCTTGTAAATGGGTTTGATGATTGCTACCTTAAACGCACGTGGAAAGACACCCGATTCAAGAAAGAGATTGCAAATATGAGCTATAGGGGGTGCTAATATTTCTGCGTATCTCTTAATGATTTTTTCCGAGATTTGTTCTGATCCTACCGCACAGCTTTCTTTTAGCTCCAAAATAAGCAATTCTACTTCCCTTTCATCTGTCGGAAGGACAACAATCGATTTTTTCACAGAGGGGCCATCGAGCACATCACCGCTTGGATTAAGGAGAACACAGGAGGCAGCAATCTGCTCAGAAAGCTTACCTCCTATATTCGCAAAGTACCTGTTAACTTCGTTAATACTATCAAAGGGGATGTTTGAGTCAATAAGATCAGAAGCATGGTTGACAGTCTTTTTAGCTCCACTTACATTAATAATGGTCTCCCAGAGTTTCTTTTTATTATTTTTTGCA
This sequence comes from Anania hortulata, assembly GCA_963576865.1. Taxonomy (NCBI): domain Eukaryota; kingdom Metazoa; phylum Arthropoda; class Insecta; order Lepidoptera; family Crambidae; genus Anania; species Anania hortulata. Next base: position 18,375,299 of record OY756402.1, on the reverse strand, counting down.
TTATTCAAGCTTTCTTAGCTTTCTTTAAAACAGAATTACAGAAGTTTCTATACCTTTTATAGGTAATTTTGAGGACTTCGTTATCAGGATCTTTTTTTAGTTTTTTGTGGAGACTGTCTCTATTTTTCATACAGCGCAACAAACCGCTAGTGATCCAAGGCTTGTTAGTTATTTTTCTTTTTGATATTTTGGTTATTTTAGTATTTTCCTAGATCGCTGTGGCTAAACTTGAAACAAGAGTGTCAGTCGCAACATTAACATCTGTGTAGTAGGAAACCCGTTTAAAGTCGATATTGATCATGGCCTTATCCAGACCCTTAAAGTCTATGATTTCAAGGGTTTTATTGGAGTAATCAAGTTTCGTGTTAAGATTAATATCCAACACTATCATGATCCGTTACAGTCGATTGCACCACAACACAAATGGCATCCTGTTTCGTTTTTAGCATGATGTGGTCTAGGCAATAGTATGACCAGGGAGCACGCAATGGCTAGCCAAGATATTTAGATATTCGTGAGAGCGCTTATCTGAAGTTTGGTCCATTATGTCGATGTTTATATCACCGCAGATTATAATGTTCTTAAAATTGCTTAACTTACTGAGCAGTGCGTTAAGAGAACCAACGAAATTATTAGAGTTATAGAACCCAGAAAGGCGATAAATACCAATTATGCAGGTGTCCGAGCTAATTTTCAGTAATAAACAATTAGCATCCCTGACAAATGGCTCCTCAGAGTGAACTTTATGTCGATTACTAACGTAAATGACAACACCTTCATTTTGCGTTTCGTGAAACGTCGTAGTAAAATAATTATAGTTAGTCAAGTTCGGTATACAAGGTCTAACAAAATCAACTGCGTTCCTTTAAAGGGGGGTATCTATACATCATACTGAATGCGATGACAAAAAATAAGGTATTGTTTTATAGTCATTTTTAAAAGTTATGTTTTCTAACAAAATAAATAAATTAAAACGCAGTCAAAAATGAAACACTCTGTATCTTTTCTTACTCATGCAAACTGTAGTTCACAGATGGTGTGTACGTGCACAGCGCACACCAGCATTTTATTACCAAAGATCGTTGTGTGCATCACCCTTGTCAAACCAGCTGATCTGCGATTGGTCGAGTGGCACAGCTAGGCTTTTTCGACCAATCACAGATCAATTGCAACGAAGAATAGCTTCATACACACATGTTAGTACACTAGTGTGTGTAGAATGCACTTTCATGATAATAATGTTTTCGATAACAAACAAACAAACAATGTCAACTAAATTAATAACCAACATCGTTTTTTTGTTACTTCAAGGCTCTAAGGAAAGATAATTTCTATGTTTTATGAGTTAGATTAAATCTTAGTTGTAGGAACTAGGTAGGTATTTACTTACTTTCTTGTAGTTGTTGTTGTACGTAATTCGTTGTTTACCTCTCGAAGCTCTTTAGAATCACTCCTAGCAGAATGGCAAGGTGGATAGAAATAAAGAAAAATAAAGCGGTTTTAAAACATTTATTAATTTAATTCTGACTCTGACTGACTCTATCACACTTTCACAGGCTTTGGACTAACAAGTAGGTTAGCGTAGTAAATAATTTATCTGCCGGGTAAATAATTTATCTGACTAACAAAAAAATTAAACAAACAAATCAATCAAGTAGGTACCACTTACTCTCAATCTACGCTTACTTGGCGTGTTTAAGTTCATTAAGAGGTTTACAATCTGTACAACAAATTACATTGATCATAATCACATTACAAAAAAACATTGCACAGCAATGCGACGTGCACTTTTACGCGAAATAACAGTCTCTGTCACTTTTTATGTTTTAAAGCGTTTACACGGTTTGCAATAAAATTCGCTGTCGTAGTTGTGTCGCACTTTTAATGTTATAATCACCTTCACTCACAATACACTAAGTCCTACACTTAGCCCCACACATGGAAGCCCAAATGTTCAGGCTACTGCCACATCTAGTCTGAAAATGATCGGGCCGAACTAGGTGGGGGTTCTGTTCAGCCCAATAGTAGGCGCCGCGGCGTAGAGGTTAAACATCCAACCACTGGTGAAGCTTCTCTCGTCCGTCCAGAGAATGTTGCAGCTTCTGCGACTTCTGCATAACTGGACTCGTAGTGTGAAGTCATGCGGCTTCAGCTCTTGAACTAGTGTAAAATGCTACAGGCGCCTGCCCCTCGTCTTGCGTCTCGCCGCAGAATTCGCAATAATGACGCCTGCGCCCATGAGCGCTTGGCGAAGACGGACGCTGCATCAGTCGCGCTTGCGATTGGGTTGCCGATCAGAAATCTGTATCACACTGTCTTCTTATTGAACAGGCTGGCGTGGCCTTCCCTGGTCCCCGACGGGCATAAACAATCTCACTCCAGTCCCTGAACCGCTCACGAAAACGCCCTCAATATCAGCGTAAAGGCGCGCTGCTTTAGCACAAATTAAAGTTGCGATCCTGGTAGCACATAACCCTGGACTGACACCGTTGCGGCGTCGCACACGCACGCCGCACCGAAGCGAATTAGAGACTGCGCGGCGCGGGCTCCCGGGCGGTCGTCCTGCAAAAGCCGAAAGGCTCAAGCTAGGGATGCGCCTAAGATGGGATCATAATTTAAAGGATACTAAAAACTAAAACATACCGGATAACTGATCGTGAATTGGGAACTGACACCTCGCATTTAATTAAGTATTATGGCGAGGTAACCTACTACTTAAACGAAATCGTGAGTGCGACACAAGTTTTTTTTGTACCTTAGCTTTCAACTCGCCAATCTAGTTAAGTGTAACTCTTGTTTTTAGAGTAAAATTATTTTGTCCAAACCGGTAATAAATGTTCTAAAGTGTCAGTTTAAGACAGACAAAGACTGATAAAACATACAACGACTGAATTTAAAAAGTCACTAAGAATTATTTTTAACGAACTAACTAGGCCATAGCATTTAAACTCGGACATATCGTACTTTATCTAGCAGTTATTTCTTAACTGACAGTCGCAAAATTACCAATATGTATTTTTAAAATGCTTATTCACATAACTACTTACTTGAGTTACTGTAAGTGGCAAAAAGGAAACAACTTCGAGAGAAATCAAAACACTAATAACATGTTTTACTTACCACTTAATATGAAATATGCGCTGATAAGACTATTTTTCGAGACTCATAAAACATTGTTATCGTCTCAATAACTTAGTTAAAATCAAATAAAATCAAATTTTAGTTTAAACAAAAATAAAATCTTAATTAGTAATGTAATGAATGAATGATCCGATCTCGTAAAAAACTATGAGCCTAGAAATCAGAACAAATGTGGCACATCCCTATCTATCCGCATGCACACTTTGATTGACCCCGACACGTGCCCGACACCGGCCTTTCGGCTCGAGCGGCATAGTCTGCAGTTTGCGAGTACGGTAGGGCTTCCACGTTAAATAAATATCTAGGACTAGGATTACGATTTTACACGAATGTTTGAGTAGGTTTATTAAAACAATCCATATCATTTTTTATTTAATTATTTTTAGCAAAACAATTATAATCGTGTTTAATTGAACCAAATATCACATTTTAATACTTTTCTCATTGTAATATTGCGACCGGTTAAGAGTTAAATTCTAGGTAACTTTTAAAGCATTTTTTGAAATGAGTTTGTCCCGTGGTTTGTCAAGTTAATATCAACTTTTACGGTGTCGATTTCATTATCTAGACGACTAGTCAAGAATTAATTACAAAATAGCAAAACCTTTTTATTCCAACAATTTTCCTTATAAACAATAATAATATCTCAAATGTTGAAACTTAAATAATAAGTAAAATGTATTTCAGTTCCTAAAATAGCAAAATGTTTTATTTCCTTACGAATACCTACGATCTTATCTTAGCTAAACAAAATGCTTGTCACCCTATCCAAGATACCGACAAACACAGCGGGGTACTTTTGTCGGGGCCACCTTTGAAACTTGGTCTTGCTAACTCCAAAATAATTTTACCCCCAAAATTAATTAAAAAATAAAGTAGAATTAAAGAAGGCGAGAAATTAGACTTTGATGACCTTGTTATTTTCAGTTTAAACAACTCGATTGTAGTTTTGTTTGTAAAATTTAATTTAATAGCACATTACACGACGAGTTTACAGCCCTGGTGGGAAGTTGGGAACGGTTAGACGTAACGTCGTACAGCCATTTTTATTGAAGCTGAATAGACGAGAGCATTGATCGAAATTGTCGTTGTCTCCGCGGTATCTTCGTTCTTTCAAAATGATATGTGAATACGGCTTTGGTTACTACGAAAACTAGTGAGTCGTTGAAGTTTTGTTACGTAAATTAGGTCACAACAACACAGTCACACTCTCCGGTCAGTTCGCGAATAACGCACTCTGCGGTCAGCTGTTCGTAGTGTCTTGATCGATTATGAAGTACCGCCAACTTTTGATTCTCTCGACGTCGGTTCGGTTACGTGACCGCAAAAATCAACGACCAATTAAAACCCCTAATTCTCTAATTGCGAAACACATAATTCTACTCCAATCCGTAGTGAAAAAAATCCTTATAAAAGAAAACCCACACACTTTATTTTACCCTAAAATCAGGGTAATTCTTTCATGTTGGTATTTCTGAGTTACCGTCGCCGCACCGCCAGTAGTACTATTAGGTATTCTGTGGTTATCTTGAGTGTGTGCATGTGTGGGTCACGTTTGCTTGTGTGCGTGCGTAGTGTGTCAATGTAGTAGTAAACAGCTGTAAAGGGTGTAGATTTTCGTAGTTACGGAATGAGATTGTTATGATCAATATCTCCGTAACTAGCCTGAATTTTTGGCTCAAATTTGGTGAGCCTGCTCAGCTCGATGTACAGATACCCCCATTAAAAGGAATGTAGTTGATTTTGTTAGACCTTATATATCTATTAGATTTAAGCCAGCACTCAGTTAACACTATAACATCCCAGTTAGTCCGTGATCTGGCCAAGAGGGTACAAAAACTTGGCATGTTACAGTTAATCCTTCTTATATTTTGTGACAGGAGCCTTAAACCTCGAGTATAGTTGGGTAGCACTGTTTTGACGTCATCAATATCGCATTTAGTACATTTGGCCACCGAAAGTGAGTCCAAACCCATGTTAATAGGTTCAATGTTTTGCATTTTGTATTTAATTAGAATAGGTACCTATTTAACCATACACAGAATATTTATTGCACATGTAACGTTAGTGTATAAAGAGAAAAAAATAAAAATAAACTGTAAAATAGGTTGGTACTCAATAGGCACGCACTAGTGTAGGCACAGTTATCAATAATAACTAGTCTATAGGCAGATATTTATATAAAGTTCAGCGGTATGATAGTCACAAAATGCTATCGTTTTGAGAATGAGAAAGAAAATGAGAATTTAGTAAGGTCTAATATTATTAAAACCCAAAAACAGAAAACAAATCAGAGGTCTACTTTTCGAATTGGTGATTATATTCGTATAAGTAAATATAAAGGTGAATTTTATAAAGGTTATACTCTTAGCTGGTCCACGAAAATTTTTCGCGTAGTAAAAGTTAATAAAACTGATCCTAAAACGTATCAAATAGAAGACAGACACAAACGAGAAATTTTAGGTTCTTTTTGTGGTTATTGTGACATTCAATAAACGTAGTATGCAGACTGGACGGTAGCGACATGCTCTCAACCTTTAGACATACTCTATTTAATCTGTGCTCCCGACTTGACACGCACTGTCACGAGCGGGGCGAGCAGGCGTTACGGTCGAGCTGTGTATTACTTACTGAGAAACTAGTTGTTTTAATATTACCCCAAAGCCCTAGACATCACATTGGTGACGAGGCAAAAGCGCAGTAAGTAAATTCAGAGCTCAAGACATGTACCTGCGTACAGCTATTGGTCAATAATAAATTCAAATTCTAAAAGAAAACAAATGGAAGTGTGATTCACTGAATGTGTGAGTGGAGCAATTGGGTGTTTGAAAACGTGCCCTATATTGAGGGGTTAGGAATAGATAATTACCCACTTCTTATAATACATAACATATCGAGTTCGAATTTGTTGAGGTTAATTTCTGTAGATATGTCAATTAATGACAGTGACAGCACTGACAGCGTCTGTCAAATACTCAAGTAATTCGCTTATTTTGCGGGTGAATGAATCACCGGAAGTATCTGTTTAATCTTTGTAAAATAAATATGTTACGAAGCGTCGTTCACACCAAAACTGATAACGTTAATGTTATTTATAACAACTTTGCTAGACGGATTGTCTACCATAAATATTGACCAATTCTGTTCGTAAATAGGACTCCTATCGAAATACATTTTTCGATGAAACAACTGAAGGTCCCAACGGAAATCAACAACGTTCCACTTCAATACTATGAAGTTATGTTTTAGTAAAACTAAATAAAGTGAGACAATATCTGTTAAAGCTATGTAATTAAAAAAATCATAAGCCAAATAAAATGTTCTAACAGACATATTGTTAATAAATTTTTTCCAGGTTCCACTTCAATAAATATGAAGTTATGTTTTGCTAAAACTAAAATAAGTACCACAATATCTATTAAGGCCATGTTGAAAAAAAAAACATAATATGCCAAAAAAAATGTTTCAACAGACATATTGTCAATGAACTTCATCCAGGTTCCACTTCAATAAATATGAAGTTATGTTTTGCTAAAACTAAAATAATTACCACAATATCTGTTAACGCTATGTTATAAAAAACATCATATGCCAAAAAAATGTTCCAACAGACATATAGGTACTAAACTTTTTTCAAGGTTCTACTTCATAGTATGAAGTTATGTTTTAGTAAAACTAAATTAAGTGAGACAATATCTGTTAAGGCTATGTAATGAAGAAATCATCATCAGCCAAATAAAATGTTCCAACAGACATATTGTCAATAACTCTTTCCAGGTTCCACTTCAATAAATATGAAGTTAAGTTTTGCTAAAACTAAAACAAGCACCAAAATATCTGTTAAGGTTATGTTAAAAAGAAAAAATATCATATGCCAAAAAAAAATTTCCAACAGACATATTGTTAATAAGCTTTTTCCAGGTTCCACTTCAATAAATATGAAGTTATGTTTTGATAAAACTAAAATAAGTACCACAATATCTGTTAAGGCTATGTAAAAAAAAAAAATATGCCAAATAAAATATTCTAATAGACATATTATCAATAAACTTTGTCCAGGTTCCACTTTAATAAATATAAAGTTCAGTTTTGCTAAAACTAAAACAAGCACCACAATATTCTAGCATTCTGAGACCGTAACTACGGTCCCCAGCAAGCTGTTTTAACCCTTTTGCAGCTAGAGGGATAACTAAAGAATTCAAGCAGTCTTACAGCTAAAAGAGATCTCTTTCAGAATAATCGAAAAGTATGTTGGTTAATTCCAAAATTCCACTCAAACGGGCACATGTTTCAATTTACATTAAAAAATGAAATATTCTAAGTTCCTCATGGACAGGCAAACATATCAGGTTGTACAATTATTAATGAGTAATCTCTTAAGTTTCTTAACAGAAAATGTTGTGGGTTATACAACCGTTAAGGATTAAAAGCCACTAAAATTCACGCAGTTGGGTTAGATAATTATGTGCAATTGTTCAGGAGTGAAATTGCTACAACACCAAGTTTCTCACAGACTAACCAAAAGAGGATGCTTACTACCTAACATGACGTTGTTAGGTAAAAAACCATGTGCATTATTAGAAATACTTGATAAAGTAACAAGGGTAATGTATACTCATCTATAGCACAAAAGTATCAAATAATAAATTTAACTTGAAATAATGGCAAAAGGTAATCAATATCATTGAATGGTTCATTCGTTCAAATGTAGTAATCAAAACGACATAATCAGTTTATTCAGTTCTTTCTAGTTTTGTGCAGTACAATATGTATGGGCCATCAAAGACGAGGGGAGTTTTGTTTAAAGCACCACACAAAGTATTTCATCTTTGATTATCAAAATTAACAAAACATAACAAATGGTTGTTAGACCAAATTTTGTTAAACTAAGAGAGAAATCCATTGGCCCTAGTGTAACTAAGCAAGCTAAACAAAAGTTAGTTGACCCTACCCTCTCAAATTTAAAATTGAAGGTTATATTATGGGCTATTATATTTTTTCAGTGTTATTAGAAATTAAATTGATTTTATAATCAAGACGCGGTTGCAAGACTTTAAAATTAAAAGTACATGAGATTAGATGAATCATATAAGAAGACGAATAGAAATCTATCTAGGTACCTTATCTAAGCTATTTGTTATAAAGAGTATTACCGTGGTCCAAAATAAAACCAATATTCTTCGTTTAAACAATTTATATTTCTCATAGAAATCAACACGCTCACTGTACATTCACTTCATAGTGACAATCACTTATTATTTCAATATTATAGCCGATCACAAGCGCTCTGTAGGCGTCCGTCGTCCACGACGACTAGCCACCGACTGCCCGTCCGAGCCGTCACCCCTACCTTATTGACTGGTATTGTCTGGTGTTGCCAGTAAAATAAAAATATTAATAAAACTGTATGGTCCTGAATATTATTCAAAATAATAATATAATGATGTTTGTGTGATAAACATGTAGGTTGGTAACAGCTCGGCCATCATATAGCTAACGAGTCCCTTCGTTAGTGTAGAAGAACTATAGTTATTAAAAATTAAGAAATTTATCATAATAAATTGTTTTGTAAATATAATAATTGATTTAAGTATTTTTAGAAATCAATATTTTTCCGATTACATGACTTTAAAAAATAAGCTCTATATAATAAATAGGGAAAAAAAAACCATTACATAAAACTAAATAACACAAATTGTATAATCAATAAAGTATTGTTTGATAAGATTAAACGTCTAATGAATATAATAAACACAAAATCAGTTATACAATAGCCATTTGGCTAGCCTAATGATTAATAAGTCTAAATTCTTAAGCATCCGATTAATTCACACTCATCATAACCTAATTATAGGTCCTCAATCATTAGGTCCTCAATTTGAAAAATACATTATTAAAAAAAAAACTTATCATAATCACTAGTGTTGCTTCTCCTTGGGCGACTCTGAAAGCCACTTCTGCCTACAACACAATATTTTATCCTAAGTGTTGCTTCTCCTTGGGCGGCTCTAAGAGCCTCTTCTGCCCACAACACAATATTTTATCCTAAGTGTTGCTTCTCCTTGGGCGGCTCTAAGAGCCTCTCCTGCCCACAACACAATAATATCATTAGTCAAGTCATGGTGTTGTTTCTCCTTGGGCGACTGTACTAGCCTCTTCTGCCCACAACACCTGCATATTGTTTATAAAGTTACTCAATCAGTCCAACAATCGTCGTGAGCAATCAGATGTTCAAATTGATCATGTAAAAGTGGTTTGTTAATGATTATAAATTCATGCTGATTTACATTAAAAATTTCAAATCCAAAATTACTATTTTTTTCTTTTTAAAATTACTCTGTGTCGCTACTTGAGGGGCTACCAAGGTTCATCCAAGGATACATTTTATCTACAGCTACTATTGCTTCATATCTTCTACCTTTACGGGATAAAGGCGTCACAAAATATCTATCGTTAGGTAATACTTTTATAACCCTATATGGGCCCTGAAGTTTTGGTTCCAATTTTTTTGATTGACCGCTAGACGCTGCAGCTCGTATAATTCTAACCAAATCTCCCTGCTTATATTGTTTACCCGGTTTACGTTTGCCATTATACCTATTTTTACTGATAATATTTTGATGTTGAATTCACGCTTCGGCTTCTGACCTAACGTCAGCTAAGGGTTTGTCAATAAGACCATTTCCAATTTCGGTGATGACGTCGTTCATTTTTCCCTGTGAAGAGTCTTAAACTCTACGGCCAAATAACAGCTCTGTGGGGCTTTTCTTTGTAACATCATGTACAGTTGTATTTATGCCAAGTTGAACGTCAGCTAAATACTGATCCCATGTACGTGGATCTTTTCCATGGGTCATAGTGCCTAAAGAAGCAAGAATAGTCCTATTGCACCTTTCTACCTGTCCATTAGCTCGGGGTGTAGCAACGACATTGAGGATGTGTTTGATACCTGAAGTTTCGATGAACTTTTTAAATTTCCTACTAGTAAAGCCGCTTCCTTGATCTGAAATAAGTCCCGTTGGGGTTCCAAAATAACTTATGTATTGTTTAATGACTTTTATACTTTCTGAGGATTTTGTAGTTTTTACAGCAGAGAGATTAACTAAAATTTAGTAAAGGCATCTAGAAGAACCAAAAGTAGCAATTCCGTTTTTTACTTTTATTAAAATCCAGATGATCAATATGGATGGTGTGAAATGGAACTTGTGTTTTATCAATCGGATGAAGATGCCCTTGACGCTGGCCAGATGGCAACTTATGGTGTACGCATTCAAGGCAGGCGGAAACATATTTTTTGACGAATCTACGCATTTTCGGGAACCAATAATTAGATCGGATTCTCTCCAAGGTTTTATCAAAGCCAAAATGATCAACATCGTCGTGGTTAGTCTTTAAAATTTGCCAACGGGAGCTACGGGGTACAACCCATCTAAGTTTATCTTCACCGACTACTCTAAAAACACGTCCGTTCTTTAATTTGTAATTTTTATGGATATCAACAATATCTGAAGTTTGAGAATCAATAAGTATTTCTTTAACACGAGCTATCTCTTAACCTGAAGTTTGGACTGTGGCTATACAGTCATTGGAAAAAACAGTAAGAACGTCGAGTATGTGAGCCTGGTCTACTGGTGGGTCTATGGGGCTTCTACTCAGGGCATCAACGTGAGCCATTCCTTCTCCGGGTCTATATTCGATTTCACAGTCGTATTCTTGGAGTTGCAGCCACCAACGTGAAATTCTGGGAACCAGATCGCGTTTAGTCAGTGTAGTGCGCAGAGAGTGGCAATCAGTAAGAATTTTAAAATGTGACCCCAAAAGGGTATACCTTTTGGGGTACCTCTAAACTTATTTAAAGACGATATAACAGCAAGGGTTTCCAGTTCGAATGAATGATATTTTTGTTCATCCGCTGAGGTCTGGCGGCTGTAATAAGCAACTGGTCTCCACACCCCATTTATATCCTTTTGAAGCAATATACCCGCTACCCCAATTTTACAAGCGTCGGTATGAAGCTGGGTCTCCAGATTTCTATCATATAGTGCAAGTATAGGTCTTTCGGTCAACTTTCCTTTAAGAATATTGAATGATTCAGACTCTGTGTCTCCCCAGTTCCAGATGGAATCATTTTTTAAAAGAGCAGTAACAGGTTTGGCCACTATCGCAAAATCTTTGATAAATCTCCTAAAGAACCCAGCCAATCCCAGAAACCTCCTAACTTCATGTTGATTTTTTGGGACAGCAAATTTAGAAACTGCGTCTGTTTTCAAAGACCCGGGCTAATGCCATTGCCACTAATTTCAAAACCCAAAATATCAATGCGGTCATACAAAAATTTACATTTTTTTAGCTTCAGTGTTAGACCACCTTCCTTTAAAAGTTTAAGCACTTCTTCCAGCCTAGCCATCCCTTCTTCAAAGGACTTTGCAGGAATCAAAACATCATCCATATAAACTTTTACATAATGTATATCGGCCTTATTTAAAATTTTGTGATAGTCCTTTGAAAAACGGATGGTGCATTTGCCAATCCAAAAGGCATTCTATTGTATTCAAACTGGCCATCTGGGATGACGAACGCAGTCTTTTCGCGCGACTTCTCAGCAATCGGGATCTGATAATATTCTGATGCTAAACCTAGTGATGAAAAGAGATTATTGCCTGACAGTTCGTCTAACAGATCTTCTACTCTTGGAAGTGGATAATGGTCACGTTTTGTTCTACTATTAAGGGCTCTATAGTCTACACAAAGACGTTTCTCTTCAGTTTACTTTTTACAATAACTATGGGGCTAGCGTAGGGTGAGGAAGATTCCCGAACGATCCCGCAATCGATCATATCTGACACCATTAGACGTACTTCATCTCGCTCTGCGTGTAAATGTAAAGCCTATAAGCCTATATATATACGGGTTCGTTATTTTTCAACTGTATAGTCATTTCGGTAACCAAGGTGAGTCCCAGATCTTTCAGAGAGCTAGAAAAGCATTCAGAGTGTCGTTGGAGAGAGGCAAGTAAGACTGATTTCTGCTGAGGTGTTAGTTGACATCCTACGGCAGGTGGAAAATCTACTTCATTATCAATTGTGTCTACGCGATAAACCCTAGAAGTATTGATAACTGTACTTCTTGTTAATAAAATTTCATTTTCGATCTAAATCGGTAAATCGCTTAAGTTTTGAATAAGTAATTGTCCTTTACCCATATTGATTTCATACTCTCCAGGCAGAATAAAGTATTCACACTTTTCCTTACCGCGTATAGGTTCGTCAACATAAACTGTGCCTGAATAATTATCACGGCAAGTGAATGCGATAGCTGAAATATCTCCGCTATCGATGACATACTCAGAGCTACTTACTAATGGAAGTTTGATTTTATCATCGGGCTTAGGTGAACGTAAAAAAGTTAAGGCTGTGGAACTTTTGGTTATTACTATACCAGGTCGTTCAGTAAACGTATGTCCTAATAGAACAGGATAATTAATAAGTCCATTTTCTACAATCAAAACTTCAACATTACTTCTTTGTATGGTGTACAATAGAGAGTATCTATCTATCTATCTGTCTATTACTTTCCTCTATATTCTGTACGTCTATTGTTACTATAGCTTTATCGATAGGTTGGTAAGGTATATTGCCCAGACCCTTTAAAGTAGGAAGATTTTTCGTATCCCATGTTAAGCCTATAGCAATCGCATCTCGAACTCGCATAATGGTGCACTGGCTACCTAAGTCGACATGAGCTTGAATTGGTTTACCATTGACTTTTATCGTAATGTTGTATAAGTTAGATGTATTGTTCTTATTACAAATGACGTTTAAAACACTTTTTTCTTTCTTGTTTGGATTTTGTGACAGTGAATCAGACTTGGGACAATTGCTAGCAATGTGACCGATAAAGTTACAGAGCGAACATTTCACTAAAGGTTTGGGGCATTTGAATCTTGGGTGGCCGGTTTCTTTACAATTAAAGCATGTTATTTTACTACGATGTTGATGTGTGATGATGATGATGATGTCGACCAATGTTTTGTGGACGTTTGTCCTTTGATATTCGCTCATTTTCACGAGAAGGTGGTATTTTAACAGTCTTAAAAAACTTTAATACTTGCTCTGGCTCCTCAAACTGTGCTGCTTGCGCGCTAAGACGGATACCACGGTCCTCTATGCCATAAACTAGACAGTCTACTGCTTGACGATGATAAATTTTGCATCTGTTTAATAGATTAATTTTAGCGTAGTAATATAATTCTAACGGTGAATCTTTAGAATTCACCGCAACGAGCCTTTTTATTCAACATTTCTGTTAATAATTCAGCATAATTTTGAGCAGGAGGAAAGGACTCCGTTAGCTTGTCCTTCCATTCCTGCCAGGAAAATAATACCGTTGGAAGACCTTGGTACCACGTTTTAGCAATCCCGCTTAGTTTAGGAAGAGCATAGTACTTCTCAGACCAATTGTAAATTTGACGGCATTCTTCAACTTTAGAAAGCCAAGCTAATATACTTTGCTCCTTTGAGAGCGCGTCAAATTCCGGCAAGACATTTTTAAGAATTGGAAAGCTTTCATTATGACTAGAATCTCTTAGTTCTTTAAATATTTCTAAAAAGGATTTTAATAAAACATTAGATTGCTTGTTTCCTATTCCACTTGATGTGCTGGCTCTGGGAGGTCAAAATTATCTGCTTTCCTCTTCCTTTGCAGTAGTTCCTTCCGAAGTCTGCTTGCCGTACTCCTTTGAGAGCGATCGCGATGCCTTTTTGGTGAACTGACTACGCTCATCACTGCTGGAATGGCTGCGGTTATCCTGGTTTGAGCTACTCCTGGAGGATCGGTTGCACCTGCGCTTTTTATCATACCTACTGTTTTTCTAATAAAAGTCTTGCTTTTAGTGACTAATAATAGTTTAATTGTCTTGATTGAGCTACACAAAAAATTATGTTTTTACACGGCAAAACCACAGATCCCTCGGCTGTCATAAAAACGTCAGGTGACAAGTGATTTGGCGGGAGCACCAAATCTGGTATTGCCAACACGTTCTTTCGTTTGAAATTAAAATGGATTACATTGAGTACAAAATTAAAAGAACTTGGGTACCAGTCTTGCTCTCTCCGCCAAGGTATCTGTAGACATGAAAATGAGTAATCATATGGATAAATTACTAACATAACATAATAGCCGTTACTTAGGTCTACCTACTTATATACTAATACACAGTTGCATAAAACTAGGAACAATCATAATCTCTTAGATAACTAGGTGTTTTTACGTCCCTCTTAGGTCTATTAACCCTAGCAGTTGGTTGATTACTTATTGTGAGTAAATCTGCACTACTCAAGGTCCTTGTTTGACTTTCAGGTTCTAAAGGCTGTGACGGTGATGTAGTTAGTGTAGAAAGGCGATCATTTAGAGGTGACTGCACTATCTCACTCTGTTTGCTTTGAAGAGGATATTGACTATTTTGAGTACCACAAGAATCAATTTCCCTTGTCGAGTCATTTTCTGCCAAATCGTTTTTTATGTCTTCTGTGGTTGGAGTAAATGGTTTTATTTGTGACAAATTTCTTCGGTATGAAGCATCCTTGGCCTTCACCACATAAGATCTGTCTGATAGAACATCCTGTATAACACCTGATGACCAAGTTTTGTTAATAGATGGCTGGAGTTGCACTACAACTGGCTGACCAACCTCTAGAGGAACTGCTTTCTTAGCTTTTTTATCATATGATTGTTTTATTTTCTGTTTTCTTTTTGTGATGTCTTCTGTCACGTTGTCAATTATATGTGGCCTTAGTAAATGCGGGATTGTGGGTAGGTCACTTCTGGTTCTACGAGAAAACAGTCTCTGAGCAGAGCTGCTATTTATTTTGTTTGGAGTATTTCTTAAGTACAAGAGAGCAAGCCAAAAATCTTCTTTGTTTTCAAATGACTTTGTTAGTAGTTTTTTTGCTATTTTACAGTAGCCTCTGCCTTGCCATTACCTTGAGGGTGGTTTGGTGATGATGTCACATGAGTGAAATTCCATTTTTTCGAAAAAAATGAGAAGTCTAGGTTGACAAAGTTAGTGCCACCATCTGTGCAAACATTTTCTGGAATTCCATGTCGAGCAAAGTTCTTCTTGCATGCATCAATTACGGATTTTGCTGATAAATCTTTTAATTTGTTTAGCTCAAAAAAATCTGAATAGTGATCAACTGTTACAAGGTATTTTTCTTGTTTTCCATTCTGAGAAAAAAAGAAAACATCCATAGATACTTGCTGAAAAGGATATTCTGGTACTTTATGGGATTGCATAGGTAATCTTTGTTGTGATGTCTGATATTTGGCACACACTATGCATCCTTTGATTAATTATTTTATTTCTGATGACATAGAGGGCCAGAATACAGCATCTCTTGCCAATTTTAGTGTGTTTTCAGTTCCTGCTTTGTGTAGTTTCATAAGGATTACTTTTCTTAGTTTTTGTGATATAAGAATGGCTTTTTTTTTCAATATAATTTCGTCATACAATGTGAGTTCATCTTGGAAACTGAAGTAAGGTTTTATAGCCTCTGGAACATCTCTTATATACTTTGGCCATCCATGTAAAATGTATTTTTTAATTTGAATGTAGTTATCATCTAATGATGCAGCTGTTGATATTTCTTCAAGACATCTATCTGAAACACGAATATTTCTAGTGGGATTGGTTCCTTCTATAATACTAAATATTTTCTTTTCTCTAGAGTTGTCTACTTCATCACATTCAATGTAGAATCTCGACAGTGCATCTGCTACAAAATTTTCATTACCAGGCACATATTCTAATTCTAGCCGATATCTCTGCAGTATAAGTAACATTGACTGAAGACGCTTTGGTACATTCAGTAAAGGTTTTCTAAAAATATTAAGAAGAGGACGATGATCTGTTCTAATGATTGTTTTGATATTGCCAACAATGAGTTGGTCAAATCTAGTGTAAGCGAATACCACAGCCAAGAGCTCTTTTTCGATCTGTGCATATTTCCTCTCTGTTGGAGTCAGAGTTCTTGAAGCATATGCCACTGGTTCATTGCCTTGGAACACTGCCACCCCCAATGCTGATTGGCTGGAATCACATTCAATTGTTATAGGTTTATTTTTATCAAAATACTTTAATGTTTTCATGTCTGAAATTAGTGATTTAATTTTGTTGAATTCTGTACTGGCTTTTTTATCCCAACACCATTCTGTATTATTGTGTGTCAAGGCTCTAAGACGTGATGTCTCGTGACTAAGGTTTGGAATAAAGCGTGCTAGGTAAGTAACCATGCCTAAAAATGTTTGCAATTGTTTCTTATCAACAGGCTCAGGCATATTATTGATAGCCTCAACTTTACTTGGATCGGGTTGAAGACCTTCAGTTGTAAAAATGTGACCATAATATTTTACTGATGTCTGTAATAAATTCATCTTACTTTTATTTAGTTTAAAATTAAATTACACTGTGTTTGACTTCTTGATAAGAAAATGTATCTGTTGTAGATTATGTTTATTTTTGGGACCATTTTGGAGCTTATAATTTTAATGATGTCATTGCAGTTTTTATTGTCTTTGTCAGCATCAGAGAGACCAAAGTTTCCATATTTCTTTAGAGCCTCTTCGCCAATCGCACTAAAGAGAATGCTCACTTTTCTTGGCTCTTGTTCGACCGTCCATCCGTCCATTTGCGTTGCGCGGCAATAGTCTCGCCATGAAAAGCAAAATGTTTTGAATGCGTCTTCGGGGTCGAAATTAGTATTTACCGGTGCCGGCCAGGGCACGTTAATAGTATGGGATGGTGCTGGCTGCTGAGTTTGTGATATTCTTGATATTTCGTTTTGCATGCATTTTAAGATTTCCGCTTGTTGTCGCACTATTTTTATCAGTGTCGGTTCCTCCATGGTTCTTTTATCTAGGCTGCCACCATGTTTTTCTAATGAAGGTCTTGCTTTTAGTGACTAATAATAGTTTAATTATCTTGATTGAGCTACACAAAAAATTATGTTTTTACACGGCAAAACCACAGATCCCTCGGCTGTCATAAAAACGTCAGGTGACAAGTGATTTGGCGGGAGCACCAAATCTGGTATTGCCAACACCTGCTACGACGTCCGCTTTAACTGTAACTAGAGAAAATTAAAGGTTGCTCTATTGGCCGCTCAACAAGCCGCTTGTTGCGTTGCTCGCGAGTACTTTATTACATACACTTTTATTACGTATTCTTTTATTGGAATGCTCATTATAGTCATCGTTCTCTTGCGCTTTATCTCTGCGACTGGATAGAATACTTCGACTTTTCACGTGTGTAGTCATCTCTCCCCCTTAACTTTATGTTGCTGGATTCCTTATTATGCTGGCGAAAGCTTTGATCACGTCTTATATCATCCGGGCCACTTGGTTCCTTAAGAGTTCGATCCATGTTATGTTCTCGTGACATGCGCTGAGTTGATCTACGTGATTGATGATCGTTATGGTTCTCATTGCGGTCTAGAGATACGCTTCCTTGGGGCAATAGTGTTCGTAGCAATCGACAGAGCTTAGTAGAACTCTGCGCGGCAGTCTTGTTGGCTGATCTATACAAGTATGTTCTTGATACCTACTGTTCGCACATTCCAATCGATTCTGTCTTCTTGTGGTCAGATGCCACTATCGTTCTGTCCTGGATGCGTTCCCATTCTTCGCGATGGACCACTTTTGTGGCAAACCGTGTAAGTCATATCCAAGAAATTACTTCGCCTGAAAGTTGGCACCATGTTTCTTCTGGAGATAATCCAGCTGACATCTGTTCTCGCGGACTTTTCCCTACTGAAATTTGAAATAATTCGCTATGGTGGGCCAACCTGGTCCCGGTTGGCTTTCCAAGCAAAAGGATTCATGGCCATCTCATGATTTCACCTATAGTCAAGAAGATGAGGATGTAATCCAGGCTGAAGCTCGTAAATCAGTTACATTGATGACCGTACAGGAAAGTGGAAGCGATAATTCCGATCTTTTAACTGATTTAATACATCGTTTTTCATCGTTACAAAAACTTTTAAACGTTTTATCGTACATCAATCGTTTTAAAAATTCAATTAGAAAGCGCGGTAACGAAAATAAAAATCTTTTCATAAACAATGTCGAATGTCATAATGCGTTGACTCAATTAGTGCGACACGTGCAAAATCAAGCATTTTCTGATGAAATTTCGAACTTGAAAGCTAAACAACAAATACAATAAATAGCAAAACCATTCCGTAAACTCAATCCGTTCATCGACGATTGCGGTATCCTCAGGGTGGGCGGCAGGCTCTCTCGCTCGGGGTTAGAGTATGAACACAAACATCCTGCTTTTTTGCCCTCTGACCATCAGCTCACATATTTAATTGTCGATTTCATCCATCGTAGTTACTGTCACCCGGGTGTGAATACAACAAACTTTTTGCTATTACAGCAATTTTGGATAGTCTCAGCTAAACGTACAGTACGTCGCGTTCTTGCAAAATGCATGAAGTGCTACCGATTGCACCCACAACCATTGCAACCGTTCATGAGCGATCTCCCTTCATACCGCGTCAATCAGGTGAAGCCTTTCTCTGTAGTGGGTGTAGATTTTGGAGGACCGTTCCGAATCAAGCTAGGTCCACATCGTGGCGCTAAAATTGACAAGGCCTACTTATGTTTGTTCGTTTGCCTTGCCACAAAGGCGGTCCATCTGGAGGTCGTCTCCACGTTGTCAACAGATGGCTTTGTGGCTGCTCTTCGTCGCTTTGTGGCACGACGCGGTCGTTGTAATGTCATTCACGCAGACTGTGGAACCAATTTTGTTGGTGCTCAGAATCAACTCACTTCCTTTATGGAAAATGCTTCTCATGCGGAGAAAATTGAATTTAAATTCAATCCTCCATCGGCGCCCCACTTCGGAGGGGTTTGGGAGATACAGATAAAAGCGGCCAAAAATCACTTATACCGAGTTGTTGGTGACCAAGTATTAACTTTCGAGGAGCTCACAACACTCTTTGTTCAGATCGAATCTGTTTTGAATTCGAGACCCCTGTGCCCCGTAAGTGCTGATCCTAACGATTTGTCAGCACTGACTCCAGGTCATTTTTTGACCTTAGAACCGTTAACCGCAGTCCCCGATGAAGATCTATCTTCTATTAACGTTCACCGGCTTCATCGGTGGCAGCTGTTACAGTCGTTTCATCAGAATTTCTGGTCCAGATGGTAACACGAATATCTGAATTCATTAACGCAACGCGCCAAATGGACCAAGGATTCAAAACCATTAACTGTAGGATCGATGGTCATCATCAAAGATGATAACCGCCCTCCGTTACACTGGACCCTTGGTCGGGTACAGCAGCTTCTCGCTGGAGCTGACGGAGTTGTTAGAATTGCCTTGGTTAAAACTGCAACCCATAGCGTAATTCAGTGGCCATTGGTTAAGTTATGTCCTTTGCCAATAGAGGACTAGCTTCCATTGGAACTTATATACTCGTAGTTTTAATCATCTCGTTTTAAGTTTCTTTAGCGTAGTTTATTCTATAGTCTTTTTACATATCGCACCGTTCATCGCAATTTAGTCATAGTTAACCAGAAAATGCCATAGCTATTTTGGTGGGCGGGATGTTCCGTCATCATTACGTTTCTTAATTTTATCGTATTGTTAAACGCATTATATCGATGTTCTGTATAAGTAGGCTTATGCAGTGACAAAACGCAGCCCTCAAAAGCTGTTATGCGCTCTCTGCCCGCGAGTTGATTTTTGGCAGAAGCTTGAGGGCAGTTGCAAGAAGAGTTGCACATTTGACCGCGGCGCGAACGCACGTTTTTCTAACCGAGTGCAATCGCCACCGCGTGCTTTCCATACCGTGGGATGTGAAAACTGGTGAACATAAAACTCCAAATAGACTCTCGGTGATGTACTAAATCCCAACAGCAGCTGGTGTGCCCATCTCGAACAGCGGAAAGTCAGCGATCTTCTCAAAGGTACGTGAGTGCATCATATTTTGTTACTGCGTGCCTAACGTTCAGAACATTGATATATTTTATCGGCGGATTTTAATCTGATCCAGGTGTAGTAGGAAGCCACCAATCGTATTTTTTATTGTTGTGGTGCGTTTGCTACACATGTTTTACGTATTATACTGTATTATATTTATAATGAATGAATGAATAATGAGTTACTGTTAGGTCGGAAACCATGAGCTTGAGACAATCGACACCATCGTTCAGTACTCCTTGTTTCTTTTTGTTAGTACCTAATCTAAACCCTTTCTTAGGATTTAGGGAAAACTTTTTTCTTTGGTGGATTTTTTTTAGGCATTGACTGTCAAGTTTTTTCTCCACCAATGTTCTTTTATGTCATTATTGTAATTACTTTTGGTAGTGTATTTGCTACATTTTCGGCTTTGACATTGACTAATATGTTGGTTCTGGTAGTCTTAGTGGCTAACAAACTCGACTTCTGTCACATTTTTTTTTTTTTTTGTGAATGGTACATACATTTATTGTGTCCCTCGGACAGTTGAGAATAGTTAGGTTGTTAGAACATTAAGTCTTGGGGTTAAGGTTTTCTTTAGGTTTTGATTACTGGTTAGTAAATGAGTTTTATGGTTCTTATTATGCACTAGGGTTGCATCGGCTATGGTTCAACTTAGTTTTGAAAATAGTTATTTAAACAGAACCTTGTTCTTATTTTGATTGCATAGTTTTGCATTTAGGGTTTAGTTGCATAGTCTGTTGAGGTCTATGAATTGTTTTTCTCTTTCTTTTGGTGAATTTAATCAAGGAGTTTTGTTCTATTCTGATTGGTTGCCGTTGTTAGGTGGTTAACGATGGTTATTTTCTGAATTGATTGGTAACTGTCGTATTTTTTTTCTGGAGTTGTTTGTATTAGTGTTTGTTTTTTTCTTTATCGTCAATGTAGTAATGTGACGTTGGGGGCAGCGTCTTTTATTTTGGAAGGGGGGTATTGTAACGTTGTGGATTTGGTCGTATCGAATCTTGCGCATTTGTCTTTTGAATTCTCGCGCGGATTCCATATGGCCTTCCTGTCTTTCGTCTCTGTCACTCTCGATATGTCCTTGTCTTTCTCAGCAGAATTACATTGGAATAAAAGTCACAGATTATCGATTATTTCATCCTATTAATGGATTAGAACATTGGTAAAAGTTTTTACTTGCCTAAATTTTTATTTGTTTTATTATCAGAAAATTGTATTTTGATAAAAAAGAGCTTAAATTGGTTCAGCATTCTTTAGTTGACCAATCAAAACGTTTGTCCAATGGCATTACGCGCACGCCAGTCGGGTGCTGCAATTGTAATGCCTTAAATTAACAATCGTAGAATTCTATGTATTAAAAGTCGATTATCTTTGTTTTTTTTTTCTACCAATTGGGAAATGAAATTGGGTTCTGAAGGTCTGTTAATAAATTGAAAAGTATGCTTTTATAGTTGATTTATGTCTCTGCGTTTATAATAGGACTAATTTTGTTGTTTTGTAAAGATTTAGATTTTCAGGTTTCGAAGTTTTAATAGGAATCTCTGAATTTAGTAGTTTTTTTGTTTGAGTTCGAGAACACCGTGGTTGACAGGAGGAGATCGGAATTTTGAAGAGTGACGCTCATTAAAACCTTCTTATTTGATTTTCATTTTCTGACGGTGTTGAAAGCCATGTCCATGCAATAGCAGGGCTTGTTTGTCACAGTATTACAATACTAGGAGTTGATGGTGAGTTCAGGTTTCGAGGCTTGAATGTCTTCAATGCTCTGTTCGAGCAGCCCCTGTGATTTTCGTTCTTGTTTCAGATTGATTTTGCCAGGAATACCTAATTGCCATGCCAGCATAGCACATGGTATTACAGACAGGGTTGGGTGGGAGTAGGCGTCATCAAATGGTTTTCAAGAAGTAATTTATTTAGTCACCGATGACGTGGTAAGTTGAAAATCATATGCTGCTTTGATGCTCGTGTCCTCTCTGCACTCATTTTTTCAAAGCCTCGTGTCCCACAGAGGCCTGTGTGAAACGTGTTCCTAACGCCTTTCATTTTCATTTCAGCTGCACGAGATTTGAAATTGAAATTTGTATTTTAATTTAATTTTGATTGGATTCAATTTTCAAGTCTGAAGCTTTTTTTGTTATTTTTGAAGCCATGTGAGATCAGCCCACCACGTGGGAATAATATTATCTGCACAGCACCCCTACCATCACAAATGCTAGCCACTGCTTAGCTTGGGCTACCCCGCAGGTATCATCAATAACTCCAGAAAGAGGTCGGTCTAAATTTAATTTTAATTTGATTAGGGCAGTGTGACCTAGTTAGATAACATAAGTTATTTACATTCAACAAAGTGGCGGTAAATACTAGATTACAAGTATTTCTTTATGAATATAAAAGTGTAAACACCAAAATTAGAACCCATTATTGTTGTCCGTGGAACCCGTAGGGCACTCGTAACACACCAGGTTTTCACGTGACATGTACTCCGCTCGAGGAAGCGGTTGAAGTCTTCCTCGCGCGCTTCTTCCTCGGCAGCCATGAACTGCCTGCGAGCAGCGGTGGAGCAAGAGGGTGTTCCTCTACTCGTACCTCTGCTTCTCCCTCTTAAAGCGGAACTGATTTTCCGTGACGGAGAGCAATCGCTCTCTGACTCGGAGAACCCACTCCGAGCAAAAAATCCTTCTTCGGGTTGGTGGCGGTCCGTTGAACCCGCTGCACGTCGTTTTCGACTACGCGTGCGGCCACGACTCCGCTCGCCATCCGACGCTGCGGTTGTTGACCGGCAAGCACGTCGACTCCTTTTTTTTTTTTTTTACGCAAGAGAAAATGCGTTAGCATACCAACCGCGTCAGGGCAAGCGGGAGGTTATGTACGGACTCTCTTGCCGGGAGGCAGCGCTAGTCGCTGTCTCTCAGCAAGCATACCATACTAAAAAAACCTGCGGTGTACACCTCAACGTATGTTGATGATGCATGGGGACCCAATGTATGACTTACATGCATCACCTACGTACGGCTATGCCGGGCCTCAGGCATATGGAATTAGGTGATCCAGAACACACAGGATCACCCCAAGGCTGGCGGGCTGTGCAATGCGAGCATAGGGCCCCTTGACCCTTCACTCGCTAGCCTGCTAGAGGGTTGAGGTGACGGAGGGCGTAAAGCCTCCGCCTTCTCCCCCTCCTTCTTCTACGGATCGGGTCAGCATGAGGATCGTCACCGAACACACCTGAAGGGTGTGGTCAACAGTGTCCTCCGCGGCACCGCATTCGTGACACTCAGGGGTCGGCTCTCTCCTCGCTATGTGATGCAGGTACCAACCAAAGCAACCATGCCCGGTTAGGACCTGCACCAGACGGAAAGTAAGAGAGCCATGACGCCTTGTCATCCAGTCCTCGAGCACCGGACGGATCGCACTAATCGTGCGGTCCGCCAGGCCCCCAAAGCGACCGGACTTCAATCTAAGAGCCCAGCGCCG
Source organism: Anania hortulata (assembly GCA_963576865.1). Taxonomy (NCBI): domain Eukaryota; kingdom Metazoa; phylum Arthropoda; class Insecta; order Lepidoptera; family Crambidae; genus Anania; species Anania hortulata. The sequence continues at coordinate 18,351,697 of OY756402.1, read as the reverse complement.
CATCAGATGCCGCTGGGCGCAGGTTCTGATACGGGCTGACTCTTCCGGGGTAGGGCGTTCACCCGTCATCCTCACCTCCCTTCTCCAAAAGTATGTCGTGGCCAAAATTTCGGCCTCAAGATCCCATGGAGGGAGACCGGCAATGAGCAGGGCCGCATCGAGGGACACGGTATGGTATGCCCTAATGGCACGCAGCGCAAGAGTGCGCTGCGGCCTGTTGAGCAGACCCCTCGCGTCCCCACGAAGCGGGTGCCAGGCTGGGGCGCCGTATAAGGCCATGCTTTTTGTGACCCCAGCATACAGCCTGCGACAGCTGATGCTGGGGCCACCGACATTAGGCAGCAAGCTACTGAGGGCTGCTGCTGTTCGGGTCAGTCGGGGCTGCAGCTGCTCAAAATGTGCAGCGAAATTCAATCTGCCGTCGAGAGTGAGACCCAGATATTTCATCTGGGTCCCAATCCCGACGGCAACTCCGTCTACCGACATGCTTGCTCCGGGTGGCGGACCCCGTCGTGGGCCGTATGAGCAGGGCCTCGGTTTTCCCCACGGCGACTGTGAGCCCAAGGCGTCGGGTGGCGTCTACCACTGCTGAGACCGCAGCCTCACTGCGACGACTCACCTCTGCGAAGCTCCCCCCTCGAGCCTAGGGTGGGTAACGACTAGGGTGTCATCTGCGTAACAGATTACGCAGGTGCGCGGGAGAGGCCGATTCCGGAGAACAAAGTCGAACCCGATGTTCCACAGGGTCGGGTCTAGGACCAAACCCTGCGGGACACCGTATCGCATCGCTCTTCGCTCCAGACCCCCCCCCCCCCCCCCGCAACCGCGTATACCACCTCCCTCTGACTGAGGTAGTCCTCCAGCAGCCTTCCCAGGTACGGAGGCACTCCATGGAACCGGAGCGCCTCGACGATGGTAGAAAAGGGGAGGCTGTTGAAGGCGTTGGCTATGTCTATGGACACAGCCAACACTCGGTCACCATTTGCTTCTGCCTCTTCGGCAAAAGTTTTTAGGGCCAGTATTGCGTCCGTTGTTGACCTACCAGTCCGGAATCCGAACAGATTTTCGGACAAATTCGGGCCACACTCCTCCATGTGCCCGATGAGGCGGGACGCCAGGATTTTCTCCAGTAGCTTTCCCACCTCATCGAGCAGCACGATCGGACGGTAGGCAGATGGGGAGTCCTGCGGTTTCCCCTCCTTGGGGATTAAGCAAAGCCGACCCACCTTCCAGGCCTTCGGAAATCTTCCGCACTGCAGGGACCTGTTAAAGACGTCCCAAAGCTTGTCACCCAGATGGTTCAGGGCGATGTGCAGGACGCGACCAGGGACACCATCCGGCCCAGGGGCCGTGGTTCTCCCCTTTAGTATGTCCCTGGCCATCTCCATCTCTTCGTCCGTGACGGGGGGGACGGGAGACTCTGCAGGTAATCTTGGTGGCCTTGTCCTCTCCGGATGGTGTGGCTCGCAGTCCGGGAAAAGCGCATCGATGACCCTCTCGAGAAGAGGGGGCTCCAGGGTTTCCGTGACAGGGGCGGTCATCGGGCGGAACTTGTTCCGTACGGCTTTGTACGGCCGCCCCCACGGATCCCTATCCAACTCCTCGAGCATTTACTCGTGCGCTTTCTCCTTCGCTACGGCGATGGCCTTCTGCAGAGCCTTCTTTGCAATCCGGTGGGCTGCGTAGAGGCTGTCCTCTTCGCCTGCGACGCGATTGCTCCGACGACGACATCTGACGAAAGCCCTGCGCGAGGCGTTACTGGTGGCTCGAAGAGCGGCAATCTCTTCGTTCCACCAGTAAACCTCTTTGCGCGGAGGGCGGGGTCGTGTCCGGGGCATCGATGCGTCGCAGACCTGCGACATCGCGGCCTGCAGGCGAGTAGCATCCTCGTCAACGTCATCTCCGGGTTCCGAGGGGTAGCTCCAGTTTTGAACTAGAGCCGCCTCCTCGGCCACATCCTTATCTAGCCGTGTGAGGGCCCAGCGCGGGAAATGGCGGTGGCTATCCCGGGTCGGCTGGGTTTGGGAAGAGACAGACTTGAAGTGGATGTAGGTATGGTCCGAGAGTGTCTCTTCCCCCTCAAGAACCTTCCAGTCTCCAAGCCTGCGCGCGAGGGCAGGGGTGGCGAACGTTAAGTCCACCACGGATCCCCCCTGTCGGCGCACGCAGGTCGGAGCATTTCCTCTATTGAGGAGTACGAGTCCCTGCTCAGAAGCCCACTGCTCGAGAATCCCTCCACGAGCGTTCGGAGTCGGGCATCCCCAAGCTTGCGACTTCGCGTTGAGGTCGCCCATAAGGACGACCTGGAGGGGCGAGAGTCTGCCGACGACAGGGCCCAAGGTCTCAAGGAAGGCCTCGAATTGGGGGAGGGGCAGGTTTGGGGAGAAATAAACTCCCACAAACGCGATGCCTCTCCACTTGGCCGCGATGAATCCCCGACCTCTCTCCAGTGTGACAAGGGGGGAGAATTGGGGACCGGGTAGTGTGACGATGGCCACAGTCTTGTCCGTAGAGCCAGCCCAGTTTGGCGGGACGTAATACGGCTCTGCCGCAACAGCCAAGTCGATATTCCACGCCACCAGGTTTGCCAAGAACAAGTCCTGGGCCCTGGTGGCGTGATTTCGGTTAGTTTGGAGGAGAGAGATGTGGGACCTAGCTTGCATTGTATTCCGCTACCTGCATCTCTTCCTCCAGCTGCCTGGGTTGGCTAATGGTCCTGGGTTGGGTGGCGGTCGGGGTCCGTACGACCAAGGCCTTGCCTCTGACCTGGGGGGGTCTGCAAGATTTCCCCCCCATTATATGGTCTGCCGCTTTGCCAGAGTCCGCGCACACGGCGCATCGTGGCTTCGCGGCGCAGGCTGTCGACTTGTGATCATGCTGCCCACACCTGAAACACAGTTCGCCGCGCACTTTGGTGGAGGGGCACAGCTGTTTGGCATGCCTCAAACTCATACACCGAAAGCACCTCAGCGGGCGCGGCTCAAGCAGGGTGACCTTGGCCGACGACCAGCCGACCAGAAGTCGGCCAGCAATCAGAGCCTTGGCCACTGCTACAGGGCAGGAGGCAATAACTGCGCCCACGCCTCTCGGCCCGGGGCGGATCTCTCCAACCCGGATTGAGTCCGGGATGCATCCACCTTTTGCCGCAATGGCCGCCGCGACTTCAGCGCTGGACACTGAGTCATCCAGCTCGGTAACTCGTACGTCCGCGCGCTACATGGGGCGAGCCACATTGGCTACTCCATCGAGGACCTCTTTCAATTTGGCCGCTAATGTGTCGGCTTTGGTGCTGTGCTCAGGGCCAGAGACCTCGAGCATCCTGGCTCCTGTAGCAGTCTTGCTACACCTAACGCCCTCAAGGCCAAGGGCGGGGAGGGAAAGAACCTCCTTCGCCTTTGTGAGGGCCTCGGTGTAGCTGATCCCCTTCTCGACAGCCTCAGGTTGCAGCGAAAGGACGACTGCTGAGGATCGAGGGGGGGTCAGGGAAGGTCCCTTGGGCTTTTTAGGTCCCTGTGACTGACCATTCCTGCCGGCTATCGTGGAGGGGTTGCGAGATTTCTTTCCCTTCTTGGGCTGCTTGCGCTTGCGTCGGGTGACTTGGACCCAGTTGTCCTCATTTGAGACGGGTGGTGGTGCTGGGTCGTTCCTGGCCTTGCTGGTGCCCGCCTGATCTGCGGTGGAGCCAGCTGCTGCGTTCAGCCGAGGTCGCGGTGCGGATACCCTCGCCACCGTCTTGGGCAGTGGCTTGGCAGGTTTCTGCCTGGCCACAACAGCGGCAAAGGTCTCGGGCACCCTTGAAGAGCCGGCTACAGTTGGGTTGGGTTTCGCCTTCCTGGTCTTGCCTGCCGCTCCAGAAGTGCTCGGCATAGGAGCCGCCGTGCTGGGAGGGTTTGGGGCAGGGGCCAGGTTGGCACGATCCGACCTGAGAGGTGGACGCGGTGCTGGAAGTGGGTTGAGACGGTCCAGCCGTCCCTCGAGGCATGCAAGTCGACTCTCGAGGCGGAAGTGGACAAGCGCCGCGATAGACTGCAGGAGCGTCTCTTTCCCATGGGGATCCATGGTGGTCAGGTCCAGGGGGGGAGCAGGCACAACGCAGGATGCTCTCTCAGAGAATTCCCTCCGGAGGCTGCGGACCTCAGTTTTGAGGTTGGCGACCTCCTCCCTGAGATTCTTGTTTGCGGCTGCGATGCGCCTATGCTCTTCATTCATAGACCTGGTCGACATTTCGCCGATCAGGTCTTTCAGTGTCTTGGTCGCATCATTCAGGGCCTTCTGTATGCGGCCTTGCAGGTTGCCAGACTTGGACTTGACCGTCGAGACAGCGCCCAGGCACTGCTGGGCCATCTGCCTCATTTCGGCCATGTCCAGCCGGCTAAGGTCCTCTGGCAGTTCGGGACATTTTAAAGGTTCGGAGACAGTGGGCTCGACGAAAAGAGTGGGGGACTTCGTCCTCCGCTCAAGGGCGCGATTGAAGCCCTCTTCGTAGGACTCCTCCTCCTTGTCCCTCAGAAATTGTCTGGCAGTGGACGACACTGGTTTGACGCCCCTGCTCCTTCCTCTAGCTGCGGAGCTGATTTTTCGAGACTGAGAGCCTTCACCCTCTGACTCGGAAAACCCGCCCCGCGCAAACAAAGACTCGTCCGATCCTCGACGGCTGTCTGGAAGGCGTTGCCTTGGGCTCCGAGAGCGCTTGCGGCTCTGAGAGCGACTGTGGTCGCCTTCTGATGCGGTGTTGTAGCCTGACTGGCGGGAGCTGCCCACTTCGTTGGCTAGATTCTCGACCGAGTTGGCCTTGGAGCCAGTTCCGGTCCTGCTTCTCCTCTCCGCCGAATTCATCAGCTCTGCTGGTTCGGCTGTAGACGTTTGAGCGCCTCGCGCTCGGGGTTTGGTCGAAAATTTCAAGCTTAGAGAGTCCATGTTGTATTCTTAGCCTCTAATGCGTCTTCATCCGGCGGGGTCTCCACCCTCCTTGGAGCCCACAGTGGGGAGCCGCAGCCCAGAGCTGCCCGCCAGACATAGAGGGGATTCCACCCATACTCTCAGAGTGGAACCGCCGAACGGGATCTTTGGCGCAGACGGTTAGGGCAAGGTTGGCACTAGTCGACCAAAACTAGCGCTTCACCGAGCCCGCCGCTGGCCCTGTCCCCCGAACCCCCCTCTAACCTAGGGCGAAGGTTAAGCCGTCCGCCCAAAGCCGATTGATCCTGATGCGGCTACACCAGGACCGCCCGTGTTACCAGAGTTAGGGGCCAAAGGAGTGTGTTGCCTGGGTGGTCTGCCACAGGCTCAACGCCCAGGATCCCCCTCTCCCGGGATTACGGGACGGCCGGACGGCACACGGCAAGAACATGCGGCCCAGTTTTTTCGGGAAACTAGGATAAAACCCTTCGAGGGTTTTTTATTGAGGTTTTCCTTCCTCTTAGTCCGGGAAAATACCCCGACGACTCCCGGCCTGCCCCAAAGAGCAGGTAACGGTATGCGTGGGTTTTTTATTGAGGTGGTCCTTCCTCGTAGCCCGGGCAGATGCCCCGACGGCTCCCGGCCTGCCCCGAAGAGCAGGTAACGGTATGCGTGGGTTTTTTATTGAGGTGGTCCTTCCTCGTGGCCCGGGCAGATGCCCCGACGGCCCCCGGCCCCTCCGTTGGGGTAACGGGTTGCCCGGCGACCCGCCAGTCAGCTACGGCTGACTATAGGCGGGCCTGCCGCGCGTGATAGTTTTTATAGAGGCTTCCGCCTCGCGACCCAGCTAAACTGGATCCCCGGTCCGCCCTGAAAAGGGCAGATTACGGTGTGCTATGTGCACACATCTTTGCCTCCACTGATGATAGTAGCGCAAGGAGCGACACTGGCAGAGTTTAGCCGTCGGCTAGCAATCCCCGAAGGAAATTACTAACCGCCGTTGCCCGGGATGCACCAGGACAGGATGCTATTTCTTACATCCGATCGTAACCGGATGTAACCAATAACATCTCGTCGCTCTAGGAGGTGACTCCGCTGCATAACCCTTTTTTTTAAGGAGGAACTGCGGCTGCAGAAAACCTCCTGGGTCGCCTCTTGCGCAGATGGTGCCGATTGGAGCCCAAAGGCCCCAATAGCTGCGCTTGCCGTGAAACGGCCTGCCACTGGGCCCTAGTATTCGGGAGCAAGCTCAACCACTAGGGCCGGGGAGGGTTGGGCCAACTGCCCCCGCGCCGACGGTCTCCATCGGCTCCTCCCTGCGGCTTTCCCCCGTTCCACGGCGCGACCGCGCCGGAGCTGGTAGGGGCTTATCCCTCGCGATTCTCGGCCGAGGACAGGACTTCGTCCCAAGACGATGATCCGCCGCTCGGTCCGCCGCTGCGCAGAGCCAGCAGCGAAAAGGTGACACGCAACCGGCGGCCTTATGGCCGGGCGCGCCGCATCGGATGCACAGATCACTGCGATCCTCCGCGGCTTTGCAAACAGCCCGGCCATAACTTTCGCCGAGACACCGCGAGCACCTTAGCGCTCTCGGTGGTAGCAGCTGGACTCTCACGAAGAGCCACCCCACGCGCAGTCGCTTGCGCTTGGCCAAGGTTCTGGCGGAACTGACGGGGCAGCGGACAACGACTGAACCGCCTTGCCCATTTTCGCCCATGCGACCAATGCGACCAATGCGCCCATGCGAGTCGTCTCCGGTTCCAGGCCCATGAGCCGGATATCGGCTGACTTGATGGGCCTTGACACTTTTACTGCCCCAGGCGGCAGAACCGAGACAAGGACGTCAGCTAAGGCGTCCGCTTTCACACCGGCCTCTCCAGGCGCGCTATCTTTGAGGGCCCTGACCTCAAAGACGCGACTGCCAGTCATACGAGAAGGCCTCAACTTCAAGCGGTCGACCAACCCTGTCTCTTCCATCCAGCTAGGACCAATGTCCTGCCGGGCTTCCCCCATCAATGTGCTGAGGTTCAAGCCAGAGGCTTTCGCCTCAGGGGTCAAATCAACGACCACCGCCGCCGATTTCGGCAGGCGGAGCCGCGGAGGTCGCTTTGGCTTTGCCTTAGCAACCGGAGCATCTTGTCCAGCCGCAGCTTTTCGCTGGCCTTGTTTCGCCGCAGTGGTGGCTTTGCCTCTTGTTGGCGGGGCGGCCGGAGCCTGGGGTGCTTTCCCCTTCCCTTTGCCGCGCTTCCGCTTAACAACCTCCGTCCAGGGCTCTGGCGGAGGGAAGTCAGTCTGGGGGACGGGGCGGGGTGCAGGGTCAGCCCTATTGCTAGAGCCTTTCCCAACACCCTTCCCCTTCCATACCTTTGCCTGAGCACCACTGGGACCGGGCAGAGCCGGAGTAGTGGCAGTGGCAGCATTATCCGCGTGCAGAGGCGGGCGGGCGCGACGGTCTTGAGACAGTGAGACCCTAAAGGTCTCCAGCTTCTCATCCATCATGCCGCTCACCTCTTGCAAGACAGCTCGCGCGAAAAGGTCGAATTTCGGGTCCTCGCCTATGAGTTCAGGCGGGACCTTTGTCGGCTTGGGCTTAGGCAGGTCGTCGGTCTGTGTGGCCACGCAAGGGGCAGGCCGTGGTTTTGGCGGACCGCCTGTCTGCGTTGCTGCAGCGCGTCCAGGTTGTCGGACTCCGCTCTGCAAACCCTTCATGTCTCGGCGGAGGACATGGAGCTCGTCTCCTAGTCGGAGGTTTACCGCTTCCAGGCTCTTTATCCTGTCCTGGAGCTGTTTATTTTCCGTCTCCAGCTTGGTGTAGGACTTGGCATGGCCCTTGTTCCAGCCCTCGAGTGTGACGAGGCGGCCCCTCATTTTGTGAAGCTCCTTTTCAAGGCTCTCCACCTCCGCACTTCCAGTGCAAGAGCGCAGCTCCTCCACACTGACGCCGATGATTTCCGCTGCCCCTTGCAGGGCTTCGGCGATCTCCGTGCTCATGAACCTAGTGTTGGCTAGGTCGTAGAGCTTCCCGACGGCAACTTGCACTCGGTTTGCCAAATTGGCCGCCAACTCTTGTTGGGCAAAGTCCGCCTGTGAGGTGTCGTCACTATCACACTTCTCGCCCATAATAGGCCTGGAAGGGCCAGATTCTGGGTCTGGAGAAGCTCGCGCAGAAGCCAGCTTTCTTCTAACTTCGGATGCGACTTGCCTGATGCGGCTTCGACCCGACGCCAGTTTGGCGATTTTGGGGAGGCCAGACACGTCGCTTCCTGTGTCGTTTCCCGATACGCGCCGAGGCGCGTTTGTGTCATATCCGGTGGTATCTCGCTGACGCGAGATATGAACTCTCGGTAAAGAGCTGAGACTCAAAGAAGCCTCAACTTCGTCCGCAAACTTGCAGAGGTCTGCGACCTCATCATCCCCCCCATTGTCCTTAAGATATTTTGATGATTCCATGTAAGACCCACGAGTGCGGGAGAAAAGACGGTCCATCTGGGCAGAGATCCCGTGATACCCAGATAACCCTACTTACATCTGAGAGGTCGGGTTCCCCCCAGGGTGGCCGCTAGCCGGTTGATCCCACTACGCCAACCACTCCACCCTGCTCCGCGCAAGGTCAGAGACCCCGTCGCCGCGCAAGGCCCCGTAGGGCGCCCCAACGACGGGAATTGAAGGATTTTTAGGAACATTTGGGGTCAAGGGCTGAAGGGGCACAGTACGGTGATGAGTCCGGGGATGCTAAGCGGCCGCGACAGTGTTGACAAGGGAGGGGCAGAACCTCTAAAACCATTTCCCACACCGCACTCCGCCGCAACAGACCCAGCCCCCAAACACTCCCTTTGGGGTTTACTCCCCGCAGCCCTGGCAAGCAGGGCCCCCGCCCCGCCCTGAAAAGGGCAGAACGGTATGGTGCAAGGAAATCGACCGGTATGTAACCCTACCAGTCATACGCCCTGGAGCCCCCTTGCGAAACTCCAGAACTAGGGGGAAGTTTTATTGAGTTTACCATCGTCGCGGCCCCGAAAGGCCCCCGGCCCCGATTGGGGTAACGGTGTACAGGGGTTTTTTAGAGAGGTTTTCCTTCCTCGCGGTCCGGACAAAAGCCTCGCAACCCCCGCCCCGCCCTGAAAAGGGCAGAACGGTATGGTGCAAGGAAATCGACCGGTATGTAACCCTACCAGTCATACGCCCTGGAGCCCCCTTGCGAAACTCCAGAACTAGGGGGAAGTTTTATTGAGTTTACCATCGTCGCGGCCCCGAAAGGCCCCCGGCCCTGATTGGGGTAACGGTGTACAGGGGTTTTTTAGAGAGGTTTTCCTTCCTCGCGGTCCGGACAAAAGCCTCGCAACCCCCGGCCCGCCCGTGAGGGCGGGTTACGGTAAGCCTGGGTTTTTTATTGAGGTTTTCCTTCCTCTCGGCTCGGACGAAGTGCCCCCGACAGCTCTCGGCCCCCACGGGGTAACGAGTTGCCCGGCGACCCGCCAGTCAGCGACGGCTGACTATGGGCGGGCTGAGCCGCGCGTGGTAGTTTTTAAAGAGGGTTCCGCCTCGCGGTCCAGGTAAACTGGACCCCCGTCCCGCCGGTAGCCCGTTGCGGATTACGGTATGCTTCGTGAACACATCCTTGCGCCGCTATGCTAGTCATAGCAGCACAAGGAGCGACACTGGCAGAGTTTAGCCGTCGGCTACCAATCCCCGAAGGAAATTGCTAACTGGGGCTGTTACGGGCTGGAGGGAGATGCTCCTTGAGAGCATCCAGCCTGGCGTTCATAAGATCGCCCACCTGGGTCATGACCATGCGGGCAAATCGCTCCAGCTTGGCGTCCACTTCGTCAGCGGGATGTGCCGCTGGTTTTGGCCGAGGAGTCGGCGATGGGTCGTGAGCTGAGCCACTCTCCCTCGGTGCCGGCGCGGCGTCGGTCTGGATGCCAACAGCCTTGCCGGGTTTTCGGGTACCGCTCCTGCTACGGCCCATCTTTTGGCGCAAGCTGCGCATGTCTTGTTGGAGGCGGAGATTCTCCTCGCGTAAATCGAAAATCTCGTCTTCGAGTTTCAGATTTTTCTCCTGCAGCTCACAATACGCGTTGCGCCCGTATTCACAGGAACTCTCGAGCGTGACGATCCTCGCTCGGAGTTTCTGGACCTCCTCGAACTCTGTATGAAGAGTTTCCGTGCCAAGTGCACGAGCCCGCAGTGTCTCCACCGTAACTCCAATGAGTTCGGCGATGCCCATCAGGGTGTCAGCTTCGGTGGAGTCCCGAAGCCTAGGCGCGTCAGCGAGGTCGTGAAGGACTGCGACGCTGCGCTGAATTTTGTTGGCCAAGTCGGTTGCCAGCTCCACTTCTGGCTCTTTCTCGGCATCCCTCTTGTCCCCCATGATCGGCCTGGATGGACCGGGTTGTGGGTTGGATTGGGCGGCAGCCTCCGCGGCGGCAAGCTGCTCAGTAGCAGCCCGGAGTTTTCGGATGGTCGCGGCAGCTTGCCTAATGGCACCTCTGCCGCGAGGAAACTTTGCCACCTTGGGCAGGCCGAACGACCTTTCCTCCTTTCGTCCCGAATTTCCGCGCCGTTGGGCACTCCTCTCACTCCGAGTATCTCGCTGAAGCGAGTTGTTGCGTCCAGTATTGCGCGAACGCGCATTGTCGTGTCCGGTTTGTGTGTCAGAGACAATGTCTTCCTCATTCCCCCCATTGTTCCCAAAATTGTCATAATTTTCCATATTAGACCCACGAGTCGGGGAGATATAACGGTCCATCTGGCCAGAGATCCCCGAATAGCCAGATAACCCTACATACGCCTGAGAGGTCGGGCTCCCCCCAGGGTGGCCGCTAGCCGGTTGATCCCACTACGCCAACCACTCCGCCTTGCTCCGCGCAAGGTCAGAGACCCCGTCGCCGCGCGAGGCCCCGTAGGGCGCCCCAACGACGGGAATTGAAGGATTTTTAGGAACATTTGGGGTCAAGGGCTGAAGGGGCACAGTGCGGTGATGAGTCCTGGGATGCTAAGCGACCGCAACAGTGTTGACAAGGGAGGGGCAGAATCTCTAAAACCATGTCAACACCGAAGAAGCCGCGCACATCCCATTATCACCACCACACTCCGCCGCAACAGACCCAGCCCCCAAACACTCTCTTTGGGGCTTACTCCCCGCAGCCCTGGCAAGCAGGGCCCCCGCCCCGCACTGAAAAGGGCAGAACGGTATGGTGCAAGGAAATCGACCGGTATGTAACCCTACCAGTCATACGCCCTGGAGCCCCCTTGCGAGACTCCAGAATGGTACAGGGGTTTTTTAGAGAGGTTTTCCTTCCTCGCGGTCCGGACAAAAGCCCCGCAACCCCCGGCCCGCCCGTGAAGGCGGGTTACGGTAAGCCTGGGTTTTTTATTGAGGTTTTCCTTCCTCTCGGCCCGGACGAAGTGCCCCCGACAGCCCTCGGCCCCCACGGGCTAACGAGTTGCCCGGCGACCCGCCAGTCAGCGACGGCCTGACTATGGGCGGGCTGAGCCGCGCGTGGTAGTTTTTAAAGAGGGTCCAGGGTTAGTACACTAGTGTGTGTAAAATGCACTTTCATGATAATAATGTTTTCGATAACAAACAAAACAAACAATGTCAACTAAATTAATAACCAACATCGTTTTTTTGTTACTTCAAGGCTCTAAGGAAAGATAATTTCTATGTTTTATGAGTTAGATTAAATCTTAGTTGTAGGAACTAGGTAGGTATTTACTTACTTTCTTGTAATTGTTGTTGTACGTAATTCGTTATTTACCTCTCGAAGCTCTTTAGAATCACTCCTAGCAGAATGGCAAGGTGGATAGAAATAAAGGAAAATAAAGCGGTTTTAAAACATTTATTAATTTAATTCTGACGCTGACTGACTCTATCACACTTTCACAGGCTTTGGACTAACAAGTAGGTTAGCGTAGTAAATAATTTATCTGCCTGGTAAATAATTTATCTGACTAACAAAAAAATTAAACAAACAAATCAATCAAGTAGGTACCACTTTACTCTCAATCTACGCTTACTTGGCGTGTTTAAGTTCAATAAGAGGTGTAAACCTCTTTACAACAAATTACATTGATCATAATCACATTACAAAAAAACATTGCACAGCAATGCGACGTGCACTTTTACGCGAAATAACAGTCTCTGTCACTTTTTATGTTTTAAAGCGTTCACACGGTTTGCAATAAAATTCGCTGTCGTAGTTGTGTCGCACTTTCAATGTTATAATCACCTTCACAATACACTAAGTCCTACACTTAGCCCCACACATGGAAACCCTATGTGTTCAGGCTACTGCTACATCTAGTCTGAAAATGATCAGGCCGAACTAGGTGGAATCGCAATAATGACGCCTGCGCCCATGAGCGCTTGGCGAAGACGGACGCTGCATCAGTCGCGCTTGCGATTGGGTTGCCGATCAAGCTGGCGTGGCCTTCCCTGGTCCCCGACGGGCATAAACAATGTCACTCCAGTCCCTGAACCGCTCACGAAAACGCTCTTAATATCAGCGTAAAGGCGCGCTGCTTTAGCACAAATTAAAGTTGCGATCCTGGTAGCACATAACCCTGGACTGACACCGTTGCGGCGTCGCACACGCACGCCGCACGGAAGCGAATTAGAGACTGCGCGGCGCGGGCGCCCGGGCGGTCGTCCTGCAAAAGCCGAAAAGGCTCAAGCTAGGGATGCGCCTAAGATGGGATCATAATTTAAAGGATACTAAAAACTAAAACATACCGGATAACTGATCGTGAATTGGGAACTGACACCTCGCATTTAATTAAGTATTATGGCGAGGTAACCTACTACTTAAACGAAATCGTGAGTGCGACACAATTTTTTTTTGTACCTTAGCTTTCAACTCGCCAATCTAGTTAAGTGTAACTCTTGTTTTTAGAGTGAAATTATTTTGTCCAAACCGGTAATAAATGTTCTTAAGACAGACAAAGACTGATAAAACATACAACGACTGAATTTAAAAAGTCACTAAGAATTATTTTTAACGAACTAACTAGGCCATAGCATTTAAACTCGGACATATCGTACTTTATCTAGCAGTTATTTCTTAACTGACAGTCGCAAAATTACCAAAATGTATTTTTAAAATGCTTATTCACATAACTACTTACTTGAGTTACTTGATTTTAACTAAGTTATTGAGACGATAACAATGTTTTATGAGTTTCGAAAAATAGTCTTATTAGCGCATATTTCATATTAAGTAAGTAATACATGTTATTAGTGTTTTGATTTCTCTCGCAGTTGTTTCCTTTTTGTCACAACAACACAGTCACACTCTCCGGTCAGTTCGCGAACAACGCACTCTGCGGTCAGCTGTTCGTAGTATCTTGATCGATTATGAAGTACCGCCAACTTTTGATTCTCTTGACGTCGGTTCGGTAACGTGACCGCAAAAATCAACAACCAATTAAAACCCCTAATTCTCTAATTGCGAAACACATAATTCTACTCCAATCCGTAGTAAAAAAAATCCTTATGAAAGAAAACCCACACTTTATTTTACCCTAAAATCAGGGTAATTCTTTCATGTTGGTATTTCTGAGTCGCCGTCGTCACACCGCGCTGTTCTCTTGAGTGTGTGCATGTGTGGGTCACGTTTGCTTGTGTGCGTGCGTAGTGTGTCAATGTAGTAGTAAACAGCTGTAAAGGGTGTAGATTTTCGTAGTTACGGAATGAGATTGTTATGATCAATATCTCTGTAACTAGCCTGAATTTTTGGCTCAAATTTGGTGAGCCTGCTCAGCTCGTTGTACAGATACCCCCAACACTCAGACCTTTTTTCTTACGAGTTTATTAAAAATTCCTAAATAAATAAGTTACTATGACTTCACTAAAACAGAGTTCTATTAAAGTCGGCAGTCAAAGAGCGTCTACATCAGTTGTTTGTCATAAATGCGGAGAAAACTGTACTATAAAAGATACTTTAACATGCAATAAATGTAAAAATAGATACGAATTCGATTGTATCGGCCTCTCAGAAATGTTGTATCGTTTGATGAGTAATGATAAAAAACTTAACTGGAAATGTCCTACGTGTATTTGTAAACAAAATAAATCAAAAACTACATACGAGCAAAACAATATCACCATGAGAAAGAAAACACCAGAAGTCTTAAAAAATGCTACAAAATTATCAATCAAGCCGGAGACCCCACAAAATGTATTATACTCGTCGCCATCTACATCTGCGTGTGACTCTGAAAATTACCATGACTCTCATATTTTAACACACGAGGAAATATCAGACGAATCTTACTCGGTTACGGAGAGATTATCAAGGAGTGCAGAAAATATACAACTAAATGACGCCAATACTGAATATGAACTGAGGGAAGAAAATAAACTTAATCTCAACTGAAACAGAGTTAGAAAATAAAAATTTGGAAAATAACGATCTAAATAAATGCATAGCTAGACTAAATAAGGAATTGAATTTATTGAAAAATCTTTGCAAAATTCCTCATAATATGACTTGTGAAGGTTATAATAAGCAACAGACATTGCAGTCATCACTCTTCTTTACACCTCCGAGAGCTCCCGCCTCAGAAGGGAAGACTAAACATTCAGTAAATTTTGCACATCTTCAAATAAGAATTTCTGAATTAAAACAATCATTATTAGATGCCAAATTGGAGATAGATAATCTCAATAAGCAGATCAATAATCCGAAGCAAAAAATTGGTGCTGTGAATGAAAGTGTAAAGTTAGAACAGACAAAGGATTCACAAATGGCAAACCAAGTGGCAGGCGTTTGTTTGCCAAAAAAACAGCAGAAAGCACATACTATTCATATAATAGGAGACGAGCAACTGAGAGGATTATCTAAAGCCGTGCTGCGCTCGAGGACAGGAAAATGGAATGATAATTACATGACCTCTGCCACAATATTGACCGGTGCATCAAGCTCAGAAATGCTACAATGCTGTGAAAACATTTCGAGAAACTTGTCCCAGGATGATATAGTCATTTTGGGATTTGGGTCCCATGACAATGATCTTAACGTCTTTCATTCAAATTTATGTATTGCTATTAATAAGTTAGCCTTAACATCTATTTACATTATTTCTGTACTTAATAGTCCATACTTTAATGAAAAAAAACTATACACAGCTATGAAGTTATGGACAAAACATTTTGTTAACTGTAGTGTAATTGAGTTTAGTGACTTTATTGTATCTAATGACTCAAAAGTGACAAATATTATTTGTAAAAAAAAATATTGTTGCATTGACTATTATGAATATAAAAAACAATTTCTGACATTTCAAAATATACGCAACTTGACTAAAAATAATTTGATAAAAGAATCCACCAAAAAAACATATCTAACACAAAAAAGTTTAGAATCAACAAAAAAAGGTACTATACCATTTTATTTTAAAGTTTTAAGTAAATCTGACAACAATGACGGCATACCTATATTACCACAGATGACTTCAACTCAGGACAATAACAAAAATACGCTTTTTCGTGTCTAACAAATATAAATTTAGTGTACTACATCAAAACATTACCAGTATTCTATCAAAAAAAGAATTATTGGACCTAACCATAGAAGAACTCATTGATAATAATAATGAACCCGATGTTCTATGCCTATCGGAAACTTTTCTAGAGTCAGGCCACGAGAGCTATGTAAATATCCATAACTATCAAATGGCGTCTGCGTACTGCTGGAATAAAAAAAGAGGTGGCACCTGTATATTAGCTAAAAAGAATATACATTGTAAAGAATTGGCATTTCTTAAGAAATATGCAACGCAGAAAACGTTTGAGTGTTGTGGAGTAGAGATCATATCGAGTAAACTTATAATCACCTGTCTCTATAGAACACCGTCATCTGATCCATATATATTTTTAGATAAGCTTGACCGCCTATTAAACGAGGTATTTCAGAAATACAAATACAAAATAAATGTTGTCATGGCGGGTGACTTAAATATAAATACACTGAAAAATACAAAAGTTACAGAATACCTACAAGATTTAGTCCAAAATTACAATTTGACAATTCATATCTCGGTGCCAACTCGTAAGTTGTCATGTATTGATCACATAATCAGCAACATGAAGAATGCTACAGCGACAGTATTACCTCTTCATCTTTCTGATCACGAAACAGCTCAGTTATTGAGCTTTCCTATGAAATATAAGCATTATGCACCACTCTCTTATTCAATTTTCAAGAGGGATTATAGCCATGAAAACATTTTGAAATTTAAACGGTGCTTAGCGAATCTATCATAGTCAGAAGTTTTTAGTGAAACTGATCTAAATAAAAGTTTTGATCAATTTCATGAGCTGTTTACACTATTTTATAACCTATGTTTTCCGAAAGTTAAAATAAATGTAAATACTTTACGAAAAAAGAAGCAAAATTGGGTGACAAACGGACTACAAGTAAGCTGTAAAAATAAACGGTATTTACGCTATGTTTATTACAAAAATAAATCTCAAGTGCACAAAAACCAGTATTTAAAATACTCCAAGTTACTAAAGAAATGTATTTATGACGCTAAAAGGAACTCAAACATTGACTATATATTTAAAAGTGAAAATAAATGCAAAGCCTCTTGGACGATAGTAAAAAATGAATTAAATGATACTCAGAACGTCCCTAAAACTATAGAAAAACTTACTTTAAATAATCAAATATTAACAGTTCCCTTTAAAATAGCTATGACATTCAATAATCATTTTATAAACTTATTTAACAACAATGACAGTACAACAAAATCTGCTTTTATTCAAAACCATACATTGAATTCATTGTTTCTTAAACCTTTTACTGAAATCGAGGTTAAAAAAGAATTAATATCGCTAAAAAATACAAAATCGGAAGGATACGATGAAGTATGTACTAAGGTCTTGAAAGAAAGTGTTAATGAAATTATTATCGTTTTGACACATCTAATAAACCTATCTTTTTCTTTGGGTACTTTTCCAGAATTACTAAAACTGACAATAATAAAACCATTGTTTAAAAAAGGTAATACTGATGACATTGATAGTTATCGTCCTATTGCGCTTCTATCGGTATTCTCAAAATTTTTTGAAAAGTGCATGTATAAGCAGCTAGTTGATTTTTGTAACAAGTTTAACCTACTAAACCATGACAGTATGGTTTCCAAAAAAATAAATCTACCACTTTAGCGATACATAGCCTTGTAGGGACTATTCTGC
The DNA here is from genome assembly GCA_963576865.1 of Anania hortulata. Taxonomy (NCBI): domain Eukaryota; kingdom Metazoa; phylum Arthropoda; class Insecta; order Lepidoptera; family Crambidae; genus Anania; species Anania hortulata. The sequence goes on along the minus strand of OY756402.1, from coordinate 18,334,596 downwards.
AAAGCGTTAATGAAAAAAAGTTGACTACAGCTGTATTTGTTGATCTCTCAAAAGCGTTTGACCACGTTTCACACTCACTCTTAATCAATAAACTGGAAAAAAATGGTGTGCGGGGTCCGGCACTTGAGTGGATAAAGTCCTATCTCAGCAACAGGAAAAACTGTGTTGTAATAGAGAGATTAAATCAAAACAAAGAAATGGTTTCTTATTACTCACAATACAAAAACAATCAACAAGGTGTTCCACAGGGAAGTGTATTGGGTCCTATACTGTTTCTACTGTACATTAACGATGTTGTTAATGTAACATCCCATAAGTGCATTGCATTTGCTGACGATATCTCGATAGTAGTGACATCAGATAATATAATTTCCGATCACGAAAATGACATTAATAATACTATAGATAATTTGATTCAATGGCTTGACGTACATAATCTAAAAATCAATTTAACTAAAACAAATTACATACAATTTAATAAATATAAAAATATTAATCTTGACATTAATTATAAAGACATTAAAATTGACGAAGTAAAACAAATAAAATTTTTAGGATTAACTATAGATCAAGACATTAATTGGAAAACACATATAGATACTATCTGTAACAGAGTCAATAGGTTTGTTTATGCTCTAAAGCAAGTGAAATCTGTAACAAATGTAAAAACTGCAGTTGCTACCTATCATGCATATGTGGTATCTATATTGCGCTATGGATTACTAATGTGGGGAAATAGCACTAACATAAATAGAGCATTTATTTCTCAAAAAAGGTGCATCAGAGCAATATGCTGTGTCCCTCCATTAACATCCTGTCGTCCTCTTTTTTCACAATTGCAAATATTAACATTGACATCTCTGTATATTTTTGAGGTATGTGTATTTGTTGTTAATAATAAGCAACTATTTAAAAGGGCTTGCGATATCTATCCACGCAATAAAAGAAATCCAAATAGACTGGTACTACCAGAAACTCCAAAAACATTAATGTATAGAAAAAGTTGTCTAACTATGTGTGTAAAAATTTTCAACAATATTCCTAATGAATTAAAGACAATGAATATTAACCAATTTAAAACAAGTTTATTTAAATGGCTTGTCTCACGTACTTTTTATGAATTAAAGGATTTTCTAAATAATAAAAATTAATTATATTTTATGACATGATTATGGATTATGATGACTGATATTTAAAGAATTTCAATACTTAATTTATGTTCTCATTCATTAAATTTGCATGCCTCTGTAATTGGCTAAACATGATTAGTACTTAATTTTCTTTGTAACACCTTTGTATACCATGTTTATGGCAAATAAAGTTTATTTTATTTTTAAAATAAAAGGAATGTAGTTGATTTTGTTAGACCTATATATTAGAACAACGCAACAGAGTAGGTACATTTTGAGCTCGAATCAACATTGCCATGGTAAAGACCAACTATAAATTAATAAATGTCTAAACATTTCATAAGAAATTCAAAAAAATAACTGACACCGGTTGGGGTTTGAAGCCACGACCTAAGCGGTCAGTTCCGATGCTCTAACTAACTAACTAACCAACTGAGCTATCAACTGTGTCGCACGGGAGTCAGTCTGTTTCTTAATAAACGTTAACATTTAATAATTTTATTGTAGTGCATTTTGTAATTTTTTTTTCATGGGGTAATTTTTTCTAACATTTTATGAAAATGATTATACAAATAGAACCTTATCTCGATACCTAATAATACCTTAATGGATCGGACAGGGTTTTTTATACATCCGTTTATTGAGGTTAGTGTAAATAAGTGTACAAAGAACTAGTTATTAAGATAAGTCGATAAGTTATTAATTTAAAAACGCCAAAAATACTTCAGACTGACATCATTTAATAATCCACTTCAATTTAATGTTGAAAAGGTTAATCAACACGAAAGTTCAAGGTTCGATTCCCGATAGATCGCCCGAAGTTAGTTGAAATGACTTTTAGTTTTCAAACGGTCAGGCAGGCCAAAGCCGAGCCTAGATCATGATACAAAAAGTTACGGGTTCGATTCCCGACTTAAGGCTTAAATCGTGTTTAAGTTACAGTACCAGTACTACTTTGTGTCATTAAAACAATAAAAAACGCTTAATTTTAATTCTCTGTAGTAGGCGAGGCGTACACCGGCTGTGACGTCGAATGACGGTGGTAGATTGTAACACTCTTTAACAATTAGGAGTTTATGGTTAATACTGCAATTTATCGAAAAAAATATTATAATTAGTGTCTTGGGGAGACGTTGCACTTACGAGGTACAGAGAGCAGTTTTATTTACTGGGGCGTAAACCAGCACACCCAGAAACAAGTAAAATTAGAAAAGATCTTTTCTCGATTTGAATTAGGTTTTTAAGCAAGACCTTATCCCATGGTTACGATAACAATACTAGAAGCAGGATTACTTTCAACTGGACCCGGCTTCATAATAATAATTTATATTTTCAAATGACTTCAAAAAGGAGGAAATTCTCAATTGATCTTGAATGATTACACATTGTTATGAACTATCTTATATATAAAATTCTCGTGTCACAATGTTCGTTCCCGTACTCCTCCGAAACGGCTTGACCGATTCTCATGAAATTTTGTGAGCATATTGAGTAGGTCTGAGAATCGGCCAACATCTATTTTTCATACCCCTAAAGACCACGCAGACGAAGTCGCGGGCAACAGCTAGTACACTATAAATATCATCATCGTCATCATTTCAGCCATAGGACGTTTACTGCTGATCATAGGCCTCCCCCCATTAACTTCCAGATTGGCCGGTTGGAAGCGGATTGCATCCAGCGTCTTCCTGCTACCTTTACCAGGACGTCTGTCCGCCTTGTGAGTGGACGTCCTACGCTGCACTTGCTGGTATGCGGACTCCATTAATGCGATTATTGCCGATGCTGTACATAAATTTCGACTTATCCGTAGAAGAAAGTCCGATTTGTAGGGTTGATAGTTTTTAGTAGAGGCTAAAGAAGTTTTTAACTTGTGTAATTCTTAAACAGAGAGACTTACCATTTTGATATTTTAGTATGTTGTTATAACGTCTCAGCCTAGTTAAATGCCACGTAGTGTCTATTTCTAATCCTTTTATTTTACGAGATAGTGAGTTCCATATCAACATAGGACGTTTTAAGGCGGACGAGCGGGGGTCTGTAGTGAACATAATACGTTGTTTTACGAAAATGTCTGAATTAAGCGACGTTCTGTGTTAACATTGGTCGTTTTTGGTTGGAATAATTCATCCCTTAAAAGTCCTTTGTGAATAACCACCTTAAAATATTTGAGTATAAAGTTAGCCGTATCATAACTACTATCCTATATAATTAAATGCAAAATGAAATAATGATTTTAAATCGTTTATTTATTTTTTTAAATCATAAAATTTTGCAAAACCATTATATGGCATAACCTATTACAGCAATCACATCAAAGTTAAGTACGGACTTAAAATTAGCATAGTCAACAACTTATAGATCCATGTGCCTCTTTAAACAATCAGGAGACGTGCATGAAGAAATGTATACTTCGCACTAGTTATAAAATCCACAATACCATATTTCTTCAAAATAACATTTAGTCTTTATAATTGTAGTCTTTATAATCCTAATTTATCTTAATGACTTATGTGATATGACCTTTGAATGTGCCAAAATATTCTCGGATGACACTGCCGTCGTTTTCACCGGAAGAACCTGGGACAGTGCTAAAAAGAATGCAGAGAAAGGTCTTGAGCAAATAGGAAAATGGCTGCGATATAATCTCCTTACGCTCAATACGGCCAAAAGCTGTTATAGATGCTTTAGCATTTATAACAACACTCAACCAGACAGAGATTTTGCTGTGAGGATACATCGCTGCCATACCAAAACGGATAGACAAGATTGTCATTGCCCCACTGTACAAAAAGTAGCTGAAGCTAAATATTTGGGAGTGTGGTTGGATCAAAGACTGTCTTGGTATACTCAGCTTGAACGTGTGACTCAGAGAATAAGAAATCTCACATGGATTTTTAAGATGTTGAGACACGCGGTATCTAAGACGGATTTGGGGGTGGGGACTGAGGATAGGGGTCTTCTAAGGGATATATATGTATCCCTGGTACAGTCTGTTCTAGCTTACTGCTTGCCTGTATGGGGAGGTGCAGCTAGGACGCGCTTTCTTGACGTGGAACGTGCGCAACGTAGTTTGATAAAGGTAATGTATTTTAAAAAACGAAGGTTTTCAACTGAAAAACTTTATCAAACTACCCGAATTCCTTCAATCCGAAAGCTTTACATTATAAATACAATACTTAGTAAACACAAAACCCTGAATTTCGATGCCACTAATGCTGCAAGAAGGAGGCATAAGTTGGAAACCCTCAAGTGTAATTCTGTTTTTGCTTCTAGACAATACAAAGCTCGCTCGGCCTACCTCTACAAAATGATAAATAAAAAGCTAAACTTATATACTAAAACATATCGCGACTGTAAGAAGTGCTTACAGATATGTCTAGAAGATAAAACTTATGATGATCTTGAGGCATTACTCATTAAAATTAAATAGTAACGGGAAACACACACACACACACACACACACACACACACACACACACACACACACACACACACACACACACACACACACACACACACACACACACACACACGCACGCACACACACACACACACGCACACATGCACGCACACAAATGCACGCTAAAAATGTAACTTTTCAAATCATGTAATTAACTTTAAACTAATAAACTGTACATTCTTCTAAAAACGACCTAAATTAATGGAAGAGCGCTGCTCCCTGATACAGGCTCAATAGCTTAAAAGGGGGCTACGGTCACTAATATAATATAATGTACCCATTATTATGAAATAAATATTATTTATTATTTATTATTAATTGTACCAATCAAAAAAATCGTGACCAAGACGAGGTTCTACATACTTAGCTAAAATGTATGTACGAGTATACCTAAAACTAATAAATTTGTAAATAAATAGAAAATCGTATCACAGCGCCTTGGCATTTTAACTAGGTAACTACACGACTAAAAGGGCCAATTTTTCAACACCCAGATAACTTTTATTTGAAGAATAAGTTCGACATGTTGACAGTTTTCATAAAGAAAATGTGTGAAGCATGAATTTTTTTCGTCAAATAAAATTTATCTGGTGTTTGAAAAATCGGTCCTAGGGCACGGAGCTAAGTTTGCAGTCTTTATCTTATAGATGTTTGTAAATACTTATTATAACAATTAAACTTCGCACTAGTTATTTAATTCAAAATACGTTATTACGTTATACGTTATACGTTTTTGAAATAACTATTATCAATCAGTATTATATCGTGAAGTAGACGTAGGTGCACATACTTATTATTGGCAATGAAATCGTACGTAGACAAAAATTAAATAACTCAGTTGAGTATTTTAAAATAAATTAATAAAAACATACATTGCTCTAATCTGATCCTATGGTAAGTAGCTAAAGCACTGTGATACAGAAATCAGAAACAACGACGGTACCACAAATGAATCAATAGGAATTATTCAACTTAAAAAAAAAACAACAAAAAAGAAAAAATATATTTAATAGGTTTCTTATTCTGATAGGTCCTCATCTGTTTCTTCAGAAACATCAACAGTAATGTGAAGTAGTAAAAGCATCGCGTACATACCACAAAATAAATATTTATTGTTTTTTTTTAATTTGCAAAATTTGCAAAATGCAGGCTGAATACATTTACTTTATGTTTAAGATTACGACCTTTACCATGTATGTATATATATACATTTTCTGATTTCTGGTTTGCCACGGGTAAGTGGAACGCGAAGGGATACTCTAACGGCTTCTGAGCGACACATATCAATTTAAATTAGCAGATAACAGATCTTTAAATTTAGCACTGCTGAACATAGGTCTCCCGCAGTGATTTTCAGATTGGCCAGTTGGAAGCGGCCCGCATCTAGCGGCTTCCTGCGACCTTTGCCAGGTCGTCTGTCCACCTTGTAGGTGGACGTCCTACGCTTTGCTTGCTGGTACGTGGTCTCCATTCCAGAACCTTTCTGCCCCATCGGCCGTCAGTTTTACGTGCTATGTGCCCCGCCCACTGCTACTTCAGCTTGCTAATCCTATGTATGCTATGTCAGCGACTTTTGTTTGTTTACGTATCTCCTCATTCCTGATTTGATCTCGAAAAGAAACACTGAGCATACCCCTTTCCATAGCACGCTGTGCAATCTTGAGCTTTCTTATGAGGCCCATAGTGAGAAGCTACGTTTAAGTTTCATATATTGGTAACACACACTGGTTGTAGACTTTCGTCTTTAGGCATTGAGGTATTATGGACGAGAAAACGTTGCGTAGTTTCCCGAACGCTGCCCAGCCGAGTTGGATTCGACAATTGACCTCTTTCTCAAAATTGGATCTACCCAACTGAATCACTTGTCCCACGTAGACATATTTGTCAACAGTTTCGAGAGTAGAGCTCCCAACTGATACTGGTTAGGGCGCAACATGGGCATTTGACATGACCTTTGTTTTGTCCATGTTCATCCGATTTGGGCTGTATTAATTATGAATTTTCGAAACTAGAAGGCAAAGGTACATTTTCCAAAGAAAATGTAGCAGGTTGATGGTTTTAAACATCCTCGGTAGACTGAGCAGACACGACATTCTGTATTGAGCTGTCGCAGATGATTTCCTTGGAGAATCATCTTCATCCATCTTCATGGAGAAGGATAAAAAAAGTTCAGGCTCTTCTGCATCTTCTTTAAGCATCTAACATTTTTCGTGATCGTGATATCTCCAAAAAATGTTTTTTTCATGTAAAACACTAAATAAATTGTCTTTTTCTTTAAATTTTCAAAAAACTAAGCGCATGACACTAAAAGGTACTCTTTCCAAAGAACAGCGGCCGGACTGACAAACGGACGGGGCGCCCGCGCCACCCCCACTCCCCGCGCGCAGTTGCTTGTCTACTTCGTGCGTTTTTACGCGAAGCCCATATCAGATTGGACATTATTCGATTCTATATTTCCGAAACTAAATAAGATACAAAAATTCTGAAAACATACGACTGTAGATATTGTATTTCTTATCTCATTTAGCTATTTAACTCGTTTAAGCTCTATGGTCACATCAGACTTTGTTCTACGGATAAGTCGATTTTATCGATCATAGCAACTACAAAAAAAAAATTAAGTGCCTATTTTTACCTAATTTTAACAGTCATTTTTGCGGTAAGTGTAAAAATTTGCTGGTGATTTGGGAGTAACTAACAAGAATTTCGTTACGTAGTACGCTATTTTACGTAGTAAGTAGCAAATACATCTAGTCAATTGCCCCATACAACATACGTTTTTAAAAAATAATTTTGCTTTTTGTAGGTCGTAACTTACAATTTAATACTTACGCTGTTTATTACTATAAGTAAAACCAACGGATCCGTGACAACAAGTAAGTTTTATTACAAGAGTGGCGCTAGTGTGACAATCCCTTTTTTTTTTTTTTTATAAAACAGAACATGACTTTGTTAATATTCGTACACTCTTAACAAATACAATCTAATTAGGATCTAAAGTTTCACAAGTCCTAACATTTTCATAAACTTATAATGTTTATTTTCACACAGACCCTTGGTAAGTAAATCAGCAGGCATCTCTGCAGTTTGCATATATTTAACAAGAACTGAATTATTAGCTATACACTCTCTGCAAAAATGATAGCGTACTTCAATATGTTTGGACCTTTTGTGGTACACAGGGTTGACTGACAGCTTGATTGCTGATTGATTGTCATTATATATTGTAATTGGGTAATTTTCATTAGTAATTTCATACACTAAATTTTTAAGATAAATGGCTTCCTTGCAGCAATCAGCCAAACCCATGTACTCTGGCTCTGTACTGGATAAAGCAACCGTACATTGTTTTCTAGTTTCCCAGGCTACTGCACAACTAGAGAGTTGGAAAAAATACCCCGTATATGACTTTCTATCAATCTGATTACTAGCCCAGTCAGCATCAACATAGGCCTCCAACTGTTTATTACCACTTTTTGTAAACATTAAACTAAAATCTTTAGTAGTTTTTAAATACTTCAGAACCCTTTTCGCATAGGTCCAATGTTCCTCTGTGAAACAGTTATTAAACTGACTTAGATAATTTATTGAAAAAACAATATCTGGTCTTGTGAGGACCGCCAAGTACATCATACTACCTATCAGCTGCTGATACAGCAACTTTTTATCACAAACAGAACTTTTGGTTAAATTCAATTTTGGTTCAATAGGTGTTTTTACCGGTTTACAATCATTTACATTAAATTTCTGAACTAACTCATTTATGTAATCTTTCTGATCAATACTTATAACACCATTTTTCTTATCAAAATTGACATTCATGCCAAGACACCTTTTTATACATCCAAGATCCTTAATTTTGAAATTTTCTAATAATTTAGTCTTTAATCTGTTAGTCTCTTTATCACAATTCGAAAATAAGAAAAAATCATCGACATATAATAATACAATAGTTCTTAAATTTCCATCATTTTTAGTAAATAGACATGGTTCTAATTGAGATTTTATATAACCAATACTTTTTAATAATTCCTCAACTCGCTGATACCATATCCTAGATGACTGTTTTAAACCATAAATTGCTCGTTTAAGTTTAAGTAGGTACTACATTGTCATCATTACATTGTAAACCAATTGGCTTTTGCATATAAATTTCTTCTGACAAGACACCATTTAGAAAAGCTGTATTTACATCTAAGTGACACATTTCCAAATTTAGTTGTACTGCCAAAGCAAACATTAATCTTAATGTCGAATGACGCAAGACTGGCGAGAAAGTTTCATCAAAATCTATACCTGGCCTTTGGGTAAACCCCTTTGCCACTAATCTGGCCCTATACCGCACAGTATTATCAGAGTTCAACTTCTTTTGAAAAACCCATCTACAAGAAACTACAGTACCTTGCTTTGGTGATTGCACTACCTCCCAGGCATCATTATCCTCAAATGATTTAAGTTCCTCTGCCATAGCCTGCTTCCACTGCAAACTCTCGGGTCCATTTAGTGCATCGTCTATGGTAAGTTCACTTTCACTCACACTGACAACACTTTTTGCTACACCTACAACGAACCAATCAGGCTTTTTTCGCTCACGTTTGGATGGTACCACACTGACTTCTTCTGGAACTTCTGGAATGTTTCTCGCTGCTTCTGTAGTTGTCCTTGATGTTATTTCCTTTTTCTTAATAAAATCTGCGTCTCCCACTGTTTCTGGCTTTATCTCTTCCTTTTCCATTAAATCTGGTATGCTTTCATCTATTTGTATCTCCACATTATCATTCTGATTACCTTCCTCAATTACTACAATGTCTCTGCTTGTTGATATCTGATTGTTCTGTGGGTTGTAGTATCTGTAACCTTTCACATGGTCGGGGTAGCCAATGAGGATGCATTGTTTAGCCTTTTTATCAAATTTAAGCCGTTTTTCTTTTGGTATATGTACCATGATCTTACTGCCAAAAATACGCAAATGGCTGACATTTGGCTTTTTTCCTGTCCATTGTTCAAACGGTGTTTTGTTGTTAAGTCCTGATACAACTGATCTATTTCGCAGGTATACCGCAGTGTTTACGGCTTCCGTCCAAAATTTCTTGGGTAGATTCGCATCATACAACAAACACTTTGCTTTTTCAACTATGGTTCTGTTAAGCCTTTCACACAAACCGTTTTGTTCTGGCGTGTATGGATTCGTCTTTTGATGAATTATTCCTGCATTCTGTAAGTATTGTTCAAATTCCTTACTGCAAAACTCCAATCCATTGTCTGTTCTTAATGCTTTTATTTTCTTTCCTGTTTGATTCTCTACTAATGTCTTATATGTCTTAAAAGAACTAAAAGTTTGATCTTTTGTTTTTAGGAAGTAAACATAAGTCATTCTGCTATAGTCGTCGACAAACAATAGAAAGTATTTAGAGCCACCAATGGATCTGGTCTCCATTGGTCCGCAAATATCTGCATGCACGGTGTCTAGCAATTCTGTACTTCTGTTACCAGCATTTGGGAAAGGTAACCTGGTCTGCTTTTCTTCACAGCACACTTTGCAATTTGATTTTGTAATTTGGGACTTTTCTGTGTATGACATTCCTATGACAGCTCCATCTTTTATTTTTTCTAGGTCACTGCTGTTCAAATGTCCTAGGCGTCTATGCCACACATTACCCGACACTGAAGACAATAAACATTGAACATTTTTAATATTCAGTTTGTAGACTCCTTCTGTTAGACTTGCTGTTGCCACAAGCTGATCCTTTTTATTGTAAATATAACAGTTATTATCAGCAAAAGAAACCTCGTTACCCTGCTTCATCAATTGACTCACTGATAATAAGTTTGTAGCGAGACTTGGAACACACAAAACTTCTATAACTAGAATTTCAAAGTTTGTATTCTTTAACACTGTTGTAATTAGTGTATCTCCACAACATGTCACTGGTATTCTCGACCTATCTGCAATGACAATTTCCTTTACGTCGTGATTAGTTTTGTTGATTAACCAATCTTCGTTTGGCGTCATATGTTTACTAGCTCCTGAGTCTATATACCAATCTGAGCTACTAAAATTTCCGCTTAGAAATACTGCACTAAATGCATTCGAAGATTGTTTGTTTTGTTTTCCGCACTGATTTTTGTAATGTCCCGACTGTTTACATTTGTAACAAATTATGGCTGACTTGTCGTTTGTTTTTGTCACATCTGACATTTGCGTGTTGGCAGCCTTGCCTTTTTTCTGTTGCCAACTTCTCGCTGCAAATGCACTTTGTGGACTGTTGGTATCACTTCCGTCTTCCATGTCTATTAATTTGGTTTTAATGGCGTCTGCCGTTATGTCTATGCCCGAATGTTCTATCGCCATTATCATTGGCGCAAACTTTTCAGGTAATCCCGCCAACAGCAATGAGCCTACCCACTCGTCGTTAATCTTGAATCCTGTATTATTCAATCTCTGACTCGTTTCCACCATTAAAGTAACGTACTGAGCCATTGAATCGCAGTTTTCACGACGAATCGAAATAAGATTTCGTAGCAGCCCAATCCTTCTCGTAAAGCCGGTATCATCAAACATTCTCTTTAATTTTAACCACAGTTCTTTCGTACTTTTCTCGGTTTTAATATGCACGTAAAGACTTGGATCAATTGTTAAAATAATCTTAGCCTTAGCTTTGGCGTCGTTTGCACTGTCATCCTTGGAGATGCATTCTTGCATTCCCTCCAAAATCAGGAAGTTCTCGACCGCAAACGCCCAATCTTCATAGTTTTCTCTTCCTTTAAGCTTTGTTATTGTCGAAATGATACTTGAAGCCATTATAACTGTATTTTACACTATTAAAAATAATTTTAACGCGTGAGGCCCATAACCTATAAGTAAAACCAACGGATCCGTGACAACAAGTAAGTTTTATTACAAGAGTGGCGCTAGTGTGACAATCCCTTTTTTTTTTTTTTTTATAAAACAGAACATGACTTTGTTAATATTCGTACAATTACAACATAAGTAAACTAAATCATTTATCTGTTACTACATTTTTGTATTTAATTTGCAACAAAGCGAACAAATATAATTTAATTTGTTGGTTACAATGTCAGTCGTAATGAGCATAATGTTATTTGTTGCTACTTACGACACTTTTTTTTCAAAACTTTAAAATATACTTCAATGGACGTAATTGTGTAAAGGCATATTTTTTATGTTAGTGTGTTACAACGTATTAACTTTGTAGGAAAAAAGACATACGACGTAAAAAAACTAAGAGTCCTGAAAGATTAGCTTTTTGTATCTAAATTAAAAATATCCACGGACTTTGACAAAGCTCTAGATCACCTAAAAATCAAAACTTAGACAAATTACTACAATGCGATGACCCCGATTTAATAACTAATCAGTTGATTTGTATACTTACCGACTCATTAAAAGAACACACAGTAACCACAACTATACCTAAAAAATTTCGTATCTTAAAACCTTGGATCACACCTGGTATTTTGCGCTGTATAAGAAACCGTAATAAGCTACAAAAACAAGCACGTGGTGAGCCTCATAATGAAATAATCACAATTACATACCGGAGGTATAGAAATTATTGTAACAATCTCATAAAAAGGTTAAAAAGAGACTATGAGAGAGAGTTATTGGCTAAATCTGTCAATAATAACAAACAATTATGGAAAAATATCAAAGCTATTACTCACACAAATAAACTCAAGACTTTAAATACAAAACTTCTCAATATTACTGATAACCCGATAGCCTCTGCAAACTGGGTAAACAACTATTTTTCTAATATTGGTAAACGGCTTGCAGAGCAGATTGAATATGTTGAAAGTGACTCTAACTCTTACCTTCAAAACTTACCTAAACAAGCAAACTCCTTCGTACTTCTGCACACCGATCATTATGAGGTTAATAACATTTTGATGAACCTAAAATCTGATAGTTCTCCAGGCTGGGATAATATCCCGACTGCATTTCTCAAGCATGCAAAAGAAGTTATCATTCCTATCATAACTCACCTAGCAAATATTTCCTTTGATAAAGGAATATTCCCAGCTTCCCTAAAGCAATCAATCATTACTCCGGTTTACAAGACTGGGGATAGAGATGACGTAGGCAACTATAGACCTATATCGGTGCTGCCTGCTATATCCAAAATACTCGAAAGACTAATCAATCTTAGATTAATTGCCTACTTGGAAAAGTATGAGGTCTTATCTTCTTTCCAGTTTGGTTTCAGACAAGGAAAGTCGACCGAAGATGCAGTCTCTGCTCTAAGCTCACTGGTAGTAGAAGAAATGGATAAACATAATAAATGCATGGCAGTATTCTTGGACTTGAGGAAAGCGTTCGATACGGTCTCTATCCCCATTCTTGTACACAAGCTGGACAGAATCGGTGTCAGGGGTGTTCCACTAAAATTACTCTCGGACTACCTTGCAAATAGAAATCAGAAGGTAAAACTAGAAAATTGTACTAGTGATTGCACTAATGTGTCGTTTGGTGTCCCGCAGGGGAGTGTTCTTGGCCCCACGTTGTTCCTAATTTATCTTAATGACTTATGTGATATGACCTTTGAATGTGCCAAAATATTCTCTTATGCGGATGACACTGCCGTCGTTTTCACCGGAAGAACCTGGGACAGTGCTAAAAAGAATGCAGAGAAAGGTCTTGAGCAAATAGGAAAATGGCTGCGATATAATCTCCTTACGCTCAATACGGCCAAAAGCTGTTATAGATGCTTTAGCATTTATAACAACACTCAACCAGACAGAGATTTTGCTGTGAGGATACATCGCTGCCATACCAAAACGGATAGACAAGATTGGCATTGCCCCACTGTACAAAAAGTAGCTGAAGCTAAATATTTGGGAGTGTGGTTGGATCAAAGACTGTCTTGGTATACTCAGCTTGAACGTGTGACTCAGAGAATAAGAAATCTCACATGGATTTTTAAGATGTTGAGACACGCGGTACCTAAGACGGATTTGGGGGTGGGGACTGAGGATAGGGGTCTTCTAAGGGATATATATGTATCCCTGGTACAGTCTGTTCTAGCTTACTGCTTGCCTGTATGGGGAGGTGCAGCTAGGACGCGCTTTCTTGACGTGGAACGTGCGCAACGTAGTTTGATAAAGGTAATGTATTTTAAAAAACGAAGGTTTTCAACTGAAAAACTTTATCAAACTACCCGAATTCCTTCAATCCGAAAGCTTTACATTTTAAATACAATACTTAGTAAACACAAAACCCTGAATTTCGATGCCACTAATGCTGCAAGAAGGAGGCATAAGTTGGAAACCCTCAAGTGTAATTCTGTTTTTGCTTCTAGACAATACAAAGCTCGCTCGGCCTACCTCTACAAAATGATAAATAAAAAGCTAAACTTATATACTAAAACATATCGCGACTGTAAGAAGTGCTTACAGATATGTCTAGAAGATAAAACTTATGATGATCTTGAGGCATTACTCATTAAAATTAAATAGTAACGGGAACACACACACACACACACACACACACACACACACACACACACACACACACACACACACACACACACACACACACACACGCACACATGCACGCACACAAATGCACGCTAAAAATGTAACTTTTCAAATCATGTAATTAACTTTAAACTAATAAACTGTACATTCTTCTAAAAACGACCTAAATTAATGGAAGAGCGCTGCTCCCTGATACAGGCTCAATAGCTTAAAAGAGGGCTACGGTCACTAATATAATATAATGTACCCATTATTATGAAATAAATATTATTTATTATTATTATTATTATTTATTACCTATACGACGTATAAATTGACCAACCTTGACACTTACAACAATGTGAAATACCCTGTATCTCCTTTATTAAAAGAGATACAATTCTTTAAAAAATACTTCTGTATTTTTATGCGCCAAAAAATTCTGAATCGAACGGTGTAAATGTACTTACGACAAAATGTCCCTTACGACATTTCAAATTATAACAGGCGATATAGTCGATTTCATTTTTATGTTCTCCATTAGGTGATATTATATCTGCCGTCGGCCAGACACAGCATCTGACCTCTCCTCAGTCGTAGCGGTTCTCCGTTCCACTGATCCAAGGAGCGGGAGGACGAAATGAAAAGAAATGAAATGAAATGTATTTATTTGCTTTAAAAGTGGTACACATACAGGTGATAATATAAATTGTGGTTCCTCACATTTCACCAGACACTGGCATGCAAAACGTTTTAAAAAGATCATTAAGAATTGAATTTAATTGAATTTATCATGATAATGTGAACAACAATGAATTTGAATAAATCAACAGTACATTTAAATTATTACAGGATTAATTAAATTATTAATGCCAATACAATGAAAAAATAAACAATACAGTAATTGCAAGTCAGCAGAGTAGTCAATTATGTGTCAAAATATTCGTCAAGAGAATAGAAGCAACTATTAATTAGCCAGCATTTCAATTTTCTCTTGAACACATTCGGTGGTAAAAGCTTAATATCGTCATTGAGCCTATTATAGATTCTGACCGCCATTTGGTAACTATTTTTACTTTTGACTGCTGTGCTCATTGGTAGCAGATTTAGTCTGTTTGGATGCCTACAACTATACTTGAATGTGTCGCTCCGCTTTTCAAACAATTTTTGATGAGTTTTGACGAAGACACACACCTGTAAAATATACAAACAAGGGACGGACATAATTTTTAACTCTTTGAATAGAGGTCTACAAGATGTTAATGGATCTACATTACAAATTGCTCTAATACATTGCTTCTGAGCTCTAAGGGCACAATTTATGTGACATGAGTTTCCCCAGAGAAGAATCCCGTAGCGAAGCATAGACCCCACGTAGCCATGATTAGATTAGTTAGTCGCCATAATGCATATGAGAAGCTGTTTATTTTCTTACAAGCTTTAGTGATATGAGCTTCCCAAGTGCATTTATCGTCCAAAACAATCCCTAGAAATGGAGTTTGAT
Source organism: Anania hortulata (assembly GCA_963576865.1). Classification (NCBI taxonomy): domain Eukaryota; kingdom Metazoa; phylum Arthropoda; class Insecta; order Lepidoptera; family Crambidae; genus Anania; species Anania hortulata. The sequence goes on along the minus strand of OY756402.1, from coordinate 18,319,022 downwards.
GAGATTCATTGATAGTATGATTTTCGTATGTTTACGTTTAATTTATGTTTTTTACCATTTTTATTTATGAATTGCATGTATGTTGTCTTTGTCAAATTTACTTTTAAATTATTGTTATCTAACCAATTTATTATTTTAGCAATAGTATTATTTATGTCAAAATTATACACTCTGAGGTCAGTGCACGGTATAATAACGGATACGTCATCGGCAAAAAGTATACAGTCATAATCTGTAGAATCCGGTAAATCGTTGATATACAATAAGAATAACAAAGGCCCCAGTATACTTCCTTGTGGTACCCCGACCTTAGTTGATTCTATTGAAGAGTTAAATTGTTTAAGTTCGTTATTATCATTTATATTCGATATTTCTACATATTGTTTTCTATTACTTAAATAGCTCTCAATCCACTTATTGGCTATGCCTCTAATGCCATAAGCGTCACATTTAGCTAGAAGTATGTTGTGTGCTACGAAGTCGAAAGCCTTACTCATGTCAAAAAATACGGTCGTAACCGGCACTCGTTTATCCATCCACGCTAATATTTTATTTACTAAATGAAAACATGCCACTGATGTGGATTTACCTTTCTGGAATCCATTTTGTTGTGACTTAATTATTTTATATTTTGTCACAAAGTTTGTAATACGCACATGCATAGCTCTTTCGAATATTTTTGATATAACCGGTATCAACGATATCGGCCGATAGTTTTCGACTATGTCTCTAGGACCTTTTTTATAAAGGGGCTTTACCTTTGATATCTTTAGTTTGTCAGGAAAGATTCCGGTAGTAAAAGAGAGATTAATTAAATACGTCAAAACAGGTGCGATTTCTTTTGCACAGGCTTTTAGGATATCTGTTTGCATTTCATCATAGCCGCAAGAATTTGTGGATTTCAACATTTTGATGTATCTTATGACTTCATTGATGTCAATAGGTGTCAAGAATATACTATTTTGATTAGATTGTATAGATGATTTATTTGTGTTTTTATTATGATTACTGTTTGTCAAATTTATATAATGTCTATTGAAAATATTTGCAATGTCAATCGGTTTATCGATTATGTCATTGTTAGTGTTTTTTAGTTTGTCAATATTTGAGTGGGTCCGCATGTTCCCTGTTTTAGTTTTTATTATTTCCCATGTCGCTTTACACTTATTTTTAGATTGTATAATATGTTTCGAATTTAATATCTTTTGAGCCTGATGTATACATTTTTTTAATAGTTTTGTGTAATTTTGATAGTTCCTTTTACTTGTGGCGTTATTATTTTTGTAGTAACTAAATCGTAAATGGCGTTTGGTGATTGTTGATTTCTTGAGACCTTTAGTGAGCCACTTTATAGCCCCCTTTTTACAAGTTTAAATTTTTATTATTTTTGTCGGGAAACAAAGATCATAGAATAGACGAGTGAGTGCGCCTGCGTTTGCGCACCTTAAAATATCCTGCGCACTTGACCGCTTCCGTTTAATGAACTCCGATAACCCTTAAAACCTGGGATGGGATGAGGTAGAAAGGTCCGGACCGGTCTTATGCAAGCTGGGCTTTGTCTGAATCCTACACATAGGCGATCCTGGGGGTGTGATTAAACACCGTGGTCGCTTCTGCACTGCAAATCTGGGACGACAGTGCGGCCTCGGCAGCACCTAGGATGACAAAGTAGCCTTATTCAGGGAGGCACTGCTTTCCCCGCTTAGCCGCTAGCTCAGAGGGCTAGAAAAAGTGCCCTGGTGGTAGTAACCGCGGCTGCCATCGCATCATCATAATCGTGGTCGACGCAACAAAAATTATAATAAAAATACCAACACAACACCTGTCATGACTTTTGCCGCATGGAATGTGAGAACGCTCATTGATCGGGATTGCAACGCCTGCCCTGAGCGTAAAACCGCCATAGTAGCTCGCGAACTTCATCGCTATAACATTGATGTGGCTGCTCTCAGTGAAACTCATATCGCTGATGAAGGAGAGTTTCACTTCACTTCTCACACTTTCTTTTGGAATGGTACCGCTTCCTCTGAGCCTAGACGTTCTGGTATAGGATTTGCGATTAAGAATCGTTTAGTGAAGCGTCTTGACACTGTACACATCTCGGACCGCGTTACAACATTACGCCTTCACCTGGATGGAAATAATTTCCTAAATGTTATTAGTGTCTATGCTCCAACCTTGGATAAGTCTGATAACATTATAGATGAATTTTATGGCGAATTAACACGATGTCTAGATAATATAAGCTCCAAAGAGCAGATTTTGTTGCTAGGGGACTTTAATGCCAAAGTTGGTGTCACGTGAAAACCTGGTGTGTTAGAGTGCCCTACGGGTTCCACGGACAAAAGAAATAAAAAAGAACAATTTGGAGTTATTTGGCTTTAATTAAATTGAAATTATGAGTTTACAACATTAGTATAAGAAAGATAAGCCCATCTATTGGCCCAAAAATATACTTATTAAAATTAAGACACAAAACTAGTTCATCGGAGGGGCCGAACAATAATGGGTTCTAACTTTGGTGTTTACACTTTTACGTTCATAAAGAAATACTTGCAATCTAGTATTTACCACCACTTTGTTGAATGTAAATAACTTGTTAGGAGTAACCAGCGAAAAAGGGGGTCAAGCGCTACGTCATAGAGACGACCCAAAAGCCGCGTTCTCCTACATCATGACAACGCTTCTTCACACGCGGCCAACAAAACAAAGTCATTTTTAGCTTCCGAAAAAGTACAACTCGTCACCCATCCTGCGCATAGCCCCGACCTAGCATCCTGTGATTTCTGTATTTTCCCCAAAATCAAAGATTTGATGCGAGGTTTTACTTTTACCAACTCCGAAGAGGCAGTAATAGCGTTCAATCAGCACGTAGAAAACATGCCTTCAGATCTGTGGTCCTCCTGTTTTAAAAAATGGTTCGATCTCATGAAAAAATGTTTAAAATGTAAAGGAGAGTATTTTGAAAAGCAATAAAAGTAATATTTTGGTTATAACATGTTGTTTTTTTAAGTTACGCAAAACTTATAGTGTGACCTTCGTATTACGGGACGTTCGTAAAAATTTACGAAACGTGATCGATCATATAGGCGAGCGTCGTGATTGGAGTAGACCACGTTATCATTTTGATCGTCGTGCTAGAACATGTGCATTATTGTTTCCCATCATTAGTTTGATACCGACAACAACGGGGCGGTATTGTGCAATTTTACTTAACTACGCGGTCGTGAATTCATCAGTACATTTCCTTGATGTTGTGTGTAATTTAATTATGAGAGATCGTGAAGCTGCTATACGCGACTAGAGCAGTCATTGCATTTCCCGTGAACATGGTTGTGATTTGCGCAGTTCTGGTAAAAGGCATTTAACGCGGTTTCATGATTCACACAATAGAACTTTTGTATGCCGCGAAAAATGCACTAAAATATAGGTATGTGTGCCTATTACGGCGCCATTGACGTAGACAGTCTTAAAATGCGCACGAGGGTGCTCCTGCATTGGCGCTGTGGATGAGGCGTGTCGTTTGCTGATGCTTAGATCTGTCATGATCGTGTGGGTACGACACATGGGATTGTTGGTGCACTAGTTTAATTGGTTCAAATCAAATAATTTGTAAAAAGAGTTTCGGTTCGATATTGATGTTATGTGCAAAAGTATTTGTGACATAGTGTTTATTAGGCATAGATAGAATGCCTGCTGAGCAATGCGTGTGCATGCTCATTTGATCAAATCTATTAATCGATTTAGTAAACATTTTAAGTTAGTTACCTACCCACAAATGTTAATGGATTTTTTCTAAAGCGAAATAAAAAAGAGTGTGGTGTAGCATGGCATAGCCATATGCGACTATACTCGTATCAACAATATAGGTTGCCAAAATCTCATACTGGGGAAATAAATAAACAACTTCAAAAAATGTTAGATGACGAATTATTGAAGAAAGTAGGAGCGAGTGGTCCAGTCCTTTATTACTTGTACCTAAAAAATCTGATGGAATAGATAAAAAGTATAGGCTTGTAATTGACTACCGTAAATTAAATGAAAATATTTTGGACGATAGATTCCCTTTACCAAATATAGTAGATATCCTAGATTCTCTTTCAGGAGCTATTTATTTCAGTCATTTAGATTTGCAAAATTCTTACTATCAAGTTGACCTCCACCCAGAGAGTCGAAAATGTACCGCTTTTACCTTTGACTAGCAATATGAAAAAAATGAAAATGAAAAATATTTTATTCCTAAAAAACAATGGGTTATTTTGAATTAGAGGTTGGATTCTCCTTTTAAGTGAAATAACACTTGTGCCAGGAGAAACCGCTCTCCTGTAGCAAGATATAGTAGGTAAACAATATGACACAATGAATGATCTTACATTTTGTAACTAAAAATAATAATAATAATAAGGCAAGTTTTCGTGTGTGTGTGTGTGTGTGTGAGAGGGTGGTGTGTGTGAGGGTAGTGTGTGTTAAATAATTTATTGTAATTAATGATTTGTTATTGAGCTAACACAAGCATGTTTTCAGTTTCCTCATAATTTAAAGTTTTTATCCATTCCGTCACAAGCTTTCTGCATTCAAATTTAGTCTTTGTAAGTCTAATATCAAATGAAAAGAATGCCGATGGGTTGAAAACAAGTCCTAGTGCATTCTCAAGAGCAATGACAGTTGCCTTATCAGGACTAAATTTCGAAAAATGCTTTGTTTATTTAGATGATCTAATAATTTTTGTCCGAAACCAATTTTTGCACAATAAAAACTTAATAGACGTTTTTACAAGACTAAGAGAAGTTAATTTGAAACTAAATCCCAAAAAATGAGATTTCCTTAAGAAAGAAATCTTGTATTTAGGCCATGTTTTGAGTGCCGATGGTGTCAAGCCCGACCCAGAAAAAATAAAGGTTCTTGAAAATCACCCTGTACCCCAAAAAGCAGACGAGGTAAAAATATTTGTAGCTTTTTCAAACTATTACCGTCGTTTCATTAAAAATTTTGCAGAAATTACAAAACCATTAAATAACTTAAGCAAGAAAAATACACCTTTTATTTGGACAGAAGAATGTCAAAATTATTTCTCAAAACTAAAAAGTTGTTTAGTTAACCCACCAGTACTTCAGTTTCCTGATTTTTCGGATAATAATGAATTTAATTTATATACATATGCATCAGCCAACGCAATAGGCTCCGTTTTATGTAATAAAAATGGACTTCCAGTGGCATACGCGAGCCGTACATTAAATAAAGCCGAAATAAACTATCCGACTATAGAAAAAGAAATGCTTGCTGTCGTATGGTCGGTTAAGTATTTTCGTCCTTACTTATATGGTCGAAAATTCAGAATTTTTACGGATCATAGACCTCTCATCTATTTATTTAGTATGACCAATCCATCCAGCAGATTGACCAAATTTAGACTTATTTTAGATGAGTACGATTTTAACATCAAATATATTTAAGGACAAAATAATGTGGTAGCAGATGCCTTATCAAAAATATTCTTAACCTCGGATGAGTTAAAAAAAATGAGTGAACACGTGAATGTAATGACTAGGGCACAAACAAAAAAAATGAGTGATGAAAGAACGAAAGTTTTACCGACTGATAACATTCCCACCAATGATCGGACTGATCAACCGAAAATTGTGGAAATGCTTATGAAGCCGATAAATTCTGTAAAGTTGAAATTAATATCTGAAAGTAAATTTAATAGTATAAAAGAAAACCTGTCAATGCGAGAATTATTTATTTTTGTACCAACGGAATTGACCTTGTATACTTGCCTTCCTTCACGATCATATTAGGCGCGAAACGTCCATATGAGTGAGTTAGAGCAGATTTGTAAGAAAATAAATATTAAAGATGTTTTTATAATTAAAAGTGAATATAACGAAGATTATATAAAATGGTTAACCAGAATAATAAATGATAACAATAAGTGGTCCGGGCCACGCATTTGTTTATTAAAAGGAGTACAAAGAATATTAACAAAAGACGACAAAATCGTAATTTTAAACGACTTCCACCTCCTCCCAACTAGTGGTCACGCCGGAATCAGGCGAATGTTAAATAATATTAAGAGGTATTATTTTTGGCCAGGGATGGAACGTGACGTAACTGAATTTGTAAATAAATGTAAAAAATGCCAGACGCAAAAGCATTCTGTGCACACGAAACAGCCGATGGTTATCACTTCGACAGCCACTGCTGCTTTCGATAAAATTTTCCTAGATATAGTTGGGCCCTTAGATAAGGATTATTTTAATAAGTCATATATTCTTACGATTCAGTGTAAATTAATTAAATACGTGGAAGCTTATGCGTTAGAACGTAAAGATTCTGTTAGTGTAGCAAATACTTTTGTCGAAAATTTTATTTTACGATACGGAGTACCATGTGAAATAGCTAGTGACCGAGGGACAGAGTTCATATCGTCAACAATGACCGAAGTGTGTAAATTATTAAATATTACACAATTATCAAGTACATCTTACCACCACCAATCCATAGGTTCTCTAGAAAATACGCATAAAAATTTAAATTCCTATTTACGCATACAAACTGATAGATATTTGGGAAATGGACACGGGCGGGCGCACAAGTGAAACGCTTGCTGGCGGTAAGCACACTGATTTATTAAGATCGCGTAGATAGCAACGTTGCTCGGACGCGGGGAGTAGAGCCACGCACACATACATAACACTCCTCCCTCTAGTTCGTATCTTAATTAAGAACTAAAACTAATATAAGTACATTAAAAGAAACTCTTATAGTCTACCCTTGGGCGATTCCGCAACAATCTACTAGAGCCCTGCGGATCGACCCGAACGTCCCTCTGGTTCCTATTCGAGTCGACTTGCCTCATGGAATTCTTCATCCGGGTCTGAGTCTGTTGCTGTAGGATTGTCTACTGTTATATCTGGAACGCCAGGATTGTCAATACTAGAACCATCTCTAGCGCTTTCTTCAAATAGTGAGGGCATTGCTGGAATATAGAACTCAGCCCTCCTCCCTCTGGCTAAGCCACTGTCCGGTGAGTAGTCCTGCTCGGACCGAGTTGGCACCGTTGGAGACGCCGAGCCTAATGCCGGCGACATCGGCGGCTGGCGCAGAAGCAGTGACTGGGGCGGCGGTGAAGTCTGAAGCGGTGACGGCGAAGACTTGACGGCGCCGACTTGAAGACGGCGGCGGAGATTGGGGCGGCGGCGGAGTCTCAGATGATGGACCCGGATCAAGTGAGTCAGTATTATTAGTTCCTATTACTATATTGTTACGGATGCCCTTATCAAGAACTAATTGATTCTTGTGTCTTTTAAAACATTCAGAACTGTTTGAATCTTTTACCATATAGGTAACATTTCCTAATCTTTTCACAATTGTTCCCTTACACTATTTGTAAATGTTTTTGTTAACAAATTTTTTAAATAGAACATGGTCATTTGTACTAAATCTTGTAGTTTTATTACCTCCGTTTGGTTTAGATTGCGAACACTGTTTATAAATAACACACGATTATAAACGGCTGGCGGTGATGAGGGTGACGACGGCTTCGAATCGATTAGGTCTAATCTAGATCTTAATTTGTGACCAAAAACCATTTCCGCCGGCGACAAACCCGTGGTGGTATGGACCGAATTTCTATAATCCATAAGGTACCGGAGTAAATTTAATTTAATTTCTTTTGAAGTACAGTTAGATAAAAAACAAGATTTAATTCCCTTTTTAACCACCTTTACAAAACTCTCAGCCTGGCCATTGCTAGCCGGGTGATACACTGGAGAAGTGATGTGAGATATGCCATTAGAAGAACAAAATTGATCAAACTCATGAGAGCAAAAAGCTGTAGGTACCATTATCACTCACCAACGTTTTCGGCAATCCGAATCTCGACATGTAATCGCACATCTTTTCTATGACCGCGCTGGATGAAGTAGATTGATTCATGTTATAAACTTCCACCCACTTACTATGTGCGTCAACAATCACTAAATATACGCAACCTCTAATTGGACCCAAGAAATCAATGTGAATGCGCTGGAGAGCGCCAGTAGGGTACTCCCAGCACGAGAGGGGTGCGCGGGGTGGTGACGGACGCAATTGCACACACACATCACATGAGCTTATCATTCTTTCCAACGCTTGATCTATGCCTGGAAACCAAAACCTTGACCTCGCTTCGGCTTTAGTTTTTACAATCCCTAGATGGGAAGAATGAAGTTCCTTTAAAATTGTTTCATGTAAACTCTCCGGTATGACCACCTTGTGCCCTCTCATAACACAACCGCTTTCTAGAGATAACTGATTTCTACACAGATAAAAAGGCTTTATACTTACATTAGCAATTTTAGGTGGCCACCCATTTAATATAAAACTTGCTACACGACTTAGAACCCTATCATTGTTTGTCGCTTCCCGTATATTACGTAATGTTACCGGCATCGTTCCATCCACTACAAAACAAACGTAAGTCGCGCGGTCGCATGTCGTCTCGCTCTCGCCGCAACGTTCAGTGCACGCGCACGCGGTATGGCGGGATTCGGGCGGCCCGGTCGGCTCAGGCAAGCTCGCGCGAGATAAATAATCAGCATTATTATCGCCGCTACATATGTACTCAATTTTGTAATTATATCCGCTGAGGAACAATGCATAACGTTGAAGTCGATTTGCCGATACCTCGGGAATACCATTATAAGGTCCGAAAATCGATATTAACGGCTTATGATCCGTGCGTAATATAAACGGTTCGGACCTCCCGTATAGGTATTGGTGGAAGCGCCGTACACCATAAATGATAGCAGTTGCCTCTTTTTGTATTTGTGCATATCTTTTTTCTGCGGGGTTTAAGGTTCGCGACGCAAATGATATAGGCCTTTCAACACCATCTGCGGCAACCTGTGATAAGATAGCCCCTAGCCCGCTTGGTGACGCATCTACGGTCAATATAATCTTTGCGTTGGGATTAAAATGAGCTAGGGTCTGTTCTGAGGTGAGCAGGTCTTTTATAGTTTAAAAAGCTAGATCATGTTCTGGAGTCCAGTTCCATTTACAACCTTTTTTCAAAAGGTCATATAAAGGACTAAGAACAGAAGATGCATTAGGTACGAAATTTCTGTAGTAGTTAATTAGACCCAGAAAAGATTGCAACTGACCAACATTTGATGGAATAGGTGCATCCGTCATTGCTTTTACCTTTTCGGTTGCTTTTTTAATTCCGTCTTTCGAAATAATGTGACCCAAATAACTGATCTCGTCCTTAAAAAAATCACATTTTTCTTTTTGAAGGGTGAACCCACAGTCCTCTAAACGTTTAAATACTGCAGTCTTTCGAAGTGCGATTTTTCATCGAAACTAAAAATACAGACGTCGTCGAGCATGCACAGGACTCCTTCCAGCCCCGAGAGCACGTTTTCCATTACGCGCTGGAAGATGGCCGATGCCGATGGAAATGGTTTTTGGTCACAAATTAAGATCTAGATTAGACCTAATCGATCCGAAGCCGTCGTCACCCTCATCACCGCCAGCCGTTTATAATCGTGTGTTAAATAAACAGTGTTCGCAATCTAAACCAAACGGAGGTAATAAAACTACAAGATTTAGTACAAATGACCATGTTCTATTTAAAAAATTTGTTAACAAAAACATTTACAAATGGTGTAAGGGAACAATTGTGAAAAGATTAGGAAATGTTACCTATATGGTAAAAGATTCAAACAGTTCTGAATGTTTTAAAAGACACAAGAATCAATTAGTTCTTGATAAGGGCATCCGTAACAATATAGTAATAGGAACTAATAATACTGACTCACTTGATCCGGGTCCATCATCTGAGACTCCGCCGCCGCCCCAATCTCCGCCTTCACCAGCGTTAAATCCGACAGTTTTTGGGCATAAAGTTTCTCTTTTTCTGGTCCCGGCAACATTCCCATGATGAATTTATCTCGCAGCATTTCTTCGACGTTCGTAAACTCGCAATGGGCGGTCAATCCACGTAACCACGGCCCACTGCGCGTGTGATTCACCAGGCTGCTGTGTAGCGGCATAAAAATTATGTCGCTCGCCGAATCCAAGCCGTTTCGGGGTAAAGTGATCGTTCAAAAGTTGCAGAATGTCTTCAAAGGGCACTACCTCCAAATCTTTTAGCAATGCTAAATTTGCCACGAGGTTATACGTTCCATCAGTGAGTGCGCTCAGCAAAATCGCCTTCCGTTTTGCGCCCGCAGGATCGGCTGCATTTCCTATGTCGTTAGCGATAAAATATTGCTTTAGCCGACCTTGATAAGTTTTCCAACACTGCACGTTATGGTATGCTGCACACTGCATATGCCGGTTAGGTAACGTCGCCACTGATAGATATTTGGGAAATGGACACGGGCGGGCGCACAAGTGAAACGCTTGCTGGCGGTAAGCACTAGAAGTGAGGCGTATTTATCGAAACAGGTATTTAGAACAGATATTTTAAAGAAACCAGTAATACTTGTTATCTCATACGCTAAATACTTGTTACTATCGGTAACAGCAGCAACAGTAGTAACAATTGTTCCAACGTAACAGTTGTTACTCAAGTAACAGCAGTCCCAGAAGTAACAACTGCTCCAACGAAACAGTTGTTACTGAAGTAACATCAGTCCCAGTTGTTCCACTGGAACAAGTGTTACTCAAGTAACAGCAGTCACAACAGTAACAATTGTTACAGCTGTTACGTCCGAAGAACACATATTTCAACCTACTAACTTAAAATGTATCTAAATACAGTGTAATTAAAGGCTACTTTCCAACTTCGTAATTTAGAAAGGTGAAGGAACAGATATTTCAAGCTACTAAATTAAAATGAAATGTAAAATCATAAGTGTATTATGCAACTATTGACTTCCTAATTTAGAAAGGTTGTGTATCTGTTATTTTAAACGACTAGATTGAAATGTCAAGTTTTATGCTTACGAGACTTCTAAATCTAGATGCATTAAATATCTGTTATTTTCTCATTCAGGTTATTTCGGATACACATACCATAATACAGACAGACATTATTTGAGCTCAACATGAGCTTCAAAGACAAAATAATTAATCTGACAAACGAAAGGTAATTTTGATAATACCTATTCATTACTTTGAAACGCCTTTTATGAGGTTTACGTAAAATAATTTAATGTGAGCGTGTGAAAAGACTAATGTTATCTCTTATTTTTTTCATTCGGATACACACCAAACCGCACCATAGGATATAGATGAGCTCAAAGGAGCTCAGCTCACAAAAAAGACAGTTAATTCGGTTTTATTTTAAACAAATTTAAGATGAATGATATTAGTACCTATTTCTGTTTTATAAATTAACTGATTTATTAAAATCATGCTTCATTCAATTCTGTTTTTTGCCAATTGCTTTTGTTTTCTGTATTCTAATCACTGACCTGTTTAGACTAAACAAACCACTTCGAATAAATCGATCGAATAGTAAACGTTAATTTGTGTTACTTTTCAATCGATATAAGTAAAGTGCTTATTTTTTAGAACTCATACTAGGTCTCTATTTAAACTGGCAGTCCCGCCACACATACGAATGACAGCTAATTGTGTGGACCTTTTATAATGTCACAAAGTGAGAGTGCTGAGAACTAATTTTGGAGAATACTGCCTAAGACTGCCTATCTTGCGTCCTTTACTAAATTAGTTTCATGGTTCGCTCGCATCTGTTTAAACTGTAGCTTATGGCACTAAAATTGCGATCGTCTAGTAGGGATGACTTTATTTTGACAGCGGCTAGTCCAGATTTTTACAGGTCAGTGATTCATTCATTGTGTATTATATGTTCTTTGTTCAAAAATTTTTTGACCTATTTTTTTCATTCTGAATGTTCTGAAGTTACAAACTTTTGCGAATCGAGTTTTGTCTGTAATCTTTCAGAGTAATTAAACTTGAACTAAAAATTGTTTTAGGAAGACAGTCTTGATCTGATTTATGAAACTATGAATATTTATATGACTTGTGATAAAAATTAATATTTTTTTGAGATATTTGTGTTCCGATTTTCCTGTCTCAAGATAAAATGAAAAACAAGTTATTTCAATAGAAAAACATATGAAAAGATATTTTTATGTTGGTGTAGTTTTGTGGAGTATTCTGGTATATTCTGTAAGGCTTGCTATCAAACACTGCAGAAGATAGCCATATTTCAGCCACATTCTTCTTACAGTGAACCAAATATCATGCAATTTTTGCTTGTTATTTTGTAACACGTATTTGGAACTGTTATTTTTCTGCAATAGTAACAGTGATAACAGATATTGACTTTTACCTAGTATAACCCACCTCTAGTAAGCACACTGATTTATTAAGATCGCGTAGATAGCAACGTTGCTCGGACGCGGGGAGTAGAGCCACGCACACATACATAACACAAACTAATAATGAATCTAAAGAGTGGAGTACATGGGTTCCTTTTTGGTGTTTCGCTTATAGTATCACTGTGTATAGTTCAAACAAAGTTTACACCCTACGAGCTGGTTTTTGGTAAAATATGTACGTTGCCAAGTAATTAACCGTCAACTGTAAACAGCAAATTGTTTAAGTGAGAATTATCCTTTAGTTTTAAAATATAAATTACAGACTATCCAGGAACAAGCCCGAAATAATTTGTTATTGTCTAAAAATTGCCAGAAACTACGTTATGATTGTAATGTAAATCCTGTTAGTTATAAGCCAAGTGATTTATTGTTATTAAAAAATGAGATCGGTACAAAGTTCGATAATGTATACAATGACGGTCCATTGTACACAAGGTAGTGCAAGATCAATCACTCTATGCTATTTAGATCGTAAGTTTACCTAATCTTAAGATAAATTGTAAAAGAAAAGGGAGATGTAGTATATCCCAATACGTACGTTTAATCATGCATATATGTAGGTGTGGGTCCAAATGAAAACACTTTTGATGGAAAAAAACTTGGTATATTATTTAAATTAAAAATGAAAACGCACAACGGTCCTGCAGTGGCAATGGTGGCGTCGAAAGAGAGAGACCTCTAGTTTTTCTCATTCATCCGTCCCGTTCACACACATGCTTCGTTCAGAAATCATCATAACAAAAATTAAAAATCCTACAACTCGGCCTTCCTGCAAACCAGTCTGGCCTCAGACTATAACTACTTTAAGTTACAATAATAGTGTCTAGTCTAAGTATATCTAAAGAAGCATTACTACACAGAAAAACTATGTTTGATTTTATTTACTAAATTTTAACATTGGTTACCGATTTAGTATAAGAGATTATAGTCAGTACCTACTAACTGCTCTATAAAAATGCAAAACTAACATCATAACATAACATTAACTATAATAACCTTCAATTACAATAATAACATGGATTACTAACTTAGAAACCTAAACCACTTACACATCTTTTACTATTGTACACAAAAATACTATTTATTTGACATTTGCTATCATTATGAAGCTAAAGCTAAGTTACTACAATATATAAAAGAAAGCTACTAGTTACTACAAGACATAATTAACATCATTTTGTATTAAGATAGTATACAACAACTTACAACCATTCTGAACAAGAAGTAAAAGTGTTTATTTAAAATAATAGACTATTTATAAAATTACAACTGAGTTTTACACACATCAACAAAGAGTATAGTAATTGTTAACTACAGTTAGATTTTTATGTGTTGGTCTATCCCTACGGTGCCGCACGCACTCACACGCATGCATATTCCTTATAGTTAAAAGTTATTTTGCGAACCCCGTGAGTCGATAACGAGACGTTCTCCTGACACCTGTACAAGACTGACCGAGCGCTTTCTCCACGTGTTTCCTTTGGGAGCTCCCTACAGACTGTCGCAGTGTATTGTGCCTTGTGAAGTGTTTACCTGGACCCTGAAATTTGTACCGGCAAGTACCTAGATATAAGTGCTCAGACCTGACCCTTTTGACCACCCTTTTTTAAATCTGTATTAGCCCCACGTGTTAATCCACTGCCGATCTTTCAAACATTCTGGTAGCAGAGCGTAGTTTTTTGTTAGGACCCCTAAATTGATATATAAATTAAATGCTTATTTTAAGATTAATTTCCTCCCTTAGATTTGAATAAAAACGTCTCATTGTAGTACCTAACCTTGTAGTTAAACCCTATAAATTAAAATATTTACGTGTAGAATAATTTCATAAAACATTCCTAAATAATTATTCGTTTATAACGTAATTTACCTATCGAGTGCATCGAGTCGTGCGGCCGCATTGGAATGCTATTGTTCCCGCCCTTACCTATCACTGCATGTGCGAGTTGTTTACGAGTAACATAATTACCTACTGGCTGCATCTGTGCCGTCCCCTACTATTTGTTCCTTACGCATCCTATTGAAACCTATAGTGAGTTTAGTTACTTACATTGTTTGCCGTGATTTAAAGTGAATAAAATGTCTGATACTGAGGCTGCCAATGAGACTATTAGGGCCGTACTTTACACGGATACGGCAGAATATCGTGAAGCTATAGGCCAAGTCCGTTTTATCGGTGAATGGGTTAGTGATTCCCACCAAGTCCTTGAGACATTTTCCCCTACTCGAATGCGTGCTCGTCTTTCAGACCTTTCACTTATGTACGATAAGTTTACAGCCGCTTGTTCTAAGCTCCTAGGTAATCTCGATCCGACAATTTATGAACAAGAATGTGTGCACGTTAAGAACGAGATGCGCGTAGTAAGGGACAAAGTCGACGATTTAAAAATTAAATTCGAGGAAATACGTCCTCACCACCTTGAGACCTCCCGTGCCAGTACTCCCTTTAAAGATAACAAATCATTTAGTGTTGACACCCCAGCTAGTAAATTACCTGATCTACCTATACCCAAGTTTGATGGTCGTCCTGATAGTTGGATCAGTTTCATCGATCAGTTTGACAGTGTTGTGGATAACCAACCTAGCTTGACCCCTACCTTAAAATTACATTACCTAGTAGGTGCCTTGTCGGATGAACCCCGTCGACTGATCCAACACCTAAAAATTGAAGCAGGTAATTATACAATGGCCCGTGACCTTTTGAAACGTAGATATCATAACCTCCGTGTTTTAGCAGATACGCACATTGCACAAATAATGATGCTTCCTAATATAACACCTAAACTGGCCGGTTTACGCGTGTCGTTCCTCAATCCACTTCTTTCGACTTATCGGTGCTTAGAGAGACTGGACCTGCCCGTTAAGCATTGGTCATACCTACTAGTGCATTTATGCCTTACTAAATTACCTTCAGAGTTAAAGTCGAGATTTGAACGTCGTTTCGGTGATGACCCTAATCGACTCCCTACCTTTGATCATCTTATTACTTTTCTTGAGGATGTCGACATCACGACAATGTAGGTAGTGCCTCTGTCGTTGACACCACTACCCCTACCATGAGCTCACCGCGGTTTCCTAAATCTAACGCGCGTTCTCCGCCTCCTCCTAGAGCATTTGTAACGTTCGCGACCTCACCTAAATGTCACTTGTGTAATAGTACCTCCCATTACATACGCGAATGTCCCGAATTTGCCCGTCTTCCTACGCGTCAACGCGTCGTTGTGGTGAAAGAAGCTCGATTATGTTTTCGATGCCTAGATAAACATACCATATCTCAATGCAAGCGAGAATATCGTTGTCGTACGTGTCGTCGCTCGAGCCACCACACCTTATTGTGTTATGATGATGCCTCTCCCGTGAATTTTGATCGTGAGCGATCATATCAAGACCTTCCGCAACAAGCACCTTTGCGTCGTCTGACGGAGCGTGCTACTCCTCCGCGTACTCAATGGCAACGTTCTTCACCGCCTCGTGACACCCACAAATCATCACCGCCGCGTTCGGGCGGGCGATCCCCCCCTGTATCTAGCGGCGACCGTGATTTTCACCCACCTTCGCAAGGCCAGAGATCCCAGGATGCACGTTCATTCCGTCCTAAGTATAATGAATCCTCACGATCTTGACTAGACAGCCCGCCCAAAACCCCCGCTTCTATATGTGCACCACGCAATTCTCTTGTTCTTTTGCCTACTGCTCTGATTCATGTTAAAGGCTCATCTGGATATTATGTAGAAGCACGTGCCTTATATGACACTGGGGCTCAGGGCTGCCTTCTTACTACTGAGCTTGTAGTCGACCGAATGAACTTACCTATCACCCCTTCCCTAGTGCCTGTACGTGGCATAGGTAATGTTCAAGCGGTCCATTCCCATGGTACTGTACCTTTCTCATTTAAACCTGTAAATTCTACTTCCCCCGAGATATCGACTATCGCAATGGTTGTCGACGTGATTGCTGGTACTCTCCCTGAAGTAGATTTACCTAAAGGTGTTGTTTCCAGTACCAAAAACCTACTACTTGCTGATCCCTTGTTTTACAAGCCCGGTACTATTTGTGTACTCCTAGGAGCTGACGTCATTGGTCACCTCTTGAAACCCGAGTCGTTTGTGTTCCCTGATGGTCTAACTGCCATCTCGACTATTTTTGGTTATGTCCTGTCTGGTCCTATCTCGGGGTGTTTTTCTGATCTGGACCCACCTATGACTGGAGTTTCATTATCCCAAATTGTAGAGAAGTTTTGGAAAGTTGAAGAAGCCCCTCAATTACCTGTCCCTAACCCCTCAGACTTAGAGTGTGAAACCTTTTTCAAGACAACCATCACTCGTGAAAGCGATGGTCGATTTATGGCCAGACTCTCCTTTCTTAGTGATCGTCCTCCTCTTGGTGATTCTAAAACCAATGCCCTTCAACGATTTCGTAACCTTGAGAAGCGCTTGCAAGCTAATCCTGATTTTCGAGATAAATATATTTCCTTTATGCGCGAGTACCTCGACTTAAACCACATGTCTCTTTCCTCATATGATCCGACCCGTGAGCACTATTTTATACCTCACCATGGGGTTTTTAAGTCTGCTGGTGATAAAATACGTGTTGTGTTCGACGGAAGTAGCCCTACATCTAATAGAGTATCCTTGAATCAATGCTTACATACAGGCCCTAAACTTCAGCGAGATATTTCTCACATTCTCCTAAACTTCCGCAGACACGAGGTAGTGTTTGTGACAGACATACGTATGATGTTCCGTATGACTTGGGTACATCCTGAAGATAGAAGGTACCAGCTTATACTGTGGCGTGAGGATCCTTCTCATCCCCTCCTTACTTATGAACTTAACACCAATACGTATGGTCTTCGCTCCAGTCCTTTTATTGCGATTCGAGCCCTTCTTGAGCTCGCTGAACAAGAGAGATTTACCTTTCCTCGAGCAGCAGAGGTCCTTGATAGTGATGTATATGTTGACGACTGTCTGACTGGTGCGGATTCTATCGAGTCTGCTCGGACCTTGAAATCTGAGCTAGAAGGCATTATGGCATCTGGTGGGTATGAGCTTCGTAAGTGGATTAGTAATAGACCTGAGGTCCTAAATAACATGCCCTTAGACCATTTGCAACTCCCTCACTCATTTTCAGACCCAGACAATCCTCAGACTATTGCTGTTTTAGGTGTGCAATATAATCCTGTGAGTGACTCATTTACCTATAACTACTCCTGTGAATCCCGTGACTCAGTAGTTACTAAGCGTAAAATCTTATCCTTGATTGCCCGTATCTATGATCCCTGCGGTTGGATAGCTCCTGTCGTGTTTAAGGCCAAAGAATTTATACAGCGCCTATGGTTGTCTGGCCTTTCCTGGGATGAACCTTTAAATGAATCCCTGGCCTTAGAATGGACTATTTTTGTACAAGACCTAGCAAAGGTCAGTAGAGTAGATATCCCTCGTCATATTCTACCAAATGGTTCTTCCTCCTTGTCCCTTCATGGGTTCTGTGATGCCTCTGAGGTAGGCTTTGCTGCAGCTGTATATTTACGTGCAGATCACCCTTCTGGAAATTGCTCCGTCCACCTTGTTATGGCCAAGTCAAAGGTTGCCCCTGTTCGGACCCGTTTAACAATTCCTAAGTTGGAATTGTTAGGAGCTACCCTCCTCTCTAAATTACTCCATCACGTCGCTCTTTGTCTGCAAAGATCGTCTGTGTTGACTTCAATCCATAGTTGGACGGATAGCAAAATCATCTTGTGTTGGTTAAAGACCCCTCCTCACCTTCTTCAGACTTTTGAGGCGAATCGTGTCTCCCAAATAAATAGTTCCCCGACATCTTGTGAATGGAGGCACGTCCCAGGCTACATGAATCCTTCTGACTGTGCATCAAGAGGCTTAACAGTCTCCCGGCTGGTCGACCACTCTCTTTGGTTTTCTCCCTTGTGGTTGGCTCAATCTCCTGATCAATGGCCCGTAAATGCGGATTCTACCCAAAATAGTGATCTCCCTGGACTACGTTGTTTGGTAGTCTCTGCTGATGTTCCTACCCCTGATCCCTCTTTCTTGTTGGAGCGGTATAGTTCCTTGAACAAGTTAATAAATGTAACTTGTTACCTTAGGCGGTTTTTATTTCCTAAGTCTTATTTATCTTACCTGAGCCTTGAAGAACGTAGAGAGTCCCTGTGGTACCTAGTGAAAATTGTTCAATTTACCTCTTTTAATGATGAGTTGGATCGCTTACGACGAGGCGATACCATAACTAACTCCCTGAGGAAATTAAACTTGTTCTTAGATGACAAAGACCTTATTCGAGTTGGGGGTCGCTTGCGAAACTCCGATCTTCCTTACGATGCGCGTCATCCCCTTCTTTTACCTAAAAACGGGAATTTCGTGAATATACTGATCTCCCATTACCATCATGAGAATGCTCATGCCGGTGCTAATGCCCTACTTGCTATATTAA
This sequence comes from Anania hortulata, assembly GCA_963576865.1. Lineage (NCBI taxonomy): Eukaryota > Metazoa > Arthropoda > Insecta > Lepidoptera > Crambidae > Anania > Anania hortulata. The sequence continues at coordinate 18,300,243 of OY756402.1, read as the reverse complement.
ATCGAGAGTTCTGGATCCTGTCTGCCCGCAGAGCCATACAACGTATTATTTTCAAATGTCTTTCCTGTTATCGACTCAAAACTGCTGTCTCTCAACCTATGATGGGCGACTTACCCAAGGATCGTGTTACTGCTGCTAGGCCATTTGATGGCGTTGGTACCGACTTTGCTGGACCCTTTTACACTAAAGTTCAGGCCTATAGAAATAAAAGGTTAGTGAAGAGTTACCTGTGTGTCTTCGTGTGTCTCTCCACTAAAGCTGTCCACCTAGAAGTCGTGTCGGATTTGACTACTGAGGCCTTCATTGCAGCCTTTTCACGCTTTGTCTCGCGTCGTGGTGTGCCTCGCCTAATCCGATCCGATTGCGGTCGAAACTATATCGGTGCAAATAATTACCTGAAAGAGCTAGAATCCTTCTTGTCCCAACACCAAGCGGCTATCGGTTCCGAGCTTTCCAAGCGTAATATAAATTGGATCTTCGATCCACCAGTATGTCCTCACTGGGGTGGCCTATTTGAGGCGGCCGTTAAATCCGCGAAATCACACCTGAAACGTGTTATCGGAGAAACTCCTTTAACATTTGAGGAATTAACCACAGTTTTTGTAAAAATTGAGGCGGTTTTAAACTCACGACCCCTGTGTCCAATTTCTCCGGATCCTAATGATGTCGAAGTATTAACACCCGGCCATTTCTTAGTTGGTCAACCCTTGACAGCTCTCCCTGAGTATCCTTATAAGGACGTTAAATTACATCGCCTTACGCGGTTTCAGTTGATCCAACAAATAACCCAACACTTTTGGACTCGTTGGCACCTTGAGTACCTGAATACTTTACAAGTAAGAAATAAGTGGACGACTTCTTGTAATCCTCCCCAGGTAGGTGAACTAATCCTTATTAAAGATGACAACCTTCCCCCTTTGCAGTGGCGTCGCGGACGCATAACCCATTTATATCCTGGACAAGACCAAGTGGTTCGTGTGGTCGATGTCAAAACTCCTACCGGAACCCTTAAGAGATCCTTGACGAAATTAGTTCGTCTTCCTATCCAGTGAGTTTCATTTATCATTGGTTCCCTTACCTTCTCGTAAACACTTTAACGTGTTTAGGGCGGGCGATATGTTAACTACAGTTAGATTTTTATGTGTTGGTCTATCCCTACGGTGCCGCACGCACTCACACGCATGCATATTCCTTATAGTTAAAAGTTATTTTGCGAACCCCGTGAGTCGATAACGAGACGTTCTCCTGACACCTGTACAAGACTGACCGAGCGCTTTCTCCACGTGTTTCCTTTGGGAGCTCCCTACAGACTGTCGCAGTGTATTGTGCCTTGTGAAGTGTTTACCTGGACCCTGAAATTTGTACCGGCAAGTACCTAGATATAAGTGCTCAGACCTGACCCTTTTGACCACCCTTTTTTAAATCTGTATTAGCCCCACGTGTTAATCCACTGCCGATCTTTCAAACAGTAATCTAACTATTTAATATGCAGTTATTCACTCTTACAAAAAAAAAAAAATTATGTCATACCAGGTTGAACTAAAATCATTTTTTTTCCAAACATTGTTTTTAGGTAGGTACTATTTAGTCAGACTAAAGTTGAGTTGAATCAAGGCCACCTTTTCATACAATCTATACCTGAGGTAGTTCTTATTGGTCCTTCCTTACCTCTGTCTAATTTCTCCACCTCATACCTCCCCTTTCCTAACTCTTTTATGATTCGATATGGTTCGAAGAATTTTTGTTTTAATTTTAACGCATTTCCAAATTGCGTTCGTTGTATGGCCACTGACTAGGTTCTTCGATACACATCTTTGTCAAGGTGGAAATAATAATACTGTTCATCCGTTCTACTTGACCATTTCCCCTAGGAATTCCAGTTGTGATGGTGATATGTTCTATGCCTTTTTCTTGGCAGTAGTCTCGAAACTCGTTTCCGGTAAAGGCTGTTCCACGATCTGTTATGAATCTTCGTGGGTTGCCATAGTCTTTCTGATGTAACTTTAGTTTTTCTACTGTCTCCTTTGCAGTCACAGTCTTAACAGGATAGATCCAGACAAACTTTGTATATCCATCAATTACAGTTAGTATATAATTGTACATTTTCTTGGTTGCATCTAAGGGTCCCAAGTGATCACAATGTAAGGTGTCTAAAGGCAATTCTCCTTTATCTATTGGATTTAACAAACCTTTCTTTTTACCAGACTTCCTGCTTGCCAACAAACACGGTACACATGTAGAGACTGCCTTATCTATTTTACGGTCCAATTGTTTAACGTAGTAATCCCTTTCTATAATATCCTTGATCTTCTTTTTACCAAAATGTCCTGTTCCATGGGCCCTTTTGATCATTTCTATATCCATCATCTCAGGTAACACCAACTTCTTGTCTACACCTTTATAGATAACCTCATTTTCCAAAAAATAATCTTCATATTCATTTTCTTCTAAGATTTTTCTGATTAGCTGCAATCCTTCGTCTCCTTCCTATGCCTTCTTTATCCTAGCATGTAATTCGATAACAACAACACATATGTTTCTGCTCAAGGCATCGACATGCTGCATTTTGGTTTCAACCTGTGTTCTATAGAATAGTCGAAATCCTGCAGGTAAAGTATCCAACGGGCTACTTTTGCTGATACATCTTTTTTGTTTAATGTCTTGTGACGAGGATCCGGCGGCGAGACATCCCTAACACGCGAACCGATGTTCGACAACCCTACGCGCCCGCAAGCGCTCGCGCACCAATATATAAGGCGTGGTGGGAGGCAGCTCCGGGACAGTCGTCCGAGTTCTGCGGCCCTGGCAAGACGTCTTCGCGCGCGCACGTCACCCATTTTCATTGCCTTGGCACATCGGAACTCTGACGATTCGTTGACCCGTGTTCCCTACTAACTTAGTTAAGTTACCCGATCCACCTCCCAATCCGAAGGTTTAGCAAGGCTAGCGGTTACCGTATGACGGCAAACCTTCACTCCCTGCCCTTGACCGCGCTCCTGCGGTGAACCCATCCCCGGCCCGGATGCTCCTGCGGCTTAGTGTCGCATACGACTCCGCATGCCAGCCTTCATTACCCGTAGTGAGAACGTAGATATAAACTAACCAAACACCCGCCACGCTCCGCGTCGATATACCGCGTAGGACGCGATCTCGTTACCGCTCCAGAATCCGTCCCGTAGGGAACCGCGCAGATCCTCGTCGCCCTATCTCGCCGTCCAGCCGTGACGGCAGTCAGACAGCAGTCATAGCCTAGGCTTAGGTTAAGCGTTAGGAGTGTATTAACATTTAGTGAATATTGTGAAACTGTTCAATATATAGTGTGAAAACGTCACGTTGGTTTCTCTGGTCAATCCCTGGTAGGTTACCCCAAATTAGGTACACATCCCCTCACCGCACGCACGGCGGGCTGGGGCCAGTACATATGCTGACGAGGAACTCAGGCTGAGCTAGCTGAAAGGGTTCTTTGTCACAGTCTTTTGAAAGGCTTCGCAGTCTGTTACAATTTTAAAATGTATTCCAATGAGATATCTTCTAAATTTCTTAATACCTTCAATTACCGCGAGAGCTTCCAGCTCGTAGCTGCTGCACTTCTGTTGAACTTCGGTAGTTTTTCTGCTCATGTAGTATACAGGATGCAAACTGTTATTCATTGGGATCTCTTTGCATTAGAATTGCTGCCATACATACAAGCATCTGTATGTAATTCAGTCTCCATTTGTAGATCAAATATTTTCAAAACTGGTTTACAACATAATTTTGATTTTAAGTCTTCGAAAGCTCGTCTTTGAACATCTTCAAATCTAAATTCACCTTTCTTTATCAAGTCAAGTCGCTCAATGGTTTTGCTATCAATGCATAATTTTGTATGAATTTTCTGAAGTACGAAGTAAGTCCTATGAAGCTGTGAACTTCTTTCAAATTCTTAGGCATTGGAAATGTCATAACCGCCTTTGTCTTCTCTGTAGATGGTTTCACTGTTCCATTAGAAATTATATAACCTGAATATTCAACAGACCTTTGTAGTATTTGTGATTTTTTCCAATTTAATTCCAGTCCATATTCTGCAGCCACTTTCAGCACATCTTTAAGCCTTGCGATTCCTTCTTTTTCATCTTTGGAAAGTATAATCAAATCGTCGATGAATATTAAAACCACTCCGTTTCTTATAAGATCTGCAAATATTATGTTAATGTATCGAGTGAAGTACTTTGGGCAGATGGAGAGGCCAAATGGAGCTCGTAGAAATTCATACTGGCCCTCGGGGTTACTCGTAACAAATGCTGTGTATTTCACCGAGTCTTCTTCAATTGGTAGATGAAAGAAGCCGTTCTTTAAGTCAAGAGTACTGAACACATTCACTTTACTTAGTTTGTCTAGTTGGTCTTCAATTACAGGCAATGGGTATTCATCTTTCACCATCTTTTGATTTATCTTTCGATAGTCAACGCACGCTCGTGTACTTCCTTTTTTTTTTTTTTTTCACTAAAACCAGGGGACTTGCGTACTCGGAGAAACTTGGACGAATAATACCCATCGTTAACCAGTCTTTTACTTGCTGCTTCACCAACAGTTCTTCAGTTAGCGCCAATCTTCTGGGTCGTTGAGTAATTGGTACATCATCTTTCAATACTATCCTTAACTTAATGGGTGCATCTTTAGTCTTCAAAGGTGTGTAGCTATCTATAATTTCTTTCACTGCTGTACACTGATCATTAAAACTGGAAAAAAGACAGATAGAATTTTGATATGAACTATCATAATAGGTAGGCCTGACTTCAACTAAACCTCTGTCAATAACTGTGATGGTATTTATTAAAAATGGTTGTCCTAATATTACATCATATGGTATCACATTAGTTGGCACGATATTTATTTATTTATTTATTTATTTTAGGAAAACCAGGGTTTACAAATTGGTGGTAGGAAACAGTATATGACATTTCTAAACCACTTATAGGTCTTCGCAGGTAGCATTAACATAATGTAGTAATAAGAAAAAAGACACACGCCAAGCACACTGAGCACACTGATACAACATAAAATACGAAAAAACTAAATATGAAAACAAATATTGTAACAGTGTTCATCAATAACTAATTCTGTGTCGAACTTACCAATCGAAAATACTTGTGAACATCCCAACCCAGTAAGCAACATTTTCTCGGGTTTGTACACACTATTTAATTTGGAAAACAAGTCGAAAGTTATTAAATTTAAGTCGCTACCTGTGTCAATTAAACAGTTCGTCACAAAATCACTTATTTTTATATTTTTCAAACTCATATTAATGAGATCGCTTTTGTTTACGTTCAATATATTTGACGCTGAATGAAGTTTGCAAGGTTGACGCAAGCTGTCACTGTCACACTCCGACCGAATGGAACGAACCATAGACGAATGAACGAACTCATCTTGGCCGACATTGACCGAACTTAAGTTTGACGTATGTTCACTCACTTTCACTCGTTCTTCTGGATCGCTGTTCACTTCATTCCGTTCGCCGTTCCCGCTTACAGCGCCCTCTGCTGACGTCTTGTGTTGAACAACAAACATCGACCGCCGATCTTGATTAGCTCCGACTCCACCATATGTTTTCTTCACAGATTGTTGTCGTACCTCTTGCAATGCCTCATTCTTCGTACATTGCGCACCGATGTTTCCAAACTCGTTGCAGCGGAAGCACTTCACGCCTTTGAGACAGGAATTCGACAAATGTCCTTTCTCGCCGCAATTGTAACAACGTAGAAATGACTTCACTGCGGTTTCACGTGGAGTTTTCTGCTTCGATACTGCTAGAGCCGCATCCTGTTGTTTCATAGTATCCGCCCTCTTTGTTTTCTGCTTAAAACTTTCATATAATACAATCTTCTCTTTAAGCACGTAATAAGATGTCACACCGTAAAATAAGAGTTTATTTGACTCATAGTCGGTTATCCCGTCTATTATGTATTGTATGGCGACGTAATTAGGAAATTTAGCCCTCTTTACCAATTCTTTCATTAATAACATATACTGGTAGAAAGTCTCGTTGGGCTGCTTCTTACGCTTACTCATGATCTCGTGCATCTGTTTGCTGTTGATAGCATCTGGAAATTCCTTGATCAAAACCCCTTTTAGCTCATCATAAGTTTTGAAGGCTTTCTCCGTCTTAATCCATAATGCCGCCGTACCAGCTAAACAGCGTCGTGCTATGACTAGCTTTTGTTTCTGACTCCATCCAAAAATATCGGCGTTGTCCTCCAGATCCTGGGTCCACTTTACGGAGGAATACGTCATATCATCTCCGGTGAACTTAGGTATGGAATCGACCATGTGCAATGGATTGCATTTGCCGTCGTCGCCATCGCTCTCCGCCATTGTATCGTCGTCCAGCAGGTAATCCAGCAGTGCAACTGGGAAATCTGTAGTCGTCGTCGTCGAGGTTATAGTGGCCGGCACATGCGACCACGCGGTGACTTGATGCTCGTTATCTCGTAAAACTTGAAAATACTCCGATTCATTTAGACCCTTCAATCCCGGACGAGAAATTGTAGGTGTGGGTCCAAATAAAAACACTTTTGATGGAAAAAAACTTGGTATATTATTTAAATTAAAAATGAAAACGCACAACGGTCCTGCAGTGGCAATGGTGGCGTCGTCAGAGAGAGACCTCTAGTTTTTCTCATTCATCCATCCCGTTCACACACATGCTTCGTTCAGAAATCATCATAACAAAAATTAAAAATCCTACATATATATAAAACTGTATTTAGAAACGAGTCACAATAAATGAGTTCGTCAAGTTAATCGGTTGTCTTTATTCCAAACAAACCCACATCTCTACATACAAGTGATCGCGAAAAATAAGGAAAATTAAATATCGTTCACAAAATTTTTCCAAGTTAATGTAAAGGACATAATACCTGTTCCATTTGTAGATTCTTATACATTTTTAGAAAAACTGGCTGCAAACCTTATTAACGATGATTTCAAACATCTGCCATATTTTTTTCCTTCTGATGAGCATTTGAATTTATTAAAACGCAAAGGAGTGTATCCTTATGAATACATGACTGCTTGGAGTTCATATGAAGAAGATAAACTTTGTCCGCGATACGCGGAGCTACCTAACAAACTAAAAAGACATAAATATAATACACTGCAGTACCTTCCTTTGGTGGTATTGAAGCCTTGAAGGGGGTGCACTGTATCCTCTTGATGATAATTGTTCGTTTACATACCAAAAACACAAATATATATAATATATAGTTAACCCCGGTAACAAATCCGTCCAAAGCAATATAATTTATTTAACGGCGACAGACCGACCCGCGTGCCCGAACCGACAACTTAAGACTCCTTGACAGTCCTTTTAAACCCAACTACCTGCCCCAAAGTACTACCCTCCGATACACAACGTTTATGATAAACTAAAACACCTACCTATCTAAACCAAACATTCCCGCCGCCCAATCAGTACCACTGATTTAACTATCTTAAAAGACCTAAATAATCTTATTATAGCTTAGCGTAACCGAATTGCTAACCTTATCAATAGGCAAGCGTAAGAGTTAAGCTACTGCCCGTTTCAAAAATGCACCTTGAGCCACACGCACGTCCGCCAGCCGAATTACCCCATCGGTGTGTACCAACCCTACCCTTGCAAATCAAGAATAAAAATAATTGATTAATAAAATAATATTTAAAAATATATAGAAAATTCACCTTTTAAAATAAATGACATGATTATAGGACGAATTTTTCAATGACCATGCTTTCTACTTCAATTACCTACAGCGAACCTTAACACTTATAAAACAATGTAGCTATGATGGAATAATAAATAGTCAAATAAACAATTACATTGAAAATCTGATAGACTCAGCAATGCAATGCGCGGGCGCACGTAGTAAGGGCGCTTGCTGTTGACGTCGAACATGAACATTTCGGACATAGGGTGCAAAATAGTATGTCAAAGCATTAACAAACTTTCGAGACGGACTAATAAATAAAAAAATGCGAAGGTATAGAAAAAAATACCGAATTAACAAAAGGATACTGAGTATTCACACCGTTGATTCAAGAGGCGAACTCACGTGCACGCCATAATTGGGCAAAAACACGAAGTCAGATGTCGTCGTTTGAATTATAACGTTTTACTGTAACTTATTAAGATTTGATTCGTCATAATTTATTTAATGATCGTGACTCTGGGATGTGCTATGTTTATAGGATACTTATAATATCAGTAAAGATTATTGGAATATTTACGAAATAATTAAACGAAAATAAAGGGAGAAAACTAACAATATTTCCAGTCAATAATATTCATGTTAGTTTTTGTTTATAGTAGGAAAGCTAAAATGATTTAGACGGTGAGAAGTTAGTACTATGTATATGCAAATCTGTCATATTGTTACGCTAAAATAGAACGCGTATATTATTAAAGGTTGAGTACCTCTGAAAATTAGTAGAGTTCGGGTGTCAGCTTTTAAAACATGGGACGCGGGGAAGAGATGTTGGTTAAATAGGTTTAGCAGCTTGGTCTCGGGGCAGTTGGCTGTGAATTTCGGATTCGATTGCACCCTGGTGTGTGCCCGTGTGTTTACGACGGCAGAGAGCGTGAGGCTTTTTTTGATTAGTTAGAATACCTGTTGAAAAAATAATTAATTAACATCAATTGTCAAAGTTTTGTTTAAATTAGTATTTCCTAATCCGTTTGAATATTAATCTCTATAATTTTTATGGTTTTTATATACACCATTTCTTTCAACAGGATTTTAAAAGTTTTATTATTTAATTATCATTAGGAAATATAATATAATAAGAAAGGGGTATATTTGAAAACCTTTTAAACAATAAATGTAATAAATATATTAATTTTTAACCACATATATCTCAGTTTAGTAAGTAAATTATTTAATTGAAATTTATTCTATAAATTGTTTGTTTTAACATTTTTAATTTATATTTCTGTTGGAATTTGTGCATTTTGAATTACGAGTATAGTATTTGTTTAAAGGAACCCATTTACAATTTCTGTTGATGTAATGCATGTTAATTTTACTTGTGTTTTACCTTTTTTAACATCTATTTACAGAAAATTAATGTTGTGTGTTTTATAGCTCACTTGAGTGTATTTTACGTACTGTAATTCATTGATTTTTACTTGGCGGTTTTGATTACGGTTTACCGTTACCGGTACGGTTTTTGATTGCTATTTTAGCGCTCATTATTTTGTGATATTTTATTTTTGAAATCTGCTATTTTTATTGATGAATCTTTAATTTGCAATTAAGACTGCATTGCATAGTTCAAACTTTTACATTTAACTCTTACTAATCTTATTTACTTTACAATTTGAAATCACGTTTGAATATTGGGGAAATATTATCGAGTTCTAATATCATAAATTTAAGGTAATTTATTTATTGTAGGTATTTAGGGTGATTCATACATTCCAGTGTTGCGACATCTGACTTTAATTAAGATAATTAAATTAGAATTTAGAAATGATAACAAAGCGTAGCCTCGCCATACGATTAATCACAACCTAATAAATATTATTAATTATAATATTTTGACTGAGGTAGAAGTTCAATAGGTTTCAGTAAAGCACATAGGCGTTTGTTTTAAGATTTCTAGGTTCGTAAATATGTAGTTTAGGTGGAGCTACTGTTAGGTAGGAAAATAATAATATAAAACCCATAATCCTATCCTAATCTCTGTCTTTTCCTGCACTCTAAAAATAGTTCCATTTTTTTTTTTTTTTATTTTTTTTTTATTTGGAAAACATACAGTGATATTTTTACATGTGATTAGACTACTTAAAAAACTATACACCATTTACATGTTTTCGCATATGTGTAACAGAAAAAAAGCTTATTCATTTGTGTTTAGTACCTATTTAGAGAAAGAATTATGATTCTATTACTAAGCAGTTAGTGAACCGTCAAACCAAGATTTTGCTAACCAAGATTCATGTAGGTTTTAATTTAGGTAGTTAGCGAATGGGCTATTTTTAGGCTTCCATCCTTATTAAATCCTTTATACCAAATTCCTATATCTACAGAACTGAGAAAAGAATTTAATATAAATTTTGTGATTTTTACAATTACATAATTAAAAATTTAATAATTTTTTAAATCATATTTTTTTCTTACTTCCGACTATCATGAATAGACTACCAAGGGACAATTATACTTGAACGATTTAAATCCGAATAATGCGTGCTGATGTGGGGATATCGATGGCTTTTTAGGTTACATCTCAAACACTATTATCTCGCTACCACTACTACCTATAAAGAAGTCATTGGTATCTTTGGATTAGATCTGTATTATAAAAGGATTGTTAGGGATTCTTACGAACTATTTTCATTTCAATTGCTTCCGATGGGTACAGGTGGGGTTACCATTGTAACGGTTAATCTGTCCAAGATCTATGTGTATTATTTCTAGGCGCCCCGGTGTGTGATTATTTGGATACCATTTCTCCTTTCCCGCAACTAGCCGAAGGGTCGCCGAAGTGCCGCCTAGGCTACGCGGGTTTAATGACACACCCGATCATCCATTGATAGAGCTTGGTGGCCAGATGATTTATCACATAAGGAGATGGAGGCCGGTGCAGTGCGCTCCCCATACTTAGAACTAAAACTCGAAATTTTTTTTTTTTGTCAAACCCATACGTGTGGGGTATCAATGGATAGGTCTTTAAAAATGATATTGAGGTTTCTAATATAATTTTTTTCTAAACTGAATAGTTTGCGTGTGAGACGCTTCCAAAGTGGTAAAATGTGTGTGTCCCCCCCTGTAACTTCTAAAATAAGAGAATGATAAATCTAAAAAATATATATAATGTACATTACTATAAAAACTACCAGCGAAATTGGTTTGAACGAGATCAAGTAATTAGTTTTTTTTTAATACGTCATAAATCGTAAACCGCAATTTAACTTTCGTATTGTTATGGATTTCATTTTGCAATAAAAATACCATAACTATGACTCGATTGTCGTGATGGGTGAACTTTTACTCATAACGGTACCTACAGGTTTGTACGGAACCCTCGGTGCGCGAGTCCGACTCGCACTTGGCCGGTTTTTTTCTATATAAAAACAATTGTTCACAGTACTTACATCCTCGTCGCCAAAATGTAGATGTAAGTTATAACTACCTTATGTCTAATCCCTATTTAAATAAACACTCCCTAAGCCAAACTCCCATTTGTTTATAGCACCGGAATCGAACCAGAGACTATGTTAACTTTCCAACCACTAAGCTATATATAGCTTTTATAATTACCCAATCACCTGTAATGACTTACAACTAACTGTCCTTGTGCTAAAGTCGTACAATCTCCCTTGATCAATAAGTAATACTAGAATCGAACCAGAGACTATGTTAACTTTCCAACCACTAAGCTATGTATAGCTTTTATATTACCCAATCACCTGTAATGACTTACAACTAACTGACCTTGTGCTAAAGTCGTACAATCTCCCTTGATCAATAAGTAATACTGGAATCGAACCAGAGACTATGCTAAATTTTACATCCACTGGGCTATCTATATAACTTTTATTATAACTCAGTTACATCTTCTGCCTTACAAACTATCTGATCTTGTGCTAGAGTCGAACCAGCTTCATTGATCATTAAATAATACCGGAATCAAACCAGGGACTATGTTATTCTCCCAACCACTGAGCTATATGTATAACTTTTGTAACTACTAAATCGTTTGAAATAACTAACAACCATCTGACCTTAAGCTAGATTTAAAACAGTTATTTATTAAATATATTTCCGGAATTGAACCAGAAACTATGTCATTGTTCCAGAAATTGAGTAATATATAACTTTTCTAATTAATTATTCGCCCCCATAAATCCCAACTATTTAACCATGTCCTGGAATCAAACCAGGGATTTAGTACGTCTTCCAACCACTGAGCTATTAGCATTATTTCGTAATAGCGAAATCTATATGACTCCGTCCGGAATCGAACCAGAACCTGTCATTCCCTCAGCTATTAAGCTTTATATCTTCTATATTTAATTAATTAAACGTCTCCATAAAAAAGATAACTATTTAAGCATGGAATGGATTCGAACCAGGGACCAAATTCACTTTCAACCGATGAGCCATCTGTACAAAATCAAATAAACGTCATTTAAATAATCAGTCACCTATGAAACACAGCTAATCTACTGTTACCTATCTGCCTACGTAATCGAATTTGAGGCCATATTCGTATTCCAACCACTAAGTCATAGGATACTAAGTAGGGTTTATAATACCAATCGATTATAAATAGAACGGAATTCACGTGTGACTTTCTTTGGTTAGGTATTTTTATTTTATCTTTATGACTTATAATCTAATTTTCGTATGGCGGACTTAATGCTTCAAAGCATTTGCTACCAACAAACCATTATATGGTAACTTATATCGTAATTAATCTTAATATTATTAAATTAGGAACTATGTACTTATTTTCTAACCACTAAGCTATAGGGTATTTTTTTATGTATGTACCTAAAACTAACTATTGACCGAAATAAAATTAATATTAATAAGTGTACGTTAAATAGATCCGCTAGAAATGCCATTTTAGAATGACATTAAAATGAGCCCATTGTCATACAGACATATGATAATTTATTAATAAATAATATTACCTACACACGTACCAATTACAACAAGTAATTACTGAATAGTCCTATTGAGATCAATCAATAACTTAACAAGCTAGTTTAATAATAGTAAATTAAAAAAACAAATTTCTTAAAATCCTGTTACGCAATTAGCATATTTCACACTTGACAAACCCTAAACTGTAATTTATTACTTTTCAACGCAACATTTGGTCTTATGAATGCACTTGAAATTCCAACACTTTGACCGTATGGGTGCACTTGGAATTCCAACACATTTGTCGCTAATGTGACAAAAAGGTCTCCCACGCTCAAGATCTACTACAAAACGATAAAGCGAGTGTTGTTTAAGTTAAAGCTATCAAATTTTGCTTATGGACCAAGAGCTTTTGTTCTCTTTGTTTATCAAATATGCAAAGTGTTTCTATGATAGCTCGAGCTAGCAAAACAAAGAATGGAATTATGCTTGTGCATCGTCCGAATAGATTCTGCAAATAATTATTAATTATTATAACAAATATGTAGTTACACGCAAGTGACTCCACTCAATTCACTGAATATTTTAGAGATTTAAATTAAAATAAAATATTTTTTCCTTTTTGTTGTATGGTATCATTTCCTTACTGGTCACCCCGTCGTCGAGGCAACGTCATTCACGTTTTAGTGCTTATCCGCTCAACACGTTTTTAATTCGTATTTTAGCATCAAATATTGTTTTTCTTCGACTCTTTTCATTAAACCATGCTTAAATAATGTCGCTCAGGCGAATTTGAGCCTATCAACTAAAAAATTGAAAACTCGAAAAGCAAGCTGATACGTGCTCAATATCGAAACCGGAAAAGCAGTAATGGTAACTCCCATTATTCATCATCTCAAAAGTCTGTTACCAACCGATCAGGTATGTACTTAAGCACTTAACCTTCATAGTTTGCAATAGCGTCCTAGCTTTTTTACGGAAAACGAGTCGGTTCAATGAAATCAAGCATTACTTACTTTATTATAACTAATGCTGACTACCCGCACTTACACAAAACGGCCATTCAGAGCAGTTTTTGGGTCTGTGTCGTGGCTCAAATAGTACGACTTCAGGGCAGCTTATGGGACTGACTCGTGCTTACACAAAACGGCCATTCAAAGCAATTTTAGGGACGGTCTCGCCGCTCAAATAGGTAAGATAAGATAAGATAGGATTTTATTCATAATATTCATTACATCACATTAGACAAAACGGCCATTCAGAGCAGTTTTTGAGACTGTGCCGCGGGTCAAATAGTACGACATCAGGGCAGTTTATGGGACTGACCCACGCTTACACAAAATGGCCATTCAGAGCAGTTTTTGGGACTGTGTCGCGGCCTAAATAGTACGGCATCAGGGCAGTTTATGGGACTGACCCGCGCCTACACAAAACAGCCATTCAGAGCAGTTTTTGGGACTGTGTCGCGGCTAAAATAGTACGACATCAGGGCAGTTTATGGGACTGACCCGCGCTTACACAAAATGGCCATTCAGAGCAGTTTTTGGGACTGTGTCGCGGCCGAAATAGTACGGCATCAGGGCAGTTTATGGGACTGACCCGCGCCTACATAAAATAGCCATTCAGAGCAGTTTTTGGGACTGTCTCGCGGCTTAAATAGTGCGACATCAAGGCAGTTTTAGGGACTGACCCGAATAACAAATGCCTTAAAGGGTTTAATTTGCGCATAGCCTGAGTTGTGAATCTCTTCACCCAACATCAGTCTTTTGACACTTGTACGACGAATTGGTGCACCTTTGATAAACCCTGAAGCAACTCATGGACATTTCTCACATTTTGTGCGATGTTCAACACTCGAGAGTCCGTCACAAGACGGAATTTTGCTGCCATCTCTATTAAACAGGAGCTTAGAGATCACCCTTTTTGCACTTAGACCGACAAACCCTCTCTGGTGAGAATTTAGCCGAGACGCTAATATCTGCAAAGACAAAAACTGTACCAAAACCGAAACCTTGTGTTTTGCAACGATGCGAAACCGTCATCGCAACCTGGAGAACATTTGTCCACCGATAATGGCGCCGGGCTATACAGCAGCAATATACTCGCAATCAGACGCACGTCAACTCGTCAAAGACATCGCAGCTATCCAAATTTTATTATCAATGGCCACTTATTATATATTATACTGGATCGACGGTTATAAGCTCAGCTTTTTAGTCCCGTCAGCAAAAGTTGTCAAGCATTCCATTTTCACCAAGCATTTTAACAGCTACTTAAAACAGGAGCTGTCTCTGAATGTACTCCCTGCGAAGGGCAGTTTTTATCCAATATTTACATGCACCCCAAATCGAACGATGAAATGCTTCTTATATTGAATCTAAAAAATCTCAATTTTACAAATAAAATCTTTTCAAGTTAGAAGATTTTCGCGCAGCAACTAAGCTTGTTCTAAGGATGTTTTTATGGCAAATACTTACCTTAAATTTAATGAACGCTTACTTTTTACTTAAGATTCCCAAGGCTTCTAGAAAGTATTTGAGGTTTATGCGGGAAGGCGTAACTTACAAGTCTTGCCGTTCGGTTTGAATACGGCACCATATACGAGTATTTTACAGAAATTTTGAAGCCCATTGCTAAATTACTTAGAACATTTGGATATTTATCCTCAATTTATTTCGATGACTAACATTTGATTGACCAGTTTTATAAAAAAATATTTAGATAATATTAACATATCATATCATAAACCAAGGGAAAAGTAACTTATCACCATCAAAGTTAGCAAGTTTCTTGGCCTAATCGTAGATACAAAAAACTTACAAGTTAAGTTATCAATTGAAATCATATTAAGTATATATAGGTTTAAAGATGATTTATTCTCATAAGAAACAAAAAAATAAAATACATTTCACTTACATGAGAACATAAATTAAACAATATTAAAATTACAAATTTCAACGCGCGAGCGAACAATATAAACACGTAAAATATATATAACTGGATAAAACAATGAAACATAACATATTATATCAGAATCTTTTTACCATTCGTGAGACTTTGGCCTCGGCTTGTCCGGCTATCGAGCACGGTATGTTACATACAAAAGAGTTTGAGCGTTGTAAATTCAGAATAATGTATCTATTTGCCAGACTCACTACAAGCTGATTTCAAATGGTGGTCCCAAGCTATAAAAACTTCTATTCGAATCAAAAAACTAACGATAATTAGGTAGACATTTTCACCAATGCCTCTACCACTGGAAGCGGCACTGGTTGTAAAAATAAAACGGCCAACGGGAAATGGTCGCAAAATAATTTTAATAAATATATAACAATAATAAATTGTTTTCACAATCACATTAATTATCTGGCCATAAACTAAGCAAACCTTGTACTAGGTATGGCGACTAAATAACTTATAAAAATATTTAAATGCTTTTATGAACATCCATGACTTGGGTGCGGGTGCTCGTGCTCATCACAAAAAATTTTGCTCCTTTTTAAACATGCGTTTAAAAAGCATATCAACTACTTGGTGTGGCTCGCAGCATATGTCGGTCAAAATATCCACTAAAGATCTGCCACTACTGCCAGATACTTAAATGCGTAATAGCCAATTCCACAGCTGTTGCATATATTAACCATAATGGGTGGGACTCAGTTTCCACACCTTACAAAAATTACAAAAGCATCTGGCACTGCTGCGAGAGCCGGTACCTATTTATTTTTGCCTCATATACAAAATCGTCGGATAATACAATAGCAGATGCCGAGACTCACCGCGTACACCCTGATACAGAGTGGAAATTTCAGGAAACAACTTGTCAGACTATCACGAAAGATACGACCAACTGCAAATATACATATTGGCCACTCCTATCAATGCCAAATCCTAGACGAATGTATCCTGGCATCATATTAAAATATATATATATATATATATATATATATAAATATATATATAAGGAAAATTATGTCTGACAAGAGCCAAGGTGTCATTGTTGTGCCTAAATGGCCGACACAATCGTAGCATCCAATATTACTAAGACTTCTTGTCTCAAAGATCACAGTTCTCAGACCTAATGAAAGTGTTGTTGCATCTAATTTCAGCAATCCGAACATTCACGGGAATTTTACCCCAGTGGCCGGAGTATCGTGCGCTACTGCGCCATAGAATTACACTGTCCGCAATAGACATCATGGTGGCATCCCTCGCAAATAATTTATTTAAACAATATGATGTTGCGCTCTAGAAATTGTTTTGTATTCCAAACAAAATTTTATAATATGTATTTTATAATAATTTTATTTTATAATAATATGTATGAGGCGTCCGTTTTCACTGTCTATCAGTTCTTTACCAAATCATATAACAATGGAATACAATACGGCACTCTAAACTTATGGTATTGATTATTAATCGCATTAGCCCAAATATAAGGCCCACATATATATGTCAAAAGATAGAAGGATTTCAAGATTTTTAAAAGGCGTATTTGGACTACGATCTCCGCAGTCGAAGTATAATATTACGTGGGATACTTTCTTAATCTTAAATTTATTATCCATCCAATTTCCAAATGGAAGTCTGCCACTTACGAAAATTGTGTCACGTTAGTTGCCCTAGCAACTGCTCATAGTGTTTAAACAGTCGCGAAGATCATGAACATTGAAGTTCTGTCATTTTAAATAACAATAAAAATATCAGACCTCATAAAAACTTCTAAAGTCGGTGTCAAACTGCCGGTACTTGTCTTACCATTCCCTGAAAAGCCAGAGATAATGCCCTTCTAAAACTGTACTTTCTTATTATGAGATAGCGAATGCTACCCGTAAGGGTACAATCTTTTTTATTGGTTACAAAAACTACTTGGCCGATTGCAAAAATTCTATCACCATTGAAAAGTGTAGCTTTTCTTCTTAGTGTAGCTGAGCTTCAAGCTATATTTAATGTTAATGCCAGAAAACATTAGGGATCCTTCCTTATTATAAATATTTATAAGGAATAAACACCTTTTATTTTTATTTTTTGCAATATAAGTTGGACATTTGATTTTGAAAGTTATTTACAAAAATATATAGAAAGGTTTTCTGGTGTTTTTAAATGTCCTCACTTGTTAATTACTTTTAAGTAAATAGTTTTTTATGACGAAAATTTTTATTCGTTTGTGTATTTTTTAGATAAAGTTACCACTCCTCTGCAAGAAGCAAAGAAACAACTTTCATTAGAGGAAGTGGTTCTAAAAGAAAAGAAGTGGGACGTCAATAATTTAAATTCTAAAAAAATTGATAAACTCATTGGAGAAATGATTGCACTTCAAAATTTACCGTTTAATTTTGTTGAAGGGCTAGGTTTTCGTAGACTGATGCAAGAATTAGCACCAAGATATAACTTTAGGGGACG
The DNA here is from genome assembly GCA_963576865.1 of Anania hortulata. NCBI lineage: Eukaryota > Metazoa > Arthropoda > Insecta > Lepidoptera > Crambidae > Anania > Anania hortulata. Next base: position 18,282,226 of record OY756402.1, on the reverse strand, counting down.
CAATTTTTTTACAGATTTTTTATGCAAGGAATTATATAGCAAAGTGGCTCAAAAAGTTAAAGAATTAATTGCAAATTTTGATAACATGTCGTTTACGTCTGACATTTGGTCGGATCCTAGCTCAAACGCTTCTTTGCTTAGCCTGACTTGCCATGGAATTGCAGAAAACTTTGATAGATCATCGATAATATTGAAATGTGAGACATTTGACGGCCGTCACACTGGTGACATAATTGCTGAAAAATTCAGTAACATGCTTTCTGAATGGAATATTAAAAAAGAACAACTGCATTGCCTAATCAGAGATGAAGGGTCTAATATGAAACGAGCCGGGCGATTAGCAGCATTAAATGATATAGACTGTACTGTTACAACTAGCTAGATACACAAGATACAACTAGCTATCCGTAATTGTTTAGGTTCTCAAGAAAACATAAAAATACTAAAACAAAAATGTAAGAGAATTTCGACCCATTTCAATCACTCTACCATTGCCCAGAAACAACTGCAATCAATTCAGGACAGACTGAACCAACCGCACCTGAAAGTGTTTCAAGATTGTGTAACGCGATGGAACAGTACATTCTACATGTTCGAGCGTTTTTCAAAGGTAAAGGATGCTCTGAGTCTTTACATGAATGATAATGAAATTGACCCTATTCTACCAGAAGAATGGAAAATGATTGAAAGTTTCATTCAATTACTGGGACCTTTTGAGGAAGCAACGCGGGAATTGAGCAGCTCTTGTGCTCTTATTTCATCTGTGATACCGATAATACAAATGCTTGAAAAAAAAGTTGATGACTATTTACCAAGATCGCAAGAGTTTGATCCGATTCGTCAGGCTGTTACGACTTTGAAAAACGAACTTTTAACAAAGTTTTCTAGCTTGGGAGAAAACAATTTATATACCATCGCTACCTACTTAGATCCTCGCTATAAGCACAAATTTTTCACACCGGTGACTGAAGAAAAGATTAAAGATGACATTTTAAAAATGATAAATACTGAGAATGACAATTTTGAATCTCTTAATACCAATGCCAAAAGGGCTAAAATAATTAAAATAACTGATTGCACGGAAAATGATATGGAACAACTAGGACCAGGGACTTTAGGTTTCAACAAAAAGCCATGCTTACAAAACGACCTGGCTATGATGTTAGATTCGTCGAGTGAAGACGAGAGTCAAGATGAGCCAGAAAATGGTAGCATTGAAGCTGTATTCAAAAAAGAGTTACTTGCTTACCGTACTAAAAAAAGAATAAATGTGAATGAAAATCCTTTAAACTGGTGAAGTGTACATCGAGGGGAATTTAAGGTATTATCGCCGATAGTACGAAGATTTTTATCTGCTCCACCGGGCAGTGTTCCTAGCGAACAACTATTTAGTAGCGCGGAATTAATTTACGAACCTCTGCGTAACAGACTCGAATCAGAAAAGGCGGCAATACTACTCTTCATCAAGTATAATGCTCCTATTTTTAAATTCAATTACTGATATAAAAAACAGTAGGTGAAGTTTAAAAAATTTGTTACATTATACATTACTTATATTTAACATAAAAATAAGTACTTAATTATGTTTGATTACAATAAAAATGTTAATAATTACGTTGTCATTGTTTTAATTCTTCATTAATAGACTTTATTTACATAATATCTTATACATCCGCATCCGCATCTGCATCCGCGGATGTGAGCCTGCTAAACTCCGCATCCGCATCCGCATCCGCGGATGTGAAAATATCGGCATCTGCAACATCCCTGAAAATTTGAAGACCAGTCAATAAATAAATCAGAACTACCAACAAAAAGGTGGAAACGAACTAATAAGGAAGTGAGGAACATTGAAGAACAAACAAGCACGAACAGACCAGAGGAAGAAATTCATTATGTTTTCAATGTTGGGGACGATGATACGGTGACATGTATAGTAGGAGGAATAAAAGTTGAAATGTTGATTGATTCAGGATGTAAGTATAACTTGATTACAGACAAAACGTGGCAAAATTTGAAAGCTGATATGAATGAAACAACCGCTTAACTTGAATCCCCGTTTATTACTGTCGTAGACAGTGACACCAACACCGGACTTGTTATAAAGCTAACCATATGTATAGGTAGGCACATTTGTTATGCCCATACACATCATTCCTCCACACATAAATTTTGGAACCTGGCGACAAATATGATTAATGTAAATAACTAACACCTAATACAACTACTGAATTACTTAATGCGTAATCTTACCTACTTATTCAATACAATACAAAACATACACAAACACATTAAAAATACTGTTTATAATCCACGCGTTTTCTAGGACGCATTTGGCGCGCGAGCGCGTGTGAGGGTGATGGTAATGTTAACACGTCTTTGTTACGCGAGTCACAACACCGGTCGAAGTTACTTGGTGACGTCACGGTAGGCGATACGGTGGTGGACACCTGCGGCTGCGGCGGTTGCGTCTCGCCATCAACTACTGTACCACTCCCCCGCGCGCACTCGTCAGCTTCACAATCACCCCATTCTTCACTCTCATCATCATCTAACACGACACGTGCACTGGATCGCATCTGTCCCGGTGGTTCAGGAGTAGGTTGGAGCTCAGTGATTGATGGAACGGGCTGCATTATACAAGTGGGTGATGGTGATGCCACAGTATTAACTGACGGTGACGATAAATGTGACTGATATGTTTTTTGATCACCGTTTTCACTTGGACAGCTGTGGTTTCCAGTATATTTAATTATCTGATACACGTGTCGAATACAATAAATATGGTAACTTTGTAAAAAAAATTTATACATTTTATTACCTATTTTTTCCTTAATTATACCTAATTGCCAAGTTTCTTTACGTGCATTGTACCAGCGAGTCCAAACTACATCATCTAATTCAAATTGTCTTCTAACCGGAACCTGTTTTTTTGTGTGTGTTGTTTCCGATGGCAGTATTAGGTCGAGACGGGAACGTAAATGCCTACCAAACATAAGCTTGGCGGGGGTTTCCTCAGTGGAACAATGCACGGTGTTTCTATACTTAAATAGATAACCCAACAGTGTCTCATCAATTTTATGTAACGGCAAATGATCTTGAATGATACATTTCAACATTTTTTTGCATGTTCTAACAGAGTTTTCGGCCTGACCGTTACTAGGAGGATGATAAACGGGTGAAGTCATATACTTGATACCATTACTCGTACAAAATATTTTAAATTCATTTGAATTAATTTTTACGTCATTATCGGATACAAGAACGTTCGGTATCCCGAAAGTAGAAAAAATATACTTAAGTTTTGATATCATCAGCTATCAGGTATCAGCTTTAGTCGAAGTTCCATTACTCATATACAGACACTCCAACCATTTACTAAATGAGTCGACCACCACCAGATATACCCTTTGCCCTATGGTCATGTAGTCTATGTGCACGCGCTGCCAAGGCGCGGCGGCAGCGGGCCAGGGTGCGGGGCGGCGCGCACGCTCACGCAGGTGGCGCATGATCCGATCCAGCGCTCAATGTCGCCGTCTATGCCTGGCCACCACATCCTGCTCCGCGCGTTGCTTTTAGTTTTCGTAATACCTAAATGAGAATCATGTAGTTCGTCTAACATCTTTTCCCTAAGAACCGATGGTATAACCACCCTGTGACCTCTTAATAGACAGCCCCCCTCGTATTGCAGGTCGGATTTACATATAAAATATGGCAAAATGGATTTACAGCTTATTTTTCGTGGCCAGCCAAGTTGCATGTAATTACTTACCGTAGTTAACTCCATGTCTTGTTCCAGTGCCTGTGCGATGTCACGAATCGTGATAGCCGGTGAGACCTCATTTAAAAACTTGAGTGCGGAGTAGGTATCTATATTTTGATCGAGCTCTTTATCGCTGTGGTCGCATTCAACAGGTGCGCGGGAGAAATAATCTGCAACCTGATTGTTGTCACTTGATACATACTGTACTACATAATTGTATGCCGACAATATTATAGCGTACCTCTGCAGCCTCAACGCCGTCATAACAGGAATGCCTGTATTTTTATTAAAAATCGATACTAGAGGCCTATGGTCAGTCTTTAATGTAAATGGGTCACTGCGGCCATATAAATATTGGTGGAAATGTTTTACTCCGAAGATAATAGCTGTGGCCTCTTTCTGTATTTGGCTGTAGTTACGTTCACTTATAGTGAGTGAGCGTGATGCGTACGCCAAGGGGCGCTCGTGCCCATCGTTCCCGCGCTGCGCGAGCACGGCACCGAGCCCGGCGGGCCCAGCGTCCACCGACAGCACCAGCTGCGCCTCGGGCTCGAAGTGAGCCAGCACGCGTTCCGAGGCTAGTTCGCGTCGCACCGCTTCCACGCTGCGTTTTTGTGGTTCACCCCACTTCCAGGCTGCGCCTTTACGTAGTTATTCATGGACTGGACCTAATAGAGATGAAGTATTAGGAATAAAATTCCTGTAATAGTTCACAAGGCCTAAAAACCTTTTTACCTCTGTAACGTTTGTTGGTTCGGGTGCGCCTAATATTGCCCGAACTTTATTAGGACAAGTTTTCAACCCCTCTCTGCTTATAACATACCCTAAGTATGTGACACTGTCTTTAAAGAAAACGCACTTATCCTTATGTAAACGTAACCCTGCTTCATTTAATCTGCGTAGAACTTCTTCTAATCTATCCATATGACAGTTTCTATTAGGTCCTGTTATACATATATCATCGAGCCATATACTTATGCCCTCTATACCCGACAGAAGTGTTTCCATGGCTTTTTGGAATATTGCCGGTGCATTAGCCAACCCGTACACTAGCCTAGTATATTTGAATAGGCCCTTGTGAGTATTTATCGCGGTTAGTTCCTGACATGATTCTTCTAAGATAAATTGGTTATAGGCGTTTTTCAGATTGATTTTACTGTAATGCTCACCCCCACCAATTTGGGCAAATACCTCTTCTATTCGAGGCATGGGGTACTTTTCAATTATAAGATCCTTATTTAATGTTACAGAAAAATCACCTGCAATTTTTACCTGGCCATTTTCTTTTAACACTGGTACTATAGGGGTGGCATACTGGGAATAGTCTATGGGGACTAAGATACCTGAACTTACTAACCGGTCTAGTTCTTCCTCAATTTTTTCTTTTAGGGCAAAGGGCACTGGTCGGGGCTTAAAATATTTGGGAATTGAATTTTCTTTTAATTTTAAACGTACCTTAAATTTATTAAACGAACCCATTTCATCACTCCATAAATCAGGGAACTTTTCTAATAATTTGTCTATATTTGAGTACTGTGATATTGAATTTAAATCACTTGTAATAATTAAATTAAATGCGGACATGAAATCTCTGCCTAATAGGGGTGGTCCACCATTTTCAACCACAAAAATAGTAATCTTTTTTACTATATTATTTAAAAAAGCTTTTATTGTAAAATACCCAGCGGGAGAGATTTTATGACCATTGTACAAACACATTTTAACATTACATTTTTGCAGTTTATAATTATAAAACTTGTTTCTGTACAACTCATCTGAAATTACACATCTGCCTGATCCTGAATCAATTTCCATAGTAAAGGTTTGGGTTCCCTAAACATAAATCAATTTGAATTGGCTTGTCAGCCACGTACCTTAAATTAAAGTTCTGACATTCCTGACATTCGGCGTCCTTGACCTTGCTATCGTCACTTTCCGATTCCGCGTCTACATGATAGACACACGAACCTTTACTATTACCACAAACTTTCTTCAGATGCCCTTTTACACCACACTTTTGGCACTTATAGTTCTTGTAACGGCACTTGTCACTATTGTGGTTTTTCAAGCCGCATACCGAGCAGCGGACGCTGTCACGCCACACCGCGTCACGCCGTGACGAGGTGTCGGCTCCGCCAGCGTTGGCGACGGCGCCGTATCCTCGTCCCGTTTGACCCTGGAATCTCGCGCGATACACCGGTTCTTCCTTGACGACGTTAATATCATTAGTGCACATGATTTTTGCCTGCTTAGCGCACGCCGCCTGCTCCGCCAATTCAATCGCCCGTGTCAACGTTAGTAAGGACGGGTTCTGTTCAAAGAGCTTGTCGCGTTCCGGGCCAGAGCCCAGGCCTAAGACGAAACGATCGATCAAATTCGTCTCCAATGCAGTGCCAAAATTGCAATAGCTTGCAAGACCTCTCAACCGCGCCGCCCAATCACTCAGTGATTCGCATGGACTTCTACTCGCTCCGTGAAAATTCGCCTTGTCCACAAATGAGCACTGTTTCGGCCTGAAATGGCTATTTAGTAACTGCATCAAGTTTTCATAGTTTAGCGTTTCCAACTCATTGGGGTACGCTAAGTTACGCACTAAGCGGTATGTTTCGTCACTTAAATGGGTTATAGGAACTCCACTCTTGTTTTCTTCTTTGACAACATTTATTTTCAAAAACTGCGTTAATTTACCCTTAAATATTGTCCATTCACTGGTTTTGTGATCAAAAACAGATAAATTTCCAAAATATGCCATTTTTTATTTAGTTGCGGGTATCGTAACACAATCCTCGGTTCGCCATTGATATGAATGAAACAACCGCTTAACTTGAATCCCCGTTTATTACTGTCGTAGACAGTGACACCAACACCGGACTTGTTATAAAGCTAACCATATGTATAGGTAGGCATATTTGTTATGCCCATCAAAAACAAATAGGATACAGGTTTTTGAACAAACAAAGAAATCAGATAAGACCTTTCTGGCATACGGGAGTACTACTCCATTGAAATTACAAGGATCTTTCTGCGCTAAAATTCAGTTGGCTAATAAGTTGAAAGATGCTATGTTCTACGTAATCGAAGGAGGGACCCGAGATTTATTAGGCAAAATAACAGCAACTGATTTGGGGGTTCTCAAAATAGGATTAGACGTTAATCAGGTGGAAACAAACTCGGAACCATTCCCGAAGTTTAAGGGGGTATTAATACAAACAGACTTGTACAAAATGTAATCAGATTAATGATTACCGATTATGATTACAATGTGTAATCTTTAATCATGATTACAGATTACAAAAAATAATCACGAAAGTAATCATATTTGGTGATTAATGATTATTAGTTTGTAATCATAATCTTGATTACTTTTAATGATTGATTGACCTTTGAAGACTTGAAAATCAAATAAAAAACAAATTATATAACAATAAATCATCTTTATTATTTAATCCGTCTCTTAAATTTTTTTATTTGATAAATCAGTCTCGTAAATTGCTATTTTTAGATTCAATATTTTACGCAAAAGTGTACTGGATTGTTATTATAGGAATGTTATTAATTATGAGCGGCTTAAATTAGATTTCATAAGCACCCTCTTTTCAAACATTTCATCTGAAAGTCTATGTGACTTGGGTGAATTGGTCATAGTTGCATATGAGAAAAGTCTTTCAACTGGACCCGAGGACGGTAGAGGCGTATTATATTTCTTGAAAACATTTTTGATTTCAGGATATCTATTTAGCATGGACACATCTTTATCTTGATCTGCTAGATAATGAGAAATAATGGCATCTGCCTTAGATCGCTGAACTTGGTGCATATCTCTTATTGAATCAGTTTCTGACGAATCTGTATCAAACTCAAAATAGCTGTCTTCATATCTATTATTTAGTGTATCTTGAAACGTTTCAGGTGCCTCATGTATTTCCCTGACAACAGCTGCCTTGAAAATTGATTTGATTCTGGAATGATGTTCTATATTCATGCATGCCATCCATTTATCCTTAAACCTAGGATAAGATATCGCAGCTACTGTAGCATTTTGAGCAACCTTCGAGGAGACGTCAAAAAACTCAGAAAAACGCTCTTCCACGCTTTCCAAATATTTTTCTGCCAACTTTTTGCAAAAAACAAGCGATTCTCTGTTGAGTTTTTTACGCAGAGATACTAAACATGGCAGTAAAATACCGTAATACATATCTTTTTCGCCTTGCATTATATCCAGGGCCTCTGCTATTGGTTTAGAACAACGCAAATATTCATTTATGTATTGGAAATCATTGTTACGTAAAACGTTTGTTAGTCCCAATGCCAAGTACAACTGTACACTCTTATCCTGTATCGATGCAATTTGGTTTTAGTCCATCGTAAAGGCTGTTCCATCTCGTGATTCCTGGTTTAGAAAGTGTATGTCTAACAATGCCATGTATTATTTCAGCTGATTTAGGACGACCGGCAGAGTTCCACAAATTGTTGCATTTCTTAATAACTTGGTTATGAATAATGGCAAGAGTTGTTTCGTTATTCCTTAACACTTTATTGGCGTCCGTAGTGGCACATAAATTGAGCTTGTGGGCAGAACATCTCAAATGAACGGGCAATTCTAGTGTCGTTGACTGTGGAATAACATCCTCATCAAAAGTTAAAGGATCAACTTCATTTAGAGTGTTGAAGTGTGACATAGAACTGATCTCGAAGTCAAAATCTTCGCCGACGATAGGACTATCTTCCGATGCTGAGTTGCCATGAGCGCTATCAGTAATATTTTCAAAAATATCTATATCTAAACCGAATTCTTTAAATGCTTTGAAGAAATTACTGCCATTATCAGTGACCGTGGCTAGAACTTTGCGTGAGTCCAGACCAAATTCACAATGTATTGCATCAAGTAAAATAGCTATTCGGTCATAGCTGTGCGTACCTGAAAATCTTCGGCATGCCAGGGTTTTTGATTTCCTTTGTAAGTTTCAGTCAAGCCAGTGTGCCGTCACGCCCAGAAAACTTCGAGTTTTTGCCGACCAAATATCAGCAGTTGTGCAGACTTCCTTTACATTGAGAAATTCACTCTTGATGTTTGTAATTTCCTTTATATAATAGTCATCAATCAAGCGTCCCAAAGTTCTCCTGCTGACAACATTCAGTCCTTTGGTTGTTATATTTAAACTGTCAAAGATTTTCCTAAAAAATGGATCTATGATATGTATAATGATATGGTAAGTAGCAAAAGCCTTGTGTTCCAGAAATCAGAAACAACGACGGTACCACAACACCTAGACCCGAGACAATACAGAAAAGTTATTTTTCTACATTGACTGACCGGGAATCGAACCCTCGACTTCAGAGACAGCGACACCAAGATCGGCATGCTCGCATCTCGGCTACGAAAATAAAAGATGTTTTATATAGGTAGGCACTAACAATTAAGTTGCACAATTATATAGACTATATATGAGAAAGATTTGTACTAGAAAAAAATTATAACCATGTATCAGGTATTACCCATGTTGTAACCCGTGCAAAGTTTGGGAAAGTTGCAACTCAAAACACAAATACTACAAAGTCGCGAATACAATCCCCCGCATGGAGACGATTTTGACTGTATGCATGTTACGAGACGATCATCGTATCAGAGACGCGTGCGCGCGGAGCAAGCAACCAATCCCGGCGGCGGCGGTGCGGGCGCGGCGCGCGAATCACGGAATCGGAATGGTCTTCTGCGCATTTTTCACCCAGCGCTCCAGATCAGAACAGCTAGTTAGTAGTTAGGTACCAGTTAATCTTGTATAGGTACCTTATTGATATTGATGAACGTCTGGTGTAACGATTTACGCCCTGGACTTAAAAGCCAGCGGTAGTGGGTTCGAATATCGCAGGGGGCAAATGTTAGTGTCATGAATGTCTATAAAAAGTATTTCAAGTATGTTTTATCTGTCATCAGATTAACCTTCCCAAAAAATTAGAGGTTATTGAACCTATTTTCAACTTTCCATAAATCCGATATATAGAGATATTATAATTTTTACCATTTGGTTTTTGTTTCGTAGTAATGTTATGAATAAATTTTTTGGTTTTCTTACTTTGAACTTTATAAATATCATCATTTGGATTATTAAACACAATCAATATATTTTTATTAAATGCAGTCACAGCTGAATATTTTTGTCTCGAAAATTTATTTGTTTTCCATATAAATCTACCACTTTCACGGTTATTGATGTTATTATATTCTGTGTAATATATTACGTTATTTGGAATTTCTATAAATCTATGACTTGGTAAAACGTTAGGTACAAATTCGTAAATAATATGAGATTGAAAACCGTTAGTATATAATCCCTGCACGAGGTCACATTCGATCCTTATAACAGACACTGGTAAAATGTTCACTGATCTTGTTGACTCATGCCATTTATTTGCTTCAAGAATTATTATCGGAAAACCGAGTAAGGGTCCGACACTGTTTTCTACATCAAAATTTACAACTTTATCACAAAATAGCGAGCACTTCATTGTATTATTGTTAGGTTTTATTTGTAATTTACAGTCATTATGGACTTTGTCTTCAAAATTTTCATATATATCTTGTAAATCGTAAACACCAATTGGAATCTCGAAATATGGTGAAAATAGTTTTTTTATTTTCACCATATTGAAATATATTATTATCATGGCTGATATTAAGTATAGAGTTAAAAGCAGAAAAATATATTAAATCACATTCATATTTCCCATCCAAAATTAGAGGAGGATTAGAATTTGAATCGAGAATAGATTTATTTCCAGTAATAGTGAGTGTGATAGACATGATGATAAACTGAGCTTGAAATGATTGGCATAAATATTTATTTCTTTTGATCATGCCAACAATCGCGAAGAAATTGAAGGCTAAGGTGACCACAATTGAAAGGATGATTTCTTTGGAAATTTGTGTAGTTATATTTTATTCTAGATCCAACATATTTCACAAATTCAGCCGGTGGTTTTAGATCGCCATAACTATCAAAATATTCTACATAATTATTACATTTAGCATAGGCTACCCAATGAGTGCCTGGGTTTTCAAAGCTATCTAAATTGATAATACCACACTCTTTGTTAAACGAACGTTTGCAAATTATTTCGCATAAATATACCTTTAAAGTAAGGTATATCATTTGAGTGTTTTAAAATATCAATATTAGTAAGTGCTCTATTAGGTAGCCTATACTTTATTTTTTTTAATTTTTAATATAGATTCCTAAACCTTGTCCATGAGGCTTTACGCTTAATCCTTCTCCTATGCACAATGATTTCATTCTTTTATTTGGCACTTCTCGTAATTGTTTTTTAGCTGATTTGATGGTATCGACAGCTTTGAGTATATCTGCTGAGTTGCTTGCTAAGCTTCCAGCAGCAGAAAGTCCGGCAAATATCGGAATTAATGGTAAAGCTCCGCCGGTTTTTGGTATGGGAATTATGCGAGGAACATCAATTGACATTTCTGAAGCTAATTCCTTGGCAGCAGCGATAGCCAGTTCAATGGCAGATTTTTTACACTTGGCTTTCAATTCAGGTAGTTTCTTGTTTGTTTTTAATACAATATTCTTAAAGACTTGCTTAAAACCAGCACCCGATACATTTTTTGGTTTCTTTATTCTTTGAATGTCATCAAATTCATGTTACTTATGTTTATTGTTTTTTTTTTCTTTCTAAACCTTTACGTTTAAAATTGGAATACACGGCTTCGTTTCTTAAAACGCTTAAACAAAGACTGAAGTTAAGACTATATGACATTTATTATTTATATGTTTATTAACCTAAGATTTATTTATCCAGCTATTTTCATGAGAAGGAAGACCTAACCATTTTACGAGTAGTTTGTTTCCCTTCTTTTTTACTTTTTTTAACTAAATATATATGTATTTGGATACTTTGCTTTTTGTAGTTCTTGCGTATAAAATGCGCCTAATATAGGTCTTTGTCTAATATCATTTATGAGATAAGTGATAGGATTTGTATTTTGTATCTTAATTATTTTAAATAGTTCAGTTGACCAATTTGGAGTGTATCCTTTCTCAAACGATCCTTTGTATCTGCTTATTCGTACATAATCACCAATTTTAAATTTTTGACGTTTTGTGATACTGGTCTCAATTGTATTTGCTTATATCTATCCAATATTTTATCTTTATTATATTTATTAACTTCTTTTCGAGTTGAATTGTCCGGTGAAATGTTGAGTTATATTATTTTTATATGTTATCTAGGATGTAGCCATTCCATTTCTAATTATCTTGTAAACTATACTGTTTAAAAATTTTGCTTTTTAAGGTTCGTATGAATCTTTCAACAATAGAAGCCTTTTTGATTGAATATGTAGAAATGTGGTTTATTCCATATTTTTGTTCTAACTTTTTAAAATCTGTATTATAAAATTTATGATTAAACGAACTTACCTGTATGTGAAGTTCTATCATCATTATGCGAAGTGCATCGTCCGAATAGATTCTGCAAATAATTATTAATTATTATAACAAATATGTAGTTACACGCAAGTGACTCCACTCAATTCACTGAATATTTTAGAGATTTAAATTAAAATAAAATAATTTTTCCTTTTTGTCGTATGGTATCATTTCCTTACTGGTCACCCCGTCGTCGAGGCAACGTCATATGTTTAGAGACACACACACACACTGCTAAAGACTGTTGTTGGCATTTCGGTGGCATACCTTGGGATCCTAAGGGAGGGAGGGTTATAAATCTATTCGGACGATGCACTTCGCATAATTATGATAGAACTTCACATACAGGTAAGTTCGTTTAATCATTAATTATGCTTGTGCATCGTCCGAATAGATTCTGCAAATAATTATTAATTATTATAACAAATATGTAGATTTTTAGAGCTGCCTAAGAAATGCCAATAAGCACCAGATAACTCTTACTCATAAATTGTATTGTTACAAACAAGATTGTAAAAGTTAATACAATTGATGTTAACGAGTAATAAACATAACAATTACTACATTAAGTCAATCTTATCTTGAGAAATACTCGATACTATTGAAGATAGGTGGCAGGATTCATTTAACTCTGTAACTCTTAATTTAAAAACAACATAACGATTTTAACATGATTGTAATATTAAATTTTAATCATTTTTTAATTCAACAGTGGCTATTGACGTTTCATTATTAACGTCAGTAACCATAGGATTATAATATCTACCAAAGGCAGAAGAACTGCTGCTTATAAGTATTTATAAGTTTTAGAGGAGGCGGTATGGCGTGTACTGTGAGCAGTGAAGATTGAGGTATCAATACCACTGTTCTTCAAAGTGTTTTTAATCCAGCGGCTCAAGGATTGACATGTTACATGATTATGTGGCTTTTTGTAACCAATAAAAAAGATTGTATCCTTACGGGTAGCATTCGCTATCTTATAATAAGAAAGTACAGTTTTAGAAGGGCATTATCTCTTGTCGTGTGGGAACGGCCGTAAAGAATACATTTTCCCACCGCCAGCAGGAGGCGTGTTGTAAAAGGCGACTAATTCCTGTGGCACGAGACGGGCAGCAGCGTCTGCGTGCGAAATATTATAAAAAACTACGCTCGCCAACCCGTCTGCCAAGCGTGGCGAGTATTGGCAATCCCCCCCCCTAATGAGTGGCACAAAAAAGTCCAGGACCCCAGTCTCCGGTGGTCCCGCTGTTCCTGGCTACGGTAGCGGTCAGGGTGACAGCGGGGCAGGGGGTGCTCAGAATCCCCGGAGGCGGTTCGGCTACCACCACCAACGACGACTGGCCCTGGTAACATACAATATCCGCTCATTGAGGACCGATGAGAAGATAGTTGAGCTGGAAGAAGAAATGGGTAGGATGCACTGGAGTATCATGGGGCTATCAGAAGTCCGACGAAAGGGCGAGGACACGATAACCCTAAAATCCGGCAACCTACTCTACTACCGGGAGGGCGACCAACTGTCCCAAGGTGGTGTCGGATTTCTCGTCCACAAGTCCCTCACTAACAACATCGTTACCATCGAAAGTGTGTCGAGCAGGGTTGCATACCTGATACTCAGAGTATCTAATAGGTACTCGCTTAAGGTTATACAGGTATATGCACCGACATCTACACACCCAGATGAGGAAGTAGAGGCCATGTATGAGGACGTATACTAATAAAACCTACTTCAATGTTGTTATGGGGGATTTCAACGCGAAACTGTGCATGCGAAGCGATAATGAGATGAGAGTGGGGAAATTTTGGATATGGGCAACGGAACCCCAGGGGACAGAGGCTGGCTGAATTTCTGGAGAAGGAGGACCTCTTTGTGATGAATTCCTTCTTTCAGAAGCCGCTTCACAGGAAGTGGACCTGGATGAGTCCCGACGGTTCCACGAAAAATGATATTGACTTCATCATGACCACAAAGCGACGAATATTCAATGATGTCTCCGTGATTAACAGGGTGAAAACCGGCAGCGATCACCGAATGGTTAAAGGCACATTGAATATTAACGTCAATCTGGAAAGGTCCCGTTTGATGAAGTCTACGCTCCGACCCTCGAATGCCCATATTTACTGCCCCGTGAGCTTTCAGCTCGAGTTGTCTAATCGCTTTGAATGCCTAGAGAACTGCGAGTCAGTGGACGAGATTAACAACAGGTTCGTAGAAACTGTCCAAGCGGTCGTGCCGAAATTTTTTAGACCCCGTCGTAAAGACAAGCCGCAAAAGCTTACCGACCATACCCTCAATCTCATGGCAGAACGACGTTCAATGGCACTGCAGACCTCCGTTGATGCTGAGGCATATCGGCAGCTCAATAGACGGATATGGAAGTCCTTGCGACATGATATCCACAACTTTAATACAAACAGTATTAGAGAGGCGATAGAGCGGAACCAAGGCTCCAAAGTTTTCGCAAGAGATATGTCTATTGGACAAAGCCAGCTGACGAAGCTGAAGACGGAGGACAGCAGTATAACGTCGACGAAAGCCGAAGTTTTGAGGGAGATCGAGAAGTTCTATGGGCAGTTATACCTCGGTTACCAAACCTGTTAGTAGCTCAGCCGAAGACCCAAGAGCTAAGCTGACCCGACATTATACCGAAGATATCCCGGACATCAGCCTATACGAGATTAGGATGGCCCTCAAACAACTCAGAAACAACAAGGCACCGGGTGATGACGGAATCACATCAGAGCTTCTGAATGCGGGTGGAACACCGATACTGAAAGTCCTTCAGAAACTCTTTAACTCCGTCTTGCTCGAGGGAATAACGCCGGAGGCATGGAACAGAAGTGTGGTGGTGCTCTTCTTCAAGAAAGGGGATAACGCCTTACTGAAGAATTACAGACCCATCTCGCTTTTGAGCCATGTCTACAAGTTGTTTTCGAGGGTCATCACGAATCGTCTCGCGCGTAGGTTCGATGACTTCCAGCCTCCCGAACAAGCCGGCTTCCGAAAAGGCTATAGTACCATAGACCACATCCATACGCTGCGGCAAATTATACAGCAGACCGAGGAGTATAACTTGCCACTATGCTTGGCGTTTGTGGACTATGAGAAGGCCTTTGATTCGATCGAGACCTGGGCAGTGCTACAGTCTCTCCAGCGGTGCTATATTGACTATCGGTACATCGAGGTGCTGAAGTGTTTATACAAAAACGCCACCATGACGGTCCGAGTACAGGAGCAGAGCACGAAGGCGATTCCTCTGCAGCGCGGCGGAAGGCAGGGAGATGTTATATCTCCGAAACTGTTCACCGCTGCATTGGAAGACGCCTTCAAGCTCCTGGAATGGAAAGGATTCAGCATCAACATTAACGGCGAGTACATCACTCACCTTTGGTTTGCCGACGATATCGTGGTCATGGCAGAATCGCTTGAAGACCTTGGCACAATGCTCGATGGCCTTGGTCGAGTTTTCCAACAAGTAGGCCTTCGGATGAACATGGACAAAACAAAGATCATGTCCAATGCCCATGTTGCGCCCTACCCAGTATCAGTTGGGAGCTCTACTCTCGAAATTGTTAACAAATATGTCTACCTGGGACAAGTGATCCAGTTGGGTAGGTCAAATTTTGAGAAGGAGGTCAATCGTCGAATCTAACTCGGCTGGGCAGCGTTCGGAAAACTACGTAACGTCTTCTCGTCCAAAATACCTCAGTGCCTAAAGACGAAAGTCTACAACCAGTGTGTGTTACCAGTGATGACATATGGAACTGAAACGTGGCCTCTCACTATGGGCCTCATAAGAAAGCTCAAGGTTACACAGCGTGCTATGGAAAGAGCTATGCTCGGCGTTTCTTTGCGTGATCGAATCAGGAATGAGGAGATTCGTAAACGAACAAAAGTTGCTGACATAGCCCAACGGATAAGCAAGCTGAAGTGGCAGTGGGCGGGGCACATAGCACGTAGAACTGACGGCCGATGGGGCAGAAAGGTTCTGGAATGGAGGCCACGTACCGGCAAGCGCAGCGTAGGACGTCCACCTACAAGGTAGACAGACGACCTGGTAAAGGTTGCAGGAAGCCGCTGGAAGTCACTGGGGGATGATTATCTCTGGCTTTTCAAGGAATGGTAAGACAAGTACCGGCAGTTTGACACCGACTTTAGAAGTTTTTATGAGGTCTGATATTTTTATTGTTATTTATAATGACAGAACTTCAATGTTCATGATCTTCGCAAGTGTTTGAACACTATGAGCAGTTGCTATGGCAACTAACATGACACAATTTTCGTAAGTGGCAGACTTCCATTTGGAAATTGGATGGATAATAAATTTAAGATTAAGAAAGTATCCCACGTGATATTATACTACCAATACCAACTAAGATTGCGCTTGTACAGGCCCTACTTTTTCCTATTCTTGATTATGCAGATTGTTGCTACCCAGATCTTAACGAATGTCTCCTAAGCAAGCTCGAGCGCCTTCAGAATTTCTGCATTCGTATCATCTATGGTCTACGTAAGTACGACCATGTCTCAGAATACCGAGCTTTGCTAGAATGGCTTCCTATACGACGTCGGCGTGAGTATCATATGCTTTCCTTTTTATTTTCTATATTATTCAATCCAAAGTCACCGCCATATCTAAAGGAGCGCTTTAAATTTTTGCAGTCTGCCCTGGGTCACGAAATGCGGTCTTCCAATAATCTCCGACTTACCTCTCCCCTAAATTCTTCACACACCTATTCACAGTCCTTTACTGTGCAATCCATCCGCCTGTGGAACTCCTTACCGATGTCTATTCGGCAGTCTGAAACACTACAAATCTTCAAAACTAGACTTAAAACATATCTCCTTGGACTTTAGTTTTCTCCTATATTTTTCTTTGATTTACTTCTTTCTTTACTTTTCCTAACACTTTTGGTATCAAAATCGATATTCATATTAATAGGGTTATTAATTAGTGTAAGTAATTTTACTGTAAAAACAAACATCATAATAATAAATTAGTACATAACATTGGTCAGACAAGTAAGGAAGATTTATCGTATATCGACAAGTACGGCACATATAGGTTACCACATCACTATTGCCTATTTGCAAGTGACGTCACGTTGGGCGACTCGGTCGCTATTATGACACCTTTCACCACCCAAACGCGCGGTAGCGGAGATGCCGGAAATGCACGACCGGTTCACTCGCAGACTTTATTATAATAATGTCGGTAGCGGGGAATTCACACGCACAATATCGCCTATGCATTTGCGATCTTTTATTTGATTTGTCAGGCGGGGCCTGCAAGATAGTAATATTAATTTAGTGTGTTCAGTGTTGGTGTGTAAATAAGTAGTTATTAGTCCATGGAAAAAAAAAATGCTCTTAAACAATAAGTGCATTAAAAAATTTATGATTATTTATGTAGTATGCTGTATTAATATGTTTTGAATAGCCGTAAGTATACGTGTTTTTAACACTTTTAGAGGTGCGTACAGCCTAAAGTAAATGTTACAAATATTTCACACATATGATGATGCGGACTAACGTAAGTTATATTGTTGTCTAACTCTTATTATCAATAAAGAATTTTGAAGAAAAAAAATAAAAAAATTGTGTAATTACTTATATGTATTTATAGTATGTATGATCATTATTTATAACAATGTGTAAGTATGCATATTATTTTATTTTTTAGTATCTATGTAATAAATATATAATATATTATGTAATATATTAAATATAAAATTACTTTAAACTCTTCACCGCCTCCCCCACATAACGTTTTTTTTTTCAACTTTCCTCTACCTGAAGGTTGTCTGGAAGAGATCGCTCTTAGCGATAAGACCGCCTAAATTGTACCATTCTAAATTTATTGTTTCTCTGTACTGTTTTTTTGTGTGGTGTGCAATAAAGAGTATCTATCTATCTATCTATCTATACCTTGACTGCGGACGACAGATCGTAGTCCAAATACGCCTTTTAAAAATCTTGAAATCCTTTTATCTTTTGACATATATAAGTGGGCCTAATATTGGGGCTAATGCGATTAATAACCAATACCTTAAGTTTAGAGTGCCGTATTGAATTCCATTGTTATATGATTTGGTAAAGAACTGATAGACAGTGGAAACGGACGCCTCATACATATTAACAAAATTTTGTTTGGAATACAAAAACAATTTCTAGAGCGCAACATCATATTGTTTAAATGAATTATTTGCGAGGGATGCCATCATGATGTCTATTGCGGACGGATTAATTCTATGGCGCAGTAGCGCACGATACTCCGGCCACCGGGGTGAAATTCCCGTGAATGTTCGGATTGCTGAAATTAGATGCAACAACACTTTCATTAGGTCTGAGAACTGTGATCTTTGAGACAAGAAGTCTTAGAATCTTTGGTCTTAGTAATATTGGATGCCACGATTGTGTCGGCCATTTAGGCACAACAATGAGACCTTGGCTCTTGTCAGACATAATTTTCCTTATATATATATAAATATATATCTATATATTTTAATATAATGCCAGGATACATTCGTCTAGGATTTGGCATTGATAGGCGTGGCCAATATGTATATTTGCAGTTGGTCGTATCTTTCAGTGATAGTCTGACAAGTTGTTTCCTGCAATTTCCACTCTGTATCAGGGTGTACGCGGTGAGTCTCGGCATCTGCTATTGTATTATCCGACGATTTTGTATATGAGGCAAAAATAAATACTCATTAATACTCATTAATACTCATTTATTCAGTATATAGGCCCTCTTCCGGGCACTTATACACGTCCCAAAATATAGCTTTACCCTACCACCGCTTCGGGACTACATATCGGCTGGTGATGAAGAAACGGCGCAACAAACTCAGTCACCTTTGTCAGCCTTTTTTACAGGAAATACAATTACAAGACATGAAGTAAGTGCGAGCTAAGCAGGTTAAGTCCATGCACTCTTGTCGTTCAAAAAATCGTCTACCTTATAATACCCTTTTTTCATAAGGTTTTTTTTAATGTGAATTTTGAACTCATGTACAGGTAGTTCAACAAGAGTCTGTGGAACTTTATTAAAAAATTTAATACATTTCCCCAAGAATGAATTACCAACTTTGTGAAGTCTGAAGCTCGGAACGGCAAGTTTATTTTTATTACGAGTATTATAATGATGAAAATCACTTTTTAAGCTAAACAAACTTAGATTTTTTCGAACGTACATAATATTTTCAAAAATGTATTGAGAGGCTACTGTTAATATATTAATATCTTTAAAAATCTCCCTCAGAGAGTCACGAGGTCCAAGACAGTATATTGCACGTACGGCTCTTTTCTGCAACACAAAGATTGATTCAATGTCAGCAGCAGAGCCCCATAGCAGTAAACCATACGACAACAAACTATGAAAATAACTAAAGTATACTAGTCTTGCCGTTTCGACATCAGTTAAAAGCCTTATTTTCCTTACTGCATAAGCCGCTGAACTGAGCCTTCCTGACAGGGCAACTATATGGGGACCCCATTGGAGCCGGGAGTCTAATGTAATTCCCAAAAAAATTGTGGAATCGACTGCATCTATATGATCGTCTGACATATTAATATGCGTACTGACCTGCCTCACATTGGGCATAGTGAATTTAATGCATTTAGTTTTGTTTGCATTTAGCAACAGGTTGTTAGCTGTAAACCAGCGTACTACTTGAGAGAGAGCACTATTTACATCGTCAAAGGCAGCTTTACCTCTGTCAGTTTTAAAAATCAATGATGTATCATCTGCAAACAATACTATCTCACAAAGATCTTTAGTGAAGTAAGGAAGGTCATTTATATAGATTAGGAATAATAGAGGTCCCAATATAGAGCCCTGGGGCACACCCATGCGTATTGGAGCTCCAGAAGAGTCAGTTCCATTGACATTAACTTTTTGAATTCTATCTGTGAGGTATGACTCTAACAATTTACCTGAATCATTTGAGACACCATAATGCCGTAATTTCATTAATAAAGTCTTGTGATCTACACAATCGAAAACCTTAGACAAATCACAAAAAACCCCTAAAGCATCTTGTTTTCTTTCAAAAGCATCGAAGATATGCTTAAGGAGTGCAACTCCAGCATCAGTTGTGTTTCTACCTTTGGTGAAACCAAACTGCTTCTCATGCAACAGTTTGTTAGTTCTAAAATGTGATAAGAGTTGATTGAAGACTATCTTTTCAAATATTTTACTAAGAGCTGGTAGTATTGATATAGGTCTAAAGTTGGAGGGATCACTTTTATCACCGGATTTAAATAATGGTGTAATTTTACTAAATTTCATTAAATTAGGAAACGTACCTTCATCAATACACTGGTTAAATATACAAGCAAGATGAGTTGCTATACTATCGATTATATGGTTAATTATATTGGTCGAAATGCCCCATGAATCTTCAGTTTTTTTCATATTCAGCTCTCTAAATGTTTTAACAATAACATCAGGATTAACATGTCTAAACTTTAGGGAAGAATTGCATTCATCCACATTTGATTTCAAAAAAGTTTCCGCAAGACCTGGCGTAGAGTTTAATTTATTAGTTGTAGCAATTGGTATATTAGAAAAGAAATCATTAAACGCGTTTGCTACTTCACTGTCTGATTTAATAATTTTATTATTAATATTAAGGCTAATTGTGCGATCCGATTGTCTGTTTCTGCTTGTTTCTCTATTAATAATGCTCCAAGTAGCTTTTATTTTATTTTTAGAGCTAACAATAATATCCCGAATATAATTAGCTTTAGCCAGTGCACATACCTTTTTGAAAATTTTTGAGAATTTTTTAACATATTCAATAATATTAGGGTCTTGAGTGTGCGCTTTTAGGTCGTATAATTCGTATAATTTTTTCCTACTTTTATGGTACTATAAATAGGTACCGGCTTCCGCAACCCTGCCAGTAGTGGCAGATCTTTAGTGGATATTTTGACCGAAATATGCTGCGAGCCACTCCAAGTAGTTGATATAGTTTTTAAACGCATGTTTAAAAACGAGCAAACGTTTTTGTGATGAGCACGAGCACCCGCACCCAAGTCATGGATGTTCATAAAAGCATTTAAATATTTTTATAAGTCATTTAGTCGCCATACCTAGTACAAGGTTTGCGTAGTTTATGGCCAGATAATTGATGTGATTGTGAAAACAATTTATTATTGTTATATGTTTATTAAACCCATTTTGCGACCATTTCCCGTTGGCCGTTTTATTTTTACAACCAGTGCTGCTTCCAGTGGTGGAGGCATTGGTGAAAATGTCTACCTAATTATCGTTAGTTTTTACGATTCGAACAGAAGTTTCAATAGCTTGGGACCACCATTTGAAATCAGCTTGTAGTGAGTCTGGCAAATAGATACATTATTCTGAATTTACAACGCTCAAACTCTTTTGTATGTAACAAACCGTGCTCGATAGCCGGACAAGCCGAGGCCAAAGTCTCACGAATGGTAAAAAGATTCTGATATAATATGTTATGTTTCATTGTTTTATCCAGTTATATATATTTAACGTGTTTATATTGTTCGCTCGCGCGTTGAAATTTGTAATTTTAATATTGTTTAATTTATGTTCTCATGTAAGTGAAATGTATTTTTTTTTTTTGTTTCTTATGAGAATAAATCATCTTTAAACCTATATATACTTAATATGATTTCAATTGATAACTTAACTTGTAAGTTTTTTGTATCTACGATTAGGCCAAGAAACTTGCTTACTTTGATGGTGATAAGTTACTTTTCCCTTGGTTTATGAAATGATAT
This sequence comes from Anania hortulata, assembly GCA_963576865.1. NCBI lineage: Eukaryota > Metazoa > Arthropoda > Insecta > Lepidoptera > Crambidae > Anania > Anania hortulata. The sequence goes on along the minus strand of OY756402.1, from coordinate 18,260,256 downwards.
GTTAATATTATCTAAATATTTTTTTATAAAACTGGTCAATCAAATGTTAGTCATCGAAATAAATTGAGGATAAATATCCAAATGTTCTAAGTAATTTAGCAATGGGCTTCAAAATTTCTGTAAAATACTCGTATATGGTGCCGTATTCAAACCGAACGGCAAGACTTGTAAGTTACGCCTTCCCGCATAAACCTCAAATACTTTCTAGAAGCCTTGGGAATCTTAAGTAAAAGGTAAGCGTTCATTAAATTTAAGGTAAGTATTTGCCATAAAAACATCCTTAGAACAAGCTTAGTTGCTGCGCGAAAATCTTCTAACTTGAAAAGATTTTATTTGTAAAATTGAGATTTTTTAGATTCAATATAAGAAGCATTTCATCGTTCGTTTTGGGGTACATGTAAATATTGGATAAAAACTGCCCTTCGCAGGGAGTACATTCAGAGACAGCTCCTGTTTTAAGTAGCTGTTAAAATGCTTGGTGAAAATGGAATCTTTCTGAGTCTGAATGCTTGACAACTTTTTCTGACGGGATTAAAAAGCTGAGCTTATAACCGTCGATCCAGTATAATATGTAATAAGTGACCATTGATAATAAAATTTGGATAGCTGCGATGTCTTTGACGAGTTGACGTGCGTCTGATTGCGAGTTTATTGCTGCTGCATAGCCCGGCGCCATTGTCGGTGGGCAAATGTTCTCCAGGTTGCGATGACGGTTTCGCATCGTTGCAAAATACAAGGTTTCGGTTTTGGTACAGTTTTTGTCTTTGCAGATATTAGCGTCTCGGCTAAATTCTCACTAGAGAGGGTTTGTCGGTCTAAGTGCAAAAAGGGTGATCTCTAAGCTCCTGTTTAATAGAGATGGCAGCAAAATTCCGTCTTGTGATGGACTCTCGAGTGTTGAACATCGCACAAAATGCGAGAAATGTCCATGAGTTGCTTCAGGGTTTATCAAAGGTGCACCAATTCGTCGTACAAGTGTCAAAAGACTGATGTTGGGTGAAGAGATTCACAACTCAGGCTATGCGCAAATTAAACCCTTTAGGGCATTTGCTATTCGGGTCAGTCCCAAAAACTGCCTTGATGTCGCACTATTTGAGCCGCGGGGCAGTCCCAAAAACTGCTCTGAATTGCTATTTTGTATAGGCGCGGGTCAGTCCCATAAACTGCCCTGATGCCGTACTATTTCGGCCGCGATACAGTCCCAAAAACCGCTCTGAATGGCTGTTTTGTGTAGGCGCGGGTCAGTCCCATAAACTACCCTGATGCCGTACTATTTGGGCCGCGACACAGTCCCAAAAACTGCTCTGAATGGCCATTTTGTGTAAGCGCGGTTCAGTCCCATAAACTGCCCTGATGTCGTACTATTTTAGCCGCGACACAGTCCCAAAAACTGCTCTGAATGGCTGTTTTGTGTAGGCGCGGGTCAGTCCCATAAACTACCCTGATGCCGTACTATTTGGGCCGCGACACAGTCCCAAAAACTGCTCTGAATGGCCATTTTGTGTAAGCGCGGTTCAGTCCCATAAACTGCCCTGATGTCGAACTATTTGACCCGCGACACAGTCTCAAAAACTGCTCTGAATGGCCGTTTTGTCTAATGTGATGTAATGAATATTATGAATAAAATCTTATCTTATCTTATCTTATCTATTTGAGCGGCGAGACCGTCCCTAAAATTGCTTTGAATGAAAAACAATATTTGATGCTAAAATACGAATTAAAAACGTGTTGAGCGGATAAGCACTAAAACGTGAATGACGTTGTCTCGACGACGGGGTGACTAGTAAGGAAATGATACCATACGACAAAAAGGAAAAAATATTTTATTTTAATTTAAATCTCTAAAATATTCAGTGAATTGAGTGGAGTCACTTGCGTGTAACTACATATTTGTTATAATAATTAATAATTATTTGCAGAATCTATTTGGACGATGCACAAGCATAATTCAGTCCCTAAACCTGTTTGCAGATTTTTAGGAAAACGACCCTCTTGTAATAGACTTTTAAAAGCTTGGCTTACGCTTTCCTTCTTTTTATTTTTAAGTGGAATATACCCATGCAAATTTTGAAAACGCATCGGTGATTGTCAATATATATGTATATTATTGTTTGACGACCTCCGTAGCCGAGAGGCGATTATACCGGACTTGGTGTCGCTATCTCTGAGGTCCCGGGTTCGATTCCCGGTCGGTCAATGTAAAAAATAACTTTTCTATATTGTTTCGGGTCTGGGTATTGTGGTACCGTCGTTGTTTCTGATTTCTGTAAAACAAGTGCTTAAGCTACTTATCACAGGATCAGAGCAATGTATGTGATGTTGTCCAATATTTATTTATTTATTTATTTTATTTATATTGAGAATTTTCTTTAGAATAAGATTGCATATCCATTAAATCCGCTTGCTATAAATCATCTTTATCTTTGAGTATAACATGTATTCGAGTGATTTTTTTCCTAACACCTTTATGAATTTCATTCACTACATCTGCTTTACTCATTTTTTCCTTTTCTGAATTGCACAATTTAAATTTTGTTTTACGCAATTAACATCATATTCAACTGTTTTATTAAATCATCTATATTTTTAAGTCTTTTTAAAAGCACAGTGTTTATTTTATCGACGTGTGTGTCCTAGATGTTTTATGGTTTTGTATTGAGCGTCTAAGATAATGTTGTCAGAGGACTGAGAATTTATCATTTTTCGTCTTTAGATATGATGTCCGAATTTGTTGACATTCATCTTCAATGGTTTGGTAACGACTGATCTAAATTTTCACTTTATTACTTCTTATAATGCCAGCTTCTTTTAGTTCCTCAATTATTGAAATAATTTCACTATCATGACTTGTGTTACTAGCATCTTTCGAGGCAATTAAAATTATTAATCTGTCAATTAGTTCGTTTGGATCATCCCAATAAACAAAATCAGTATTTTTTAAATGTTTTTAAGGTAGGTAAATTACCACCTTGGTTTCATTAGAAATATCAAAAAACAGGGGTCTGATAATATGCTGCGGACATCGATACCATCTTTATTTTACAGAAAAGAGCTATTCGTGCTATATACAAACTTAGTCCGCGTGAATCCCTGAGAGATTTCTTTAAAGAAATTAACATACTCACTGTGGCCTCTCAATACATATTTGATAATATCATGTACGTACGCAAAAATTTAGATCTTTTTATAAAGAAAAGTGATATTCATTCATATAACACCAGAAACAAAAACAAACTTGTGGTCCCAAACTTTAGATTGGCCAAAACAAGCAATTCATTCTTGGGAAATTGTATTAAATTTTTCAATAATATACCTCACAATGTTACCAAACTTCCTATTAATAAATTTAAGTCACATGTCAAAACTACACTGATGTCTAAGGGGTACTATAAAATTCAAGACTATCTTGATGACAAGAATGTATGGTCAGTCCAGCCTGCACTAAACTGATGTACCTACCTGTTTATTTTGATTTATATTTTTTGTGTGGCAGCTAGTGGTGACTGAGTTTGTTCCGGCGTTTCTTCTCAGCACTTGCCAGATTGTCTGTGTCTTGTCTCGAAGCGCTAGTAGGGCCCAAAAAATAAGGAGACATGTTCTGGCCCCCTAGGGGCCTATAATGTTGTTATTGACGTTCATATGTGGCAATTTTGTCCTGAATTGAATAAATGATTTTTGACTTTTGACTTTGACTTATGACAATATTTCATCCCTTTATCACCTTTGATTTGACCTGATTCTTTGTAATCTCTTTTATGAGCATTTGTGATACACAAAATTTTTCTATACAAGGTCTAACAAATCATCTGCGTTCCTTTTAAGGGGGGTATGTATACATCATACTGAATGCGATGACAAAAAATAAGATATTGTTTTGTAGTAATTTTTTAAAGTTATGTTTTCTAACAAAATAAATAAATTAAAACGCAGTAAAAAATTAAACACTGTATCTTACCTTACTCATGCAAACTGTAGTTCACTGATGGTGTGTACGTACACAGTGCACACTAGCATTTTATTACTAAAGATCGTTGTGAGCATAGACGCTTGTCAGACCAGCTGATCCGCGATTGGTCGAGTGGCACAGCTAGGCAGTCTCGCCCAATCACAGATCAATTGCAACGAAGAATAGCTTCATACACACATGTTAGTACACTAGTGTGTAGAATGCGCTGTCATAATAATAATTTTTTTGATAACAAACGAAACAAACAATGCCAACTAAATTAATAACCAACATCGTTTTTTTGTTACTTCAAGGCTCTAAGGAAAGATAATTTCTATGTTTTATGAGTTAGATTAGGTACATCTTAGTTTTAGGTAGGTATTTACTTACTTTCTTGTAACTGTTATTGTACCTAATTAGTTATTTACCTCTTGCAGCCCTTTAGAATCTCTCCCTAGCGGAATGGCAAGGTGGATAGAAATAAAGGAAAAAAAGCGGTTTTATAACATTTATTATTGTGTCTCTCCATCACACTTTCACAGGCTTGGACTGACAAGTAGGTAAGCGTAGTAACTGCCTGGTAAATAATTTGTCTGACTAACAATTATGTTCCATAATCTCGTCCTCATTGTGTACAATGTAGTACGCACTTTTTGCTACTGCACTGATTACAATCTTCAAAGTTAGGCGCGTGCATGAACGCGTCAATAAACTAAAAAATAAATAACCGGAACGTGCCCGCACCGTCACCTAGCAATGTCATCTGTCACCTGTCAATGTCATTGTACTTTTTTGTACACAGCACTGAAGACATAAATATTTAGAATAAATTAGTTTTTAAACTAATTAGTGATTTACAGCTTACATACAAATGCAAAAAACCAAGAAGAAAATACGGTGATGTTTGTGTAAAAGTATGGTGGCTGGAAAACAAAACTTGTCAGTTGAATTTGTGAAATTGTTGGACCGATACCTCGGCTTAATTATTACGATTACTACGATTTCTATCACCACCACAGCACACTAATTTTAGTGTTATTATATTTATAATATCATCACCATCACCATCATCTCAGCCTATTACAGCCCACTGCTGGACGTACGGGAAGGACGCAAAGAGCGCCAAGGAGTAAGATCTCCTGCTTTGATACAAATGTATCTAGCCATATTCCCGTGTTCGTCGGCCCATCGAGTTGAGAAGCGTCCTACACTACGTTCGCCGAGACGTGGCCTCCACTCCAACAACATAATCAGCCAGAAATCAATCATCAAGGAGTGTGTGTGACAGAGTTGCGTTATTCTTCAGCCCGCAAACGAGACAGAATGAATGACATCGGAGCTTTCACGGGAGGTTGGCCGTGGTGATCATTAAGTTCATTCTAGTTGTCTCTCATGTCTCAGAATGAATGACATCGGAGCCTTCACGGGAGGTTGGCCGTTGGTGATCAATATGTTCATTCTAGTTGTCTGTCATGTCTCCGAATGACTCCACAGAAACTGCTCTGTACAGAAGCACTGGCCTTTACGATGGAGTGGCCAGTGGGTTTTTGTTCAGTCTGAAGCGTCTCCTCGAGGGATTCCTCCTGAGACGTAACATTATGGCTCTAGTCTTCATGAAGAGTTGACCATGAGACCGATACAATGTTGCACCAAAAATATACTACAAAGGATCTGTAATAGCATAAGGTAAGTTATTAATATTATAAAATTATTCTAGCGCATCATATGTACCGAGAGATTATTCCTCTTTTCTGTCTCGCAGCAGAATTATAACACTTCCACTTGCTTTTACGAGGGGTTAGCCTGTGGCTTAAAATTTTTGTTATAATATTGCGGGTCTGCAAATCTTATAAGGTTGACCAGAGACCGACTTCATTAATTGAAGTTGAAAATATAGTCGAACACAAAAGTATCAAGACGATACATATCTTCAAATGCCACTGAAAAAGAAAAAAAAGGAGGGAGAATGGTAATGCCCTCCGTCTTAGTAATTTTTTCAACTTAACACTTTGACTCTAAGGAGGCTATGAAAGAAGCTCCTTTGCCTGCTGATATTGAAGGCTTAAGGAATTCTGAGTCTTGTGTAAACAAGTTATATACTTACCTAGACAATTTCAGTCTGTTTATAAAGATTTTAAGTTTTTAATAATTTCATCAGTTGTTACTATCAAATTGGGCCTTTGGCAACCATTAATGGTACCAAGACAATCTGTTGGTCTCAGATCTGCTTGTCTTATTCTGCCCCATTTATATACATACAAGTCAATGATAAATAGCGCTTTTACAAATTATGGTTTATCTCGGTGTGGATTTCCACAAGTTTTTTACCACAAGTAATTGAGATACTTCTTGATGTTGGCCCAAGAGCGCAAGACTTTATAAAGCATACCATAGAAAACAACCTGTTTAAGTTTTTTTTTTTTCTCTTATATTTTACTAAAAAGCTTAAATAAATAAATAAACATTACTTGACATTGCTAATTGATATCTGTGACTTAAAGATCATTAGTCCACTTGATTCGTGAAGTGCCTTAACGTAAAAGGTCCCAGGTTTGATACTCTGGTCGAATGACCCTGGCGAGATACATTGTCTTGTACCTCATAATACAGGGAAGTTGACTCCTTGTTTGGAGACCATGACAAATTGATGTTGGCTGGTGCATGTTTGTATGTTCCTACACAACTGATATGGTATCCCATTTGTGTAACTTATAATATTAGATCTGGTTACAACCGGGTAAACCTTAAATTCTCATAGTATCAAGCTTAATTCTCAAGATTCTATAATAATCTATGAAAGCAATTAAAATTTAACACTGTTACTGACTTAAGGTTATTATTCTAGCTGATCGCCATGGCTAGTTAGATTATTTCTAGTCTTCATCAAGTGAAATAAAGACACTCAAGATGAGTGTTACTTACAAATAATGTGAGTGAAGATCACTGTTACAGAAATGGAAAAATAATTCTCCTTGTTATCAACAAGATAAAAATTACCATAATTAAAAACTTTTTTAACTGTAACTGTATGTTATATTCTAATATTTTCAGTCAGTAAAAACCCATGGAAAGATTTATGCAGCTTTATTTACAGGCAAAAATGTCGCACCATAATTGATCCTTATGTACTTGTCATAAGGTCGAAAACCAATTATTTTAATTTTTAAGTAGGTACCCTTACCTACCCTACCCGTATCTTTGGAAAAGTAAGAGAAATTCAAAACTAGACACAAAGTTCCAATGATAACTTGAATTTTCAAATCTGACCTAAATATATTTTTAATATATTTTTGTTATAAACCATATATTTCTAGACATTTTATTATTTGTGAAAATGTTTGATACCAAAAATTGAAGACAAAGATAAATAATCATCCAATTATTAAATTATCAAGATACTAAAGATAGTAAATAAACTGAATTATCCCAGGTGGATAACAAAGGTTCATATTTAAATAGATGATTATAATAAAATATGATTTATTAAAACATAATTGAAAAAATTAAAATTGTATCCATGAAACTATAAACTTCATAAAAAATATACTACTGACTTAAAATTATTATTTAAATTAAGGCATGAATCTTACAATTATAATTGAAGATTGTCAAGTACCTATGTAAGTCTATGTATAAATAATTTTATTAGATATTAAATTACCATGTAAAGCAAAAATGGAGATGATAAATAATGACAGAAAATTTCTAACTTAACTTAATTGAAAAAAAAAAAAAAAAAAAAATGGATGATACGATAGTGGCATTGATCAGTGGCAATAATTAAGGCAATGCAGGCAATAAATGTTGCCTTACCTTGTTATTGGACTAAGGCTGTAAGGCTGCTACAAGTATTTTGAGCCGGAGTAAATTTTCTATCTTATCCGATGTGATGTATTGGTAAATTATTACTTATTTAATTATTATTTTTTATTAGCTTTACAAGAATTGACCAGTCATTGAATCTTTTTATAAATAAGTATTCAGACTGTTTCATTAACTTATTAATATCCCCTACCAGGGATCCACACATAAAGTGCAGGAGTCTCATACTGATTTCCAGCCATACAAGTGTAACACATATAACGGTTTTCTAAGAAGATGAGTAAAAATCAATCTTTCTCAGTAAAATAATGTTGAAACTATTGTCAACAAAATAGGATCCCTACTGGAACAATACTGGTAGTATTTGTATATAATTTCCTTATTTATAACATATAATTAATGAAAAATTTGCGATAGTAAACATTCATATTATTTATTTTAGTTTCCTTTACTTTGGAACTACACCTTGAACAGGAGTTATTAAGAATACCTAAGACTAATTTATTTGCATAAAATTTTTTATTACAGACAATGATAACTTAAAAGGTTACTAGATTTTCTTATTATATAAAATAAAATAAATCTTTTCAGAAGAAATACTAGCTTAACTACCTACTTGCACATCGATAAATTTACCTTGTTAGGTAACCATATACTAAGTATGTACTACATACTACTGGATAAATGAGACGGATATTAATAGTTCAAAGCATTGGCTCCATTTCCATGACAACTTATTAAACTAGCTGTTGCCCCGCGATTTCGTTTGCGTGATCTCTAGTTTATTCGTAAAGAATATACCTACTTAATAGCGCGGGGTATTTATTTAAAACTTTATTGCATAAACTTAAAAATGTACAACAGGTGGATTATCAGTCTCAGTCCCAGCAAATCTATAAATTCATAAAGACTTACAGTTTTAACAAAAATAAAAGAGTATTGCAATTAAAGTAAAATTTGCTATTTTCGATTTTATAGAATTCCTACACATTTTTTGGCCCACCTGTATGGTATAAAATAGGTACAGGTTTGTGTCTTCAAATGGGATGGGACTGTATCAATATACATGGTTGTATTAGCATACGGGGTTATATCATCATACAGGGTTGTATTATCATACAGGGTGTATCATCATACAGGGTGTATCATCACACAAGGTGTATCATCATACAGGATTGTATCGATATACAGAGTTGTATCAATATACAGGGTTGTATCGATATACAGGGTTGTATCGATATACAGGGTTGGTTGATTAATTCCAATGAATTAATCAAACAACTATATCCTTGTTAGATAAAACTTGAATTAAGCATCTACCAATAGATAGTTAATAAAATAAAGTTTTATCATGTGCGAAGACTTTAGCAAATCATATAAATGATCATAATAAATGTTTATATTGCTTTGTCGACACAACTTTCCTCTTTGAACATCTACATTGTACACAATGACGTCCTTACCTAGTGACGTCCGATCCTCAATTATGTGAAGTAATCTCGTCCTCATCCTATCCCCAGCCCGACCCAGTTAGTATGTATTTATCAATCCTTAAAGTAAAAAAAAGATTATATGCTATAAATACCTACATACTACTTAGTTTCCCTTCTTTTTGAAAGTTGTGTCCAGTTTTATCCTTTGAAATAATGACATTGACAGGTGACAGATGACATTGCTAGGTGACGGTGCGGGCACGTTCCGGTTATTTATTTTTTAGTTTATTGACGCGTTCATGCACGCGCCTAACTTTGAAGATTGTAATCAGTGCAGTAGCAAAAAGTGCGTACTACATTGTACACAATGAGGACGAGATTACTTCACATAATTGAGGATCGGACGTCACTAGGTAAGTTAGTCCGATCATATAAATTAAACAATAAAACAAACATACAATTAAGTAGGTACCACTTACTCTTAAATCTACGCTTACTTGGCGTGTTAAAGTTCATTTAGAGGTTTACAATCTTTACAACAAATTAGGTACATTGATCATAATCACATTACAAAAAAACATTGCACAGCAATGCTTATGCGGTGGAAAAATTGCGTAATTTAAGAGATGTACATAGGTAAGTAGGTATGTTAAGTATAAGTAGATAAGGTAAAAGTTTTAAACATTATTTTGAATAGCAGGTAAGTTAGTAAATGAAGTTTTAGCCTAATATGTAGTAGGTACTCTAAGAGAGAGATAGTTTTGATTTAGATATTATTTAGATGTAAACATAGCTTATGGCTTGATATAGTTAATAAAGGCTTATTTATATTTTCTTTTTGTAAATGTTATTGACTTGCGTATTTAACTGCATTCAGGTCCTACTAGATAGCACAGGGGCTTTCTTTAATACTTCAAGGCATTTTGCTTTTCCAGGGTTAGTTTTACTTTTAATATTGTTCTTAAAATAAGTTCTAACTGCTTTTAACTCTTCATTTGTCCATCGAGTATGAGTTTTCTTTCGCCTACGCGGTTCTGCTAGACTTAGTAATTGTTTTTTCAAATCTTTATTTAACGAGCTTGTTCACTGCGTGAACATGTCGCTCTATTACATTTTCTTAAACCTAAGTAACAAAATCAACTTAAAAATAAACCAGAGTAGTAACCTGTCATTCAAACAAATCTTAACAATTTCAAACAAGAGAGGCTTGCTCTGTTGTAGGTGAAGCCAGAACTACGTTACAATAGCCGACATCGCTCAACAAATTACCAAAATACCATTTCCTTGCCACTGCGTTACGAGCACACTCAACCAATATATGATACACATCTTCCAGAACCCCGCACAGAGGACAGTTGGGAGATGATACTTTTTTCATCATGTACGCGAACTTGTTAAGGGGAATGTGACCAGAACGAAGTCTTAAAGCCATAACTGTAGCGTTTCTATTAAGTAAGCAATCAATCCATGGGGAAGAAAGCGGGTGCGGTTGGATAGTTTTATACCATATGCCCTTCTCTGTCGATCTCTTATCAAAATACTCCTGCCATAACTCATAGCACCTTGATTTAACAGCAGGAATATGTTCCGAATGAAAAAGATCGACAGGTTACGATATGCCATCTGAACAAGCTTGCTGAGCTAGCGCGTCTACGTCTTCATTACCCGTCAGCCCGATGTGGGATGGGATCCACTGCAGTTTAACTAGTTTGTTGTCAGCTAAAAGTTGACGAATAGTTCTCAGTATCTCATAGATAATCGGTAGACCTCGTGCTGACGAGGTACATCGAGCCAAATGTTGCAGCGAACTCTTGGAATCTGTTAAAATGACATATTTGTCATATTCCAATGTAGCAACATAAGATATTGCTTCTGCAATAGCTATAAGTTCTGCATGTGTTAAAATAAAATGGAGATTTTTAAAAGACTCATATTTCTTTTTGAAATAATAAAGATTTTACACATATATAAATATATTTTTATGGGATTTATTAAACCATTTAATATTCATTATTAATATTAATATAATTGACAAACCAAAAATAATCTCAAAAGATTAGCAATATATTAACCATGATATAAACAAACTATACTTACCCTTTTACAGCGACCGACCGTTATAAAGATTTAAAAAAAAAAAAATTTTTTTCATGTTCATTATATCGATCAAGGTAACAATATCAAAAAATTACGGTGATACGCGACAAAAACAGTTTCAGTAACATCTGGGGTGTGAGTCTTTCGTTGGTGCACAAAAAAAATGTTCTTATAAAAGAACTTATTCTAGCTACGGAAAAAAAAAAAAAAAAAATCTTTGAGTCAATTTGAATTTTTTATAGGTATTTGATTTTTTTTTATGTTCAACGCGACCATACTTACGATAGAAGCCTATAACTTTTGAATTTTGTGATAGATTTCAATAAAACTTACATCAAATCAAAGGTAATTAATTAGTCTATCATTCAAAGTCGAATTAAAAAAAAAATATATATATTAAGTCTTAGAAAACTGAGGTTAAAGTAGAAAAAAAGGGAATTTTTAAGCTATTTATTTCAGAAACTATTTTTTTTTGCAAAATAAAGTCCTATAAACTGTGTGTTTTTACTAATTAAAATGAAAAAGCATTTAATTAGCTTTCTAGCAATGTCAAAATAAATGCTATGAGTTAAACAGAATTTTTTTAATGAATATTTTAAATGGAGTTGTCGAGCGAGTGCTTTTAAATAAAAACACAATTGTTCAAATTACAACAAAATGTAATGCATCAAATTCTCAAAATGATTACCGTGTTGCTGCAGACACAAATGGGCACGATATGTAATTTGAGATGTAGCTCTTCTTATCACATCTGGGTCCAGTCCAGCAGCGCAGTTTATGATTCGGGCCTGTAGTTCTACCTGGGTGTTAATGGGTTGGCTGTAAATATTTTGCTTCATATCACCCCATAGGTAGTAGTCCAGAGGGGTCATGTCTGGTGAGCGAGGAGGCCACGCTACTGGTCCTTGGCGGCCGATCCAATGATCAGGATATGCCTCATTTAAATATTCCCTAACAATGCGTGAGTAATGTGCTGGGCAGCCGTCCATCTGCAGATACATATTCCTTCTTAATTCCATTGGTATATCATACAGGTATTGAGGCAACTCGTCCCTTAGCAGCTCAAGAAATCTCTGTCCTGTTAGAGCTTGCGGAAGTATGATGGGGCCGATGAGCAAGTTGTCAATGAGCCCTACCCACACATTGGCAGAGAACTCGACTTGAAAAGTCGAGGCCCGCTTCAATCTGGGATTTTTTCTTGGGAAGTTTGCATCATCTCGCGTTTTTCTCAATATCCAAGTAGATAGAACACACCTCGGTATGAAATCTACATTTTCATGAAGATGCTGCACCCTCTGATAATGGTAAGGGTGCAGCCCTTCCTTACGCAGTATGCGCCAAGCTGATTTCTGCGAAATTCCATGCCGCAGAGCCAAACGCCTTGTGCTAATTTCCGGGTTTTGGAAGAAGTCACGAAGCACGGCTTCTTCTACAGCAAGATCAATGATTCTGGGCGGTGGTTCTTGCACTTGCTGCCCGAGTCCTTCCCGAGCAAACCTTCTGTGCACTTCCTGAAAGTTTCTCGCAGATGGTATCGGTCGTCGGTTTGGAAACGCAGCCCGGTAAAGTAAACGAGCGCGTCGTGATACGCCTCTCGCCATACCATAATAAAAATGGATGTCGGCGATATGCCTCGCGGGGAATTCGTCAAGTCTTGGCATTACACCGCTTGAACAACAGTAACCAACAACAATCAACAAATTAACAAATAACAACAACAGTTCAACAAAAAAGTCGTATCACGAATGGAGCACAGAGACACAAGTAGTAACAGCGAATAAATCGGCGTGACTGAAGGACAAAGACATTGTTCGTTCTAGCGCCGCACACCCCGCGTCCTCCTCTCCCCTCTCTCTTCCTGTCAATACAATTCAAAACAACGGGATCGGTAGATTTTGAACCAGGTAAAGATCGAGAACAATAGGATCGGGCAAACAAAGGAAAAATGCGCGCTCGACAGCCCCATTTAAAATATTCTAAAAAAAATATCTGTTTAACTCAGAGCATTTATTTTAGCACTGCTAGAAAGCTAATGAAATGCTCTTTTATTTTTATTAGTAAAAACACACAATTTATAGGACTTTATTTTGAAAAAAAAAATAGTTTCTGAAATAAATAGCGTATAAATTCCCTTTTTTTCTATTTTAACCTCCTTTTTTTAAGACAATTTTTTTTTAAATTCAACATTGATAGATAGACTAATTCATTACCTTTGCTTTGACGTAAGTTTCATTGAAATCTATCACAAACTTCAAAAGTTATAGGCTTCTATCGTAAGTATGGTCGTGTTGAACATTAAAAAAAAAAAACCTATAAAAAATTCAAATTTACTCAAAGTTTTTTTTTTTCATTTTTTCCGTAGCTAGAATAAGTTCTTTTAAAAGAATATTTTTTTTGTGCACCAACGAAACACACACTGTATATTCTGAATACTAGTAATTTATTAGCCTCAATATTAGTTATTTACAGTTTACAATAGACTATATTTATTCTGAAAACCAGCAATAAATCAGCCTTAATATTAATTAGTCACAACAAGCTGTATTTGTTCTCAAGTAGAAGTACTTAACTTGCTTATTCACAAGATGAAACACTTAACTGCCAAGAATGAGAAATTCTAGCTACTTAAACCCATTTTTCCCGCCTTTTCCCCACTTTCTACTTTGCCATTATTGGTTGCCTCAAAACGACCAATCAGAAAAGAGGAAACATTATTTTTAATGAAACCGGAAACCAGTATTTCTCATTTTATACAGGAAGTTCAATTACTAAAATATAAATAGGAAGTGACAACATTATTTAATTTAAAAAGAATCACCGGAAGCCACATTTTCTTAACTCAAAAATATAACCGGAAGTAAAGAAATATAATTTTAAGTAACGGTCAGAAACAGAATTAATATATTTGACGTTTCCGGTGATAACAATTTCAAAAATCGTTTAGAGAAGCGGTTCTGACGTAGTAGCTTCAATTCACGTGGACATTTGAACCTAACCAATTCTCGTATATTTTGTTCCGCGACTCGGCATGAGACACTGGCTTTTAGAGGTTAGTCCAACTATATATTATTCTTAGTTTCTGATCTAACCTAACATAATTAATTTAACACATGCATAATTGAAACATTCGTCCCCATTTTAAATTTAATAGAGCAAGTTGAAGTAGTATCTAAGAATGCAGCACCTATCCTGTTCCCCTGTTTCGAGCCATCCGTATATATTGGCCAAAAATCATTGTAATTTCCGTTAAGGTAATCTTTACATAAAGATCTCAGCGAACTCGTGACATATTTACGTTTTGCTTTACTAATTGATGGAATTTCGTAGTTGATTATCTGATTGAAATTGATACTACTTACCCACGTATCTAAGGAAAACATTCCTAATTGTGAACTATTGTAAATAGGCTCTAATTTTAAACTTTTATTTAATGAAACTAACACTGGTACTTTTCTCTTCCAAAGATAAGAATTACTGTTTAAGGTATCCAATAAAGAATTGGTAGAATTCTGCGTAAATGATTTTGACTTTGACCAAATTTTTGCTACAAAATACCATCTCCGTAACTCCAAAGGGTAAATACACAATTCGCTTTCCATGACGTGAATAGGGGTGCTTTTGATAAAGCCACCTATAACACGTAAAGCCTGATTTTGTGCTTTATCTAACTTGCCGAGATGAGTTTTACAACACGAATCATATAAGAAGCTACCGTAATCTAAACGGCTTCTTATAATAGCTATGTACAGTCTTCTTAAATGTTTAGGGTGACATCCCCAACCGGGACCCGCTAAGACCTTAAATACATTTAAATACTTTAATATTTTTTCTGAAAGTTCGTTAACATGTTTTGTCCATCTTAATGACCTATCTATAACACCTATCTATAAAGCTGCCTGTAAGGTATTTCTGGCTTCCATAACATTATTGACCGATGTATACAAAACAAAATCGTCGGCATAGTGTGAGATGTTTACATTACTGATAGTTGTACATATCCCCAAAGTGGCGATATTAAATAGCAATGGAGACAGAGGGTCTCCTTGGGCTAATCCTCGGCCCGTAGTTCTACATAAAACTGTATTTTCAACGTGCATTTGCAGATATCGTTTGCTCAAAAAATTCCACAAGTATTGACAAATTTTTGATCCAATGCAAAGGTTATCTAATTTACTTATAAGTACGTTTATGTCTATGTTATTATATGCATTATTAATGTCCAAAAAGCAACTGACGGTTACTTGATTTTTACAAAATCCAATTCGAAGAAGAATCCAAATAGAGAAGATCGTAGTTTTCGAAAACCTACAGTATTCTCGTTAAACCAACTATTCTTTCCACTTATGTGATGAAAAATTTTGCAAATGCAAGAAATTAAAGAAATTGGTCGTAGTGATGAAGATGAACTCGGGTCTCGGCCCGGTTTCGGAATAGGAATTACTGACACGTAACGCCATTGGGAAGGTACAAAACCATTGGATAAGAATCTATTAAATAAAACTAATAACATATGTTTGCCTATATCCGGGAGTCTACTAATCATAGAGTAAAATATATTGTCTAGGCCTGGCGAGGTGTCTTTGGATTTTATGGAATTCTCAAGTTCCTGGATTGTAATAGTACCTTCTAACTGCGTGTTATTGGAATGTAATATAGGTAAACTTGGAGTTGCATAATCGGAGGTCAAACTTTGGAGTAGATCGCTAGCTTTCCTTTTATAAATATTGATCCCGTAAGACCTATAACCTTTTAGCCATTTCGTTTTTTTCCAAAAATCTCTCTCGAAGAAAATTGGTCTGAAGAATTGCAAAACTGATGCCAACTATCGCTTTTAGCCTTTTTTAACAGTCTTTGAGCATCCCGAATCTTCTTCTTGAGTGTATCTAAATTTGCAGGGCAAGGGTTGCGTCTAAATTTGGCGTAACTAGCGTCCCAGTATGGCTTCGAAGTAAACTTTGTGGTAGGGTTCAAATTAATTTTAATATGAGGAATGTGTTTATTTGCTGATTGCAATATAATATTTATAAACATATTATAAGCTTCTTGTTCATCACCAGGTAGAACGAGATCAACCAAAGACAAATGAATGCTCCTCGAATATGCACTCCAATCAGCTTTTTTGAAAAACATTTTTGTATAGAATTAAGTTGTAGGTTCAATATAAGTTGAGAGTTTAATTATAAGGTGATCACTGCCAATAGATTCATTAGTGACATTCCAATAGAACTTCATTGCTAAATCAGATGATACAAGAGATATGTCGGGAGACGATCTTTGTACGGGTTTTTACGGGGACCATTTACGAGTCGTATACGCGTTGGACTACCGTCATTTAAGGTGATTAAATTATTATCGATTAATGAGTCGAAAATTTGCGTACCTTTTGAATCAGTTTTGTATGACCAATTCTAGTGATGTGCATTGAAATCTACCAACAGAGTCTTACCATTACTTACACTAAAAATTTTATCCCAGTCTCGTTGCGAAGTTTGTATATTTGATGGACAATAGACAGAAATTACATTTTCAACATATTCACAATTGATTAACGTAACATTTAGTATTTCTATTCCACTATTATTATTTTGTACTTGGGCCATTTGTGATTTAATTGATTGATGAACAAGAATAGCAGTACCACCATAAGAATCATCTCTGTCTTTTCGATATATGTTGTACCCAGTAATCCTCAAATGACTGTCAGGTTCCAACCAGGTCTCGCTTATCGCCGCAATGTGAATTTTTTCCTGTGACAGTACTTGTTCAAAAGCTACAAAGGAGATGGGGATTTCTGGGCCCTTAATGTAAGTAGATGAAGCATGGTTTAAAAAAATTAACATATTTTTCCATCCTAATATACAAAAAATCGGCCCATTTCTCCTCCTGAAGACTGAGCAATAAGAAAAACACTATTTTTATGCAGTCACTGCAAAATCGATTAAAATAATATCGATTTATGTAAATAAGATAACACAATTGATAAAAAAGAAATACTTTTGGTCTATACTAGGCAATTAACGCAAACAAAATAATTATTTGCATTAAAATAAATACATTAAGCTATTTTAGCCTATAAAAAAATATTTATTAAATAAAAAAAGATATCGATTATTAATCGATTACCTAAATAAAACTGATACTGTATATTTATTCTGTGCACTGATACTGACAGCTAGCTTGTCAAATAAATAAATAATCGTTGGATCACTCGACGTTTCGTATTTTACGTTTCTGCGTGTGCGTTTTGTTTGAGTGATTTCATATTATCCTTTTGTTTTCATCGACCACGGCTTTGTTTCACTAATTCTGACCCTGCCTAACCTAAACGACCTTGCAATGCTTTAAATCTGGACACGGAAGATCTTGCACGTCTGACTTAGATTTTTTACTTTGGATTTTACTACCGGCATGGACTGGATACAGAAGATAATGGATCTCTGTGTAAACTGTGTAACAGCGACTAGTCGTAGTCAATGTATGCACTAGGCAGGTGACCCCTAAACGATGAAACTGCTTTGCATGTATTTTAACAATGGCTTGCACCTCAGTCTGTAAGTATACCCTATCTAACCAGTTGTTGTCGTCTAGTTTGTGGCCTAAATGTAAATAACTATATAAGTAACGTTAAAATATCTTTTGTATTTCAGAAATCAGCTGTTTATTACATAACCTTACTTTTACTAAACCTAAAAAATTAAGTTGGCCAATTAGCCTCAAAAAAACGACTGAATTACAAAGAATGATTCATAATATTGTTATTCTTGAAATAATAATGTAAGAAAAGTAAATAATTAATACATAATTAAGGTAAATGAAAATGCCGCTGCAAAATCACTCTAAAATCGGTAGGTACTATCGAGGACACAGGCGCCTTACCAGTCTTAGAGCTAAAATCGTTTGCTTACACCGCGTTGCCGCTCACTTTAAGCCACGCCCTCCGTTCATTAATGTTTCGGATTCAATGGACGCAGCAGACCAACAAACAACCGAGTGAAGCATTAAGAAGTTTAAGCTCTATAGGAAGCGTTTTAGGTTGAGTATCGCTTGAGTATTCGCTTATCTTGTGATACGATTCGGTTTGGCAACGTCGCATTTCAGTAAATACGAAGCACTTGGATTCGCGACACCAAATATAAACAGAGCTTTGTGTAAAATATGAATAACTAGCGTTCGACCGCGGGTTCGCCCGCGTGAAATTTGTATTATTATAAAATTGCTATTGCAAATTCCACGGGAACCGTGCGATAAAAAGTGTAGCATATGTCCTTTTCTATTCTCCTAACAATGTTTGTGCAAATCTCATTTTAATGAGTAGTTGAGGTGACAAAGCGAAACAAACAAACTCACTTTCGCATTTGTATTATTCGTAAGGAGTACGGATTACTAGTTGATGGTTAATTAAAGTTATGGGTGTTGAATAACGTAACATTTTCAGTTTTATAGATATTGTTTATTGAGTATAAATATCTTAACATCTATGAATACTATACAAATTAAATAAAGTTTGTTAGATCATACACTTAAATGTATTACCTGAGAACAGTTCTACCGATCAGGTTATTTTTTTTAATGTAATATCTATAAGTCATTGAATGGGACACTAGAAGGTCCGATTGCAATTATAGCTACTATTTATTTATTTCTTAACATCTATAGGAACGATAAACTATCAATTTTTCATGTCACGAAGGTTTCAATTTAATGAGGGAGCACTAATTACACAAAAAATAAACTTATATCGATTTAGCATTAGTAACAAAGGTGCAGTAACTAAATTATAATACTATGCTATGCTCTGCTACATATTAAGTATATCTCTAAGTAAGTAGGTAAAAATAAAAACTATGCTTATTTGCATTGAATCAACAAACAACATCAGATTCCAATAAAATATGAAGGAATATTAGTAAATTACTAAATCAAAACAATGTTAAGCTAATAATAAAAAATAAAAAGTTGTGGTGTTGTATTTTAAAGTCACCCATCAATAACTACATTGCCCTACACAAAATATGCTTACACTTTGTTGCCCAGATTTAAAAAAACATACAAAAAGTTGACTTAATGCGATGTGGCATTTTCTACCAGAATATCATTAGGCTAAACTAAAATCATTTGTGCGCGCCGCCAAAATAAATTAATTAATCAAATGTTTATTTTTAATATTTAGTTGATGCCCCATTGGCGGCTATGACTGCATCACATCGCGCCCTCATTGAGCACACAAGAATTTCGCACAAGTCTGAGCCTCTTAGTGAATCCCAAATTCGGTCGCAATGCGCAATTAAATTTGTCCTGGACCTTTCATTTAATGTGTCCCACCGCTGGACCATCAATCCCCAGAGATTTTCTATGGGGTTTAGATCTGGAGATCGCGAGGGCCAACGCACTGTTCGAATATCAGTCTGTGCCTGAAGCCAGCTCTGCACCACACGCGCGGTATGAATGGGGCAGTTGTCCTGCATAAATATAAACTCCGGCACTTCTGTCTCCGGATATACCACGCGCACAGTAGGAACCATCGACTCCTGGAGAAGCTCGAGATAGGACTGCCCAGTGGCCCTCTTAGAAATTTCAATTAGTTCCCCGGGTCCAGCGGCACTCATCCATCCCCACATATTCACGCAGATTCTACCCGAGTGTTGTCCACGCGCCATAAATGCCGACGACCAATTTGGTTTGATTTAAAACTTTTTTCATCGGCAAATATGGCACGAGAAAAATCGAAATCCCTATACTCTCGAGCGAACTGGACTCTCGCTGCCTTATTTTGTTCTGTTAATATTATTTTTGTTGCGGGTTTTCTGTGGTGCATCCCAGCGCGATGAAGTGCCCTCCTTACGGTCCTTAAACTGCAGTCAAATTGCTGAGCGAATACCCGTGTAGGCGTAAACGACTCTACTGCGTATCTTCTAACCATTTCTTGAGATTGTCTTTGGTCTATTAGATACGGATGTGGCCGCCGTGGTCGATCGACCAATTGTCCCTCCTCTTCATAACGGCGAACCCAAAGACGGACAGTGTTTCTCTGCGAAATAAAAATTTACGTTTAAATAACCTGCTACTACAAAACCATGTAGATGTATTAGGGCCAGAGCAAACCTGGCTAGGCGCAGCGAAAAGACTGAGATAATAATAGTTTAAAAATAAACCGTAATGTATATTATCATACGGTTAAAAATGGCAGCCCGCGTCAGATTGTGTCGCCGTTCGCTATAGTTAAGCTTTGGCAAGCCATTTTCAACAGTATATTAGATAAGTTAGGGCTTAGTTTATATTGTTATTATCTCAGTGTTTCGCCGAGCCTCGTCAGATTTGCGCAGGTCGTTAGGTTACAGGTTTAACTGAAACTTAAGCTATTACAAAGTTACTAGAGTTAATTAAATCATTTAATGTTACCCATATTTTAAAAACATCTTTTCGTTGCAGTGTTTTAAAGAAGCAATTCAATATGACAACATTTAGGGTTACATTGCAAGGTAGTGCCTAATTTTCAGGAGCGACTAAGGATTTGAAAATTAATTGATCTACGTAAAGAACACACATTATTTTCTTCATTTTATTACTTAAATAAATGTTGGCTATTTAGCTACGGAGGTCGTATTATTCCTATCTGCTGTTAAAAATAGAACTCATAGATAATAATTTACGGTTTGACGAATGAATTGCACCAATTGCACCGTATGTGCACTGTATAAGGTCCTTGTTGGCTCGGCGTCGGCGCATGCATGTGATCTCTGACAAATAACCGCGCACCTCGCGTTTTTTATGGCAAAAATTTCTAAGTATATTTAAAGTAAAGTTTATTAATAACGCTTCCAACCGGATAATCTGAAAGTTACTGAGGAAGGCCTATGTTCAGCAGTGGACTTCTAATGGCTGAAATGATGATGAATTTTAATCGAAAATTACGAAGATTAAAATTAGACCTTATTTTTAAAAAAAATACACAACCTTGCAATGTAATCCTATAGGTATTTAACTTAAATAATCCATAATTTTGCAAGTTCAGTGATTGGCTCTATGAAAAAGAATTAGTGATAGAAGGCATCAAGGAAAGTTCTGCGCATAAAGATTAACTTGCAAGATTATTTGAGTTATAAAAGATATATTTTTTAAATATAAATAGGTTTTTATTATTTTCCTACTCAATAATGCGGAGGTTTGGAGGCTTCATAATAATTGGTCTAGTCAGTTTGATATTAACTTTAAATAGGAATTAATTTAGTATAATATTTTCGTTATCTCTATTTTTTTTAAACTGTCACCGAAACTGAATAGGCTAGAATACTGGAAGTTTTACTCTCGAGTTTTTGTAGTCATGGCTTAGACTAAAACTTGTAATGTGCAATATAAATGATGTAACAAAAATTTCATTTCTTCGTTAAACACTGCGTTAAATAAAATAAATAAATAAATATTAGACAACATCACATACATTGCTCTGATCCTGATTGCTTAAGCACTTGTGTTACAGAAATCAGAAACAACGACGGTACCACAACAAACAGACCCGAGACAATATAGAAAAGTTATTTTTTTACATTGACCGACCGGGAATCGAACCCGGGACCTCAGAGATAGCGACACCAAGTCCGGTATAATCGCCTCTCGGCTACGGAGGTGCGTTGTTGCAATTATTCTTAGAAATCGTTAGTTGCAGCGGTTTATCCTACCTACTTCTACTGATAACGGCCATAAATAAAAGGTAATAAACTTTAAGAACATCAAACAATGCGGCGAAACTTTAAAGCGTGTAACTCATTTTTTAAGACACTAAATAATAAAATATTAAAAGAATTTACGGGTAATAGCCAGTATCTTCACGATTAAATATTATCTGTATTGAGTGACGCAGGTGGACTGACGACCTGGTCAAGGTTACGGGCAGCCGCTGGATGCAAACTGCCTAAAGCCGATCGCTGTTGCGTTCTATAGAGGAGGCCCAGTCTGACAGCAGTGGACTTCTAGAGGCTGATGATGATGATTATGATATTGAGTGACCGCTAAGTTATAAATAATAACTATCGAAATACAACCTATTTGTTAAAATGATAAATAGTTTTTAATCATTATTATTATTTTAAAAGTTATTAAAACTTACCGAAAATCCAAGTTCCTGCGAAATTTGCGTAATATTTCTGCCAAGCTCATGTAGAGCAACTATTCTCCCTCTTTCTTCAATTGAAAGATTTCGAGACGCCATAGTCCTTAATCGCGCAGAGGTCAATAATAAAGCAATCAAACAGTCCAAATACTAGCAGGGGTCAACACACAACGAAATCAATCAGTCCGATAAGAAGGCAGAGGTCGTAGGGATCGTTAAACACTTTACAAAAAAACAATAGGAGAGATGTCGACAGTTCGCGAATGCAAAAAGCAGACTGACCCCAAGGGCGGTTACAAAAAACATGTTTGTTAGTAAACAGCTATTTGTCTCTAATTGGTCGTAGTAAAACGTAGTAAAATGCGTAACCAATCAGGGCAGGTTACGTCCTGCCGGCGCGTAGCGCTTGCACAGGAATCTCTCTACAAAGTGGTGAGGCGCGAGAGACCTCGATAGTACCTCGAACAAATGGTGTGTAGAACAAAACTCATTTATTTTTCCTAAAAAGTAAATATGTATTCATAAAGCTTATCAAATTTACTTTAGATTTATCATAAAATAAAGGATAAGGATTAAACTTTGATATTCTAAAAATGACCAACAAAATCATACATTTTTGTTGTCAAGTGCCGTCGCGCTAAATATTTCGATATTGTAAGTAATTATGGCTTATTAAAACAAATCTATTAAATTAATTACGTTGCTGACTCTATAAATAGATTTATCAAAGCTTTATTTGATATGAATTTATCGAATTAATATTGAAACTACCCAAAAATCTCGAGCAATGGCGGCCGCCAAAATATTTGTTTACATTTTATTATTATTTATTATTTATTTATTTATTCAAGTAGCATGACTCATTATTTGTTAGTTATAAAGGGCTTAACCTATGTTAGTACTTAATTGAAAATTTTATTTATAATTTTATTTACTCGTTTGCACAACTCCTCCGGAGGTTGTGCAACAGTAATTGATATAGCGGCAGTCCAGTCTACTCGCTATCATAGACAGGATACTGTTGAAGCTGCCCCGAACCCTGCGCACCAGGGAGGCGCACCTCTTCCGCATGGTCGCGTAAAAGCAATCTACTCGCGCTTCTGCAAACATCCCCGATGCGCTGCAGTATCTGGGCAACCCCATCAGCACCCTGAACGCGTTGTTGAATTGGACTCGCAGAGCACCATACGACGCACGCGAACAACTGGCCCACAGGCTGCACGTGTAAAAGTTAGTGCAATAGGCTCTGAAAAGAGTAACCTTCACTTCTGTTGAACAGCGTGAGAACCTGCGGGCCACCATGTTCGCCCTTACCGATAGCGCTCTGCGTTCCCTCTCAACATCATCGGCATCTTTAAGATCAGGAGTCAATAGATGACCTAAGTATTTAAATTTATTAACCCGCTGTATCGCGTATCCATTAAGATATACGTTCGGTAGCAAATTAGGCCTCCCACATCGCTCCCCAAAGACCATCACCTGGCTCTTTTGCACGTTGTATACCAATCCATGTGACTTAGCGTATGACTCACATATAGCCATGAGCTTCCTAAGTCCACATACAGAAGCACTTAGCAGCACCATATCATCTGCGTAGCTTATATTATTCACACAGACGCCATCAATGTAACAACCGGCTCTGGTGCTGCTGAGTTCCTCTATCAGCTCATTCACGTACAGGTTGAACAGCGTTGGTGAGCTCAAACCTCCTTGCCTCACAATGCAACTCAATCTGTACGGGTCAGACATACATCCGTCCCATCTCACATTGTTGACCTGGTTTCTATACCAATATTTAAAGATATTTAAAAGCTCTGTCGGTAATTGTGACTTTTCAAGCTTCTTCCAGAGCAAATCGTATGAAACCAGGTCAAAAGCCTTTGAAAGGTCCAGAAAACACGCCACCACAGGTGTGCTACGCTTAGAGTAGTATGAGACAGAGTGCTTGCCACACAGAACCGCCATCTCAGTGGACAAGCCACGTCGAAACCCGAATTGGTTGTCGTGAATCTTGACGTATTTGTTTAACTGTGTATTAAGCACGCTGTCAAACACTTTAGACACAACCGTTGCCAGGGAGATAGGCCTATAGTTGTTTGTATCGGAGAGGTCTGCTGTTTTATTTTTTACAATAGGCACCACTACAGTTTGCAACATCTTATCCGGTAAGTGACTATGACTCAAACAAAAGTTGTACAACATAAACAAAACTCTAGGCAGATGTGGGCCCGCGTACTTTAGGTGCTCTATACTGAGTCCATCGTGTCCGGGAGATTTCCCTCTAGACATGGATTTTATGGTCAGGACAATTTCTTTTACAGTTATTTGGGTTTTCCTTTTCACGATAGTCTCAGCATCTAGCATAGACTGGGAGGTTGCCAAAGGAGATTTAACGAGGAAATGATCTTTAAACAAATTAGCAATCTCCCCCGGCTCAGTTTTTCCACCGACGCTCACGGGGAGGCCAGGCCTGCATTGCAATCTATTTGTGTGTTTCCAGAAAGATCTAAAATCGTTTTTGGCATGATGGGAAGCTAGTTTGTCCATTTTTATCTTTGCTTCATTATTCTGACACCATTTCAGTCTAGATTTAAAACGTCGCCTCGCATTACACATATCGTTGAAAACAGTACCCGAAGTGGGTTTGCCATGCCATACCCACAGACGAAACTTCAGCCTAGCCTCTTCGCGAGCCTCGGCTACATGCTTGTTCCATCCTACCACTAATTTCTTTACAACTCTCTTACTTTTACGAGCTAAAACAGCAGACTCACTTAACGCACATACAATGTCGTCATAAAATTTATTAATCACATTTATATGACTGGGGTCACAACACATGTTATCATAGCAATCACGTAGTTCAATTGGGAAATCGATTAATTTTAACCTACTGCTACATTCGTTTTTATACATTTCTATCTCCTACGTGTACCTCTCTCCCCATAAAATACGATTTTCTTTTACATATTGTTTGGACATTCTCTTGGCTAGTACAACATCTAAACTACACTCTATAACTAGAGGGAAGTGATCTGACCATAACACATCATATTGAACGTAAGATCTAAGTACAGAGAGGGCCGCCGCTTTAGTAGTTATGCAGTGGTCGAGCCACCGCTTGGAGCCATGCGCTTCACTGATAAAAGTGTATGTCTCCGACGATAAACCCAATAATTCAACGTCCATACAACGCCATTCTTGATCTACGCAAAAGTCTAGCAGCTCATTATAGAATAATTCCGCTGGGTGCGCGTTAAAGTCCCCCAGGATATATGTACAGTCTACACTACAAAAATCTATAATTGCACTCACCGCACTAAGTACATCCGTAAATTCCGTTAAGTTTACCACTGCATCCGTAGGCATATAAACACTAAATACCACGAAAGCTCTGTCTTTTAACCCAACCTTTATAGCACATATTAGAGAATTATTACACTGAACAACACTAACTTCTTGAAAAACACTACGCCGCCACAGTAAAGCGACGCCGCCGTGAGGCCGGCCCCGCAGCATACCTGCCGTCGCATCCACCGCTGATACACCAGTGCACCCAAAGTCGTCACTAATACTATTCAGCAGCGGCAATTCATCCTGCAACAGCCATGTTTCTTGTAGTGATATCACATCGGCAGTCTTACAAAGATCACGTATAGCTTCTATAGACCTCTTAATATTCTTACAATTAAAAGTGACAAATTTGTAAGCTTTTTGATTCATTGACGTTTGTTTTCAGTTCCGTTAGCCACCTTCACGGTTTCAAAAATGCGCTTATTCTTGAAATTAATGAATCGTCGAAATATAACGCCCTTTGGCCACAATTTCTCGTCCAGATAAAGGTGCATTTTGCACTGCGATACTAGGAACTTAAAGGCATTGTGGTCACATTGCCGCTTTATCGATATTTTTTCAAGCTGAACGGATTCATGCGTTTTACGCTGTATAGTCAACAATATCTGATTTCAGCGTATTTTTATCAACGTTCGTAATAAACATCGGTATTTTTTTATCAGCTGCTCTAAACTTTTCATATGTATCCACATCAACCATGCCGGTTTTTCCTCGAAAGAGATTTTTCGTACGGCGCCCTTTCTTTTCAACGATAGTCCATTCCTTCGACGACTTTAACGTCTGCGCATATGAGTCATTTTTCGCTACGCAGTCATCAGACCGCCCGCACGGCTCGTTCGCTTCGATCGGTTCGGCTACGATAACTTGCATTGATGATTCATCGCACTCAGCTGACCGGTCTTCATCGCCGCAACCGCTAGTCGTTTGAAGATCGCATAAATTTGGTACAGTATTACCCTCACATTGTTTTTTATCAATGATACTTCTGTAGCGCAAGGTTTGTTCACTTTCCAATGTTCTTGCGTTTTCTTCCAGATGGCTAGTGAACATTGAGTCGTCCAAATGCGATAAACCAATAGGGCCACTATCACGATAAGCACCTCTTTTTAGATTTATTTTTGCCGCGGAAAAGGGTGGTGATAATGAAGTGATGTTAGTAGGCTTTGAATAATCCTTCTTGATTTCATCTAGTTGTTCAGCCGTAACGTATGAAGATTTAATGATATTTACTTCAGTCTGTAATAATGTCAGATCTTTCAGGAGCTTTGAGACATCAAGATGATCGAAGGTTATGGGCGGTAGTTTGTGCAGATCCCTGGCGACGAAGACGGGTATCTCATCTGGGTCAGTTACCTTGAAAAAGCTTATGATGTCCAATAAAGCACGCTGTTCTTTTCCCTTTCCCTTACGTAACGTTCTTCTTAAATCGGTATTCACAGAATCAAACAACAATTTCTTCGATTTATCTATTTGTTCATTTGAGAACGCTGAAACACAAATTCGCACTAAGGTCTCTTCATCCGCAATCGACATCTTATTCTGCACGTAAGATAGCAGTTTATCGATCACTATATTACAAGTGTTACATTTCACTGTACACGACATTTTTTTACGAGTACTGCCACTTGCCACTGGTGAGGCGACTACGTAAACCGGTAACAACGCGACCGCGACCGTCACTCGGGGGTGCGCAAGCGCGACTGCTTTTAGCTTATGCAGATACTTAGCAAAAATCTTATACAAATCGCGCATAATTACGCGCGCGAAACATGCGTCGCGGAGGATTTTATAAAATTTACCTTGAAATATCATTCCATTATGCAAACTAATGCTGCAAATCCATCTAAACACACTCACTTTATCGATTTAAGCACTATTCTCATGTATTTTCACTTAAACATTGATCAAACAAAATTATTTAACAACACGCACCCACGCACGCAATGTCAGAATCATATGGTGAACTTTGCACGCACAGATTAAACAGACCTTACGCTCAGAGATCATAGAAACCCCTTCAATCTATTGACAGTACTCTGAACTTTTTTTTGGTATGCGATACACGGTTGAGACTCCCGTCTGTCACCGTCCTATGATTTTTTGAACGCGACTCGACGTAAGCATGACGTCAGTGGTGTTCTGCAGGTTAGTGCCACAAGCGAACCTTTTTGACATTGCGAGAAGAACAACAGATGCCACCTCACGAGTTAATACCTTGTAGGGATTTATATATTTCACCCTGGATTTATCCTTTATTTCTTCGGCTTTGAGCAGACGTGCTAATGCGAATTGCTTTGGGAGAATGTTTTTACTGGTGATACATACTTCTATTTTATCATCAGATGCCACTCTTGACCTGTCGTTCCCCTTTCTTAATAGTATTTTCTTACCACTCCTAGTCACTTGAGTCCAGATTTCATCCGCATCTATCTTACGCCTTCGTTTTTCTGGTATCTTCCGTATATTCCAAACTTTCGCTCCTTCTTAATTGTGTTTGTTCCTCAATACTACCTTCACTCATCTCTTGTAAACCTTCAACTGTCAAATTGATATAATCACCGTCTGCATCTTGAATTAAATTCCTTGCGGCCATTAAATAATGTAAACACCGGCCCGAGCTGCACTAGGCATGCTCGCCGCGTACGCACGGCAAACCGGTTCGGAGTTGATAACGCGCTGCAAGATAAACAACAGTAGCGAACGTCCGATCGCAACAGACTAAACTGCGGCACTGACTTAGTAATCCATCCAAACTAGATAGCGATTCTTCTGAAAGATTCTGTGCTTTGCGTTTTTTGGTGACTTTATTATCTTGAAGTCCATCGATCTTTGGGTTTATCTCATTTTCGTCACTACTTTCACTTGATGCATCACCCGATTTTTAATTCAACTTTAATTGCTATAATTTGGTTTTCTTCGTCATCATTACTTACAGCATTCTGTAAAAGATTTTTTTTTAGAATTTGTATCCTGTTTTTGTTTTTGTGTCTTACTTTTGTGTGGATCACCCTGAAACTCTCCCATAGCATTTCTCTCTATTCCTTTTGCCTAAAATTCTCCTTGAAATGAAATGAAATGAAATGTATTTATTTGCTTTAAAAGTGGTACACATACAGGTGATAATATAAATTGTGGTTCCTCACATTTCACCAGACACTGGCATGCAAAACGTTTTAAAAAGATCATTAAGAATTGAATTTAATTGAATTTATCATGATAATGTGAACAACAATGAATTTGAATAAATCAACAGTACATTTAAATTATTACAGGATTAATTAAATTATTAATACCAATACAATGAAAAAATAAACAATACAGTAATTGCAAGTCAGCAGAGTAGTCAATTATGTGTCAAAATATTCGTCAAGAGAATAGAAGCAACTATTAATTAGCCAGCATTTCAATTTTCTCTTGAACACATTCAGTGGTAAAAGCTTAATATCGTCATTGAGCCTATTATAGATTCTGACCGCCATTTGGTAACTATTTTTACTTTTGACTGCTGTGCTCATTGGTAGCAGATTTAGTCTGTTTGGATGCCTACAACTATACTTGAATGTGTCGCTCCGCTTTTCAAACAATTTTTGATGAGTTTTGACGAAGACACACACCTGGAAAATATACAAACAAGGGACGGACATAATTTTTAACTCTTTGAATAGAGGTCTACAAGATGTTAATGGATCTACATTACAAATTGCTCTAATACATTGCTTCTGAGCTCTAAGGGCACAATTTATGTGACATGAGTTTCCCCAGAGAAGAATCCCGTAGCGAAGCATAGACCCCACGTAGCCATGATACGCTTGAATGGCAACATCTCTACTACTTACTTTTGTTAGTCGCCATAATGCATATGAGAAGCTGTTTATTTTCTTACAAGCTTTAGTGATATGAGCTTCCCAAGTGCATTTATCGTCCAAAACAATCCCTAGAAATGGAGTTTGATGAGATTCATTGATAGTATGATTTTCGTATGTTACGTTTAATTTATGTTTTTTACCATTTTTATTTATGAATTGCATGTATGTTGTCTTTGTCAAATTTACTTTTAAATTATTGTTATCTAACCAATTTATTATTTTAGCAATAGTATTATTTATGTCAAAATTATACACTCTGAGGTCAGTGCACGGTATAATAACGGATACGTCATCGGCAAAAAGTATACAGTCATAATCTGTAGAATCCGGTAAATCGTTGATATACAATAAGAATAACAAAGGCCCCAGTATACTTCCTTGTGGTACCCCGACCTTGGTTGATTCTATTGAAGAGTTAAATTGTTTAAGTTCGTTATTATCATTTATATTCGATATTTCTACATATTGTTTTCTATTACTTAAATAGCTCTCAATCCACTTATTGGCTATGCCTCTAATGCCATAAGCGTCACATTTAGCTAGAAGTATGTTGTGTGCTACGAAGTCGAAAGCCTTACTCATGTCAAAAAATACGGTCGTAACCGGCACTCGTTTATCCATCCACGCTAATATTTTATTTACTAAATGAAAACATGCCACTGATGTGGATTTACCTTTCTGGAATCCATTTTGTTGCGACTTAATTATTTTATATTTTGTTACAAAGTTTGTAATACGCACATGCTCTCTTTCGAATATTTTTGATATAACCGGTATCAACGATATCGGCCGATAGTTTTCGACTATGTCTCTAGGACCTTTTTTATAAAGGGGCTTTACCTTTGATATCTTTAGTTTGTCAGGAAAGATTCCGGTAGTAAAAGAGAGATTAATTAAATACGTCAAAACAGGTGCGATTTCTTTTGCACAGGCTTTTAGGATATCTGTTTGCATTTCATCATAGCCGCAAGAATTTGTGGATTTCAACATTTTGATGTATCTTATGACTTCATTGATGTCAATAGGTGTCAAGAATATACTATTTTGATTAGATTGTATAGATGATTTATTTGTGTTTTTATTATGATTACTGTTTGTCAAATTTATATAATGTCTATTGAAAATATTTGCAATGTCAATCGGTTTATCGATTATGTCATTGTTAGTGTTTTTTAGTTTGTCAATATTTGAGTGGGTCCGCATGTTCCCTGTTTTAGTTTTTATTATTTCCCATGTCGCTTTACACTTATTTTTAGATTGTATAATATGTTTCGAATTTAATATCTTTTGAGCCTGATGTATACATTTTTTTAATAGTTTTGTGTAATTTTGATAGTTCCTTTTACTTGTGGCGTTATTATTTTTGTAGTAACTAAATCGTAAATGGCGTTTGGTGATTGTTGATTTCTTGAGACCTTTAGTGAGCCACTTTATAGCCCCCTTTTTACAAGTTTTAATTTTTATTATTTTTGTCGGGAAACAAAGATCATAGAATAGTTTGACGTCTTCATAGAAGTCGTCAAAGGCAGCATTCAAATCGCAGTTTCCGAATACTGTGCTCCATGTTAAACTTCCCAAGCATTCTCGGAATTTAACAACATTTTCAAGATTATAGTCCCTTTTTTTACAGTACAACGTTGATGGTTTTTGAATTATGCTTGGTACAGTAACTCGGATCGTTTGTGCAGTGTCATGGTCTGATAATATAGAGCATGTGTGCTGCTTTGGGCTACAGGAAAATTGCCGATTATATGATCTATGCAAGTTTTTTTTCGAGTAGGAGTTTTTAAATAGAAGTTGAAATTATAATTTGACATGATATTTTTAAGTTCCTTGGATTCAGTTGTTTCACGTAACGTATCTATGTTAAGGTCACCGGCAATAACAATTTTGTACTCTGTTTTAAATTTAAGTTTATTATGTAGCCTTTTTAGTTTGTTAAAGAATTTTTTTAAGTCGGAGGAAGGTATTCTATAGATGCAAACTATAATAAATTTAATCGAGGTTATAACTGTTGCGCAGCATTCGAATATGTAGTCTTCCGCTAATTCATTCCCTAGGTTATACTCTTGGGTAGGAATACCCTGTTTACATAGTACACAAACTCCTCCCCTCTTTTCCCGAATCCTTGAGTATGAAGCGGCTAGACTGTATCCAGCGATGCGTAGGTTTCCCTCATTACCAGATTTAATAAATGTCTCACTGAAACACAGTACATCAAAATGCTGTCCATTCTCGCCTAATTCCTCCAAAGTTAATTCAATTAATTCTGATTTGTTAATAAGTCCAGCTATATTTTGGTGGAACAATGTGAAATTACTACTGGCTTCATTAGATTTGTTGTTGTTATTGTCTTTGCTATATTTTTTTACGTTACGTTTTACGAAAAAACTTTTTGTTAGTGTCTAAGTCTGATTTATAATAGTCAGTGATAGTTCTTTGTACCGTTTTCTTGACAATTTTAAGATAAGGACTCTGTGTATTTTTGTTAAACACGTGAGAATAGCAAGTAATATCGTTTGTTGTGTTATTATTTATAGGCTTTTTGCGATCTTTATTAAATGATAAATATGTATCGTAGTAGTAAATAATGTCAATAATTTGATTAATTTTATATGTCAATTTATATTTGATGTTACTTTCATTACAGCTGTCAAAATCTCCATCGTTTGGATCAATAAATTTACAGTTTTTAAAATTTTTGCAGTATATGGCTAACATGGTATTGAATTTATTTTCGTTGAGGTAGATATTATTTTTAGCGCCTATAACAATTACAGTCATATTTGAATACAGTTTCAAGAAATAGCTCAGTTCGGTACACAATTTAGTAGGATTTTTGTCGCAGTCCCCGACATTGATTATGATGATGTCTTCGGGATTTGCCTCCAGGGTAATCGCTCTCTTTAGTATTTCTTCGCTTGTTGCACCTGGTTTTGTAAGGGATGTCACTTTATATTTCTTATATGGAGTATTTTCCCTTGCTCGTAAAATAGACGAAGCCAGACCGACGCATGATTGACCTCCATGTATAAATATGTTGTGACGTGTTTCGTTCCTATTTTCTATTGTTTGTACTTCAGTAGTCTCGTTTTCGCCAGAGTTTTCTTCATTAATTTGAGCATCAGATTCAATAAAAGATTGGGTATCAAGTTTTAGTTTGGTAGTAGTTTCATCTGTTTGGTGGAGCTTCGATGAATTGATGGACTTCCTTTTTTTGTTAGTATTAGGTGTAGATTTGCATATATTTTCAAGGTGTTTAATTGTTTTTTCGCTAGTCATTAATTTCTTTTTTAGATTGCTGTTTTCTAATACCAACTTTTCTATTTCAATATCAGCTGTTAGATTTTTTTTTCTCTAATTCTGTAATTTTCATTTTCATGTCTTCTATTTCTTCATTTTGATGTGTTAATAGCTCTGGGCAGCTCCTATTCAGCGTTTCACTTGGTAAAGCATAACTATCAAAGTACTCTTCTTCTGATAGAGAACTAAGAGAGTTTTGAATGTGTACGTTGTATTTCCTTTTAGTAATATTATCTGTCGATAAATCTTGAAGTTCCATTTGCTCTTCTGGCAACATTACCTTTTGTTTTGGCGATTCCTGTATAATCTTGAAAGACGTAGCTATGTCCGGCGATTGCATTTGCCGGTATTTTGGTGTGCTTGTAATATTTCTTAGTTTAGACTTATTACAAATGCATTTGTTACACAGCCACTTCGCTTTTTTGTTTTTATCCATTAAGTTATACAGTTTCTCAGTATTTGTGCACGCAAGATCAAATGTACGCTTGCAATTTGAGCACGTAAGATAATGTTTATCTTTGATTATTTTGTGACATTTGTCACATGTTTTCTTTTGCGTGGTAGACATAGTTATTATTTACTTCTCTAATAATGTGTAATGTACAAATACAAAAATGCAATCATAATCTGCGAGATTCGAACCCCGTCCTCAACGAATATGCAGCCTACAGTCCGAAGCCGCTGCGCCAACCGTACAGTATCCACAGTGACGAAATTAAGTATATGGTTCGTATCGGTCAATACTTGGTTCCACTGGCGGTCAACAGATGATAATGTCGAGCGCTTTCACTATGACGTGTAGCGACCTCTAGCGGTGGGTGGTCCAATCACAGGCCCTTAGCCTCAATGGGTTGAATTAGTACGCGTAGTTCTTACTAAATGTCGCTCAAATATCATGGTTTACTTGTAGTAACGGCATCTAGTGGTGAGTAGATAAGTCCATTTAACATGACAGTTCCTATGGATCAGCTGATTGTGTTTACTTGTCAAATTTAAATAACAACGATTGTTTATTTACTGATGCATCGAATTTTGTTATTCCCTTCACATACAGACAAATGCGAGGCAAATAAATTAGTTCACCGAAACACTAAGCACACTTTGATGCAATTTCACATTAGATAAGGTTTTGTTGTCAATGTTTATTGATGATTACAGTACCAGTTTTTGTCACAAAATATCACAGTAGTTTTTGGATATTTTCTTTAGAAAACGGTTGTAGCACTTCCACTAGCACTGATCTTTATTTTGTACTCTATTTTAAAGTATATTTGGCGCACAAACATTTTTAATTATAAAATGTACACTGACGATATTAGCACCGGTGGCACTAGCGCCATCTCTCGCAAAATCTCCGATCATCTCATCATCTCCTTTCCGATCATAAAGATCGCATTTTCTACAATTTTCTCTGTTGCTTCTAAAAAAATGTTCTTGCATCCGTTCACTAGCTTGTTAATTTTCTAATTTTCTTCTTTTTCTAGCAGGAATTGTCCATCTTGACTTATATTCATCACATCAGTTGATTCCTGTTGTTTTGTCTGTTTTATCAAATAATTTTCTTGTGTTGCTCTATCAGTTTCTTTTGATCATCGTGGATAATATTATTGGAGTCATCTGATCTTTTTTCAAGCTCAGTAGATTTTGATGTTACAGTTTCCGGTTTTTTATTATTAGATTTTTCTAAATCCTTTTCAAAGTCCAATTCTATAGTTTGACTTTGTTTCTTTTTTTCAAATTCCATTAGAGATGTGCCAATAATTGGATTGGTGCCTTTTGGATCACTTATAAGGGTAATCTGTAGTTACTTGAGTGAACTGCTCGATCATGGCCCAAAAATTACGGATCCCTATTAAAACTTTCATAATGTAACACAAAGTGTAAATAAAATTGACATAAAATGTTTTCATCTCATACGTTGCATAATATGTGGCTAAAGCACTTGTGTTACAGAAATCAGAAACAGCGACGGTACCACAACACCCAGAGCCGAGACAATATAGAAAATATATTTTTCTACATTGACCGACCGGGAATCGAACCCGGGACCTCAGAGATAGCGACACCGAGTTAGGTATGCTCGCCTCTCGGCTACGGAGGTCGTCCACATATTTAAGGTCTTCTAATCCACATATTTGATTTATCAAGCTGATGCGTTCTTACGAAAGACAAAACATGTTTACATAAAGGCTTTAGTACCCGTGCAAAGCCGGGGCGACTAGCGACTAGCGACCCGCTAGATTAAAATAATTTTAAAAAAACAACTTTGAAACGGCTAAACCGATTTTGTTTAGCCGTGTGAAACACAGCTAAGAACCAACTCGATATCATTTAAAAGAAAACTGCATCTATTTCGGAGCTTCCTTGCCACAGACAGATAACAGATACACACATACGTTAACAGTACCGATAGTAGAAAGCTGCCTTACTTCAAGTAGGTTAAAATGCTATTATATAACATAGTCGTAGTAGTACGTAGTATATCACTAAGTATACTTAATTACCTACCTGTATATCGACATAATTAAGTTTGTAGAATTTGTTACAGATTCGGAATCCCGAACCGTTGCATAATCACGTAGTTTATCTGTTTTACTTATTCTTATTTCCTCCGCGATTGGCAAAGATGTTTTAGATGAATTTAATATAGGTAATTTTTTTTTTCAAAGTAGTGTCTAAACAAGTACCTGAAAATAGTTTGAGGGATTGTATTTCTTTAGTACTTATTATGACTTAAAACCTACCTACGTATATGTAGGTATGTTTAAACATAAATTTCACGTTTAAGTTATTGTTTTCACTACCTCAGTAGGTACTGAGGTATAGGTAGGTACCTACATGCAAATAGTTTTTGATCCTGTCGCGGAAACGCGTAGGTATTGGTTTTGTTTGTCAAATATTCAATTTATAAATTAGTAGTAAAGAAAAGTACAGAAAGTAAAGTACATTATGTACTTACTAACCTTTTTCGTCCATCTCCTAAACAAAAATTTTTTTTTAAAAACACAACTGATTCACGTTGCCTGCACAGGACACTGGACACAAATTCCGACTGAGCTAGGCTAACTTACTTGAGACTCACAAAGACACGGGCACACTTTCTATTTCGCTCTAACATATACTTACATCTCGTTTTCGCAACGTTGCCGATCTGCTGCTGCGTGACTTAAAAAGCAAGTATTCGAGGCAAATGTTGATGAAGTGAAGTTAATATAGATCAACAAAAGTATCCTTAGTGTAAAATAAAAGACGGTTACAAGATCAACAATTTCCGTGACAGCCGATGACGAGCTAGATACTTTGCGGCACATGTAAGCACAGCGTCATAAGGCGGAGAATTCTTATACACCGTGAATGTTTAATTACCCGAGAAAATTAACTAACATACTCAAATATCGATATACATCGAATTTGGCGAATAAAAAGAAATTTATTTAAAAGGTCCCTAACATTCCGTAAAAAATATGCACCATAAAAGTCCTGCTAATTCAAATAGTAATCATTATCATTCCAACATTAACGGAACCAAAATCCACCTAATTTGGTCGCGTAATATTGGCGTACGGAAGGCATAACTATGAATGAAAACAAATTACACAACCTGCAGACAAAAGACGTTTCTTTCTCATTCGGCAAACTCGCGTCTAAGCTCGAAGCTGGCCAGCACTCACTTCATCAATGAACGGGCGGGCGGAGACTCACGCTCATCCCCCGCCCGCCCGCGCCATCGTTGACCTCAGCTCAGTTCGTCGCGAATCTTAAACGGTCAAGGTTGTGTCACGCAAGGTCACCGGCGCACGCGACCTCCGCACCTGTGTTTACTTTAAAGTGAAGTGACGAATATCGTGATGGCCTATCAGTACTCCAATCGTGAATACGCTCTCATGGTGAGAGCGTACATTATGTCAGGCGAGAACGTAGCGGCTGGATTATGTGTGTGTACTTTTCTTTGTGGAGCGAGATCAAGCGCCGAGTGTTTGTGAGTGAACCTACTAGTGTTGGTGATTTGCAAAACCGAATCATTGCGGCTTTTCAAGAGGTTCAAGCTCAAAGAAACGTGCTTATTTCTTTGAAGAATAACTTGCGGAAAAGAGCACGTGTTTGTATCTCGGAGTGTCTAAATCGGCTGGTTATGAAGGCTAAGTTAGTAAAAACCCCAAACAAATCTAAGAGTTTGTGATTGTATTAGGTTAGGTTAGTTTATCCGACTGCCAATAGATGGCGCTATCCCCTGTTGCATCGCGGTGAGGTTTGGATTTTGAGATGTCATATATACTCTACGGCTTGATTTTAATAAAGTGTCTTCGCCTTAGTATCGATTGGTGTTTTTATTCATGGTCCTGAACGAACCGGATGTGGCGAGAACCAGCTAAAGGAAAGGTGGAGCAAGTGTGCATGTCATGCCATAGCAAAACGGGAAAGGTACAATAGTGAGCAAATTTGTGTGGGCGAAAAACTGTAAGTACACTTGAACTAATAATTGCTAAAGTAGAAGTTTATAACTAAGTGATTAGAGTGCATGGACTTGTAAAATTTTAAGCCACAAGTTGGTTGAGACGGGGAATCCATGCCCAAATTCGTATAAGTGTCAGCACTGTCAGCCAAACACTTAAAAAAATTTCGCCCACACTGGACTTAGAATAATTTGCTCCGCTACTTGACAAATTTCTCATTAAAAGTTTAAATAGAAATGGATTCATTAATAAGATTGCAAATTGATATCAACAACCAAATAGCCAGAGATTATTCCAATTTTAAAAAATCTCCAAAGACTCGAATAACATTAAGCTACATATCAGCGAGATTAGAGACTTTGGAAAAGCATTGGATGGTATTTGATGAGAAACATAAGGAACTAATTATTGGTTATGAACAAACTGAATTTGAGAATACTGAATACTATTCTAAAGACTTTTATGGTGGAACAGAGGATCTTTATTTGGAATATAAGATAGAATTAAAGGAAAATTTAGAGGGATTGTCTGATACACAGAAGCAGTGTTCACCGTCTGTATCATCTAACGAGTGGAGCAAATTAGTGTGCAGTTACCCAAAATTACTATACCAAATTTTTCGGGAAAATATTCTGAGTGGACCACATTTAGAGATCTCTTTTTATCACTCATACACAACAACAAATCGCTACAATTTGTTCAAAAACTCCACTATTTAAAAAGTTTTTTGACCGGCGAGGCCGAACAACTTCTTCGTCATCAAATTATTTCAAATAAAAACTATTCTGTATGTTGGAAACTCTTAGAATAATTAGAATATAACAATAAAAGATTTTTAACAAATAGTGTACTAAAGAGGTTTTTCGGGCAAAGGAACATTGCAAATGAAACGTCTGGTGCTCTTAGAGAGATGTTAGATACAACTAATGAATGTTTGAACACTCTTAACAATTTAGGAATAAATACAGATAATTGGGATGTTATTATTATATACATTTTGTCATCAAAATTAGACTGTGAATCCCGTAAACGGTGGGAGGCTGAAGTTTGCAATTCAAATAAGGAAATACCAACTGTAACTCAATTTTTGGAGTTTTTGGAACTTAGATTTAGAGCATTGGAATTTTTAAGTCCTAAACCTTCAAAAAGCACTCAGTCTCATCACGTTGTCTCTAACAACAATGTCAATAAGTCCGTTTCATGTTCCTATTGCTCGGACACTAACCATAAATTAGGAAACTGTAAAGAATTTGCGGATGAAACCTTATCGGCCCGTCGTAATTTTGTACAAACCTCTAACTTGTGGTATAACTGCTTAGGCGGCAATCATTCTGTGGCCTTGTGCCGCTTGCCCACTAGATGTAGAATTTGCAAAAGAAAGCACCATTAATTATTGCATACAAACCCTAATAATATACCAACCAATTATTCTCAAACAAATATGCAATTAGAAAGTAACGATGTTGTAGCGGCAACAGCTACAACATCAGGCGAAGCCGAAAAGACCATAACAACATGTTTCTCTAATAACAAGAGTCAAGTTCTATTGGCAACGGCCATAGTAAATGTTGAATCAAACAATGGGTCCTTTATGTCACTTAGGTCTCTTTTAGACCAGGGATCACAGGCTTCGTTCATAACGGAGTCTGCAGTTCAATTACTTGGGTTAAAACGAGTACAAAGCAAAAGTGTCATAACTGGAGTTGAGAGTGACAATAATGCACCACTCAATTCTAACCATGTAGTACATATTAAGTTACAATCAATACAAGATCCAAGTTTTGTTGTCAATGTAAAGGCGCATGTTTTTAACAAACTAACTTCATTACTTCCTGAGAGAAAATGTAACATAAAGTTGTGGTCGGATATGCCTAAAATGAGGTTGGCAGATCCGAATTTCAATATCCCAAGTAAAACTGATTTGTTGCTGGGTGCCGACGTATATTGCCAAATATTAACTGAAGGGCTGATAAAGGGTCTACCAGGATCACCAATAGCACAAAACACAAAATTATGATGGATTCTGTCTGGCAATATCTATGATGGTGGTGAACCCAGTTTTGCTTCCAGCTGCAACGCTATAGTTACGTTACACACTCAAGTCGAAACTGATTTCAATGAAGAATTCAATTTAAAACAATTTTGGGAAATAAAATCTGACAACTTTTCTATACATAAAGGTCTATTCACACCCGAGGAACAAAAATGCGAAGAATTCTATGAACAAACTACTACACGTGACCCGTGTGGGCGTTATGTGGTAAATCTTCCTTTTAGAGATGTTAACCCAAGCTGTAAAAATGGTAATTCACGGGAAATAGCAATAAAAAGATTCTTATTATTAGAAAAACGTTTAATGAAATCACCAGAATTAAAAGATCAATATGCAGAAGTTATCGCGGAATATGTAAAATTGCAGCATATAGAAAAAATCCCGCTAGAAGAAATTAATAAGTCAGATTGTGTATACTTACCTCATCACGCGGTAGTTCGAGATGATAAAGCTACCACCAAAGTTAGAGTCGTATTTGATGCTTCCTGTAGAGACAGTAATGGTGTGTCTACGACTTGTTGAACAACGTTTGTCAGATAATTTATAAAAAGTTAGACGATTTCCAAGACAAAGGAAGTAGTTGGTCATTTTTTACCTCGAAACCAACATTAACAAATATTCGCCATTGCGTGGTTCTAGTTTTATAAATTTAACGAAAAGAATTAAAGCAAAAAAAGCTTGTATTAATATCAGAAACAGTGATGAATACTGTTTTGCTTGGACTGTAATGAGCGCTCTATATCCTGATGTGAAAAACGCTAATTGGGTATCATCATATCCACACTTCACTGATGTATTGAATATCAAACACTTTTCCAGTATCATTCAAACCTTTGAGAAAAATAATAATGATATTAGTGTCAATGTATATGGAATTGACAAGAAACAAAATATAATTACTGTCTTATAAATAATTTAACAAAATTAGTTCGCCATCAAATTACAAAACATCATGGTAAATTATATTTCTGTGAAGAATGTTTGTTATCAACCGACTTCAAAAAAGGAGGAGGTTCTCAATTCGTCGGTATCTTTTTTTTTTTTTTTTTTTTATGTATGTTCAGCGATCATTCGTTACTGCGTTGACCGGTTTCGATAATTATTTTTTTGTTTGAAAGGTAATACTTTCAGAATGGTCCCATATAAATTTGGTTAAATTCTGATGATGAGATCTATAAGAAAATCATCAAACATTGCATAAACTCCGTACCACGCCAACTGATTTTTAACCGACTTCAAAAAAGGAGGAGGTTCTCAATTCGTCGGTATCTTTTTTTTTTTTTTTTTTTTTTAGTATCTATCTTACCTATATCTCTGCCAAATGTAGACCGATTTCGATGATTCTTTTTTTAATGAATAG
Source organism: Anania hortulata (assembly GCA_963576865.1). Taxonomy (NCBI): domain Eukaryota; kingdom Metazoa; phylum Arthropoda; class Insecta; order Lepidoptera; family Crambidae; genus Anania; species Anania hortulata. The sequence goes on along the minus strand of OY756402.1, from coordinate 18,219,461 downwards.
CTTATATTTCAAAGATACTATAATAAAAATTTTTGGAAAAAATTTCACCCCTAATTGTGGAAAAATAGGAAATGAAATCGGTGTTCAGCAGTTAAATTATGTTTGCACTCGTAAGATTTGTTTTGATTAGGATTTATCACTAAAATGGATGAAATAAGTTAATTTTATTAAAAAAATAAAAACCGACTTCAAAAAACTAAAACGCTAAAAATAATCTTAACACTTAAGTTTTTTGAAGTCGGTTTTTATTTTTTTAATAATTTTCTAAATCAGATCGAGATTATGGAAACCACGTTTGCGATGGAGTACTCACAGTACTACCCGAAAGTGGTTTTATAATGCAATTTAAAAACTATCATTGCATGCAGAACGTGCCCTTCGTTATTTAAGCTGACTTTGAGACGATATTAGAGCCTTGCTCCGAGAGCACAGGCGCATATACAGAAAAAGTACAAAAACATTTACCTGCGGCGTTTGCTTAATACATTGTTTGTCATTACGATAACTCGCTTAATCGCTTGGTGACATATCGCGGAACCGACTGTGCTACTGTATTTGTTAAGCGGTTGCAAAAAGACATAAAACAAATTTACAAACTTATTCAATCTGCGTCTGAAACTTCAGTTCCTATAATTTATGATGAGGAAGATAAATTGAATTTTAAAATGCTGAGCGTTGTTATTTGTGTTCTAATTTACTAATTGATGATAAAGTACGAGATCATTGTCACTTTACCGGTGAATACCGAGGTGCTGCTCATTCTTGTTGTAATCTTAAATTTAGAATACCTAAATTCATCCCAGTGTTCTTTCATAACTTATCGGATTATGACTGCCATTTGTTTATCCGTGAACTAAGGAGGACTCCTAGCGAAATAAAAGTAATTCCTAAAAACAATGAGAATTACATTTCTTTTACCAAGTTTATTTCGTTTTCAACCAGTGAATTTATCGCAGTTCGATTTGTTGACTCGTTCAAATTTTTAGGAACAAGTATAGAACAATTAGCTAAAAATCTACAGCAAAACGATTTTAATAATTTGCGTGCATATTGTGATACTGAAAATCAGTTTACATTGCTAAGTAGAAAAGGTGTATACCCATACAATTATATGTCAAACTGGAAAGTGTATGAAGAAATTTGTAAACCCTGGTTTTCCTAAAATAAATAAATAAAATAAAATAAATAAAAGAATTTACCATCAAAAGAAAAGTTTTATAATAATCTAACAGATGAAGCTATAAGTAATTCTGACTATGATCATGCACAAAAAGTGTGGCATAGTTTTAATATAAAAAACTTAGGTGAATACACGGATTTATATGTAAAAAGCGATTTTTGATTTTAAGCGATATTTTTGAAAAGTTTCGTAAAACGTTTAAGATTAACTAGGTAAACAGACAGTCATTGGACACTGAATAGTTATTGGACAGTCCCTTTTGATTTGCTAAAAATAAGATAACAACAAATAAAAAGCGACATCTATATCTATTACTTAAATCTATAAGTTCCTAACATTGTTATAGTTCATATATTTTGTAACAGATGGCAGTAGTAAACTGTCAAAAAAAATATTTTCCGGCGGCTGTCACGGAAACGTAAAACGGAAACGTAACGTAATTGTCTTGAAAAATAATTATTTTTATAAGGTTGAGTCTAGAGTTTTGTTACGATTTTGGCATAGTGGTGATTGATATTGTTTTGGCACCTCGGAGATTGGTAAGATATCATACAATTTACATGATAAATGGACTTTTATCTCATAAATGTTATATTTTGAGGTTATTTTCACCTGTCCAGTAATTGTATGGTACAATTTGAAAAAATCTATTATTGGACAGTGTCCAATAACTATTTTTTTTCAGAGCTTTGAGTTTCTATGATGTTTTTTGCGTTCATTTTAAACATTTAAATTCCTTATGACGTACTTTCAATTTCAAGTATCACAGACTATTCTGTCAGTTATTGGACACTGTCCAATAATTGTCACTTATTGTGTCTAATAATTGTTTGCTTGCAGGTTGAAGTCTCAAAAATGCCTAAGGGAAAAAAGAAAAATTATGACTCTAATAATATGCTTTTAGCACTCAGGGAATTACAGGAAACGGAAAACCCAAAGATAAGAGAAATTGCCCGAAAATATGACATTCCAAAGTCCACACTGCATTTTAAATTAAAAAATCCTGATCATAGGACTATATACAATAGATCTTTTTGTGTGCCATGTTTGCTATTGTACAGTGAACAATAATGATGATGAGGATGAGATAAGCTTGGAAGAACATTCTAACGATGAAGCTAATAATACCAACGAAGACTTAGAGGCAAAAATCCTATTCGATATGTACCAAAACAAGAAGTTCTGAACTTGTAATTTTTCTTGCAATTTTCCTATTTTATTAATTTATTTTGTGACCAATAAGTTCCAAATAATAATTTTAAGTTGTTACTCTTCTTAAGTTTTCATAAACTTTATTTTTCAGATTTTATTTCTTTAAATATTTATGATCTCTAACGTTTGAGACTGATTAGAGTTTAGTACCTAATGAATAATTTACATAGAACAAAAATAGCTTTTTTAATTCAAAAAATATATAAACACCTCTGAAAACTAAGTCATTTTCAGAGGTGTTTATATATTTTTTGAATTAAAAAAGCTATTTTTGTTCTAATAATATTATACATAATGTTCTTATAGTGTTTTATTACGTGTTTAACTATAATTTCACTATATTAATTGACTGTCCAATAATTGTTTCCGACCGTCCAATAATTATAATTTTTGTCCAATAACTGTGTTTTTTGTTCATTTTTTTAAATATAATAATATTTTTCAACTGTTCACAAGAAGTAAGGTTTTGAATTAATTGTTATGATAGCTCATTTTATCTAGTTTCCAAATATCTCTACAGTTTATGAGATACTGAAATAGTCGAAGGAAAAAAAATCTTCAAACTATTTTATTCGCTTAATTGTCCAATGACTGTCTGTTTACCCTATGATTTAGATCCTGCATTTTATCTCACAGCACCTAGTCTCAGCTTTGATGCGATGTTATTATAAACCAAAGTAAAATTAGAGCTGCTTTCAGATTTAAAAATGATACGAATGATTCAAAAAGGAGGTCAGCGGTGGCTAGATGTACCTACCGCGCCTGTCCTGTCGCTCCTTCACGTACGGACACTCACTTTTGAGCTCACCTCCTGTGTGCATGTTCACATGAAATCAATTTACTAGCGGACGTTATCCGTAAAGAAAATCATAACGGTCACCTAATGACATAGTTTCTTTATCTCTGAAATTTATTATTATTATTTATTATTTAAATAAGTGCGTGTTGTGCTACTTCCTGATAGGGTAAGTGATGAACAGTGTTATTTTGCTTGTTTTTGTAGGTAATTGCGTAGTAGCTTTGTGTACGACAAATATAACGGTTTTCTCTATGAACACTTAGTGTTATAGGTTGGTGTGTGGCGGTAGTTCGTAGCAAACGACCGCTGTGTACGATGTAAATGATGTGCGGTGTACGAAATAATCACAAGTCCGAAGTGGTAGAAAAGTTAATTATTATATGTATTCCGATAAGCACATACGCAGGTTACAAAGTGACACCGATAAAGTTTAGAAGGAGTGCGGAGAGCTTATTAACACTATTGAACTTGCTAAGAAGCAAAATCAGAATAAATCTCTAACAAATAAAGATCGCACGCGATAATTGGGCATACATCGACGGCGCAAGTGATATGCGTTCCGCGTTCAATAGCTAGATCTAAACTGTGGCGGAGCGGTTCGCCCGGTAGGCGTATCGAAGGAATCCGCTGCGCTAAGCAAAATTGAAACGTATAGTGCTACCGCGAAGTCGATGTTGCGGTGTCGATATCGACTATCGACAAACAAACATTCTCGAAAGTTTTTATGAAATATTTGTTTTGTGTATATAAGGTCCTATTTTATTAGTGTACATCCCGTTAACCTGTGACTATATAGGTGATAAGCAATCGTAAAAACCAACTTTCAAATGTGTACCATAAAAACTAAAAAAGTTAAAAAACACAATCAAAATCAACAACACTAACTTCATATTGCATAAAAACTCGTCCTACCTTTAGTACGTATAACCATCTGATTATCTGTCTTATTCCATACCCTTGTACAGAGCGAGAAAGACTTAACAGACGTGAAAAACTGACTACATTATCTGCATTACCTCAAGGTTGACTGGTAGCAGTGGCGTGCATTCCATATAGGCTGTTATGCAGAGCCTACCTTAGTAAATCCTACAGAACAGCTAACCATCTTTTTTTATTTGTCAATCTACCTCTTTACTAAAGTATATGTAATATTTTTTTCGTCTACATAACTTATTCGTAACTAATGCACGCAATTCGTGCGCAACTTCGATCGTTTCTATGCAATATACCTATAGTAGGCGGCGGCAAGAGAGCCTATAAATTCACGCAAATTTCCTTAATTTTAACACACACCTACGTATTCTGTACGCATAAGAACACGGTTTGAAAAATCCTTTTTTTTCAATATTGAAAACCCGACCAAAATCAAGATGACACACTTTTCATACATGACAGTTAGATGATGTAGTCATTCGCATTTAGCAAAGTTTTCCAGTAGTAGGCTCCGCTACCTGTGCTTCTCACACCAGACGGCGCTAGTAGCGCATGCATTGGCGCACTAGAGAAATACTTCCGCGTCCAGTCAAAATATGTCGTATTTTATGTAAACTTTACATTACTAATTGTTTAAATGAAATTTTAAATAATAACATCCTAATTGTATTCACAGTGACGAATTAAACATTTAAAAACGATTAATAAACTGGTTGCAAAATTGTTTTCTATAAAAGTAATGTAAACATTGTTTTGATAGTAAGTTTTGATCAGCCATTTTTTTGACGTGATAACGTCTTTAAAATCGTTTTAGTCGGGTGACATGTTCAGAAACTTGTGTCACACCAAAACCTCACGAGCGCGATCGCAGGTATAACGAGAGAGAGACGGACCGATCTCCCGTCTCATCTCGAGCGCTGCCAGTCATTCCGTGAAACTTGTCACGCGGAATCCTCACGAGCGGAGGCTGGCATAGCGTTCGAGTGAGTGGACCGATCTTCCGTCTCTCTCACTCTAGCGGCATACAAACGAATGGAGATTTTCTCGTGCGGTTAAGTTTTCGTTGAATGTTTAACAGTGAAACAAAATAAATAAATAATATAATATAATCATAATTATATTCATATAATGTATGAAGAAAAATGTATATCATAGTCGAATAAGTAAACTTGTCATTTTACACCCGAAATTTATCATCAAAAGTGTGAATAAAACGATAGATGTAATTTAAAATTTGAAAAAATTGTTATCTTCATTAATTCCTTACTTCCCAAAAACTTATATCACCAATAAGACGTTATCACGTAAACATCTCGATCGTAAACCTACTTTACAAACAACCAATTTTTTTTTCATTAGTTTGCTTTGGCTTTCGTCGCGCGAGTGGTTTGGAAAATTATTTATGTTCTTACTGATCGTACACTATTTATTTTGAGTGCTATTATAGTTTTCGGAGTTCAGTGCTGTGTTGTTGTGCTTATACAATGGAGAAACTGCAATGTACAGTATGTAATGAGCATTCTATTTGTTTAGACAAATTACGCGCCAATCCCTTTAGTAAATTTTCATTTGTGGATAAGGCAAAAATAGTATCATTTCCTAGTTGGCGTGCTCGAACACATTTAATTAGCAGGGTTTAGATACGCCAAAGTTTATTTTGGCTCAATTCGGAACAAGTTTAGTGATCTGTGATTTACGATTTCAGATGTAACGAAAGTCTCCTAAGCAAGCTCGAGCGCCTTCAGAACTTCTGCATTCGTATAATTTATGGTCTGCGTAAGTACGACCATGTCTCAGAATACCGAGCTCTGCTAAAATGGCTACCTATTCGACGTCGGCGTGAATATCACATTCTTTCTTTTCTATTTTCTATCCTATTTAATCCTAAGTCACCGCCGTATCTAAAGGAGCGCTTTAATTTTTTGCAACCTGCCCTAGGTCACGAAATGCGGTCTTCCAATAAACTTCGCCTCGTTTTTCCACTCCATTCTTCTCAAACCTATTCCCACTCCTTCACTGTGCAATCCATCCGCCTATGGAACTCCTTGCCATTGTCTATTCGAGAATCTGAATCGCTTCACAGTTTCAAAACTAGACTTAAAACCTATCTCCTTTCACTGTAGTTTTCTCCTGTCTATTTTTCTTCTACTTTATTTATTTAGCCATTTTTCCTACATCTTGGTCACTAGATTCTTTTTCATGTTAATAGGGTATTTATTTATTTACATGTATTTATTTTAAGTATGTATTCATATTATGTCTGTATTATATAAGTATTTTACTATGTACATGTACTAGGTAGTATGTATTTTATTTTATTTGTTCTTATTTTATTTTATTTGTTTGTTTAATTAGTTTGTTAAATTTTTTGGACTTTTATGTTTTGGAACTCTTTACCGCCTCCCTTCTCTCAATATTATTCAACTTTCCTCTACCTGAAGGTTGTCTGGAAGAGATCGCTTCCAGCGATAAGACCGCCTAAATTGTGCTATTCACTAACTACTTTCCTGTGATTTGTTTGTTTTGTGTGGTGTACAATAAAGAGTATCTATCTATCTATCTATGTAACCTCAAATATAGCAATATAGATTTTTAACAATATTCTTGATTAAACTTGTGTTAAGTGGTTAAAAGTTAGTTGTTGTAATAGTTGAAGCGTAAACAAATGCGGTGAACAAATAACAAACTCATAAAACTAGATAATTAAGTTAACTCGACAAAAACGCCGAAGCCGCCAATTTGTTGTTTGTTTACCTCTCGTGATAAGTTATGTTTTTGTTACCAAACAATGAAGTTTCTTAAATAAAGTGCAGTTTAATAAGCTTATCGGTGCAAACATGATGAAAGATTACAGACTGGTTATAGGAGCGCGAAAAAGTGATAACTAGGGAATGACTTTTATGCACTATGAATATCAATAAAATGACATGTTATGATAATTCATGCATTTTTTGTAATATTTGTGGTGCTCCATACAACTCTTCACTGCCTTAAAAAAAAATATATTTCCGCCTCGAAACGCTAAAATTGGTAAGTCTTATTTAAAATAATTGATTTTGATAGCAAGATTTTTTGTGATGATGTTACTGCCTAGTGCCTACCCAGCCCAAAATTCAATGCACGCCCCTGACTGGTAGAGAATGTTGTATAGCATTAAGTCCGCCAATTGTACTTACTTGTGCAATAAAGTTTAAATAAATAAAATAAATAAAAATGGCCAGAGTTCATTCATAAACTTATACCTACACGGTCAGATGTTTGGCTTGAATAAATGAGGGGGAATGACCTTCAACCTTGGTAATACAAAAATTTGGCTTAAATGTGCAAATTTTCTAATTTGAAAATCTAGGTACATAATTTAAAACAAACAAATAAAAACATAATAATGAAAATTCTTAGGTAAGTAAATGTTAAGTTAGAAGCTTACTTATGGTAAGAACGGCCCTCTTATCAGCTTATCAGGTAAGTACCTACACTAATCCCTGACAGGGGAGTGTGTTTCCAGACTAGGTAGTGATTCAAATTTTCCATCACACTTTCTCAGGGTGTGGACTGACGAGCTATCCAAAATCATGTTCAATTCAATTCAATTCAATATATTTATTGCATTCTATAATGTTACACAGGTGTTATAAATAGATACATAGATACATAAAACAGATCATTATAGACCCTGTAGGGCACAACTATATGATAGGTATTGTGGGCAGAGACGATGACGTCATGCATAATTAGATCAATTTGTTTATTTTAGGAAGTTGTAAAGAATTAAAATACATTAAGAAATCATATGATAATTATTGAATAATATATTGAATAACATAATCAAATAAATAGTATTTTTAGGCATTTAATTATTTATTTATCTTTGGATTTCATTTATTGTTTTAGATTATTGTCATTTAAGTATTCGTTTATTGTGTAATAACATTTTTTTATTAACATTAATTTTAATTGTTTTATAAATTTTAAATCATTTACTTCATTTTTTATAAACTCTGGCAATCTGTTATAAATTCGTATGGACATAACATATGGGCTGGAAGAATGAAGCTTTAGACGGACAGTATAGGTAGAATTAATTTATTTTTATATCTTAGCGAGTAATGTAGATTAGCGCGGTTTTGATATAAGTTTGGTTGTTTCCTAACAAATTTACACATTTCTAGAATGTACATACATGGCAGGGGAAGGATGTTAAACCTTTGAAAGTATGGTTTGCAGCTTTCAGTCTGTTTTATATAGGCTAAGATTCTAATAAGTTTTTTCTGGAGAATGAAAAGGGTAGATGCGTCGGTACTATTTCCCCATAGAATGAGACCGTAGCTTAGCCATGCGTTTGCGTAGGCATAGTAAGTACTGAGTGCCGCTTCAAGGTCAGTTGTCTTTTTTACTTCATAAAGTGCATACGCATAGCTAGATAGTTTTGATTTTATTTTCTGGACGTGTGCTTTCCAGTTTAAGTAGGTATCTATTTCTACGCCAAGCAATGTGAATGTGTTGACCGATTCCAATTTAATACCGTTGTGAGTGAAGTTTATATTTAGTGCCTTTTTCTGATATGGGTGAAAAGTCATAATTTTTGTTTTTTAAAAATTTATTTCTAAATTGTGGTCGTCCATCCAGTTGGAGATTATTGAAAAAAGGTGGGTAAGTTTTTTATTTAAAATGTCAGTATTGTTATTGCTTGACGTAAGCAGCGAAATATCGTCTGCGAACAGAACGCACGGCTCCTCCACCATCTTAAGCAGGTCGTTGATGTAAATCAAAAAAAGAAAACATCCAACGACACTACCCTGGGGGATTGACGCGTTAAGGATCTTACAGCCTGAGCGGACTTGTGAGATTACTTTAGAAAAGCTGTCATTGTGGTCAATTTCTACGAATTGCTCCCTGTAAATGTTAAGACTTATTGTATTAGGTATGCAAAATTATTACTTATCGAGAAAGGTAATTAAACCTAACCGAAAATGATAAGTAGATTATTCTAACACAATGAAATTCAAAATAACATAATTTTATGATAACACGGCGTGTTTAAAAATTTGAATCATCTCTCTACAGTGATGATTTATTTACACACTGTTCCTTATTATCATCACAATCGCTCGAGCCTTGTTGAGAGCGGACCTGTTGTTCGTTTGATGGGTGTAAATCTTAGTGACTGGACCTCATTTTCTTTGTTGTGCCACATTGATAAGTGTTATTTTTGCGTGCGGTTATCAATAGTGAAATCATCATAAAAAAGTGTACAGTTGTCCCCGTCCTTGTCTATTATCGCATCGTGTAGTCTTGTTCTATTTCATTCGGCTTTACTACGACGAGTTCAGCCATACTACAAACATGACCGAATGCACGCCACCTAAGTTCGCATCATATCCGAACTTAGCGACAGCCGCAACGACGATGGATGATACATTTGGGTCAATTTCAACAAGTCAATTTTTTTTGTCATTACGGTGAACTTTTTTATTTATAACTTTTTTTGAAATAAAACTATGTAGTATTGTTATTTATGATATTGTTATGATTAATCTTTACTTGACATCAAATTGAGTTCATATACTTAGGAGATATAGTACTTTGAAATTTTGGTGTCACCAAAATTAAAGAATAGTTCACCGAAATGAAACTTCTCATCACCGAAATGAAAAACGCGAGTCACCGCAATGAAATTACTTATGCAGTCACCGAAAAAAACTAAACTGTTACCACGCAACGCACCTAAAATGCTGCTATCCAAGTTCCATAATTACTTACCTACGTTTTGAAGAGTGCTATCACACAGTACAGGTTATCCTTTTCTGACTATACTATAATGGTATTGAAAGTATTAATTAAAATGTACCATACATGGATATTAACTAATTTAAACATTTAGGAACGTGTGAGAATAAAACAACAAAAATAACAAATATACTGTAATAATCAACCATAAAAATATACAGGTTGCACCCTTTCCATGTTCAAAGGGTCCAAACTCTACAGCCTGCTGACTATCCGCGCAGGATTGCATCCTGCAGAATTATGTTAAATAAAATAATGGAGGACCCGCAATTTTTCAATAAAATGTTGTGAACGGATGAATCCTCATGCCGGAAAGATGGATATCTCAACATCCACAATCTACATAGCTAGCAAGTAGAAAAACCACATTTGATGAGGGAAGATCGGTCCTAAGTTCAATTTAAAATATAGGGCTCGGCCCTATTTTATGGCCGCCCAGATTGCCGGATCTAAATCCCTTGATTTTTTTTTATTGGGGATGTCTGAAAGACCTTGTCTACGCGAGACCAGTATCCTCAATAACAGAGTTGCGGACTCGCATACAAAATGCAGCTGCATACATAAAAACGTCTGGTTACGCGAGCCGCATCAAACATTCTTTTATAAAAAGATGCAGGGCGTGTATCAGAGCGCAAGGACGCCAATCCGAACATTTATTGTAATTTTAATAAAAAAATAATAAAAACCACTCATAAAGTTTAAGAGATACAGAAAACATAAGCATATGATACCTTTTCGGAAAATAGAATAACTAAGCAATTTTTTAAGATAATGGGCACGATGAGCGCCATACATTTTTTTAACATGGTAGTTGACCAAACATGAGGAAAAATAATTTTATGTTTTTTTTTTTGGAACATTGCTTTTTTGAAGCACTTTGTGATTAGCTAGCTCAATTTTAACCATTGTTATTGATAGCTAAACTATTCTTTTAGAAAAAAAAAAAAAACTGAAGTAGAAAAAGTCCGTATTTGTAAAAATGGCACATTAAAAACCAACCGAAAGTGGCATTTAAAAAAAACTAACTCAATTATCTTGAAAACCGAGATATTTTTACTAAAGTCAAAATTTGAGATTAGAGAGGTCTTGACGAAACCTATCGACAGTTAAAGGTGGATAGACATATCGACAGGTAAATGGATAACCATTGTTTCTGGGACATCCTGTATATCTTTACAACTTTTTCATTCTTATTTTAAAAGATATTAATTATTAGTTTTGATAACACAAAGATACTGTAATATATAATGTAACAATTAAACAAACGTAATCTCTTGTTATTTGTCTTCACAAATCTTATTATTACACTTAGTCATTAATAAATCAGGTAGCACAAAAATCTATCTTTTGGATGGGGACACGACTCTAGCAAAAATATTTCGGAATTTAAACAACAAAGGTTATTATTTCGGAAACCGATCACTGAATCGAAAAATGGTCTTCACAACCTCGCAATATATTTGAAAGACCCATCCAACGATACCCCAAACGATGGGGTAGACTAAAAATAATTAATTCATCCCTTGTTTACGTGTAGGGGAGATACCCTAGAATTTTTGTTTTCAAGATATTATTGTACCATTCTGTCGGCGTGTTTAATGTTTATACTCGTGCAAAATTACAGCTTCCATATACAAACAGTATCTGTGCTAGGCCGTGGACTGACAGACGGACATGGCGAAACTATAAGGGTTCCTTTCGTACCATTTTGGTACGGAACCTAAAAAAGCACGTGTTCAATATTTTTGAATTCGTTTAAAGTGGACTAATTATCATAATTTAGTCAAATAGCCTATTGCCCACGCGAGCAACAACTAGAGGTTATTCTTTTAACTAGTAGCTACATTTTAGTCCCCAAAACAAATATATTCCTTGTGCAACTAAAATGTAACAAAAGAAATTATGGTCTGTTTTTCACCGAAGTGAAATAATTTGTCACCGGAATGAAAAAAAAAACACCGAGATGAAGATAAAAATCATCGAAATGAACAACTTCTCACTGAAATGAAAAAAAATCACCGAAATGATATTTTTTCTCATTTCGGTGGTCAATTTAGGTCACCGAATTCACCGGAATGAGATCACCGTCATGAAAAACAGCCAACAGAAGTTAACACTACAAGGACAGTATTTATGATAGAAATAAATTGATACTTCCTACTTGATCGGGCGACATTAAGTAAAACTACATATATTTAATAGACATATCGGATCATAAGATCACAACTTTTATCCACTCACGTGAATGAAAGAAAAAGCGGTCCCAAGTCACCGGAACCCACTACTTACGTTTTTGGTGGGAACACCAGACAAGCAGCACGCGTCCTCTCACATCAAGCGCTTAGGCGTCCCTGGTGCGTAAGTTTACAGCGCAGTAGCGAGTAGCTAGTGTTGTTCGATGCCTAGATATTCGCGTACAACGAAAATTCACCGCGGTGAAAAATCTAATCTGGACACGTGAATTTGTACTTACCATTCATTAAATACAACAGATTTTGTAATGAAGTTTCCGCAATAAAGTAGGATCCACTATTTAGGATTTAAATAAAAAAAAGGAAATCCCAAAAAAATCAACTGTTTATTATATGATTAAAAGTATACTGAAAAACAAATTGTGCCGCTTCACCGGTATGAAAAACTTAGGTGTTAATTTTTTTTTTCCCTATTAGCGACAATCATAATGGAAAAATATTTGTAGGCTGCTGTAGGAGACAACACTTTTCATCTAAAAAAAAATATTACAAGTTAAAAGTGCCATCCTGCACTAGCAGTTTCAGCCATGCCGTTTACGATTTGGTGCTGGGAAAATCACCCATTTATAAATATGCGTAAACGCAAGACGCCCCATGATGACCTAGAAATGCGTATGAAACTTCTCGAAAATAAATTGGATAATTTGAGTCGTACTATTGATGAAACCACAGCATCTTTAAGATCGACCATCACCTATGAATTTTCTAAGATCTTATCCTCCTTAGATGCTATGAACACAGCGGTCACGGGTCTGCGTTCAGACAATGCCAGCTTCAAGGAATCACTTAATAATATAAATTTAAACCCGGTTATCTGAAATGGAGAAATCACTTGGTTCTATTGATCTACGCCAGGACACGTTTGAAAAGCGACTTAAGGGCATTGAAAACATCAAATCATGCTAATATCTAATCTACCTGACCATATTAAAAAACTTGACACCAAATTAGCTGCCATGGAACAGCAGGCTAGAGACTGCAATATCGAGATTGTCAACTTGCCGGACAGACGCAATGAAAATCTTATAAGTATTGTTATGAACCTTGGAACATCAATTAAACGACAAATACTGGCGTCAGATATAGTAGCTGTACACCGCGTGCCTCATGCTGACCAGAAAGATACTCGTCCTAAAAACATTATTGTAAAATTTACCACCCGAGTATTGCGTGATAATGTTCTGTCCTCAAGCCATTTAATGAAAGGACTTAACGCTGAGCAGTTAGGTGTTTCCGGATCAATGCAAAAAATATATGTTAACGAACTGACGAACAAAATGAATGAACGAAATGAACGAAATGTATTCTGTCCCTGTTTTGCAACAAATCTCGGAATTATATGTTGATACATTTTACGAGTCTATTTACGAAATAATACGTAGGCGTATTCCTTATAAAGTTATATCTAACTCGCATTTTCCAGTGTGGTTTACCTCATCTCTGGTACATATCTTCAAGAATAAAAAAAAGTGTGGATAAAATGGAAAAAATACCGAAATGAATCAGATTACTCAACATTCTCTATGTTCCGAGATAGATTTAAAAAGGAATCACGTACCTGTTATAACAACTATATTAAAAACGTTGAGGAAAGCTTAAAAAATAATATAAAATTCTTTATTTATTTATTTAGACTTTATTGCACAGATTAAAAAATCATACAAAAGGTGGACTCAATGCCATAAGGCATTCTCCAGTCGACCATTAGGCTAAACAGAGACGTTTTGTGATTCTTCTGGACATATATTAAAAATTGTAGAAATCAATCGGATATTCTTAATAGCGTACACTATATGAATTCCACAGCTGGGAGCCCGGAGGGTATATGTAATCTGTTTTCTGAATCTTTTCAATCGGTATTTCAGCCAACACAACTTTCTGATTCTTATAGTATTGAAGATATTAAGGGACTAAACTTAAAAACTCGTACTGTAAATGTCATTGGCGAATTCGACATATCACCCGAAAGTGTGTTGAATGAACTCAAACACTTAGGTATTACTAAGAGCACATAATACTCCACCAATATTCCTGATAAGGTCTGCGTCTACTTTTTACAAGCCGTTACATAGGGTATTCAGTAAGTGTCTGGAAGAGGGTGTATGTCCAAAGGTATGGCAGTCCGCTAGAATTACCCCGGTGCACAAGGACGGGTCAAAAAAGGACGTCACCAACTATCGACCAATCTCCATCCTCCTTACTCTGGCAAAATTATTCGAGAGGCTTATACACAATATTGTGTATCCACTGCTCCATAATAACATACTTCCACAACAGCACGGATTCGTAAGTAGACGTTCTACCGTCACAACTCTCATGGTGTACGCTAACAAACTGTTTGATAATTTGGATGCTAACAAGCAGACAGACAGCGTATATACTGATTTTAAAAAAGCATTTGACTTTGATTTTTGTAACATCTGGAGTTCCACAGGGCTCAATATTAGGGCCACTTCTCTTTATAATTTTTATTAATGATATAAGCGACTGTTTCAAGCATTGTGATTTTCTACTCTATGCAGATGACCTCAAAATATACTATACCATTGATAACATCTCTGACCACTTTAGATTTCAAGATGATCTCGACCGATTAACAGAATACTGTTATAACAACAAACTACAGTTAGGTTTAAATAAGTGTAAGAGTATAACTTTTACAAAAAAAACGGTTTTCAGTAAATATAGTTATTCCATTTGCGGCACCATCCTTGAAACAGTTAAAAAAATTAGGGACCTTGGGGTAATTCTAGACACTAAGCTAACGCTTGATGAACACGTAGAAAACATTTGTAATAAAGCATACAAAATGTACGGGTTTGTCATGCATGCTACTAGTGAGTTTAGGCGTACAGTAAAATATATTCATCTGTATTCTCTCTCGCTCTCAATTAGAATACGCAGTTTCTATATGTAAGTAATAGTAAGTAATATTTTATTTTGGCACCAAAAACAATCTTAAATTACAAAGTACAGGAATGGTCGGTGCCAAAAACACTGGTATTCTGCGGGAGCCTTGGACACCGCATCATTAAATAATATAAAATTAAACAACAACAACAATAAAAAAAAATAAAAAAAAATAGAGGCGTCGGGAAGTGACGACCCCATCGCCCACTGGTTGAGTAACTAAGTGACAGATAGTTGCTCAACCAGCGCAGTCAGTCAGTACCAGCGACTGGTGCGAGAGCCGGCGCAAGTCGCGCTACCCAGGGAAATGGGTCCATAAAACGGCTACCTCGGGGGGAATGAGCAAGACCCCGATGGTATCTTGCTCACTGCCAAATGATGATGGAGGAAAACAGAGAGCGTATAGGGCCGCTACCTGGGGGTCATCGCCGGGGCGCGTCTGGAGCTGGCGCTGGATGTGGCAGCATGCGGGCCGCCAGCACTTCCCGACTAGGCCGACCACCTGCCCGGTCACCGCCATCATCACCTTCAGTGCGCTTGGCACCAACAGGGGCTTCCCAGCCCCAGCAATTGGTGCCCGCCACTGGAGGTACAAGGCGCATGAGGTGGAATCAAACAATGAATGCGAACCTCATGCGCGCTTACTACGGAGCGACAGGGGGAGAAACCGGTAGGACAGGCTATCGAGCACGGATACATCGCGCATTTCTGCAGCTGGAGCCAACTTTGCCTGTATGCATATATAAACATGGCAAAGTTAATAAATTCAATTTCACAAAAAGTGGTCGATAAGATTCCATGGGTCCGGCACCACACATAGCCGTAAGACATTTCTTTTGGATCAAAAACGCATGGTTAATGTTCACCGAGTTTCCCCACACAACAAGACCATACCTTAAAGCAAAGCACACGTAGCCATGATATGCCATCATTACTATCTTTTGATTACTTAACTTTGTAAGGCGGTACAAGGCATAAACAATCCGGCTAATTCTTTGACAGATGTGCATGTTCATTCCACGTCAAATTTGTGTCTAAATGTATGCCAAGAAATTTAGCAGTTGCGCACTCCTTAACATGCTGACAATCGTGCATTATAGACACATTTGGCGGACTCCCATTCTTGTTAAAAAATTGAATATATTAAGTCTTTGATATATTGACACATAGGTTATTACACATATTTAAGCCTTTTATTACATTAATTATTGTATTATTAATTTCGATTTTATAGTCAATGTCAGGAGTTTTATTAATCATTATAGAAATGTCATCTGCAAATAGTGTACATGGATAACGGGTTACAGACAGAAGGTCATTAATGTATAAAATAAACAGCAAAGGGCCGAGTATAGTGCCCTGAGGCACACCATAATTGTTTTTTGAATATTTTGATACATAAGTTGCTAAATGTTTAGACTTGTCAATCTTTTGTATTTCTACTCTCTGTATTCTGCCATCAAGGTATGATTTAATCCAGTCAAGTGCATGTCCACGGATCCCATACGTCTCTAGTTTTCTAAGCAGAGTCCTGTGACAGACGTAATCAAAGGCTCTACTGAGATCGAAGAGAATCATAGAGACGGGAATACGCTTATCCATAAATGTTGAAATCTGGCGGACAATATTATAGCATGCCAAAGACGTGGATTTTCCTTTTTGGAAACCATATTGTTCAGTGCGCACAATGTTAAATTTTGTACAAAATGATGACAGTCTTTTAAATAATATTTTTTCAAATATTTTTGCAAATACTGGAATAAGAGTAATCGGTCTATAGTTTCCGATTTTATCCCTCTCTCCACTTTTGAACAAAGGTTTTACCACCGATAACTTAAGAGAAGATGGGAATATACCCGAGGCAAAAGATAAATTCACAAAATATGTCAGTATAGGGCATAACTCATTAACACATGCTTTAATTATTTTCGTGCTAAGTTCATCATATCCAGTAGCACCAGTGTTATTTAACGACTTTACTATATTACTCAACTCGTAATCATCAGTAGGGGAAAGGAAGAGAGTAGCAGCATTAATTTTCATGAATCTAGAATGATCTTCTGAAAATTTGTCCGGTCCAAAAATTTGCGCCAATGTTATACATTTTTTTCATAATTTGGAATACTTTCTATATTTAGTTTTTACAATGTCACATTTGTCATAATAGGATAGTCGCAACTTTCTCTTTGTAACACAAGAGTTTCTAAGACCTTTTGTCAACCAATTAAGCTTAGATTTTCTGTGAATTGCTACTTTAATTCTATACTTAGGAAAACAGGTTGTAAAGAAGACGTATTCCGTAGAAAGTTCCGTATGAAAATAATTAAACGCCTCTTCCACGTCACTATAATTATAAACATCTGACCAGGAATAACTTAATAAATATTGTTTGAATTTTTCTATACAAGGTCTAACAAAATCAACTGCGTTCCTTTTAAGGGGGGTATCTATACATTTAGATGTTTACAATCTTTACAACAAATTATGTACATTGATCATAATCACATTACAAAAAAACATTGCACAACAATGCTTACAACGTGAACTTTTACGCGAAATAACAGTCTCTGTCACTTTTTATTATGTTTTAAAGCGTTCCCACGGTTTACAACAAAATTCGCTATCTTAGTCGCACTTTGAATGTTATGATCACCTTCACAATACACTAAGTCCTACACTCGGCCCCACACATGGAAGCCCAAACGTTCAGGCTACCGCTACATCTTGTCTGAAAATGATCGGGCCGAACTGGGTGAGGGTTCTGTTCGGCCCAATAGTAGGCGGTGTAGAGGTTAAACATCCACCCACTGGTGAAGCTGCTCTCGTCCGTCCAGATAATGTTGCAGCTTCTGCGACTTCTACGATTCATCAAAACTGGACTCGTAGTGCGAAGTCATGCGGCTTCAGCTATTGAAGTAGTGTAAAATGATACAGGTGCCTGCCCCTTGTGTTGCGTCTCGCCGCAGAATTCGCAATATGACGCCCGCGCCCATGAGCGCGTGGCTAAGACGGACGCTGCATCAGTCGTGCTTGCGATTAGGTGCCGATCAAAAATCTGCATCACACTGTCTTCTTATTGAACAGGCAGGCGCGGCCTTCCCTGGTCCTCGACGGGCATAAACAATCTTCCTCCAGTCCCTGAATCGCTCACGAAAACGCCCTTAATAACAGCGTAACGGCGCGCTGCTTCAGCACAAATTAAAATTGCGATCGTGGTAGCACATGCACATCACCTGTGCAGATAGACTAATTTGTATACCGATAGGACAACGTGTTACACCTGACTGACACCGTTGCGGCGTCGCATACGCACGGAAGCGAATTAGAGACTACGTGGCACGGCGCGGCACGGGCGTCCTGCAAAGCCGAAAAAGCGCAAGCTAGGGATGCGCCTAAGATGGGATCATAATTTAAAGGATACTAAAACATAACGGATAACTGATCGTAGATTAGGAACTGACACTTCGCAATTAAGTATCATGGCGAGGTAACCTACTACTTAAATTAAATAGTGAGTGCGACACAATATTTTTTTTGTACTTAGCTTTTAATTCGCCAATCTAGTTAAGTGTAACTCTTTGTTGTAGAGTAAAATTATTTTGTCCAAGCCGGTATTATTGTTGTAAAGTGTCAGTTAAAGATACACAAAGACTGATAAAGCAAACAACGACTGAATTTTATAGTCACTAAGAATTCTTTTTAACGAACTAACTCGGCCATAGCATTTACACTCAGCCATATCGTACTTTATTATTTAACAGTTATTTCTTAACTGACTGTCGCAAAATTACCAAAATGTATTTTTTAAATGCTTATTCACCTAACTACTTAAGTTACTGCAAGTGGCAAAAAGGAAACAACTGCGAGAGAAATCAAAACACTAATGACATGTATTACTTAATATGAATTATGCTTGTGCATCGTCCGAATAGATTCTGCAAATAATTATTAATTATTATAACAAATATGTAGTTACACGCAAGTGAAACCACTCAATTCACTGAACATTTTAGAGATTTAAATTAAAATAAAATAATTTTTCCTTTTTGTCGTATGGTATCATTTCCTTACTGGTCACCTCGTCGTCGAGGCAACGTCCTATTCACGTTTTAGTGCTAATCCGCTCAACACGTTTTTAATTCGTATTTTAGCATCAAATATTGTTTTTCTTCGACTTTTTTCATTAAACCATGCTTAAATAATGTCGCTCAGGCGAATTTGAGCCTATCAACTAAAAAATTGAAAACTCGGAACGCAAGCTGATACGTGCTCAATATCGAAACCGGAAAAGCAGTAATGGTAACTCCCATTATTCATCATCTCAAAAGTCTGTTACCAACCGATCAGGTATTTAAAAACACCTTCACCTTCATAGTTTGCAATAGCGTCCTAGCTTTTTTATGGAAAACGAGTCGGTTCAATGAAATCAAGCATTACTTACTTTATTATAACTAATGCTGACTACCCTGCACTTACACAAAACGGCCATTCAGAGCAGTTTTTGGGTCTGTGTCGTGGCTCAAATAGTACGACATCAGGGCAGTTTATGGGACTGACCCGCGCTTACACAAAATGGCCATTCAGAGCAGTTTTTGGGACTGCGTTGCGGCTCAAATAGTACGACATCAGGGCAGTTTATGGGACTGACTCGCGCTTACACAAAACGGCCATTCAAAGCAATTTTAGGGACGGTCTCGCCGCTCAAATAGATAAGATAAGATAAGATTTTATTCATAATATTCATTACATCACATTAGACAAAACGGCCATTCAGAGCAGTTTTTGAGTCTGTGTCGCGGGTCAAATAGTACGACATCAGGGCAGTTTATGGGACTGAACCGCGCTTACACAAAATGGCCATTCAGAGCAGTTTTTGGGACTGTGTCGCGGCCCAAATAGTACGGCATCAGGGTAGTTTATGGGACTGACCCGCGCCTACACAAAATAGCCATTCAGAGCAGTTTTTGGGACTGTGTCGCGGCTAAAATAGTACGACATCAGGGCAGTTTATGGGACTGACCCGCGCTTACACAACATGGCCATTCAGAGCAGTTTTTGGGACTGTGTCGCGGCCGAAATAGTACGGCATCAGGGCAGTTTATGGGACCGACCCGCGCCTACACAAAATAGCCATTCAGAGCAGTTTTTGGGACTGTCTCGCGGCTCAAATAGTGCGACATCAAGGCAGTTTTTGGGACTGACCCGAATAGCAAATGCCTTAAAGGGTTTAATTTGCGCATAGCCTGATTTGTAAATCTCTTCACCCAACATCAGTCTTTTGACACTTGTACGACGAGTTGGTGCACCTTTGATAAACCCTGAAGCAACTCATGGACATTTCTCGCATTTTGTGCGATGTTCAACACTCGAGAGTCCGTCACAAGACGGATTTTGCTGCCATCTCTATTAAACAGGAGCTTAGAGATCACCCTTTTTGCACTTAGACCGACAAACCCTCTCTGGTGAGAATTTAGCCGAGACGCTAATATCTGCAAAGACAAAAACTGTACCAAAACCGAAACCTTGTATTTTGCAACGATGCGAAACCGTCATCGCAACCTGGAGAACATTTGCCCACCGACAATGGCGCCGGGCTATACAGCAGCAATATACTCGCAATCAGACACACGTCAACTTGTCAAAGCCATCGCAGCTATCCAAATTTTATTATCAATGCTGCCCACCAGACACTAAAGTGCAGTAACAGCAAAATAACGATTGCGAGCAAACGCCATTTCAAGTTAAGAATTTGATATAAAAAATAATCAGATGTATAAACAAAAAAAAAAGAATCCAGAAATGTTTTATAGGAGTAGGTTCACACGTCTTAACCATAAAAAAAAAATCCTTATAAATAAATTTATTAATGGCCATTTACTATTTTGGCGCGAATTACTGCACCGCCTTTTTTATAAAAAAAAACATTTAAACTGATTAAAACGCAGTATAAAGTAGCATTACTGCGTTTGGATTAGTTGTTTTGTCAAGAAACCCAACTAACTTGCAGTAAGGTGAAAAAAATACTGCACGTTAGTTGGTTTTAAAGAAAAAAAGTGTTCGTTTTACTAGTGCAGTAAGAAAAATAGCTAGGTAATATTTTATAAAACGTTTATTTTTACGTAATTAATAACAATAATTCAACTTAATGAAGTAAAAATCACATATCAAAAATAAAAAACTTCTTCTAATCCAAAAAAATGTGTCAGTTTTCTCATAATAATAACATAAAGATATTAAATGTTTAATAATAAAATATACTTACTCAAAGTAGGTGCGTATTTTTAAAAGTTAGACATTATCTTGAGATCAACGTTACAGTAAATTTAAATCGAATACAAAATATCACACACTTACATAAGTCTACATAGGTTCTATCTTGAGATCAACGTTACAGTAAATTTAAATCGAATACAAAACATCACACACTTACAAAAGTCTACATAGGTAAGCCTTAAATAATTAGTATCTAGGAATAACTTGTTACTTTTAACAGTTTAATACGCATAAAATAACATTGGTTGAGTTTAGCTTTTGAAGCCTCTTTTTATTCTTACTACTAGGTTTAAAATAATAAAAAAGTATGTATCAAAATCTAATGCACAGCCAATCTCATCAATAACAGTACATTTTTGCAATTGAGTATCTTTTTTACAATTATATAGTTATAAGACTGTTTTATAATGATTTATGTATCATTATATAAAATATAGTATAAAATTGTAAAGTTATTGAAGTACAATCTAATTAAAGTTACCTACACACAATTATCAAAACAGACCAGAAAAAATATTAAGTTTTTTTGATGTACATAATAATAAGTCTTAACTTATAAAATTACAAAAAAGGGAGTGTGACTGATATGTTACACTGTCTCATAATGTTCCTCTAAGACGTATGAAACGCTTTGAAACAGTTATTTTGTTTATTATAGCACAGTGCTACGCCACACTTTTCACATAACGTTTGTGATACGCCAGCGCAGTTAGGGTACTTGCAGCGAATCCTCTTAGCTGCCCAAACAGGCCAATGCCCAACTTGGTCCTGTCGCACAGCTATCGGAGGGACATATTGGGCTGGACCTTTACGTTTTTTGGCCTGGATTTCGGGTTCAATGGTTCGCCGTGTTGAGTTTGCTTTGATCCCAATTTTGCACAATACCGTAGCAATCTCTTCACGAAAATCTGCTGATGACAACAGTTGCGTATCTTGCGGGTTATTGGTCTTCCGTACTCTTTTGTATAACAGCCAGGCATTGGACATGACAAGATCCAAAAAATGGTAGAACATACGCACCTGCCATCTTTTGCTTCGTAGTTTTATTTTGTATCGACCCATTATACTGTCGATTAGATCGACACCGCCCATGTGGCGATTGTATTCTTCCACGATGTTTGGTCGCTCAATTGTCACATATCTTTTATTCACTTTGTCATATCTTGAGACTTGCGACTTGGGCAGCTCACCCACAAAACTTGAAGCAAGTGTGACAATTTTATTGTCTTTCCAGGCAACTGTGGATATTTCCACTCCTTCTACACTGCCAACATACTCAACGGAGTAGCCGCGTTCTTTTTTTGAGATCTCCTTATCCGTAGGCAGTTTGCAGTCTGGTATCCGATTGCGTCGGACAGTACCAAGACTTAGAATGCCTTGTTTGGCCAGATATTCGATTAGTCGCAAAGATGTAAAATAGTTGTCAAAATATAATCGGTAATTTTGATTTCGCGGTATTTCTCTGGAAAGTCTCACTACAACGTTTGATGCCGCACCCAAGTCCGGCTCACTAGACTGAACTATATTTTCAGCACCTGTTTCGGGCTCAAATTTGTATGCAAATCCACTCACACCACTTAGGACAAAGATTTTGTAACCCCATTTATTCGGCTTTTTAGGGTTGTATCTTTTCAAATTGTGTCTAGCTTTGGTAGAGCAAATTTGTTCATCAACACAGAGATATTTTTCATAGGGCACATTCTGGCATGTCTCATTTAGTGTTTTTACGACTGGTCTTATCTTGAATATTCGGTCGTGGTCAGCATGATCGCGAGAAACAGTTTTCGAATTATCGTTGAAGTGAATAAATCGTCAAATTTTTTCGAATTTGTTTACTGGCATTGTATTTTGTACTAGAGATGTTCCTATATTACTGTTCCAATGCTTTGTTACTCTCGGAAGGTGTACCAACGACATAATATAAACTAGTCCAATGAATTGTTGGATATCTGTCTCTGTTACCTGGAAAGTCATACTTGGATCTTTCTGAACTATGTAAAGATTCGTTTGGTTGGCTATATCTTCAATCAATTCCTTGGGAAATAGTTTGAAAAAGAACTGGATAGGATTATCGAGTTCTAAAAACTCCGGTGACAATGTTTCAGCACCAGTAAAATGGAGCTGTTGCTCATTTAGTTCTAAGTTCTTCTTTTTCCAGCGTACATTCAGTTTAGGTTTGTTTTGACGACGTGCTGATGGTCCTGGCTGAAGAGAAGACTCAGTGGTGGCTGAAGGCTGGGAAGTACTTACATTGTGCTCTAGGTTCTCAATAATGCCGTCGATATCTAATCCTTCAACCTCTTCAACAGCGTCATCTTCGAAAGGGAGCTCCAGGTCTGGAATAAAGTCTGGGTCCGCAACACTGTCATCGTCATCTTCAAATCCGTCCTCGCTGGCCTCATAATCAAAGAGATGCTGCGCAATTTCTTCTTCTCTTAGGCTTCGAGAAGCCATTCTGTCAAATAATAAAACAAAGTTCAATGTACTGCAATATGGGAATGTTTTAGCGCAATGTAACAGAAATGACACAAACAATAATTTAATGAATTTGTCAAGAAATACGAAATATTATGCGTAACTAACAATAAATAGTCAAAATCATAAACTTACCAACTAGATTTATACTACAGATTCGTAGTTTACTTGGATTTTATATATTTTTTCAATTTTTGTACTGTCACTCGCGGAAAGATTCTCGCAAATTGGCGGCAAGTGACTTTTGCATAACTTTTGATACAAGTAACGCCATCTAGAATGTGTAAAAAGTACTAAAATGCATTAAACGGTTTGTTACCGTCGTGCTACGTTGATCTAAAATGGATCAAAATTTATGTTTGGAATTTTGTGGCGAAGTAATTGGTTTGTTACCGTTATGTCACACGGTGATATAAAGGGTTAACTAATTAAAAAAAATAAAAACAAAAAAATACGTGTTTAGTTATTTACTAAAACCTATTAAAAATTCAACTTTTTAATGAAATAGACGTTGTTGAGATATAAAGGGTTAAGTTACATTTAAGGCACATTATTTCTTAGAATAAATCCGTCAAATCCTTTTAACATAAACAGAATAATCACAGACTCTTAGTAATAAAATATAACACTAAAAATTCAACACTATTCATCAATATCAAAAAATGATTCTTCTGGTTCTTGTGGTGTAGAACAAACAGAAAGGTTTTTCCAGAAGATCAATCTACTTGGTGGAATAAGTGGCCCTAGTACCTTTAAGATATTTTGTTTCCTTTCAACATCAACGCCTTTAGGAACAGTTTTTGCAGTAAGGTTAGGCAAGGTCTTTGATTTGAGACAAGATAGCCCTTTGAATTCTACCTCATCAAAGTTCTTTTTGTAAAAAAAACTGTAACTTCTCCATAATCTCCTCTTTACCATAAGATGTACAATATCTTTGATACATACCCGGTTTCCATCCCTATCCTTGTTTTTTTTCTGTGCAATATGAGATTTATAATTAATAAAATCTTTTATTTCCATACTTTTGACTTTAACTTTCCCCGATTTCAATGAATTTTCAACAGCCTCTAAAAAGTCTTGATAATCATAAAGCTTACCCTTTTTGTCCATCGACTGCTCTACAAAATGATAGAAGGAATCGGCGGACATAAAAGTATGGCCTGGTTCGAAAAACTTGAGTTCAATTGTTGTGGCAGAAATCTCTAAACTGTTAACTATACATACCAAGAATGTAAAAAAACACCAGTGTTTATTTTGTGCCGAGCAATTATCAAGCCATAAAATGATGTGCTCTACATCACGGTTATTTAGTAAGAATGCTCTAAATGTACTGGTGATATCCTCTTGCTTCCTACCTGACACCCCTTCATGCCAAACTGCTGCAAACACATGACCTTTCTTGAAGTTTCCTAGGGGTACAAAGGTTTCATTGTACGCAACAAGTCTGGGACAGAACAAAGCTGACTTAAAAGTATCAATGCGAGGTAACATTATAACTTTTTGTAGGTCCACAGAAACAATTACAGTATTAGGCTGACTATTCGCCTCTGAGTCTGCATCGTACATTTCTCGGGCCAGTGTATACTTGATTTTGTGCTGAGCATAGGTATTACATATTTCGCAATTGGTACACGGTTCTTTTACATGATCAAGGTTATGAAGGTTGAAGATTTCATATGTCTCGCATTGTTCGTGGCCGAGTTTAGCAAACGAAATGTTCATTTTGTTTGTCAAGTGATCTCTGTAGGTTTCAAGACTGCATTTGAATTCGGGGTACTTCTCTTTGAAATTTTCATACATGTCTGTTATTGTAAGGTCACTTGGCAAGTATCTCTTGTTGGGAGCATGCACTCGTCTATAATGATGTACACATGGATTGAATGATTCGATATGAGCCGTGATCAAAGTCCGATCTATAGCATGAGAATTTTTTAAATTACGGCCATCTCTATTATCCTTTTGTTCTAAAAGTGACTTTTTCAGTACACCATTTACACGTCTGTCATTTTTTTTGTCATATCCCAGAGTACCTAAGAAAAATACTTTGCATACTTCATAGGAATTTTGTTCTGTATCTCTTTTTGATAAACGGTACTTGTAAGTTACATTTCGTGGTCGTTTC
The DNA here is from genome assembly GCA_963576865.1 of Anania hortulata. Lineage (NCBI taxonomy): Eukaryota > Metazoa > Arthropoda > Insecta > Lepidoptera > Crambidae > Anania > Anania hortulata. The sequence continues at coordinate 18,193,518 of OY756402.1, read as the reverse complement.
AAATTCTTTTTACTTTTTTTGCACACTTCTTCTGTCACAAGACTTTTGATAAACATGCCTTGATGTTCCCAATCCAAAGACCAATAATATTTGTGAATATTACTTCTATCTTCTTCAGTAAAATGTACAGAACATAGTTTTGTACATAAATTTTGGCAGGGTTCTCGCACCGGATATTTCTGTATTTTTTTGCTATATTGAAGTTCACTTTTTCGCTTCTTACATGTTTTATTCCGTATTTTCACATTAGGTAATTGTGCTGGCTGGATGTTGACATTATTGTCCTGAATTTCTGCTGGATCGTTTGTGAAATCTAAATCACTTAAACTCGACGATGTTGGAGATGGATCAGGGACGTAATTTTTATCCTTTACAGAATCATCCGAATCTTCCATGAAAGAATCATGGAATGGTGTTGAAGGCATTATTGTTTCGTTACATAAAAGATCGATGGCCAGTGGTTCCACGAGATCATCATGAATCAGGCTGTTCTGTTGAGCTTTAGATGGATCCAAGTAGTGTTGTGTTGGAAATGCTTCAGAGAATTTGCTCAAATCAATATTTTGGACAACAGGGTCGTTGTAAAGATTTTTATGGGCAAATGCACTGTCTTCTAGTTTGGAAAATTTTTCCAGTGACACGTAGTATGCATCACCAAACCGATATTTTCGAATTTCAGATGGGTCCCTTAGTATTGCTTTTGGAAGCGAATTATTATTATTTTGAGGAGGCAGAGGTGGTAACGTTATATCAGGTGGTAAGTCGTTTTCTTCTTTACTTAGCAGTGAAATATTTTTTTTTCCCTAGCGTTCATTTTGATGACCCTGCAAGATAAACAAAAATTTGGTAAGTACTCACTAAATAGTAGATATTGCAATAAATTACTGATTATATAACATTGTTATATAATACATATAACAATGGAATTCAATACGGCACTCTAAACTTATGGTATTGATTATTAATCGCATTAGCCCCAATATTAGGCCCACATATATATGTCAAAAGATAAAAGGATTTCAAGATTTTTGAAAGGCGTATTTGGACTACGATCTCCGCAGCCGAAGTAAAATATCACGTGGGATACTTTCTTAATCTTAAATTTATTATCCATCCAATTTCCAAATGGAAGTCTGCCACTTACGAAAATTGTGTCACGTTAGTTGCCCTAGCAACTGCTCATAGTGTTCAAACACTCGCGAAGATCATGAACATTGAAGTTCTGTCATTATAAATAACAATAAAAATATCAGACCTCATAAAAACTTCTAAAGTCGGTGTCAAACTGCCGGTACTTGTCTTACCATTCCTTGAAAAGCCAGAGATAATGCCCTTCTAAAACTGTACTTTCTTATTATGAGATAGCGAATGCTACCCGTAAGGATACAATCTTTTTTATTGGTTACAAAAAGCCACATAATCATGTAACATGTCAATCCTTGAGCCGCTGGATTAAAAACACTTTGAAGGACAGTGGTATTGATACCTCAATCTTCACTGCTCACAGTGCGAGCCATACCGCCTCCTCTAAAACTTTTAAATACTTATAACTTGTAAAGCTGTTGACTGGAGCGGCAGTTCTTCTGCCTTTGGTAGATATTATAATCCTATGGTTACTGACGTTAATAATGAAACGTCAGTAGCCACTGTTGAATTAAAAAATGATTAAAATTTAATATTACAATCATGTTAAAATCGTTATGTTGTTTTTAAATTAAGAATTACAGAGTTAAATGAATCCTGCCACCTATCTTCAATAGTATCGAGTATTTCTCAAGATAAGATTGACTTAATGTAGTAATTGTTATGTTTATTACTCGCTAACATCAATTGTATTAACTTTTACAATCTTGTTTTTGGCATTTCTTCTAAAAATCTACATATTTGTTATAATAATTAATAATTATTTGCAGAATCTATTCGGACGATGCACAAGCAAAATTAATGATTAAACGAACTTACCTGTATGTGAAGTTCTATCATAATTATGCGAAGTGCATCGTCCGAATTGATTTATAACCCTCCCTCCCTTAGGATCCCAAGGTATGCCACCGAAATGCCAACAACAGTCTTTAGCAGTGTGTGTGTGTGCCTCTAAACATATGACGTTGCCTCGACGACGGGGTGACCAGTAAGGAAATGATACCATACGACAAAAAGGAAAAATTATTTTATTTTAATTTAAATCTCTAAAATATTCAGTGAATTGAGTGGAGTCACTTGCGTGTAACTACATATTTGTTATAATAATTAATAATTATTTGCAGAATCTATTCGGACGATGCACTTCGCATAATTATGATAGTTCGTTTAGGGCCAGAGAGGCGCGCGACGTGGAAATGTCCCTCCTGCCGTCTGTTATCACCTAGTACGTCGGGTGTGCAATGCTCGGAGATTTCACTTGAAGCGATAATGGCTAAGCTCGATTCTATGTCTATCCTTTTAGAATCCTTGCCCGGCCTTATATCCGAAGTTAAAAGCATCAAAGCTGATGTCGTGAAGCTGCAGGTGGCGTCGAAAGGAACTACTAAGAAGCTCCAAGAGGTGAAATATAGCTCAAATGAAATCAACGCTAGAGTAAGCTCGTTGGAGGCTGTTTCGTGTGACTTAGTGGCGGTTAAATCTCAACTAACGTCGTGCCAGCATAACGAAATCACTCGAGACCAGTGGTCGCGTCTCAACAATGTTGAAATCAAGGGCGTACCGATGAAGAAAAACGAGAACCTATACGAATTAGTGGACAAAATAGGTACATGTGTAAACTACAAGGTGTCCAAGTCTCAAATTAGCTACGTGAGTAGAATCCCATCCCACAGTAACAACAAAGAGATGTCCATTGTTGTATGTTTTCTGAACAGATATGTGAAGGAGGACTTTGTAGCCTCGGCACGGTTGATAAAATCCCTGTCACCAATTGATTTGGGTTTCGCCGGCGATCAAACTCAACGCATATTTGTGAACGATCACCTTTCACCGGAATACAAGAAATTACTTACCAAGACTAAGCAAGTTGCGAGGGACAAAAGTTATCAATTTACCTGGGTGAAGTTCTCAAAAATACACGTACGCAAACACGATAGTTCTCATGTTATCGTCATTAACAATGAAAAAGATTTAAACAAGCTAACTTAATTTGCTTCCCAGACTATGTCGTAAACTGTTATGAAAATTGTATTGTTTGCTTGTATCTGTTTAATTTGACAGCTTTGTTTGAAAAATGTGTTCTTATTCGCTATGCTTCATGTGATTTATTAAAAGCTATCATTTATGGAATGGTATGTTTATCATCTGCACTCAAATATTATTATCAAATATCATTTATACCTAAAGTGGTTTTGCCGCGGGTCGAGATGCTTCTATGCACCGATGTTGATACACCGCTTTACGCTATCTCGTTCTCTCTTGCAATGTTGCTAATAGTGCGTTATCTTACACGCATTTTGCTTCTTACCTACTATCCTTCCACAAGATACCGGTGCATCGTACCGCTGAATTCGCTCCGTTATAATCACACTCGTTCACTGCTTAATGCAAAGTTATTTTATCGTATTACAATTTACAATTCATCTAATATCAACTTAATTTTATACTACTATAAGCAATCCTATAATTTAAATGTAACACTGAAACTTGAAGTAGATTACCAATGTCAGCTATTTATTTGCTATTTTAATAGGTTAACCCGTGCACTAGCATGCGGGAACAATCTTTATTCTATTGACTGCTGTTGTACTACAACCTTGTATGGATAGCAAGTTAACATGTTATTACCAAAATGTCCGTGGTTTACGGACCAAAACTACTACTTTTAGACGTAATATATTACTAAATAGTTATAGTGTAATAGCACTATCGGAAACATGGTTAGTTGATAGTATTTCAGACTCGGAGTTATTCGATAACAGGTACTTGGTGTGGCGTCGGGACCGTAAGTATGATGTGACGGGCCAGTCGATGGGTGGAGGCCTGCTTCTGGCGTTTTCTAAGGACTTAAATGTTTCCCGACGGCCTGAATGGAATTCTTCTGCAGAAGATATGTGGGTTACCATATCATTAGGCAAAACTAAGCTTCACGTTTGTGTTATTTATTTATGTAGTCAAAATATGGGTCTTGGTTTTTCGCAACAGCTAACAAACCACCTAACCAAATTACGGGATATTATTACAATGAATCCTACTGATAGCTACTTGGTAATGGGTGATTTTAACATGAGTTCAATCCAGTGGAGCTTTACTTCTGGCAATAATAGTGGTTATTTGGAGGCCTTGAATATCACGGGATTTAATGAGTGTAACTTTATAGATGAACTTAATGTAGTCGGTTTGCAACAGTATAACTACGTAGTCAACCAGTATGGTAGGTTATTGGACCTTGTTTTATCAAATAATGACATCACAGTATTCAATATTGTCGATCCATTAGTACCACTAGATCCACACCATAATGCGTTGGGTGTGATGGTTGACATGCGCTGCCAGCTACCTCTGAAACCGGCGCCCCGCATTAAATTCTGTTATGGTAAAGCTGACTTTGAAGCTCTTAAGAGTGATCTATCGATCATTGACTGGAACACGAAGCTGTGCAGTGGGGGATTAGAGGAGGCTGTTGAGTCTTTTTACGACACCGTAAATGACCTACGTGTAAAACATGCACCGACTAAACACATACGAACTAGATCATATCCTCCATGGTACTCCTCTTCGCTTATAAAAGTGCTTGAAGAGAAATTCAAATATTTTACAAGGTTCAAACGTTATGAGATGATCACTGATAGGAAGTCTATGGAGACATTAACTGCACGCGCGAAATTGTTGGAAGATTGCTACAAGTTATATGTCTCTAGGGTTGAAGATTCAATTAAGGCAAACCCCAAATACTTTTGGTCCTATTTCAAGTCACTATCAAAATCTGGTGTTATACCTAATACTATGTCTTTCAATAACACTAACTCTAACTCTGGAAAAGAAATCTGCGATATGTTTTCAAACTACTTCAACTCAAGTTTCTTAGTTCCTGGTGTCAATTTATCAAATACACCTCACAGTAATAGTCATTCTTCAGCCAGCATACCTGGATCACCTGATGGCGATATCTCTACGATTGAGTTGTCGGTATCTTTGATAAAGTCCGGTTTATGTCAGTTCGATATCTCTAAATCGGAGGGTCCAGATTCAATTCCTCCCATTTTACTTATTAAATGTGCAGATGAGCTATCAATTCCTCTATATATTCTTTTCAGTAGATCTATCAATGAAGGGTATATGCCTCCAGTTTGGAAAAAGGCATTTATTTCTCCTATTCACAAAAAAGGTTTTAGAGGTGAAGTAACCAATTATAGGCCAATTTCAAAACTTTGTGTTATCGCCAAAGTGTTTGAGAGGATAGTATATGAGCAGTTGTACTCATCGGTGAGAACCTCTCTTCCATCATCACAGCATGGTTTTCTCAAGGGTCGATCTACAGTTACTAACTTGGTTCTTTTAAATGACTTCGTCACTAATTCAATGGAGGGGGGATCTCAAGCTGATGTAGTCTATACTGATTATAGCAAGGCATTCGACAGAATAGACCATCAGTTGCTGATTGCTAAGCTTCAAATGACTGGTATCAGGGGGGACTTATTGAGGTGGTTCACCTCATATACATATTAATAACCGTTCTCAAGCTGTGGTTCTGGGTTACATGTCTAATTGGATGTATGTTCCAAGCGGTGTTCCACAAGGGTCGCTGCTAGGGCCACTTCTTTTTCTCATTTTTGTATCGGATATTGACACTTGTTTTAAGAATTCCGTTTTACTTAGCTTTGCAGATGACATGAAAAATTTTAAATCCACTTGAACGTCCAGCCGCGGAACTGTCAACGCGCAGAAACGTCCAGGTGCAGGTGTTCGTACTCGCGTCAGGAATCCTCCGATACAAACGTATGTCAAAAGAAAATTATACGAGCTAGGTCAATACAAAAAATCATAGTGTAGCCTAATGTATACAGAATATGATTAGTTAAAAGCTTATGCTTTAAACTTAGATCTAAATATAAAAAAAAAAATAGAGAACTTAAGACAGAAGACTTTTTTATCAACCGATCATCTCCAATGTAAAAAAATTTTTTTTTAACTATTGTGCAATAAAACTATTACTTTTTATATTACAGAGACAAGATCAAATCATTAGGAAAGTGTTAACGTATTACACTATACGATTTAAGTAATATTTAAGTAATAACTTTCGATATAATTGCGGGAGTACACGCACACACACAAAAGCACCGAAACTTCAAACCTAAGTAAAAACACAGTCTATAAATAAATGTACTCTTTTTATGTTTAAGAGCCATCTATGGTTTGTTCCGTGACCTAAAGGCCACGGATATTGCTTAAAGGTGCTTTGTTTTAGCCACACAAACCTGTTTTTCATCACTGCCGCTAGAGTACACTAAAGTGTACTCTGACGTAAGACGTAAAAAACTTAAGTAGACACTAAAGTGTCGTCTGACGTTCCAGTGGTAGGCGAGGAGGATGCTAGAGCTTTGCAATAAGACTTTGAAAGACTCGACAGTTATTGTATCATTAATAAATTAGAACTTGTTATGTTAACAAATGTTCTGTTATGACCTTCTCACGGAAAAATAATCCTATTAGCTTCAATTATTCACTAAAAAGCCAAACCTTAAAGCGAGTGTCCGAGATGCGATATCTAGGAGTAATTCACGACTCGAAATTAATTTTCCAAAGTCACATTGCTTCTATAGTTGGTAGGGCCTCTAGATCTCTAGGTTTTATAACGAGATCAACTAAAGATTTCAAATGTATTAAAACTATCAAAATACTTAATAGCACATACGTTCGATACCATTTGGAATACGCTTCCCAAGTTTGGAACCCAAGGTACACAGTCTATATTGAGCGTCTGGAACGAATACAACGTAAGTTTATTCGATTCCTCAACTTTAGAACCCGGCACCACGAGAGCGACTATTTTAAATCATGTGCCAAGCATCACTTTCTTCCTCTCAAATACCGGCGAGATATATCTGATGTCATACTGCTAAAGAAAATTGTAACATCCTCTATCGATTGCCCCGATTTACTCAGCAAAATGTATCTTTATTCTCCCACCAGAACTTACCAAAACAGCCCGTTACTATTTCTTCCCCTTGTAGCCACAAATTATCGTCGAAATAGTTTTATCCCCCGAACCTGTGAGCTTTTTAATAACATAAATAGAGATAATGATATCGATCTTGACCTATTCTGTTCCAGCTTACTAAACTTTAAGAGGCGACTTGGTGACAATTTCTTCGAGAAATATTCTTATTCTTGAATAATTCTTACTACCTTACCTACCCTACTTACTACCTTGGCAAAATTGTTACTCTATGCAGACAGCAGATGATAACCATATCACATGATGCACTTTGTAATGGGTTGTTTTTATTTTGGCTTGAAAAATGTTAATCATGCTACAACCACATTTTACTATTGTTAAATTTGTCATAACGTAGAATTATTTAATTGTGTCAATCGCTATACATATTGTTTCTATAAGTGTAGACTTATAAATGACTTTCTATGTCTTAATTCGTATGTACTATGATTTGTAATAGTCGATAGTCTTCCTAAAATCAATAAATAAAATAAAATAAATAAAAATAGAACTTCACATACAGGTAAGTTCGTTTAATCATTAAATATGCGCTAATATGACAATTTTTCGAAACTCATAAAACATTGTTGTCGTCTGAATAACTAAGTTAAAATCAATAAATAGCATTCGCTGATATTTGTTCATGAAAGTACCTTTGTTAAAACAAAAATAAAATCTTAATTAGTAATTTAATGAATGACTGATCAGATCCAATCTCGTAGAAAATTATAGAAAGTATTTTTGTTAAAACAAAAATAAAATCTTAATTAGTAATTTAATGAATGACTGATCAGATCCAATCTCGTAGAAAATTATAGAAAGTATTTTTGTTAAAACAAAAATAAAATCTTAATTAGTAATTTAATGAATGACTGATCAGATCCAATCTCGTAGAAAATTATGTGCCTAGAAATCAGATCAAATGTGGCACATCCCTATCTATCCGCATGCCCCGACACGTGCCCCACAGCACCGGCCTTTCGGCTCGAGCGGCATAGTCAGCACTTTGCGAGTACGGTAAATAAATATCTAGGACTCTAGGATTACGATTTTACACAAATGTTTGAGTAGGTTTATTAAAACAATCCATGACATTTTTTATTTAATTATTCTAAGAAAAACAATTATAATCGTGTTTAATTGAACGAAATATTACATTTTAATAATTTTCTCATTGAAATATTGCGACCGTTTTACTAAGAGTTAATTTCTAGGTAAGTTTTGAAGCATTTTTTAAAATTAGTTTGTCCCGTGGTATGTCAAGTTAATATCATCTTTGATGATGTCAATTTCATTATCTAGACGACTAGTCAAGAATGAATTACAAAATAACAAAACCTTTTTATTCCAACAATTTTACTCATAAACAATGTTAATATATCAAATGTTGAAACTTTGATAATAAGTAAAATGTATTTCAGTTCCTAAATTTCCTTACAAATACCTACGATCTCATCTTAACTAAACAAAATGCTTGTCACCCTTTCCAAGATACCTACCGACAAACACGGCGGAGCATTTGTCGGTGCCACCTTTGAAACTTGTTCTTGCTAACTCCAAAATACTTTTACCCTCAAAATTAATTGAAAAAATAAAGTAGAAGTAAAGAAGGCTAGAAATTAGACTAATGTTATTTTCAGTTTAAACCACTTGATTGTAGTTTTGTTTACTTATTACACGACGAGTTAAAAGCCGTAGTGGGAAGTTGGGAAAGGTTTTAGATGTAACGTAATTTATCGTACAGCCGTTTTTATTGAAGCTGAATAGACGAGTGCATTAATCGAAAGTGTCGTTGCCTCCGCGGTATCTTAGTTCTTTCAAAATGATATGTGAATACGGCTTAATGACAGTGACAGCACTGACAGCGTCTGTCAAACATTCAAGTTATTCGCTTATTTTGCCGGGTGAATGAATCACCCATGATATTTGTTTAATATTTAAATAAATATGTTACAAAGCGTCGTTCACACCAAAACTGATAACGTTAACGTTATTTATAACAACTTTGCTAGACGGATTGTCTACCATAAATATTGACCAATACTGTTCGTAAATAGGACTCCTATCGAAATACATTTTTCGATGAAACAACTGAAGGTCCCAAGGGATACCGTAAATCAACAACGTTCCACTTAATAGTATGTAATAAAAAATATCATAAGCCAAATAAAATGTTCCAACAGACATTGTCAATAAACTTTTTCCAGGTTCCACTTCAATAAATGTGAAGTTAAGTTTTGCTAAAACTAAAATAAGTATCACAATGTCTGTTAACGCTATGTTATAAAAATATCATATGCCAAATAAAATGTTCCAACAGACATATAGGTACTAAACTTTTATCAAGGTTCCACTTCATAATATGAAGTTATGTTTTAGTAAAACTAAATAAAGTGAGACAATATCTCTGCCGTCCTAACGAAGAGTGCAATAAGTCGAGTTTTTGGGCAAAATGACTTAAGACCATATCCGTAATCAGGAAAATGAGCTCTATATTTTCGCCTTAGACATCTTTTTTGTATCTTCAATAGTTTCGGTTCTATTGGTTATCATAACTGCAATATCTAATATTATTATTTGTAAGTAGGTAGCTAATCATAACCGAAATATCTTGAGTTATGACTTGGATAGCTTTGATATTTTATTATGTTACATAAAATAATCGCAATAAGTCCAGTTATTGCACTTATAATTAGTAATTTTAAAAAAATTGCACATTTAGGTACTAGTCATAAACGCAACAAGTAAGTAAGTTATTGCAGTTATCATAAGGAAAGTCATTTGAATTGGGAGTCAAGAGGGTTATTTATAAACAGGAATGTTTCTTACCGATATCATTTTTGTGTTGACAATGAAAAGATTGAAGTTTGTCAGGTATTTTTTCTGACAACCCCCCAAAATGTTTTTGACAAAAACATAATTAAAGAGAATATTCAAAGTTTCAATCCAACCATATCACACTATCGCCGCGAACATGCCCCCAATAAGTTTTATTTACCCAGTGACTTAAATATTACGATGATGCACAAATTGTTTGTAGAAAAATATACCAATATGCAGATATCTCTCGAAACATATCGTAAAGTTTTAAAAGAAATGAACATTTCATTTGCTCATCTCGGCAATGAGGAATGCGAGCAATGTGCTCTGCATATACCACATAGAGAATGCTCTGAAGAAAATTGTGAACTGTGTATTCAATATAATAAACATAAGTTGCAAGAAACAAGTTGTTAACAAGAAAACGCAAAAAGAATACCAGAACGACAAGGAAGCATTTTCTACTGACGAGGATTGTATTTACTATTCTGTAGATTGTTATAATGCTCCCAAGAATGGATCAGTTCAAGTCTGCCATATTTTGCCCACGCCTTATTGCTTTCAACGAAAGTTTTGTCCCCCTTGGAAGTAGTTTAGGCACAAATGTGCCTTTTGCTGTATTGTGGAACGAAACTGTCTCCGGACGAAATCAAGAAGACATAATTTATACATATCAGTCATTTTTCGTATACAATCGTGATGTCAAACATTTTGTTTTATGGGTTGATAATTGTGCGGCTCAGAACAAAAATTGGTGGTTCATGTCTTTCTTAGTAAACATAGTTAATAGTCATCCTATTGCTGCTGAATCTATTACAATAAAGTATTTCGAACCCGGCCACACATTTATGTCCGCTGATCATTTTCACCATCAAATTGAAAAATCCTTAGAAAAAAAGTTTATGATTTTGATGATTTTGAGGATGCTGTAAAATTGTCAAATTCGAAGAAAAACGTGGTTAAAGTAATGACTACTTCAGATTTTTTTTTATCAAGACCTATCGTCTCAACTCTCAGCACAAAATTAGAAATACATAACCAAGGATATATTTAAAGAATATTTTGGCAGTCAAGGCTCAAAGGGGGCTATTTTCATTAAAAGTCAAAGAAAAATATGTAGTTGATTGGAGAGAATTAGATTTCTTACAAATGAAAATTATAAAAAAAAAAAAAAAAACAGATACTAAAAAGAAAATTGTATTCAGAGGTATAACAAAAGATAGAAAAGAAAGAATAATATCAGAATTGTTGCCTCTGATGCCAGAGACGAGAAGAAGTTTTTGGTTAAACTTACCAGAATATTCGCAAGTGTCAAACATACATTAAATTAAGATTCCAAAGTGCTTTTTTACTTGCAATGTAGGTTACTTTAATTGAATTGAGACTGCTTTAAAGAATGATCTCATAATGTGCCTTATTAGATAAGTGTTAATGTTTTTGGTATAAGCAAAGGTTTTAAAAGATTGTTTGGTTTGTTATTACTATTAATATGTGTAAAAACAAAGATTCTAAGTTGTGATTTGATTAAGTAACTGTTGAAATTATTAGAAAAGAAAACACTTTGATTCATTTTATTTTATAACCGCAATAAATAGGACAGTTATTGCACATATGGTTAGAAGAAAACTCGTAGGGCATCATATAGTATGTGCTAGCCAAAAGAGCAATAACGTCGGTTTACTAACAAATACTGCAATAAGTAGTGTAGTTATTGCAGTTATGATTAGGAATGCTATATCAAAACAATTCATACATCCTAATGATAAATACATTATTGCGTTTTTGTGTGTGTATATAAACTTATGTACAAATATAATATACTGTTTCTACTTGAACATACTGGAGTTCTTTTAAAGAAATCAAACTCAAAACTTGAAATAATTATATAATGACCCAATATTATAAGTTAAGTACAAAATGATGCGCGCGTGATGGCGGTCCGAGGCAAAGTGATTTTAACATACAAAATGCTTCGTAGATGGTAGGATCCTACTCATTTATTTTGAGCAACACGTCGCGGTGCATCTTTGTCGTGAAAGGAGTGACTGGATTCCAAACATCCTCGTTGAAAGGAAACTTTCAACATTCATCCTTTGGCAGCGGGCACAACCTTGTCAATGGTCGTCGTATACACCTCTGCGCTGTGTTGATGTCTGCGACTCTTGAAATTCCGTCTGGACCGGGAAACAAACGCGTGATTCTTCCTAGACGCCAATTCATGGGAGGCACGTGATCTTCATGTATAATCACCAAATCACCTACATCGAGTTTGGCAGAATTACTTTTCCATTTGGTTCTCTGTTGCAGTTCTGTAATGTACTCCTTCTGCCATCTATTCCAAAAATGTTGTCGTATTTTTTCTAGGCGCCCATATCTTTCCAGTCTGCTTTCGCTGCAGTCCAGCAGGCTTGGTGACGGTAATGAAGTCAGCGTCCTTCCAATGAGGAAGTGTCCTGGAGATAGAGGAAGGAAGTCGTTAGGAGAGGATGACAAAGGACACAAGGGACGGCTGTTTAATATGGCCTCCACTTGTGCACACAGAGTTGACATTTCTTCAAATGTCAGGTGGCTGTTTCCTAGCACTCGTTTTAAGTGGTGTTTTGCAGATTTAATGCCTGATTCGAATATGCCTCCAAAGTGAGGAGCAGAAACTGGATTGAATACAAACTTAATACCTTCCCGATCTGCAAAGTCAACTATTGGCCTTGAATTTTGTTTTAAAAAATCCCCAATCTCCTTAGACGCTGCTACAAAATTTCTCCCGTTATCGGATAATATTTCAACTGGTTTACCCCTGCGGGCTATAAATCGTCGAAGTGTCATCAAAAATGCGTCTGTTAACGCAACCGCGGGCACCGCGGCGGGCGCGCGGGACGAAGAAGCGGACGATATACGTCTACGAGCCGCCCCCCGCGCAAGACACTTCTCTTTAACCACCGTCGCGCACGCACATATGTGTACCTACTAATTTATAGTTCTCATAATAATTACCAGCACTCACAGTCATATCTTTCATTTATATATTCCCTGCAGGATCCCTTTTCTTTTAGTTCAGGCCTACGGGCACATAATGGTCCTTCGCCCCTCAGTTCGCGAGAATTAAAAATATAGTGAACTTTTTTTTCAAAAAATTTATTTCGGTACACCGTCATCTCGTACAAAGTTCGTCGGCTACTCGAGTTCTTAGCACTACCATCAGCTTTTGGCGTCTCCCACAACCTGAAGAAAAGCCTGCAAGCCAAGACCAGCATCGTCGACGTGCAGCTCAGAGCCACAATCGAAGTCAAGCCCAAGTTCAAGTTCAACGGCGTCAGCGCAGAACCCAGTGAAGAGCAGAAGTCATCCACGAAGAAAGAAGACATCAGGATAAGTTGCGCCATAGTACGAAACCGTGAGATCGATCCAATTTTACTTATCTAACTTCTTTTCTTCCACCCATTTTTTCATAAATTCATCCTTATTCATTCCCATTTCATTCCATTTCTTATCATCATTCTTATCTCATTTTCACCTCTTCTGTATCAGTAAGTAGTTAGTAAAATCATCAAATTAATTTTTTCACCAAATCTACCGTCCATTACCTGCATTAAACTTTCATCATTTACTTTTATTACATAACCATAACTTGTTTATTCTTTCAAGCTTTGCATAGAATTAAAACAATTAAGTTCTCCAATCAAAGTTTATTTACTGTATTGTTACAAAAATAACATAATTTTAAAAATCTAGTATTACAGCAATTAGTTTTCTTGTAGTACGCTTCGCACTAACGTAACAGTAGATTAATCGACTAACATTTCCCTTCTTATTTTACATTGTTTTAATTTTTTTTTAATTTTATTTTTCTAGGTCGGTAGACGCCGACGGCTGACGAGAATCGTGTACCACTACGCGAGCCAACGCCCCTGTTGCGGAGGCATAGCAAAGTTGTACCTTTCCTCTACTTAACTATTTAAATTATTTCTCTTACATTAGAAATTAAATTTATCAATTAATTATCAAGTTGATTTTGCCCGTACACATATTTACAATAAATAAAATAAAAATTAGAATACTTAACATCTAATAAATCTTAAAGTATAACTTAAACTCTATTAAAATTATTTACAATGGCTGAAGCTAAAATTTCACAACTGGTTAAAAAGCGCGGATCGGTTAAAAGCAAAATTACTTACTTTTCAAATTATATAAATACAATAAAAGATACGTCAGTTACTCCAAATTCCCCGCTTTTTAACGAGATTAAAGTTCGCCTTGAAAAGATTGATACATTATATGAGGATTTTGATAATCTTCAGACGGAGATCGAAGAGCTCGCGGAGGATCCTGATGTAAGGTATCAGGAAAGGGAGCTCATCGAGAGCCAGTACTACGGCGCGATTGGCACCGCGAAGGCACTACTCGACACACCCTCTGCGGCTTCTGCTCGAGCACTTAACGGTAGTGAGGTAAGCTCTCTTGATGTTAGCACACAAAGACAACAATTTCGTAAGATTACCTCAAATTGAATTACCCACTTTTAACGGCGCCTATCAGCAATGGCTTGAATTTCGCGATACTTTTGTTTCAATGATTCATTCCAATGACAGCATGGATGAAATAAATAAGTTTCATTATTTTCGCGCCTGTTTAAAGGATAGTGCTGCCTTAGTCATTAAAAGCCTGGATTTCAAGGCCAATAATTATGCTTCTGCTTGGGAATTGTTGTGTAAAAGATACGACAACAAACGCCTGTTAGTTAACAATCACGTGCAATCGCTTTTTTGTGTTAACATTATTCAAAAAGAATCTAGTAAGTCCTTGCGATACATAGTCGATGTGACAAATAAAAATTTACGTGCTTTAGCTACCCTCGATCAGCCCACTAAATATTGGGATACATTAATTATTTATATGATGGCTACAAAACTAGATAGTACTACAAATAGAGAATGGGAGGAATTTCGCAATAATCGTAGTGACCCTCCTACATTAGATATTTTTATAACATTTTTGACAAACAGGGCTGACCTTCTGGAGACTTTAGAAGAAGCTAAGGGCAATAAAGGTAAAGTCGATTCTCCACCTACAACTAAACCAAGAAGTTTTATTGTTACCTCCACTAGCAAACCAAAAAGTCGTTCTTGTCCACTATGCCATAAAGAACATCAGCTGTTTTCGTGTGACGCATTCCGCAGATTACCAGTTGAGACCCGCATACTCAAGGTCAAAGACTTCAAAGTTTGCCAAAATTGTCTTAGACCAGGTCATCATGAATCACGTTGTAAATTATCTCACTGCAAGTATTGCACTGTAAAACATAATACTCTGTTGCATAATGGCTCGCCTCAAGAGACCATTTCCCATGACAGTGTAGTCCTATCAGCTGATTATTCGCATCTTTCTAATGCAAACAATATATTACTTTCCACAGCTCTAGTCAAGGTCATCGACAAGCGTGGGAAACCGCACTCAGCCAGAGTTCTGCTCGACAATGGCAGCACGGGTAACTTCGTCACACAGGATCTCTGTGGCAGACTAAATCTCCCTACTTCTATAACCAACTCAAAGGTAACAGGCATAAACAACCTAACGTCCAATAGTACTCAGTCTTGCTCTCTTACATTGGAGTCTTACAATGGCGAATACAGGACGGACATTGACTGCTTTGTTCTTCCGCAAATAACAACATTGTTACCAAATATATATATAGACATACGCGACTTACATATACCATCCGGGGTTTGCTTAGCCGATCCAAACTTCAACGTACCGTCAACCATCAATTTATTAGTAGGTGCGGACGTCTTTTGGAACGTGATTGGCACAAATCGCATCCAGTTAGGTAAAAATAAGCCCGTTCTATGCGAGACTAAGTTCGGATGGTTAGTTTCAGGCGCCATAAGCCAGCCGGGTCCAAAAACTACTGTGTGTATGTTCACAAATAACTTCCAAGGTCAATCTGATTTGACGCGTTTTTGGGAGTTAGACACAATTCCATCCCAACACCAATTTACACAGGATGAGCATGAATGTGAGAAACATTTTTTAGAGACTACAAGACGCGATCATGATGGTCGGTATATAGTTTCCATGCCTCTTAATGACTCACCAGACACCTTAGGTGATTCTTTTTATATCGCAAAACGACGATTTCTTTCACTTGAGCTTCGTTTAGAAAGAGACGCTCACATGAAACAACTATACTCACAGTTCATGCATGAGTATGTCGATCTGGGTCACATGACTGAAATAATACCTAACCCAAATACTAAGTATTGTTTTCTACCACACCATGGTGTTTATAGGGACAGTAGTTCCACCACTAAATTAAGGGTGGTTTTTGATGCATCGGCCAAAACATCTTCGGGAAAGTCACTCAATGACATCCAGCGTGTAGGGCCCACAATGCAGGACGACATCTACCCCATTTTATTACGTTTTAGGGAACATCAATTTGTGGTTTCAGCGGATGTCGAAAAAATGTATCGACAAATAAATATTGAAATTCATCAGCGTCCGCTACAATGCATATTGTGGAGGTTCGACCCCTCCCACCCACTTAAGACGTATACCCTAAACACTGTGACGTACGGTACAGCTTCGGCTCCATATTTAGCTACCCGGTGTCTGTCACAATTAGGATACGACTCGCCTGACCCTAAGATACAGCGAGCTATTTGCCAGGATTTTTATATGGACGATTTTTTATCAGGGTCCGATTCTGTAAATGACACAATTAATTTATGCAAAGACGTAAATCGCACATTAGATTCTGCAAAATTTCATTTAAGAAAATGGCACTCGAATTGCAAAGATATTTTAAATGCAGTGTGCAGTCCAAACACAGACACAGATATATTAAATCTTAGTTCTAAAGAAGCAGCCAAAACATTAGGACTAAATTGGAATTGTGCTTCTGACACACTCACATTTTCAATTAATATAAATCCAACACAAAAAATTACTAAAAGACTAATTTTGTCCACAATTTCTCAGGTTTTCGACCCACTGGGGCTGGTGTCACCTTGCATTGTCGAAGCTAAATTATTAATCCAACAATTGTGGATACAAAAATGTTCATGGGATGAGGAAGTTTCTTTAGAAATTAAAAAACCCTACGTTGAATTTGCAACCTCATTACTACAACTACAAAATTTAAGAATTCCTAGATGCATCAAAATCCATCCATCCGTGAACACACAAATACATGTTTTTTCGGATGCGTCTGAAAAGGCGTATGGCGCCTGTGTCTATGTGCGGAGTGTGGATAGGAGTGGCGTAGTCAGTGTCCGACTGTTGACATCTAAAAGTAAGGTCGCACCTATTAAAACAGCTACTATACCACGTTTAGAACTCTGTGGTGCGCTGATGGGAGTAAGGTTGTGTGCAAAGGTTGTTTCGTCAGTTACTTTTAAATATATTTCCTGTATATGTTGGACTGATTCGATGATTGTTTTGGGCTGGCTGTCTTCCCCCCCCAATCAACTTAAATCTTTTGTTCGGCATCGAGTTATAGAAATACAGGATAATTCTTTTGATTTTCGATATGTGCCATCAAAGCAAAATCCCGCAGACTTAGTTTCCCGTGGAATGCGAGCAGATTCAATAAAGGACTGCCCGCTATGGTGGGACGGCCCTTCTTTTCTAAAACTAGATTGTTCTGAGTGGCCTGACAAACCTAATCAAATTAAGGAAACAATTAAAATTCTTCCAGAAACAATATTAAAAAAAATTCATTTACAAGATAATCAGACAAATAATCAAGATAATCAAACTAACTTATTATCTACATTTATTCTAAAATCATCAAGTATTACTAAATTTAAACGTACAGTAGCATTCATATTCAGATTTATTCATAACTGTCGTAAAGGTAATACAAAAATAACAGGTAATTTAACTATCTCAGAGCTTGATGCCGCCACGACACAATTGCTATTAATTTCCCAACAGGAGTCATTTCCAGTGGAACGTCAGTCACTCATCAAAGACAGTAAATTACCTTTTAAAAACAGACTGACGTCACTGAACCCATTTATAGATTCTGATAATCTTATCAGAGTGGGTGGCAGGCTTAGTGATTCTCACTACGATTATAATGTGAAGCACCCAATCCTCTTATGTAGTAAACATCGTTTGTCTGAGTTAATTTTTGATGCGTTACATAAGACATACCTACACTCAGGACCCCAGTTGTTATTAGCTACAACACGACATAATTATTGGACCTTAGGAGGGACAAGACTCGCAAAGCGGATTGTACGAGCATGTGTGAAATGCTGTCGTTTTCAAGGCAAAACAATTCAGCCTATTATGGGCAACTTACCTAGTATGCGAGTTCATCTTGAATACCCTTTCCTTGAAACAGGTGTGGATTATGCCGGACCAATGCTGATAGCTGACCGCAAAGGAAGAGGTTGTAGATTAATAAAATGCTACATTTGTGTCTTTGTTTGTTTAGCCACCAAGGCGTTGCATCTGGAGCTTGTCTCAGACCTTACAAAGGAAGCCTTTATTGCAGCCCTTAACAGGTTCATAGCACGACGAGGCAAACCGCAGAGGGTGTTCTCGGACAACGGGACTACATTTGTAGGAACATTTAATGAGTTATCCAAACTCCTCAAAGACCCTTCACTATCGTCAGACGTTATCGATAAAGGTATAAATTTTATATATATTCCAGTAAACACACCGCACTTCGGAGGCCTCTGGGAGGGTGCGGTTAAGTCAGTTAAGCATCATCTACGTCGCGTACTAAATTTGACTCATTTAAACTTTGAAGAAATGGCGACTCTTCTGATACAGATAGAAGCAATTCTAAATTCTCGACCTATTACTCCTATTTCCGACGACCCTTCAGATCTTGGTTGTCTCACTCCTGCTCACTTTCTTATTGGACGTTCGATCGGCTCGTTGCCTTGCCCGCAACTTATTGACAAGCGCATCACTTCACTGCAGCGATTCCAACGTATTGAAGCGCTAAGGCAACACTTCTGGGTTCGATTTCATAACGAGTATGTTTTGTGGCTACAGAAAAGGACAAGGTGGCACACGTCACGCGGAGAGCTGCGCGTGGGATCACTCGTCCTCATCAAAGACAAGAAGACACCTCCTCTGATGTGGCCGCTTGGCCGCGTCCTCCGAACGTTGCCTGGCAGAGATGGCATAGCCAGGGTCGCCGACATCAACACGAAGAAGGGCGTCATCCGTCGCGCGTATAACACTCTCTGTCCGCTGCCAACAACAATAAATAATTGAAGATGTACCACTTCAAGGCGGGCAGTATGTTAACGCAACCGCGGGCACCGCGGCGGGCGCGCGGGACGAAGAAGCGGACGATATACGTCTGCGAGCCGCCCCCCGCGCAAGACACTTCTCTTTAACCACCGTCGCGCACGCACATATGTGTACCTACTAATTTATAGTTCTCATAATAATTACCAGCAATTCACAGTCTTATCTTTCATTTATATATTCCCTGTAGGATACCTTTTCTTTTAGTTCAGGCCTACGGGCACAGCGTCCTTTGATAGATCACTGACCAGTTCTAAATGTACGCACTTATAACGTAAACAAACAAATAGACACAAATAACACTTAATCAACCGGCAACCACGGCCTTTTCTATTTAAAATGTGAAATGGTCCCGCGTAGTCTACACCGACGGACACAAAGGGATAGTCTGGTGTAATTCTTTGAGAAGGGAGGTTGCCCATTTTCGGACATAGTGTTTTGCCTGCAATACGCCTACATCTCACACATTTGTTAACAACTCGCGCGGCCAGTCTCCTACCATTTACAGGCCAAATCGTTTCTCTAACTGTTGCCAATAATAACTGTGGTCCTGCATGCATAGTGCGTATATGCTCTCGCTGAAAAACTAGTTTGGTCAAATGCGTCAAGCCTCCCGCCCACTCGTAACAAGTTATTATTTTTATCGAAAAATGGCGATAGTGATAATATCTTAGATTTAGAATTCAATGTTTTGTTTTTGGCTAATTATAAGATTAAACGAACTTACCTTAAGTGAAGTTCAATCTT
This sequence comes from Anania hortulata, assembly GCA_963576865.1. NCBI lineage: Eukaryota > Metazoa > Arthropoda > Insecta > Lepidoptera > Crambidae > Anania > Anania hortulata. Next base: position 18,173,531 of record OY756402.1, on the reverse strand, counting down.
AATTATACGCAGCTGATTGTTTGAGATATATTTACGAGTAGTACCGATGTTCTACAACAGCGTCGGGTCACAATGTTTTAAAGCTGGAAAAGAAAAAACATTTATCCCAGCAAATGGCAACATTTGTTGGTAATGTCATTACGTTTAAAGACAGCCTTATGAGCAACCCTGTAATATACTGGGATAATACAAAGTATTAGTGGGTGGGTTTTTGGGACTGTTATATCTCAAACAATCAGCTGCGTATAATTAAGATTGAACTTCACTTAAGGTAAGTTCGTTTAATCTTATAATTATACTTGCTGATTGTTTGAGATATATTTACGAGTAGATGTTTGAAGTTCGGTTGCGAATAAGTTGCTTATTAGTTTAGAAAATGCAAAAAACATTTTGAAAACTAAGTACAATCCGGAGACGTTTGATGGCAAATCAACACAAAAAAGGTACTTATATTTAATCATATCTTTTAAGTTTAGTGCTAAGGCTGAGTAACTAATGAATTCACGTAGAATGTCTGAAATTCTGAATGCGTCAAGAGTAAAATTACGTTCCATTTAGGTCTCACATAATATACTGCACAAGCCAGGCCACAAAATAATAACTAGTCTATTACGATAGTGTTACATCACACTTTTTTTTTTTTTTTGTAAATATATTTTTATTTTATTTTTTATTTTATTATCTGATTATAACAACAATGTCCATTGTTAGCCAATTCCATAATTTAGTGATTAAACATCGAAAACAATTGTTCCTGAAGACCGGTTGTAAGACAAATATCTTGTTATAAGTACTGTAAATACTTATTTCAATAAAGTGTTCTAACAAAAAAAAAACAAATAAAAAATATTAAAATGAATATAACGAAAGGAGAGTATCTTATTTAAAAAAAAAATGCAGGTGCGCAATCATAATATCTTAGCGTATGATTACAATTAATATTTTTACTAAAGGTGGCAATAATGATTAAAAATATTTATACTTTAAATGATAAAAGTCTTTGACTGCCACAAACTAGACACAATAGAAAATCTATTGTTTGCGGCTCCGCGTAGCGCTCAACGTGTTAACAATCAATTATTATATTCTTTTATTTTTTATCTCAGCTAAGGCCGGTAATCTATAGAATCAGTACGGGAAATTCCAAGTGATTGACCTATGTAATTAAGTTGGCATATTTGTTATTGTTGAGGGTTCATCCTGTAAAAAGTTTTTTTTTTTTTTTTAATTGGTTAAAAACATCTATCGTTATGCATTATGCAACTTTTAATCTAGTCACTTAATGAATGGGTGACCGTGGTCAAACAACTTCAAGTTTAATCACTTTAGTCACTTATTGGATCAACCTCAGGTTTGGTCACTAAATGGATGGGTGACCGGGGTTCTAGAATCCTCAATTTTGGTCACAAATGTACGGATGACCATAGTTAAGATACATCCTTATTGCTACCGAATGTTAATATTATGGAAATAATATTGCATAATTTGGTTGAAAATATCGATTGAATTCAATACGGTAGCTTATGCTTTATATTTAGCAACTTAGAGCGTATAATCGGATCATAAAACCAAATATTTTATCAGTTGATAATATTGTAAACTAACAGAAAAAAATGTTCTTTAACAGACTCAGTTATAGCTTTATTTGAATGCAGCAATGTAGGCATAATTTTAATAAATGTAACATTAAGTTATAATGTGAAAGAATCTGTTAATTTTTTTATTTTTTTTTGCTATGGTAGAAAATATTATTGAATACGATAAATGTATTTATCAGTTCGACTTATCTGTTATAACTGTATATTGCCCATCTCTTATTTTTATTGACTGTTATTGGGCAGTCAACGGGTTAAGTGTTTACCAACAGGGAATGGTTCTATCTGAGACATGTTTCTACATGTACAGGTTAATTATGGTATCTACTAAAATGTCTGGTTACTAGGCTTTGTTTTTGGAATTTACTTTCATATTTTTTATTTATACCTAATTGATTTAAATTAAGTTTTCTACATGAATTAATTATTTGAAGTACAATTATTCTTAATGTATTATTTTCCATCACACATTATTGTCAAGATTGTCATCTTCTTTAGTAATTAGTAATTACAAGAATACTTTGTTCAGAAATTTAGTTTCAATATGTCATATTTAAGGAAATTCAAGCCCTGGCATTATGTAATTTTTATCAGGACAACAGGTATTAGACTGTTCCTGGTTTAGTGACTTAAATGAAATAAAAGTAATCTCTAAGATTATATTTAAGCTGATATATCAATAAGTACATATGTAGGGGTACCTACTATGTTCTTATTGTGAATTTATCTATTCTTAATTTTGAGAAATGTCTGTCTTAATGGTAATTTAAAAGGGATATTTCAATTTTAAGAAATTGAATAGGTATAATGATTTTGTTAGATTATGATCAGAACTTTTAAGTGATTAGAAGCAGTTCCTTAGCATGTGATAGGGGTCACAGCGTTATTTTATTTTATTATCATAAATATATAAAAAACAAAAGATCTATTGAAATTACTAAATTAGTATTAGGTAAATGATCATCACATAGCCTTTATGTTAATTCAGCGGTTACAGAAGTCTACCTTAATAAGGTTTTATTACATTAATTTTTTATAGTCCTCAATTAATCATAACAAGATATTCAGAAGAAGGTCAGCCAAAGAAAAGATGGTTCCACACATATAGCTTGGTCTCGACTGGAAAAAGACTCAGCACAAAAGGCTTAATAAATAATAAATAAATAGTTATATACATATTACTAATCTTACAGACTTTTGTCCATCTTATACTTATTTCATATCGTTATGATGGAGGACTGAACAAATCAAGCGTTCCCAATAGTTTTAAAATGTATCTTATTTTGAATAATGGTACTTATGTTAAGTACATATTTATAAATAGGTATTCTTAGTACATTACATTGTTTACCACAATGAAGTAAAGGAAAGGAATCTGGAATATCTAGGTTATTATTTAATTAAATAATGTAAGCCTAATATTTTAAGGGTTTTTATGGTACTTCCATAACACCTTTACTTTTCAATTTGTTTGTGGCATTAACTTTGGATTAGGGTTAATAAATTATAACCTTAAGGATTTCTATGCGAAAATTCTTTGACATGAAGTATAAGCTGATAAGATGGCATCTGATTTCTCACAAGATGGATTTTATAAGCGTTGTCTTGTCAAAATCCTTGTTTCACTGCAATTTTGCAGGACTATTTATTTCTTCCAAGAATTGCATAAGTGCAATAATACCTTTAAATACTAATGAATTAGTAAAATATTGGGTTAGTTATATAATTTCTTGATAAATTATTCAGTAGTGCAACTTCATTATCTGACTATGGTAAAAACCAAGAAAGGGTTATTTTGGAGTTTTGAACCAAACAATGGATTCATTAGCGCAATGGCTAAGACTTTATAATAGAGATTTGTGATTAATAAGATGGCCAGTAAAGTAATCCATAGCTTTGATAAGTAAGTATCTGTATCTCTATTGTAACCTTCTTTCTTGAGGTAAAGGGCTTTTCACAATAATTCCGGTTTGAATTTTCTATCTCCATCCAATCCCTTAGGAACTAGTTAAAACCATCTTTGTTTATTTGTAATAGTATTCATCAGATATTAGCACTATTGTCTGACAATAATAATATTATAGTGTTGTGTTGATTTTGTACAATTGGTTTTACAATTTTATATAGTATTGTTTCATACTGTCATCACATCAGCTTACAGTGCAAGATTTCAAATAATTTGTTTGATTTTTCATTTGTTATTTATGTAATATAACACTAATTGCATAGCAACAGGTTAGTTAATATAACAAGTGAGCCTGCTTGTTTATCCATAATTTCTTTTTATTCTCTTAGTATATTAGCGCTTGTTTAATAATGAGTGAGCCTGCCCATTTCTATATACTGTCTATTTGCTTAGTAACAGTAGGACTTGGTGTTTAAAAATGAGTGATCCTGCTCATTTGTCCATACTATTTGTTGTCTCATGATAGTAGCGCTAGTTGATTGAAATTGAGTGAGTATGCTTGTCTGTCCATACTATTCTATCCACTTGGTGGTAGCGTTAGACATCTAATATTTTTGTGTACTTGTTCAAATTTAATTTTCATGGTATTGCCACATATACTGTCATACTGTCTTCCCGCTTTGTGAAAGCGCTTAATGTCAGGTCATTAGTGCACCGGCTCAATTTTTAGTTTTCCTGGTATTGCAACATACTGTCTATCCGCACTGTGATAGCGCTAGATGGCAATTAATTGGTGCACTGGATCAATTTCCATTTTCATGGTAAAGCAACATACTGTCTATCCGATAAATGATAGAGCTAGATGTCAAATAATGGGTGCATTGGCTCAATTTTCATGGTATTGTCTATTGCCCATTATGTATATACTACCCAGGCGTTTGAAGTTTATTTCAGTAGGTAATTTGTAAAGTTTTCTCAACACCCAGCCATTGCGTTTCCACTTCAATTTCATTGATATAGACTGAAGCCTGAGCAGGCTGCTTCAATATTTTCTATGTGAGTCTCCATACTTGTGTCATGGTTTCTTCATCTTGCTGTTTTCTAAATTTCTTAAGTTTTCCTTATTTTCATAAATTGTATATTTACAAGGTATCTTCAGTTTTGGGGCGAACTGGAGCTTAAACTTGATAGCTCTGTATTTCATTCTCAACTTCTATTAAGTTTTTTAGAAGAAAAAGTAACAAGATTATAATTTAAAAATGACTTTTAGGTTAGATTCTATCAATCAATTATACGTTAGGTACCTAAGTAATTCCTTCATAGGAGAATATCTATAATTCACAAAAGGAAGTAAAGTATTTGATTGTACATACCTGTAACTGGAACTAATGAATATATAAGTTGATTCCATTAATATAGCGTTAAAAAACAAACCATAACCGCGCCTGATTATGGCGCTCATCCCTTGTTGATTTTTGGCTGAAATTCACTATAAACCTTATTGTAAACACAATCCACATAGAGAACTGTATAATAGCATTCTAAACACTAACTTTTAAGCTACAAATAGAGTAAATAATAGTTATTTTACACATTTTATTGCAAGGACTACGTGCCCGCGCTGTCACAAACAATCGTAATGACATTACCAACAAATGTTGCCATTTGCAGGGATAAATGTTTTTTCTTTTCCAGCTTTAAAACATTGTGACCCGACGCTGTTGTAGAACATCGGTACTACTCGTAAATATATCTCAAACAATCAGCAAGTATAATAATTGATATTCACTTGGGAATGATTGCCTTTGTGCAATTTCGCATAATGAATAAAATGCATCATTTAATTCATCCAATGATAACTTGTCTGAACGTCTATTTTGTGGGTTTTTCATATTATGAATAAATCGTTTCATGTATGCAAGTGTTCTTTGTAATTTAGTTAGATTAGAATATTTCTCGAAATTTATTATTGGCTCGGAAATTGTGACAGCATGTAGAATTTCATTATTATTTTGATTCAAAATAGGCCACTCGGACTCGTCTTTATGTAAAAAATCTGGACCACACCACCACAATTTTCGAGATACTAACTGACTTGCGTCTACGCCTCGAGAAATTAAATCCGCTGGATTGTCGGACGTGGGGACGTAACGCCAAGATAACGAATCCGATAGTTCTGTAATTTCCATTATCCTATTAGCAACGAATGATTTTAGTTTTTTAGGATCATTACGCAGCCAAGCAAGCACTATACTCGAGTCGCACCAGTGAATACTATGCGCCGGTTTATTTCTTAACGCACCTGTCACTGACTTGGATAATCTAGCGGCTAACAGCGCGGCACACAACTCCAGACGGCGTATAGTTGTAGGTTTCACGGGAGCGACCTTGGATTTGGCACAAAGTAGCCTCACCGTAATGTTGCCGTTAGCGTCAACCGATCTAATGTAAACGCAAGCGCCGTAGGCATGCTGTGACGCATCACTGAATGAATGCATTTCAAAGTAGGTAGGCTCGCTGCATAAGACGAATCTAGGTATGCTTAAATTTTGCAGATAAGGTACGTTTTGTTGAAATGTTATCCAACTATTTTCGATATCCTGTGGGACTGGCTGATCCCAGTCTAATTTTCCATAATCTTTGTAATAGGATTTTTGGTTGTATTATAAACGGACTTAAAATACCTAACGGATCGAATATTTGAAATGAATGAGACAGAATGAGCCTTTTGGTTATAGGTACATTGTGTAAAATATCTTTAGTAGGAAAATGTAAGGTATCTGTACTTGGGTTCCATCCCAGGCCAAGGGTGCTGGTGGATTCACTGAAAGTTAAATTGTCTTGTTTATGTCCTACATTTGTTTCTTGGAAAAAGTTTGGTAAATTACTTTTATATTTTCTTAAATGAAATCCTCCTGATCTTAGTGTCTCAGAGACGCCCTTTTGTATATCACGTAATACGCTTTCTTTGTCACACCCTGTAATCAAATCGTCGATGTAAAAATCGTGTTGAATTATATTTTTAATTAATACATCTTCGCACTCCTCCCCTAGTTGATAAATGCACCTAGTACTCAAATAGCTAGCACTAGCAGTACCGTAACTGAGCGTGTTGAGCCTTAACATTTTTATTGATTCCGATTCATCAATTCGAATAACCGGAAGACGATGGGGCCGAACCGTCGAACACCACTCTTAGTTTAGTAGACTCGCTAGTTTCTTTAATGACAGGATGGTGGCATAAAAAATAGCAAATATTTGGCCTTGTTTGAGCCTCAGAAAGATGCCTAATTCCTGATATTCGGATATGAATTCAGAATACGCGACCTTTAGAGCTGGATTTCGCTTGAACCTTTTTTCTATGTTAATAAAACGTTTTTTTGCTAAGGAATACGTATCACCTAAACAATCAGGTGAATCCTTTAAGGGGAGTTTCACACTGAACTTGCCGTTAGGTAATCTAATTGTGTTTGATAAAAAATGCTGTTCGCAATATTTGTCACTTTCGCTCATGACTTGTTTTTGCGGGACCTCTTCAAGGTTCCAAAAGGAAGGAAGTAGCTTGTCTATCTCATGATTTGAATTTTGTAAAATAGATGTGTGATTGCATTGTATAGATTTTGAACCTCTTGTGTATATAGGGCCTGAAACTAACCAACCTAGCTTAGAATTGTGCAATTTAGGATTCTTGGGACCCATTGAACGTTGTTCGCTCCCTATGATGTCCCAAAATATGTCTGCCCCAATTAAAACGTCAATTGTAGAAGGCTGATGGAAGGTTGGATCAGCTAGAATAATGTTTAAAGGTAATTTTATTGTTTGTATATCGATGCGAGTCCTTGGTAACTCCGCTGTTAGCTCGTTCAGAACAAAACATGTCAATTTTACACTGAACGATGAATTTAGTGAATTGACTTGAGTCGTGCATGCTTCCACTACGCTATTGGTGTAATTATTGCCTATACCTATTACTTTAAGATTGTCTAAAGGAGTTGATTTTAGACACAACTTGTCCTTTAGCGATTTACTAATGAATGAAGACTGACTTCCGCAATCTAATAATGCCCGTACCTTTGTTTTTTCGTTTGTACTAGGATTGCAGACCTCAATCAAAGCCGTAGATAATAACACCTGCTGGCCTTGTGTGCCATAGTTGACAATAGTATTATTGTTTGTTTCGCTGACTGTACTACTAACTAACGATAAAGGTGCGTGCAACAAGGTGTTATGCCTACCCTTGCATTCACGGCACGACCCCATACGACACTCACTAAGCGCGTGACCTTGTCGCAAGCAATTGGAACATAGCTTATATTTTTTGACGTCAGCTAATTTCTCTTGCATACTCTTCGCCTTAAAAGTGAAGCAATCATAAATTCTATGTTTTGAACCACACACTATGCATATAGGAAGTCCACTTGAGTTAGGCCTATTTACGCTAGTGAACGACTTAGTGTAAGACGTAGATTTATTAAAGTTATTTGGCAAATTATTGTTACGTGATGCTAAAGGTACATTCTTAGATTGAATAATATTATTTTCGTAGGATTTGTTTTTATTTTTGGATTCTAAGACGTCTGCCTGATTGACTAAAAACTTCTTAAACTGATCGAGTGTCGGCATATCTGCTAGGCTATTGCGAAACTCCTCCCATTTTACTAAGGTACGACTGTCTAATTTAGATGAAAACATGAAAATTAGCAACATGTCCCACTTGTCTGTCGGGTGACCTAAACTAGACAATGCACGTAAATTTTTTGTCATTTGATCTACCAAGTAACGCAGTGACTTTTCAGATTCACGTGTTATCTGTTGCATACTAAAAAGAGAATTTAAATGATGATTTGTTAGCGACCGTTTATTGTTATAGCGGTCACAGAGAAGTTTCCATGCCTCATTATAATTTGCTGATGATATTTCGAGATTAGATATGATCCTGGCTGCCTCACCCTCTAGATAAGAAGCAAGGTAATGAAATTTGTGTACGTCAGATATACGTTTATTATTATGTATTAAGCTTTCGAAAGTATCGTGAAATTCGAGCCAGTTAAAATACGCTCCAGTGAACTTAGAAATTTGGATTTGCGGTAATTCGATTCCAATTTCATTACCCCTGTCTTTACATTCAAAAGAACAATGTGCATTTGCATCATGAAATGACTCGCGTCTTTGCTGAAGATCGGATTTATTATAATCATCGATAATTTTCTTAGATGACGCAATATGGACTACAAAATCATGTTCGATAATCTCACGCTCGTCAATTTCCTTCAGCAAATTATCAGAATTCAAAACCTCTATCTGAGCCTGCAAATCATCGAATCTTAAGAACAATGCCTCGAATTTGCCAAGCTTTAAGGTCAACTCGGCTAAGTCGATGCTTGTGAGCTCTTCCTTCTTGCTTACATTAGAAAGGTAATTCTTAAATTTTGTAACTTGTCCCTTTACCGAGCTTCTGCGAACGATTAAGTCCCTTAATTCCTTAGCGGAACATTCTGCACTAGTATTGGTCATTATGACTATCGAGAAGCAAGCTCAATGTAAACAAGTAGGTAGGCAGGTTGGTATTAAGAATGTAAAAAAACGAAATCTCACGCTCCTCGCTTTAGTGACCCTCGCAGGCAGGAGCAGCACGCTTGACCAACAGCACCACGGACTGCTAGCAGGCAGACGAGCCTCTGATTCTGACTTGATAAATCGCGCCAAACTGCAATGTTCGGCAAATACGTTAATTAAGAAGTAACTATTTATATCGATAAAATCTGTAGATACGTTAACTGACTGGTTACTAAAGTCGCTAAAATCTGCTTAAAACTTTGAATCTATGACAAAGGCCAAAATATTTGAATGAGAAATCTAAATTTAATTTAATGTTTAAGAACAAGTATATAATTAAGCTGGTTTCTAGATGAAATATTAAATTTTTCTTAAATATTTTCAAAATGTAGGTAGATTATTTTCGCTGAGTGATGCAATAATTTACGCCTCGTGCTTGCAAAGTGCATAAATTACGTTAATCACGTACCTATAATGCCTGTAAAACAATGTGTGACACTAGTTTTGACCATATAAAATGACGATAGGAAGTAGGAATAGGTAGTAATGAATATTTAGGAATGACTGGATAGGTAAGTATGGGTAACAAGGAAAATGAAATTGGACACTTATCTCAAGGAATCCGCTGACGGTGTGAAGCTTTAGCTGCTCCTCTGCCCACCTTCAAAGCTGAGAATCCTCTTCAAGCCTTCTTCCTAAGTCGGGTGACCTTGCCCCGATGACCCGATACTACCACGTTATCGTTTCTTGAATTCTTCTAAATGGTATCGTCTTTCTTGAAATTCGCGGTTCCCCTCATGAATATGTTTCTACTTGAACATACTGGAGTTCTTTTAAAGAAATCAAACTCAAAACTTATATTATAAGTTAAGTACAAAATGATGCGCGCGTGATGGCGGTCCGAGGCAAAGTGATTTTAACATACAAAATGCTTCGTAGATGGTAAGATCCTACTCATTTATTTTGAGCAACACGTCGCGGTGCATCTTTTTCGTGAAAGGAGTGACTGGATTCCAAACATATACTAAATAAAATTAATCATTATTTTATCTGTCATTTACTAAAAGTTTCAAACCGTTAGCTTTTATAGCTACGGAGATACACTCAAAAGAAAAATTAAATCGTTAACCGCCAATATCTCGAGAGTAGTCAAAACATAGTTATTGCACTTTTCGTTGGGACGGCAGATCTGTTAAAACTATGTAATAAAAAATTATCATAAGCCAAATAAAATGTTCCAACAGACATTGTCAATAAACTCTTTCCAGGTTCCACTTCAATAAATATGAAGTTAAGTATTGTTAAACTAAAACAAGCACCAAAATATCTGTTAAGGTTATGTTAAAAAGAAAAAATATCATATACCAAACAAAATGTTCCAACAGACAAATTATCAATAAACTTTGTCCAGGTTCCACTTCAATAAATATAAAGTTAAGTTTTGTTAAAACTAAAACAAGCACCACAATATCTGTTAAGGCTATGTTAAAAAAGATAAAGAACTCAAGCAGTCATACAGCTAAAAGAGATCTCTTTCAGAATAATCGAAAAGTATGTTGGTTAATTCCAAAATTCCACTTAAACGGAAATTTCAAAATCAAAAATCAAAATCAAAATTCCACATGTTTCAATTTACATTAAGAAATGAAATATTCTAAGTTCCTCATGGACAGGCAGACATATCAGGTTGTTGAATTATTAATGAGTAATCTCTTAAGTTTCTTAACAGAAAATGTTGTGGGTTATACAACCGTTAAGGATTAAAAGCCACTAAAATTCACGCAGTTGGGTCAGATAATTATGTGCAATTGTTCAGGAGTAAAATTGCTATAACACCAATTTTCTCACAGACTAACCAAAAGAGAATGCTTACTATCTAACATGAGTTTGTTAAGTAAAAAACCATGTGTGCATTATTAGAAATACTTGATAAAGTAACAAGGGTTTACACTATAGTCTTAGTGTTTGTCTATTCGGACGACTGCTTGGGATTGATAAATGATAACGAGATTTCACTGGAGATAAACCGGTTTATTGACCCAAGTTCCTAGAGTTACATTATAATATCTGACTCAAGTTAATTACTAAACTTAGCGTAAACCTAACAACCTGACGGGACTGGGAGTGATGTGCGACTGGCGCATTCGCCCGCGTTCCTTCCAGCGCTACAAAATGTTTGGTCAGCATTGTGCAATCGGTGACGCCACATCACACCCCCCCTTTTTTTTAAAAAAACAAAAAAGGAATAAAAACTAAATTTTAGAAAACTCTAATAGATTTATGACTCTGACTATACTTTTAGTTAAATTAACAATAAGCGATTCGACAGAGCTCGCTCATGATCAAAGTGCAATGTTTCAGAACTATACAATGTTTCTAATCTTGGTCAAGCGTTGGCGTTACATTCCAATGCTTAAGGGGCATACGCTTGATTCTATTTATAGAATGTGTTAAGGCGAAGCTCTCTAAACTGCTGTAATACATTTATATATGAATTGAACAAATTACAATCTTTTATTTCTTATTACCTTTTACAATTACATAAGTATATATTTAAACGAATTAAATTCAACAATTACATAAGATATCTTACCTATTTGACAACGTTGATGTTGTCCATATACATTTTTGCGGACACCTGTTTTCAGGGCCGACTTTAAAATGTTTCGGGAGAAACATGGGAAAAACATACAATGCTCTAGGTGGTTACTGTAAGGCATGCTCTGCTATACATAATTAACAGCCTTTGGCTCTGCAGCATCCTTTACCGCAACGCCACGCATGTAATTACGCAGAATTACTTACACTTATTTAACATTGTTTGAAAGACATTTGATGAAGGTACACCATTTTAACTTAACCCGACACAACAGATTAGATACACTTATACTACGCACTATGTTTTGCCATGAAACAAAATAGATGCTATGTCTACTTTTACACTGCTCCTGGTCTGCTGGCTGTTACTTGGGTAGTGTTACGGGGTATATGAATTACCTCGGGTATCGCTACTTTCGTAGTTTCCTTCCTTATCCATTTTCTTACAGTATTTACGCATCCTCGGCGTATTGCGTATAGGACGCCAATGCCAAATAGTATTAACAGAACAATTAACACGGTATTAAATATGCTCACTTGGTGATGTAGCTTTTCTGCGCTTGCTACTTGTGTTTGAGCGCTAACAACAACGTCTTTACTTTGGTAATTTCCCATTTTAGAAAAAAAATTCACTGTTTAATGTGTACTGTCACACGTTATTGTTGCAAGTACGTATTTGACACATATAAAGTTTTATTTCGCTAGTATATTTATCATTTCAGCAAAAATCGCACTGGTTGCTTAACAACTCTACCACAGCGTGTGGCCTTAATAATAGGTTTCAGCGTTTTTTGTTCACTATGCACTTTACTTTTATTAACATCTATTTTGTTTCTGACATTTTCTTTGCAATTTTCATTACTGTTCTGGTTTGAATTTACATTGTTACTTGGTATACAATTTTCATTAAACACATAGGCTGGCTTAACTCTATCAATAGAAATACTTGACTGATGGTCTGCAATCTTTATGACAAAGGCTTTAGGTGATCTACTAATGACTAGGTAAGGGCCGCTATATGACGGTGTCAATGGCCTTTGTACCATGTCGTTTCTTACGAAAACATGACTACAAGTATTTAGATCTTTATGTACGAACAGTTTCCGTCTGTCATTGCTTTCTCTCAACTGTGGACGTAAACTATATAAAATTCGTCTCAGATTATTAACGTAACTAGATTCGTCGCTTACTTTGTTGTTTACGTTATTGTCGTAGAAATCTCCTGGTAAACGTAAATTGTGGCCTAATGCCAATTCTGCTGTGCTCACGTTGCTGTCGCTTTTGGAAGCTGCACGAAGTCCCAACAAAACCGTTGGTAGTTCGTCCAACCAAGACTTATTGTGTTCTAATAAACGTGCCTTAAGTGCTACCTTTAATGATCTATGGAATCTCTCTATCATACCGTTACTCTGCGAGTGATAAGCTGTAGTACGTATTTTTTGAATACCTAAAAATTATAACAGTGACGTATAGAGTTCGCTTTCGAACTGTCTGCCTTGATCACTCGTAATTTTCTTAGGACAACCGAACCTACAAATCCAATTTTCATAAATAACTTTGCTTACTGTTTCTGCCGTTATGTTAGTTATGGGAATTGCTTCTGGCCGTCTTGTGAATCTGTCTATCATTGTTACTGAATATCTGTACCCTTCGCTGGTAGTGGGTAGCGGGCCTACTATGTCCACGTGAACGTGATCGAAACGTTCACTCGGTGGAAAAGTTCCTAAACCTGATATCGTATGACGTTGAACTTTAACTTTCTGACACGAAATACATTGCTTACCACATTTTCCTATGTCTCTATTCATGTTAGGCCAAAAATATCGCTTAGTTATCATCTTTCTAGTGCTTTTGATTCCTGGATGACTTACGTTGTGAATGAGCTAGTTTCCTAAAAATATCTAATTAGTCCGTCAGTTGGATTAACAGAAAATATTGGACACGTATTTTTTCTTTTCTAAATCAAACAAAAAATGATGAAGATCACGCCTTGCGACACTTTCTAGCAAGATGTGACGTCACGTGCTCGTTTTGATGAGCTTTATCTTCGTCATTTTTTGTTTGATTGACAAAAGACAAAATATGGGTCCAATATTTTTTGATAATCTAACTGACGGACTAAATAGAATAATTTTTATTTTATTTTTTATTTTTACTTTTCAAGGTTTACCAACGCTTGTGTATAATTATACTTATTCTAATTTTAAATAATAGGTAATATTCTAGCTAATTATCACAAACAATTATAGGCAAACACAACTTGTACTGTAATATGCTAATTACAGAGAAGTATCTACACTTCTATATAGATTTTTTCTCGAAACAGAACTAGATAAAACATACATTTTAAATAATATACTTAAGTGAGTATAACTAAACTTACAAAAACAATTTGGAAACTACTGAACGGAGTCTATCGGAATAATCATATTTTGACCCAGGAAACTAGCCCATTGTGTCGAAAACTAGTTTCCTGAATTGTTCGGGTAAGTACGGTCTAACGCTGTTCCCTACGATGTTACAATAGATGTCTTTGTTACACAATGGTGACTGTACTTTTTGTAACATGTTACTGTTAACGCCTGCTAATAAGTCGCGTAATTGCTGATCGCCTTCCTGTGCCTGGGCGACTTCGTCGAAATTGATATCGGACGGACAAACAATGGCTTCTACTGTGCGCGATAACGCGTCAGCTACTAAGTTATCGTTTCCAGTCACGTATTGTATGTCGCTTGTAAACTCGCTAATATACAATAATTGACGTGTACGTCTTGGCGTTTCCCGATCTGAACTAATTTTACTAAATGCGTACGTTAACGGCTTGTGGTCGGTGAATACTGTTAATTCCCTACCTTCGATCATGTTTCTAAAATGTGCTATAGCTAGGTATACTGATACTGCTAAAAGTTCTCGGTCGTACATGCTATATTTCTTTTGGGTTGTAGTAAGGCCTTTTGAAAAATAACCTAGTGGATTCCATGTGTTATCTACTCTCTGTTGTAGTACTGCGCCTACTCCCGTGTTCGAGGCATCGCACATAAGCGCTAATTTCCCTTGATTTTGTGGGTATGACAATAAGCTGGCGTTGTTTAAACTTTTTTTACATTTTTCGAAAGCCTCCATAGATTCTGCATCCCACTGAATTATAGTTTTATCCCTTTTTTTTGATAAAAATTTGTTGAGCAACAACTGGTTATCTGCTGCATGTTCTAAATGCGACCTATAAAAGTTGATCATTTCCAGAAACCTACGGAGTTGTTCTACCGTTTCCGGTCTGGGAAAATCTTGAATAGCGTTAACTTTCTCTTTAATGGGCCGAATGCCGTCTTTGTTAACCTCGTATCCTAAAAATTCTACCGTTGAGCTATCAAAACTACATTTTTTTAGGTTTATTGTAATCCCGAATTTCTCGAACCGTTTAAACACTTGTTTTACGTGTTCTTTGTGTACTGTGACGTCATTGCTTGTCGCGATTATTACGTCATTTATGTAACAAAAAAGAACTGAGCTTGCATTGTTTTCCTCGCTATTAATTTCTAAACATTCTATTCCCTGTAAAACCGAGTTGTTCATCCACCTTCGGAAAGTCTGTGCCGCGTTACGTAACCCAAAACTCATTTTTACAAACTCAAAAAGGCCAAAAGGTGTCGTAATCGCCGTTTTCTCTATGTCTTCCTGCCTAATGGGAATGTTGTGATACGCCCTATTAACATCTAATTTGGTAAAAATGCACTTACCTGATAAAACATAGGTAAAGTCTCGCATCCTGGGGATCGGATATCTATCCGGTTTGGTTACTGCGTTAAGGCGCCGGTAGTCGCCGCACGGTCGTATTTTTCCGTCTTTCTTTGCCACGACATGCAAAGGGCTGGCCCACGGGCTTTTTGAAGGCCTGCAAATACCTAAGTCCATCATGATTTTAAATTCGTCTTTTACCGCCTGGTAACGATGCGGTGGCAATGGTCTAGGCCTAGCGAAAAAAATCGGTGGACCTACAGTCTCAATATGATGGTACGTTTCGTGACAGCTATGTTCCTTATAATTTGTTGGTTTTGTAATGTCTGCGTATTGTTCCAACAAATCACGGAATGGATTGTCCCTATGAATGCTAAAAAAAGTCGGCTCGACACTATTTGTAACCGTTGCGTACTTTTTTAGATTGGTCAGCCCGTCAGTCAATTTTCTATTATTTAAATCTACAATTAAATTATGTGTCTTTAAGAAATCGGCTCCAATAATAGGTTGTTTTACATCACAAATTATGAAATTCCATTTAAAACTGCGTCTTAACCCTAAATTTAATTCTACAGGCAAAATACCGTACGTTTTTATTTCTGTTCCGTTAGCCGCGTAAAGCTTATATTTACATTTTTGCTCTATTTTATTACGGTTCACTTTACTCACCGGTATTACTGAGACGTTCGCACCCGTATCTATGAGGTAAACGGTACCACTGTTGTAGTCCTTGACGCACAAACGGTAGTTCTCCTCGGTGCAGCCGCTTACCACGTTCGACCGCACCGCGTTTAGTTTCCCTGGTCCTGCTGCTGCTGCTGCTGCTTGTTCCAGTTGCATGGTGCTACGCAAGACCTGGATCTCTCTCTGAAGCGGTAGTGGTACTGGCACAACCAATCTGGGCTTTCTGGTGTACGCCGTGACAATGATGCATCCCTGCCTCGCGAGGTAGACCGTCCTCGTTGCCATCTCCTGGGTCCTTGGTTACGAAATGGGCTGCGTCCTCTGGATCTGATCTCGTTCACTTCTGTTTTAAGCCTGCTTACTTCCACTGTCAGGTCCCGCATGTGTTTGACAAGCTCAGTGTTGATCTCTGTCGGCGAGCTATTCACAACTGCTACTTCACCAGTTCTCAGGTTTTCCAGAATCTTGTCCGCGATTGCTGCCAGGTCTTCTAATTTTGTATCTCCGCTGACAGCTAAAACCGCTCTTACGTTCGGCGGTAGCCTGTTGATCCAAAGTTTATTTAATGCGTCGCCGGATATTCCCACATTTTTGGCTAATTCGTTCATACGCCTTAGTAGTTGTGATGGCTTTTGAGTGCCTAAATCCATATCACTTACTAGTTTTTGGAACTGTGATTCCGCGCTCTCCTCGTATACTGTTAGTAATCGCTGCTTTAACGCATTGTACTTCTCGGTAGGCGGCGGTAACTGTATCAAATTGCTGACTTGGCGTAGTGCTTCTTGACTGAGCTTCGCTACGGCCATTTCAAATTTCGTGCTGTCACCTTGTTTCTGAGGGCTCATGATCATCTCAAAATGCGCGAACCATACTCTAGGCATATCCGTCCAGAATTCCGGGATACGTGCCTGCACTGTTACTATGGCGACGTCTGTGTGGCTGGACTGGCTGGCCGCTGGTACCGCTGGTACTTGCCCTACGTTGAGCAAAGCGTCTTCGTACATTTTGTAACGTTGACACATACTGATTTAAGTGAAAGCCTTTTTATTATTTAAAGAACACTTTTAGTCCATACAAAAAAAAATGTTGCAGTCCGATAACGCGTGTTCAATTCCCCTTTACACTATTACACTATTGTCTTAGTGTTTGTCTATTCGGACGACTGCTTGGGATTGATAAATGATAACGAGATTTCACTGGAGATAAACCGGTTTATTAACCCTGTTAAATAAAATGCAGATTGAAAGAATAATTATTTTCAATTTATTTAGCAAAGCACGACATGACACTTCATAATTACAAAAATGCAGAGAGAGCAAAAAATGGCGCTGTGTTGCTACACTTAAAAAACTGAAAAGTGATAACAGTCATAGAAATTAAAAATTTCACATTAATGTTTAATACCATTATTGAACATAGTCGGGCCGGGCAAACTATATTATTTTAATATTGTTGGCTGGGCCCATAAGCTTATACAGTTTTTAATATTTTAAAGTAATCTAGATATTATATTATTTACTAAGTAATATATCAAGTGCTTTGAAGAGGCAGTGGACACAGTTTTCTGAAAGATCTTAAATATTTTTTCTTGTTTGACATTATTACTTCAGCAACCCTAACTCTACCGTCTGGTCCAGGGATGGTCCTCACGATTCTTGCCATGGGCCAGCATAAGGGAGCGGTGTTGTCACTGCGAACAATTACTAAATCACCCTCTTTTAAGTTAGGATGAGCTTGTTGCCACTTTGGCCTATTTTGCAATTGTGTGAGGTAATCCCTTGACCACACTTTCCATAGATCTTGTTTAATTTTAGACAGCATTTGCCAAAACTTTAACCTATCAAGATGCTTGTCCACGAGATCTACCTCGGGATAACTCATCATAGGTGTACCTATGAGGAAGCGTCCCGGAGTGAGGTAGTCAAAACTAGAATTTAATATTGCTTCAATTTCTGTGATAACTGTATACAGAGCTTCAAATGTTAGTGCAATGTTTCCTACTATTCTTTTAAAATGGTGCTTAAAGCTCTTAACCCCTGCCTCCCACAGTCCCGCAAATTCAGAGTTGTGCGCAAGCACTCGTTGAAAAGACACGTATTCTGCGGTGCTAAAGTGAACGGTCAGAGGTGTTAAACATGTTTACCTCTAAGTGCGCAAACTGTACTGAGGGTGTAGGAGATGGTCCCGATTGTTCTATCTGCAAAAAAAAGTACAATTTTTCGTGCGGAGGTATCACTGAGCGTGGATTCGCAAGACTGGGTTCCGGAAGAGCAACGTGGATGTGCACATCGTGCAGGGAAGTCCATGCAAATCGGTCGGGGTTGGAAACTTCGAAGACGGAAGACGTACAGTTAGTTGCTACCCCGGGCAGCTCAAAGTTCTCATCGGGCCTTACATTGGAACCGGGGCACTCCTCTTTCTCAACTCCTAAGCATACTGCCAATGATCAAGAGCACAGGAAAGACCAACCGCACCTAACTCTGTTGAATGATATCTCTTCCAAGATAACACGTATGCAGTCTCAACTATCGGTCATTCACTTAATCCAGCAAGACCTGCAGCAGTTAAAGTCTGATATCTCGGACCTCAAGAGCTCTGTCAATGAATGACTGAATCTGCTTTCAACACGCGTCGATGACTTATAGACAAGAGTTACGGTCGTGGAGAATCTCAGTAGTGACGTCGATGAGCTGAAGGGACAGGTCAAGGCGATTCTGGAGGAGGGCTATAAGAATGAGCAGTGGGTGCGCCGATCAAACATACAGATTAACGGTGTCCCACAAAAATCTGGTGAAAATTTGATCCATATAATAAAAACATTGGCAGACCGCTGTAGCTTTCCGTTGAGTGTGGAGAACGATTTGGATTTTGTCACGAGAGTTGCTGTGAGGAATGACACAGAGAATAAAAAACCTAAACCCATAATTTTGAAGATGCAGTCTAGGTATAAAAAGGATGATTTCTTGGCATCTCTCCGCAAATTGAAAGATTTCAAGGCCAGTGACCTAGGCTATACAGGTGTCAATAGCAGGGTTTATTTTAATGATCATCTTTCTGCGCGGAACAAGGGTCTTTTTCAGCAAGCCAAGCTCAAAGCCAAGGAAAAAAATTATGCTTACTGTTGGGTTCGTAACTACACCGTGATGGTTCGGAAATCTGATAATTCTCCGGTGATGCACATTACGTCTCCTGTATCGTTAAAAAAATCATATAAGTAATAGTTTTCTTTGTTATTTTGTGTTTTTAATATTAGTACTGTTATGTGAAATGAGTCGATGTCATAATTTATTTTACTCTGGTTTCTTTGCGGCCCGCGGGTTTAGAGCACCTGACTTACTGATAACATTGTTCGGCTCGGCGGCGAATGCGCGCGAACAAGAAATACCCAACAGTTGGAGTAAGTGTGCCGCGCCGCGTTACATTGCTCGCCATGTACGGCGCGTCTCGGGTGCCGTGTTCGGCCGGGCGGCAATGTATTGTGTGTCGTGCGATCCTGTGCCAAGCATTACAACCGATGGTATAGAATGTTTTAATTTAAAGCCATTTGCGTTTACTGAGGTGTTCGTGTATGATGCGAATGAGGCGGTATTTGCTAAATACTGGTTTCTGCGACTTCGCTCGTTGATGGGTCGTCGAGTTACTGGTTTGCGTTTTTGTTACTTTTATGCACTTGAAATGAATATTAGAATTACTCGAATGTTCACTCATTGTTTACTTTGTGGCTCCTTTAATTAGAGATGAAATTGGTTTTTACAACAATTTCATGATAATTTTAATTATAATATTTACAGTAAATTGGTTTTATGAATTGAGAGATATACGTAATTGTGAATTGTTTTTTGTGTATTTAAAGAGCTAATTAAAATATTAAATTGCTTTTACCAAAATGTTCGTGGATTAAGGACAAAGACGAAGTTATTTTATAGAAATCTTGTTAATAGTAATTATGACGTTATCTGCCTAAGCGAGACATGGCTAATGCCGGGCATTTTTGATGCCGAGTTGTTTGATTCACGGTATAATGTGTATCGTACGGACCGAGATTATGTTGGGCGGGGAATGACAAAAGGCGGCGGCACCTTAATCGCAGTAAGACGTGATTTTATGACGGACTCACACTGTTCTGGTGCACTACCGGATTTCCCTGATGCCGACATTACACACTTAGATATTTTAATGTCCCGAGGCCCCGATCCTAAGCGTCTCCATTTGTACTGTTGTTATTTTCCAGAGACTAAAGACCAGATAACATCACAACAAACATTTCTTGAGTCAGTGTCAGATTTAAGTATAAATCGACCTAGCGACGAGTACCTGATTGTTGGCGATTTTAACATAAGAAATGCAGCGTGGTTGGATAACAATAGTAAAAATAATAGTCTTGCACTGTCAGATCCTTCTAAAGACGCGTTGACTTCCCAAGTATTTACTTTTTTATCATTTACCGGCTTTGGTCAGTACAACGTAATACGGAATCAAAATGATAGACTTCTGGATCTGATTTTTTCCAGTTTTAACAGTTGTGTGACTCGCGCTGCGCCTCTGTCAGAGCCCGAGGATAGCCATCACCCGTCCTTGTCCATAACTGCTGAGGTACTCCCGGATAATGCCTGCCTCCAGTCAGCTCCCCGAACAGTGCGCCGATTTCATGCCGCTAACTGTGAGCTCATTAAGGCCGAGTTGGAGGTGGTTCAATGGGACCAGTACCTATCTAATTCAGATGTCGAAAGTGCATTGAATAGTTTTTACTCAAAAGTAAATGAAATTATAGATAAATACGTACCTTTGACAATTTTAAAAAGTAATAACCAATATCCCATCAGGTTCTCTTTTAAATTAATTAAAATGATAAAGAAAAAAAATAAACTTCACAAAAAATTGAAAACGTATGGTAGACTTCTAGACTATGAATTATTTTCGGATTTAAGGCGCTCAGTAAAAAAAACAGAAATCTCATGTTATAACTTATTTTTAGCTAGGTCAGAATCAAACATTAATCGGTGCTCAAAACATTTTTGGTCTTTTATTAAATCAAAAAAAAAACTTAGTAGTATTCCTGACACTATCAAGCTTGATGATGATGTTGGTAACGACGGTCAAACCATTTCGAATATGTTTAACGCTTTCTACCAATCAATATTTGAAGTGGATACTAACTTACCTTTAAACCATAGTCAGTCTGGGCAATCAGAATCTGCTGCTCTCCTAACTACTGTACACATTACGCCGGGAATCGTTGAAAAGTATCTCTCAAGGATTAACACTACGAAAGGCAGTGGTCCTGATGGTTTACATCCTATTTTTATTAAGGAATGTAGTAAGCAGTTGGCACTTCCAATCGCAACTATCTTTAGCTTATCTATGTCCAGTGGCATTATGCCTCTAACCTGGAAGCAGTCGTTTGTTGTTCCGATACACAAAAGTGGGGATAGACACAATGCTCGTAATTATCGTGGGATCTCAAAGTTATCTGTTTTGCCCAAAATCTTTGAGAAGATTGTATATGATTCAATGTATCCTGCAGTGAGCCCATTGCTGACATTCCATCAACATGGTTTCGTTGCTAAGCGGTCTACAGAAACTAATCTTTGTGTGTTTCTTGATACAGTATTGGGGGCTATGGATGGGGGCTTTCTGGTGGACGCCGTGTACACCGATTACTCAAAAGCATTTGACAAAATATCACACTCTATCCTTATATCTAAGCTAGAGGCAATCGGCGTACACGGTGATCTACTTAGATGGCTCACGTCGTACCTCAGAAATCGAACACAGGCTGTAACAATTAAGGGTTTTACTTCCAGTTTTGTCCCGATATCTTCTGGTGTCCCACAGGGTTCGCATCTTGGCCCATTGCTCTTTAATATCTTTATTAACGACGTTACAAACTGTTTTCAAAATTCAAGTTTACTACTATATGCAGATGATACAAAAATATTTTCAGTTATTAAGTCAGAAAGTGACTGTCTAAGATTGCAACAGGATTTAAACCGTTTATGTAATTATTGTTCTTTAAATAAATTATACCTAAATATCGATAAGTGTAATACCATAACCTTTAGTAGAAAGAAGAAAATAATATATTACGATTATAAACTTAATAAGAAAGAATTAAAAAGAGTTAATGAGGTGCGAGACCTGGGGGTCGTCTTGGATTGTGGACTATATTTTGAGTCACATATCAATAAAGTTGTTGCTAAAGCATATAAATTGCTAGGATTTATATTCCGACAAAGCACTGATTTTAAAAATATAAATACACTAAAACTTCTTTACAATGCATATGTCAGATCGCAATTGGAATACGCTTCTACTGTGTGGAACCCCATGTACTCCAAGTATATAAACATGTTGCAAAGTATCCAGGATAAATTTCTCAAGCGTTTGAGGTATCGGTTTAAGAATGCCTCCTTGGATAAAGTTGAGTCTTTGACCATTAGACGGGAACATAGGGACCAATTTCTTTTATATAAAAAGTAGTGTATTATTGGGCATTCTGGCCCCCAGTCGTCCGCTTCGCTTCCGACCGTTCGCTGCGCTCACTCGGTTGACAGAATGCCCAATAATACACTACGAATGGATGGTGTTAAATACAAGTGAATAATATGTTAATCAAAAATTTGGTTGATGAGCTGCATTAAGTATCTTTATGTTTTAAGAAACCTTTAAATTTAATAACTCGACAATGTTTCCATCATTCCGTTAAAAGCCATCAAAAAGAGCGGTTAGTAAAAACAAAAAAAAAATAACAACTGTAATGAGATTTTTGAAACAAAAAGAATCCCTTAAATTGCAATGTATTTGTCCAGTATCCTCAAATGAGCTTAAACGTCATGGGAATTTATTGCCCAATACTATTCGGAGCATTGTTTGTGGCCCCTCAAACTGTGGAAAGACCAACTTAGTAATTAGTCTGTTGCTACACCAGGATGGACCCCGTTTTCGGAACCTATATGTGTATTCAAAGTCTTTGTATCAACCTAAGTACGTGTTTTTGGAGAAAGTATTGGAAAAAGTTGCAGACATATCTTACTACAAGTATAATGATAATAAACAAATTTTAAGTCCACACGAAGCTTTGTCTGACGCAATATTCGTATTTGATGATGTTGCATGTGAAAATCAAAACAATATACGCGATTATTTTGCCATGGGGCGTCATAAAAACATTGACTGTTTTTATATTAATCAAACCTACACGAAAATACCCAAACAACTAGTAAGAGATAATGCCAACCTCATCATATTATTTAAACAAGACGACATTAATCTAAGACACATTTACGATGAGCACGTAGGGTCTGACATGATGTGGTCTCAGTTCCGTGAGATGTGCTCAACCGTGTGGAGTAAACCATACAGTTATGTCGTCATCAATAAGGACTGTGAACGAAACAAAGGCTGTTACAGAATGAAGTTTGATACATTCATTATAGTGGATTAAACTGTTTATTTACTATATAAGTAACTAATACTTACATTTCATAGAATCAGTTTAAATTGAGGAGTCAAACAGAGTGGAATCCTTAACAATGGAGCGGAACCTCAAAGAACAAATTGTAAAGTCAGCGTCAGCTGTGAAAAGAAAGGTAGAAATGATAAAAGATTCAAAAAAGCAAAATGACATGGCTTTGGAAACAATATTTAAACCTATTGTGAACCCCCTTAAACTATTAACTAGTAGACCTGACGACAAACGCTACAAAGAAGAAGAAACAGACAAAACTCATTCAGTTAAAAGAACTAAACGCCCCGAAAGCGAGTCATCAAATATTTCAGATGAAGATTTTGATTACTTCAAAAGTTATGATGATGATGATCAAAACTCAGGAAATGAAGATTGTAAAACACCTAACAAAACCCTCACCACATTACCCTGTGAGGATCATGATACAGTGCATGAGAATTCCTTTAAATCTCTTCAGTCATCACCAAGTATTGCAAATGATTCTTTATCATGGTCTGTGTCATCTGAAGTAATGAAAGAAGATATACCTTATGGTGTTAGAAATATAAAAGGAAAACTAATGCTCGGCAATACGCGTGTTCATGACGATGGCCTCATTTTGAAAATTGGAAACCGGAGCCTGAAAAAAACTCCAGGCTTAAAAGAATTATTGTATAAAAAGACACCAAATTTTGAAATTATTACAGAGGAGGATTTACAAAATTATAAGTTACTACTTATAGATACCAATGCACACAGACGTAACTTTGATCCATCTAACTAAACCAATAAACAGTAACAAAGGATTCAAATATATGAACGTGATTAAACCATTGTTTAAGTTCTCTAGAAGTCATACAAGTAGTGTGGAAAGTCTCCCACAAGGTGAAGGTATCGATATTTTAAAAGAAGTTAAGCAGTATACCGATTTAGTTTATTGGGATGATCCCAATGAATTAGTGGAAAGGTTAAAATTATTACTTGGATCATGGGCAGCTGGTAACACTGGGGTATATAATGAAATTTATGCAATATTAGAAGAACTGCATGAAGCTGAAATCATAAAACACATTAAATATATAAAGCTACCATCAGGAGGATTGGGCAGTATCATTAAACTACGGAAACCAACAAGACGGCAATGACAAATATTGACAAATTTGGTCATTATGTTCATAAACGTTTACGACTATCTGAGTTTACAAACATTCTTAGCGATACATTAGTGAGATCAGACGTAGGTGAATTTGATTAAAATCATCAAGATTAAAAAGATTAAAAATTCCGGAAAAGAACGACGAGGCTGTGAATAAAGAATACGTGGATAAATGTATTGAAGAACTAAAAAATGAAATGAAAACAATTCAAAGTAACATAAAAAAATATCTCAACAATTTAGAAAAATTAACTACTGCCAATATCACTAAATTGTATTATACAAAAAAATAAATAGATCTTATGTTACCATCAAAACTTGCTAATAATGAGTAAACAAGACATAGTAAACGAACTTCACAAGCCAGCAAGAAGAAATTTCATTCGGTGGCATACTATCATAAAAGGAATTGATGATTTGTGGCAAGCTGATCTTATGGATTTTCAAAAATTTGCATCTGTCAATAAAGGATATAAATATGTTTTAGTAGTAATTGATGCTTTATCTAAATTTGTATGGGTTAGACCGTTGAAGGCAAAAACTAAAACATCTGTTACGAATGCAATGCATAGTATATTATCTGAAACAAAACGAAAGCCAAAAAATTTACAAACAGATCTAGGTAAAGAGTTTTATAATGATTCTTTTAAAAAGTTAATGAAAAATTACAACATAAACCATTATTCTACATATTCTATTAAAAAAGCCTCCATAGTAGAACGCGTAATTAGAACTATAAAATCTCAACTTTACAAAGAATTTAGTTTATGTGGACGATATGCATGGGTTCAAAGTAATTTAAACTCTGTTGTACATCACTATAACAATACTACCCACAGCATTACAAAATTAAAACCAATCACTGTTAATCGTTCCAATGAGATTTTAGTTAGGTCTAACATTATTAAAACGCAGCAAGCAAAGGTAGTACGTCAAGGGGCAACTTTTAGGGTTGGCGATTTTGTTCGTATAAGTAAATTTAAAGGAGATTTTTATAAAGGTTATACCCCTAATTGGTCCTCCGAAATATTTCGCATTGTGAAAATTGGACAAACCAATCCTCAAACGTATCAAATAGAAGACAAACACAATCAAATTATCCTTGGTTCTTTTTACGGATATGAGTTACAGAAAACAAAATTTCCAGACCTTTACCTAATTGAAAAAGTTATAAAGAGAAAGGGAAACAAACTATTTGTAAAATGGTTAGGGTTATGTGATGAAGAGAACAGTTGGGTAGACAAAACTGAATTAGTGATGTAGTAGATAGGTATATAAATAACACATAATCACTCCTTCATCGCATTTACTGTTTATCGATGAAGAAAGGCAGTGGTATAATTAATAAATTGATAGATCGTTTACCGTTTGAGTTACATTTACCAGGGTACCAATTTTGTGGTCCTGGTACAAAACTTCAAAAACGAATACTAAAAGGTGATCGAGGAGTAAATAAATTGGATGAAGCTTGCATGCACCACGATATTGCATACATTGATAAAGATTCAGGAGCTCGACGTAAGGCTGATTTAGAACTTTTGAATATGGCTAAAAGACGATTGAAATCTAAAGATGCTGGCAAAGGAGAAAAAATTGCGTCGTGGATAGTAAAATGCTATGAAGGCAAAAATAAAAGCTGGCGGTGACATCAAATCATTTCAAAAAGGAGTTAAAAAAATTAAAACCTATTTAAAAAAAATTAAATCCAAAGATCACCACTCTGCTATAAAATATGCTTATGTAGCCGCGAAGAAACTATTTGGAAATAAGAAAGGAATACGTGTGCCACGTTGTATCCCTCTTCCTAAAAGTGGTGGACTTTTGCCACTTATTCCGATATTTGCGGGGTTGTCGGCTTTAGGTTCACTGGCTGGAGGAGCAGCAGGGATAGCAAAAGCTGTTAATGATTCTAAAGCTGCACAAAAAAATCTTCAAGAAGCTGAAAGACACAACAGAATGATGGAAGCGGTGGCTCTTGGAAAAGGGGTATATATTAAACCTCATAAAAAAGGAGCAGGTTTATATCTGAGCCCATCAAAAAACTAAATAAGCGGCTACCCAGACGTGCACTCACAAACCTAGATATATTAGAATATGCGAATGATATTCCTTACTTTCGAGGTGTTTACATGAGAGATACGTTACCTTTGAAACCAAGAAAACTAGAATGTGGAATATTGAATTTGGATAGCAACATAAATCCAGGCACGCATTGGGTAGCTTTTGTGAAGCAAAATGGATACGTAGAATATTATGATAGTTTTGGTAATTTAAAACCACCGTTAGAATTAGTTAAATATATGAACGACTTGCCGATAAAATATAACTATGTGAGACATCAAGCATTCGGCACTACAAATTGTGGCCATTTGTGTCTAAAATTTTTAAGAAATTATTGGAAGAAGCATTTATATAACAAACGAGATAAATAAATGTGTCAGTATAAAAATGTCTTTCACTGTGTCAATAACTGGGAGAGGCGCCTCCATAACAACAAATTATTCGCCTACGTTGGATCTTCGAGGAGACTACGAATGTAGTCTTTTGTACTTTTCAACTTTCAACTCTATTCCTAATATAGATGAACGCAACAATAAGTTTTACTATGGTGAAAATGAAATCATTGAAATTCCTGAAGGATCTTACGAGTTTCAAGATATTAGTGATTATTTAAAAATCAACATAAAGAACACAATATTAAAACTAACTTGCAATAATAATACATTGAAAACCAATATTTTTTGTTCTAAAGATGTTCATTTTAATAAAAGTGAATCATTAGCTAAAATTTTAGGTTTTGGGATGAAAACAATCGATGCTAATATAAGTACTGATTCCCAGTATCCTGTCAGCATTCTATCAACGACCATCGTGCGAATCGAATGCGATGTAGTTAGTGGTTCTTTTGTAAACGGGAAAGCTAGCCATATAATTTATGAATTTGTACCGAATGTGCCACCTGGTTATAGAATAATTGAAATACCTAAAAACTTGATTTATTTTCCCGTTAATCAATCTTCAATAAGCGCTATTAACATAAGACTTTTGGACGCAGATAATAAAGAGGTTAATTTTCGAGGTGAAGAAGTCCAGCTGTATTTACATTTTAGAAAAAAATGATAAATTTTAATAAAAACCCTTCTCAATCGTATACCCGAGCCAGTCCTAAAAGATCATCTCCCAAAGGCACACCGCTTCTGCTAAAAAAGAAGCTAACCAAGACCAATAAAGAATTCCTAAGGCTAATCGGGTTGATAAAATGAATATTCTAAATATATCTCAACAAACATCATACGACAACAGTATCGAAAGTTTCGAATATCATTCATACAAACCATACGTGACAAGTTTCAACAAGAATGATGAAATAAGAATTCCTATTAATCAACAAGATCTATACGTACTGCCCTCACTTAGTAGTTTGTATATCGAGGGGAAGGTGAATGTATATAACACCACAACTAAAGCAAAAATATCGGATGTACATTTTATTAATAATCCTGCATTGTTTCTATTTCAAGATATTCGGTATGAATTAAATGGAGTAGAAATAGATAAAATAAAAAATGCAGGTATAACTACAACAATAAAATCTTATCTATCTCTAAATGAAAATGAATCAAAATATGCACGAGTTTGGGGTTGGTCAACTATGGGAACAAACAATACTGGAGGTGGAGCGTATTCCATGTCCATTCCGTTAAACAAGATATTGGGATTTGCAGAAGACTATGAAAAAATAATCATGAACTGTAAACACGAGTTAGTGTTACTTAGAAGCAATACGAATCTTAATTCTATTAAATTAAATACAGGAGAAACTGTAGATGACATTATAATTAGTAAAATTATTTGGAGAGTGCCACATATTAAAGTGTCAGATCGTGAAAGAATAAATTTACTAAAGCATTTAGAGAAAGATCGCGCTATTCCACTAGCATTTCGTAATTGGGATCTGTATGAATACCCATTACTTCCTAAAACACGTAAGCATACTTGGTCTATCAAAACTTCATCCCAAACAGAGAAACCGCGATTTGTTGTAATTGCCTTACAAACCAACCGCAAACACAACAGTCAATTGTCAATGGCAGAGTTTGATCATTGTCACGTACGTGATATAAGAGTCTTTTTAAATTCATCATATTATCCATATGAAGGATTGAACGTCAGTTTCTCAGATGACAAGTTTACTTTATTATACGAACAATATACAAGATTTCAGCAGTCGTACCACGGACGTCGTGCAGAGCCGTTGCTGAGTTTAAAAGAATTTAGAGACGTTGCCCCTTTATTCGTTATTGACTGTTCACGACAACACGAAACGCTGAAAGGATCTATTGACGTGAGAGTCGAAATTGAAACAGATCAAGAAATACCTGATCAAACAGCTGCTTATTGCTTGATTTTAAATGATTGTTTATTCGAATACAAACCTTTGAGTAACATAGTAAAGAAAATATCATGAATATTTATAATACAATAATCATTGATTTACAAGGATTCAAAAACGTCAATAATGAATTTTTGGTTAAGGAAATGGCAGTAGCCACTTCAAAGTACACCCATGTATTTTTAATAAAACCTCCATATCCGTTCTCTGCACTGAGTGATGAAGAAAAAAAATGTGTTCGTTGGATAGAAAGAAACAGAGGTTACCAATGGAGCGAGGGCTATATAGACTACAGAGAATTTCAAAGAATGATCAAAACCTTTTTTAAGGATAAAAATATAATTGTGAAAGGGGAAGAAAAAGTAAAATGGATGCGAGAGTTGTGTGATCATAATAGTGTTTCAGATATTACTTGTAAGGGTGCTCCTAATCTAAAAAATCTTAACGAACTCTATTGTAAAGATATATTGTTATTTAATTGTTTTAATCATAAGAAATATTGTGCATTACGCAATGTTTTAAGTATAAAAAAATGGTGTTTAGAAAATATTTTATTTTATTAATTCTGTTTTAATTAAATAAAAGTTGTATCATTTAATTAAGTGTTTTCTTTACTTTGACACGAAATATCCCCAAATGGAAATAAAAAGCATGCACTGATTTCAATATTATTTATTTTATTATATTTCGATAACAAAATCTTATAAAATATTAAATAAACTAGAAGCTACAACCACATAACTTTTTTGAAATCTTTTTAATTACACATTCAGTCATGTCCATAATTTCATCCATTGTGTCATGAACCACATATTGTGCACTAAGCAACACGCACTCGCTGTCAGCATCCGACGTCGTTGACGATGAGATCGAGTTCACTCGGTCATGCTCGTAGACCAGGTCCACCACTTTTATCTGGATCATCTTGAGGCCTTCCTGTTCGTTACATACCACAAAAGATTTCGGAGTTTTCCGCTTATTATTTTTTGGAGGAACTCGTTTTTTACGTTTTTGTTTAATTTCCGACGATTGCACACCAAATAAATCTTTGTATTGCTGAGTGAAGTCTTGTAACGGGTCTTGAGCGTATTGAGGAAAATCATCATATACGTCAGTCATTCTCTGTAAAAGAAAAAAAACAATGAAATCTGTCGATTTTATCTATAGAATAAAGTGAATAAATTGTAATAGTTCCTAGAACGAATAAGTATGTAAATAGTTCATCACACAAAATAAAATAAAAATATTAAAATACTACATACCTGATTGAAAATTAATTGTTTCCCACTCACAAGGTAGGTCTTTCGTTGCGGTCTCGCAACTTGGAACTGATGTGTGACATCAGCTGTAGCGTGCTAAAATACACATCATCGCAATTTTCGTACACAATGTATTGAGTTTTTGCACGACTTTGAATGTCCACTTCATCGTTTGACACTTCCACTGCTTCCATGATCTCAATTTTAATTACGTGCTTGGGTACTCTACTATTGATTGAAAGAACGTAGCTGGCTTGTGGTGAGGTGAGAAGGTGACTGTGACTACGTTGAGCCATCTTAACTTTTAACCGAAACAAGTTTGAACGCAACGAAGTCGAATTGATAACTAAATAAAATCTACTGATTGCTTATATCAAATAGGTAATATGAGACGAGCCGGCTATGCCACGTGCTAATAATTAACTTCATGTCCAAACCTGTAAAGTTTTATCTGCGTTGCAAAATACCTATTTAGGTATTTATAATTTACTACATTTGTAGTAAATTGATTCCCAACGTGTGACCGATGTCATAGGATTTCACCGTTTCTACGCGATGATTACCATCACATTTTAAAACATGTCTAAACATGATGTATTGAGTTAATGTGAACGTCTTTACGTATAAGAAATAAAACCCAAGTAAATTATTTGTCATCATTTATTTCTATTACAAAATAAAACAACGTACCTAAATAATTAATTTACATATTTGAAACTTAATATTAACTTAATTAGGTTGTTTATCTATTATAATAAAGAAAATCTTACATCTAAGGAAAGTATTATAATTTAATTGTAATTACCTAATTCTTGGTTCAATGTTATGCTTATCTAAATGTTTAGAATGGATGTGTGCCCCCAAGCTCTCGTTGATACCTTGTCACCCGAAACAAAACGCTTGTCATCATTACTGGATAGCGCTACTTTGTTAAGACTACGAGTAAAAATGTCGTGTTTGATAGACTTAAATAAAACATTCGTTTTTCGCACTATATTGCCGTGATACAAGGTTTTTTTGTAGTCTGATATTTGTATATCGCGAACAACACTCATCTTTACTCCCTTTGCTTTTTTAATTGTAGTATTATTGGTCTTTATACAATACAATTTTGAACGTAATCCGACAAACTCTGTTATAATGTTTCCTCCCATTTCGTCCTTGAAAAGTCCAGGAATCTTTTTATTTAGAAGGGGTAAGCCATATAAATTTTCCTTGAAAAAATTGCTTGTATCAAAATAATGTAGGAAAGTTTCCTTTAAATCTTTGTAAAAGTCTTCGGTTTCAATTTGGTACACCAAACTATCCGTATCCGTGTAACACATTTGTAATTTGTTTTTATACGATGGTTCAAAAACTGAATAATGAAAGTCATACATGTGGCTTTTAGATAACTCTAACACCGTAAACCCTATGTATATTGGCTTATCCAAAATCACTTGTTCAGGTTTTGTTTGTATCGCAACTAAATTTTCAGTGAAAATTGAAGCACTGTGAAAACTAGAACTTGAAATTAATTTATTAGCAGTTATTTTCTTTTTTGTTATATTATTGTGGTCACTCCATTCGTTAACTAAATGTACATTCACTCTTTTTTCGTTGTTTTCTAAGGTTTTCCCAAAAATGCTGTTATTGAGCAACTTAAAAAAGTCTTGTTCAAATGTAGATTGAGCCTGTTGCCTTAAACTCGTATTTAGATCGATATATTGTTTTAAGTAAGGACTTTGTTGAAACGTTATGACACGGTGTATTTTTTTTAATACCAGCCCATGTTTTAAACATGTTTTTAAGTGAACATAGTGGATAACGTAGAAGTACTTGTCGTAAAGATTAGGCACGAGCTTAAAAGTCTTACCCCCGGGTGGAATGCATTTCTCAGGACAAAATGGCAAATCATTGTGTCCGTCATGCAACTTTTTTGGATAGCTTAAGTCAACCTCAAGAATAAAACCATAGTCAGCATCAGCAGGAACATTAGCAATATCAAGACATTCAATTTCTACCTGGTTTAAAAATCTAAAATTCGATAGTGGTAGAGATTGACACATACTGAATCCGTATAAGTTATTGCAATCTATGTAAACTATAAAGGTATCTGGTTTTAAGGGATCGTATTCGTTCATGTATTTGTTATTGGCGTTGGCATGCCTGTGCGAACACGTGCATACACCTCCTCTGATGCCTGATTGAATCATACGCACTATGGCAAGGTCATCTATGAGCTCCAACTCGACTCCAGTTTTATAAAGCATTACGGTTACATAGAAAGCAGGATCTAATTGATAATGAAATTTACAAGTTTTTCTAAACTTTTCAAAAATATCAGTCAACAAGAGAACGTCTGTTTTTAAATACAATTTAGTGTATTGACCCAGATTTTTAATGTTAAATTGCGACCAAACTAATTGAGCATGTTCATACTCTTCATCTGTAATATGCTCATTTGTAAGGGAACTGTAAAACTCTTCTTTTTCTGGTAGACATCGCTCTTTACAGCGATCCCAGTTATCCATGTATTCGTAGGGATATATACCTTTGCGAGTAAGTAAATTAAATTGGGTAGGTATTGGAAAATGCATGCGTAAATGTTCAAACTCTTCTTTTTTAATAGTTTTTGCTAATTTATCCAAGCTAGTGCCAAGAAATTTAAATGAATCTACGAAGCGCAATTGCATAAATTCTTGATCGGAAATCGGGACAAATTTTGTAAATGACACATAATTTTCTTTAGTTTTAGGTATAATCTTAATATTTCCAGGCATTTCACCTAATTGTTTTATGAATAAATGGCAGTCATAACCTGCCAAATTGTGAAAAAAGACAGGAATAAACTTAGGTGTTTTGTATTGTAAATTACAATATCTGTGTGCTGCACCACGATATAATCCTGTTATGTGGCAGTGATCTCGCACTTTGTCTGAAAATAAGAAGTGATCACATATATGACAGCGAGTGGCTTGCGAAAATTCGGATGCATCTTTTTCGGTAAAAATCATAGGCAAATGTTTGGATAAGATAGCATGAATTTCACGAACATCGCGATAAAGAGATTCTATAAATTTAGAAACACAGTCAGAACCTAGATATGATACAAAGCGATTATAGCTAGTGTTTACAGTACAGACTATATTGTACGCAAACGCTGAGGGTATATGGTGCTGCAGCGTTTTTGTATTTTGAGTATCAGAATCAGACTTGTCCTCGTGCACTTCTAAAATTGTCTCAAAATCTGCATAAATTACAAATGGAACGTTTTGTTTACGATCATAATTTTTAAATTTTATGACGGCCCCTTTTCAGGTAATACAGTGACGATCCCGCTACATATATGATTTTCTAGTTCCTCACAAGTAGTAAAAAACACTAAACATGTATCACAGAAATAAATTTTACCATGATGTGCTGTTATTTGATTTCTGAGAAGCCGCGACAAGTCCTTGATAAGACAATAATGTGACGTCGCGTTGTTTTCTAACAATAGCAAATGAATAGTTTTTTTGTTTTTCGTATTTTCAGATTTATATACGGGGCCAATAATGTTTTTAGAATTTTTTAGACCGTAAATGATAAAACTTAACTTGGGATTGTTTTTTTCAAAAATCTTAATATCTGAGAATGTGACAGGATAAGATATCCCATTGACATTAAGAACATCTTTAAAATTGGGATAAGACGAGACTCGTTCAGGATGATTTCGAGCCGGGTAAAGAGCTGCTGTTACGCTCCATAAAAAGCAACACTGGTCTTTGTTTTGAATATTTATACACGCTTTCTTACTTTGAATAAATTTAGGTAATTTTAAATAAGATGACCCACCTAATGGCTGGTACTTATTTACATTTATTTCTAAATGTGAATTACTCAAAAATGCCCAACCACTATCGCTTTCCTCAAATTCTTCCATTTTCTTTTTCAATATACTCACTAGTTTAGAAAATAAATTATCATAATCATAGTTGTGGTAAAGTATAAAATTCTTTGTAACAAAGGATTTGATTTCCTGCATATTATTTTTGAATAACAGGAAAATGCTAAATAATTCAAAATTCACTTTAATGCAAGTATGTACTCTTAAAGCTTCATCTAAAAGTGATTTTATTTTGTTATGAATAGAATTAAAGAAAATATCTATAGAAGTTTGATCAAGTTCAATTGCAACTAATCGGTAAGAAATGATACGAGAGCGAAATGCAGATGCTACGATTTCCACACCATCACTGTGTGGCTGGGTGGAGTTATTTTGCTTGTGCAAGCGACTCCGCAAGTGACCTACCCAAGAGGTAGAACCTATGGACACGTTACAAATAGTGCAGAAAGGCATTTTAGAACCAAGAATTAGTTAAAAAACAATAAAGACTCGTAATCTACTAGAAATAATGACGAATAATTGAAATGTAAAAAAATAAAAACTGTATAACATGTATATTTACAAGTATAAAATTACAAATTATTTTATGTTTATTTTATTGCTATAATAAGTTGGTTCGCACTCTTCAAAAATTACATAAGCCCTACTTATAAACCCTTGTAGAGCCTCCCACTCCTGGGATTGTTCACCGCATTGGAGTTTTACCGCTGCAAGCGCTTTCTTATAGCGTTCCTCGGCTGGAACATTCTTAACATCGTCGGTGTGGTAGATTTTCAAATCTATGTAGAAGTCGCCGCTGGTGACTGCAGTGCGACGACACTGGCCCGAAGACACCCGCGACGTGAAGCTCGATGCAATGCTACGAGTTGTCTCCTTCGTACTTGCCTGCTCGTCTTTATTGATGATTGCAAACAAACTCTTCGTTTTTTTCTTTGGTCTGTGAACAATAAACTTATTTATTTGAGTAACATATATTTTTATCGATAAATCTTTTTTTTTTTTTGTTAGTTTTGTTGTACTTCGATCATTTACTATTTTACTTGTACTCGTAAATACTCATTGTAAATTATTAAAAATTTACCTTTTATCAAATATTACAATTAAGTGCTAGTACAATAATTGCGAGTGAGTTTGGTAAATATTATTATAAAAGGAGGAAATTTACCTAGTTAGGGCTTCAACGTTCACAACTGGGTTGATGGTAGGCTTTCGCTTCCTCGGCTTAGGCGCAGGCGCAGGCGTAGAAGCGGTTGAGGTCGACGACGCGCTGGTTTTGGGCTTGCTCTTGCTCGGGCGAGGTAGCACCACCTCTAATGGAGCCACGTCTTCAATGCTGGATGCGTACTCAGAGTCCGACCTATAAAATAATAATCATAATTAGTTTATCTTCTCAATAATCATAACCACTATCTAACTAAGGAAAGGAAAACTAAGTGCACAGTGTTCTGTAATGTCTAGGTACGGTAAAGACACATTTAAATACACTACAAATAGGTACAAACATACGTACTTACTACGCTAGCTACATACATTGATGGTTGCGGGATTTGAACCCGCGACCACTCAATTCATTGATCAATTAGCTTAACAGAACACTTCGCGGATCTCTACACAAATACAACAATAAAGAAAACGTTACTTTAAAA
Source organism: Anania hortulata (assembly GCA_963576865.1). Taxonomy (NCBI): domain Eukaryota; kingdom Metazoa; phylum Arthropoda; class Insecta; order Lepidoptera; family Crambidae; genus Anania; species Anania hortulata. The sequence continues at coordinate 18,137,688 of OY756402.1, read as the reverse complement.
TTATTTGCTGAAACAAACTGACTATAAAATAAATGTATATTAGTACTTACTTACATTTTGCACAATGGGGAGCTTGTTTCTTGATATTCACAAAGAATCTCACAAAGTAATTTTTTTTCACCGCAAAGATTTTTTTGCGGTGAAAATCCGTATTTATGTGATCAATAATAAATTGTCAGCAAAAATAAAGCTAATTTGTTGTAACCAAAGTTACAATAAAAAGATATACAAATTTAGACCGTATTATTTATGTTTGATAAGCACAGAAAAAAAACTTCAGTAGCAAGTAAATAACTTATTACCTTTTGAATTAGAATATGACAGATACTTTGATGTAACGTTCAAAGGAAATATGATTGTATTACACTGTGTTGCGGTACAAGTGAAATCAGTATGTAATGCATATAAGTTAATATCTTAAATGGCTAGTCAAATACTAATTATGAGGTCTTCCAAGTAGCAAATTTCCATTATTCCATTTGTAAAGAGTAAAATTGATAATTATTACTACATTGATTTGAGTCTACCTTCAACTAAAAATTAATTTACTTATCGATTTTATAAATGTTTGTCACAAGATTAAAAAAACTTTATTGCACATACTTTTATAAAAGCGGACTTAACGATAGAAGCAGTCTCTATCAGCCAGCATTCAGGTCAATTAGAAAGATAAAAATAATTATCAGTTCCAACTTGCAATGCAACATGAAGTAAACAATAAAAATCTAAAGTTACACGTCGTACACACTCATTCAAAGCATTTAATGCTTAATCTGCAAGTAAGCTGTGTTAGACCAGGAGCCGAGATGTTTAAATCAACGTTATCATAATATCAATCAACCTCGATGTCACAAGGATACTTATATATAAGAAAAATATTTATAATATGTCGATAGCAATATATAATAAATTACTCAAAAGACTTGAAGTGCTTCAAGAAAATGTATTTCAGAAAAATGTTAAATAATTGGTTGTTGAGTAGGTAATTGTTTTTATAGTCTGAAGGAATATTTTAATTTTAATGAATAATTGTATTTATAATATGACATTTTTTTAAATTTAAATAGTATGACAATGTCAAAAACTCGATACAAAACAAAGTTTTAAACCATTTAAAAATAAACAGGTTTACATAAAAATACCTAAAATGGTAGTCCGAAACAAGTACCGATCCTTCTCTTGGACTATAAATTGCAGCTCGCACATTCCCACGATCCACGCGATGCAACATACAGTGTGACATAGGATTTCATCGAACACATACAAGTTATTCAATAAGTTCGTAATAATTGAAAATTATGGTGAACATTTAAAAAACTCTGTGAAACCAGTGCAGTATTTCCAAAAAATGTAAGTGTAATTATATATAAATATACTTTTTGTCTGAAACAGAAAATATTTTATGTGTAAAGGATAACTTACAGATTATTATTTTCGTTAATCTTCCGAGAGAGATTATTATTTTTGATACTTCTTAACATGCTTGCTGTTTCCAGGCTGTCTGGGGTCAGTGCAGTATTTTTTCTTCTTTCATACAACTATAGATATCTAATATATAAGATTATCAAGCCTTTTTCTTTTCTATACGTGTTTTGGTTGAATAATAAATAATAAATCATTTTTTCATTGATAACTTAAAAAGTTGACTTTTTTTGCTTTGATTATAGTGTTACTCGAAATATGAAATATATCACAAATAAAAATCCTTTAGCTACCAAAAAACAATAGATAATTGTTTGCTAATGTTTATTACAAATTTTATTGATGAATAACACATATGTGTTTTTTATTTCAGGAGTACCTACTGCTCATCAAGGCAATTAAATATCTACAATAATATGCAGAACACATTGTTACGAATCTTGGTTAAAACAGGTAACCTTTTTATTTATTTATTATTTTGTTGTATTTTTAAAAGTTTCGGTTCTGTATTTTAATTTTCCACAATTTTATTTAATGTTTTATTTTATTTTTTTCAGATCCCCACGACATGATTTAATAAATAAACTATTTGCACCGTGACCATGAAACTTCGACGAGTAGAAGAATTGATTTATTTTATAAATAATCGTAGTAAAAAAGGTCTCCATTTATTTCAATTTATAATAAATTATGGTTGTTGTGGTTGTTTTATTTGAATAAAAAATCTCAAGGTATAGTTTTACATAAAGGTAAATGTATGGTTATGCTAAAAATGGTAAAGGTAAAAAGGTAAGTAACGGTAAACAGTAAGTAAAGGTAATAGTAATTAATTAAGGAAGGACATTTAGAGATAGAATTTTGCCATAGGTCTTCAGCTGAATATGTTAGGCAGGACATTCAGTAAGAGAATCTTACCATGGGTCTTGAGCTGAATGTGTTAGGCAGAACAGACGGTGAGAGAATCTTACCATGGGTCTCTCTGAAGATACTTACCTCGGGTCTTCAACCGTTTGTGTTAGGAAGGACATTCAGTAAGAGAATCTTACCATGGGTCTTGAGCTGAATGTGTCAGGCAGAACAGACGGCGAGAGAATCTTACCATGGGTCTCTCAGAAGATACTTACCTCGGGTCTTCAACCGTTTGTGTTAGGAAGGACATTCAGTAAGAGAATCTTACCATGGGTCTTGAGCTGAATGTGTTAGGCAGAACAGACGGTGAGAGAATCTTACCATGGGTCTCTCAGAAGATACTTACCTAGGGTCTTCAACCGTTTGTGTTAGGAAGGACATTCAGTAAGAGAATCTTACCATGGGTCTTGAGCTGAATGTGTTAGTCAGAACAGACGGTGAGAGAATCTTACCATGGGTCTCTCTGAAGATACTTACCACGGGTCTTCAACCGAATGTGTTAGGCGATACATTCAGCAAAGGAATCTTACCATGGGTCCTGAGTTGTCTGTGTCATATTAGGCAGGACGTTCGGTGAGAGAATCTTACCACGGGTCTCTCTGAAGATACTTACCACGGGTCTTCAACCGAATGTGTTAGGCGATACATTCAGCAAAGGAATCTTACCATGGGTCCTGAGTTGTCTGTGTCATATTAGGCAGGACGTTCGGTGAGAGAATCTTACCATAGGTCTCTCTGAAGTTACTTATCACGGGTCTCAACCGAATGTGTTAGGCGATACATTCAGCAAAGGAATCTTACCATGGGTCCTGAGTTGTCTGTGTCATATTAGGCAGGACGTTCGGTAAGAGAATCTTACCATGGGTCTCTCTGAAGATACTTACCACGGGTCTTCAACCGAACGTGTTAGGCGATACATTCAGCAAAGGAATCTTACCATGGGTCCTGAGTTGTCTGTGTCATATTAGGCAGGACGTTCGGTGTGAGAATCTTACCACGGGTCTCTCTGAAGATACTTACCACGGGTCTTCAACCGAATGTGTTAGGCGATACATTCAGCAAAGGAATCTTACCAGGGGTCCTGAGTTGTCTGTGTCATATTAGGCAGGACGTCCGGTGAGAGAATCTTACCATAGGTCTCTCTGAAGATACTTACCACGGGTCTTCAACCGAATGTGTTAGGCGATACATTCAGCAAAGGAATCTTACCATGGGTCCTGAGTTGTCTGTGTCATATTAGGCAGGACGTTCGGTGAGAGAATCTTACCATAGGTCTCTCTGAAGATACTTACCACGGGTCTTCAACCGAATGTGTTAGGCGGTACATTCAGCAAAGGAATCTTACCATGGGTCCTGAGTTGTCTGTGTCATATTAGGCAGGACGTTCGGTAAGAGAATCTTACCACGGGTCTCTCTGAAGATACTTACCACGGGTCTTCAACCGAACGTGTTAGGTGATACATTCAACAAAGGAATCTTACCATGGGTCCTGAGTGGTCTGTGTCATATTAGGCAGGACGTTCGGTAAGAGAATCTTACCACGGGTCTCTCTGAAGATACTTACCACGGGTCTTCAACCGAACGTGTTAGGTGATACATTCAACAAAGGAATCTTACCATGGGTCCTGAGTGGTCTGTGTCATATTAGGCAGGACGTTCGGTGAGAGAATCTTACCACGGGTCTCTCTGAAGATACTTACCACGGGTGTTTAACCGAACGTGTTAGGTAATACATTCAGCAAAGGAATCTTACCATGGGTCCTGAGTGGTCTGTGTCATATTAGGCAGGGCGTTCGGTGAGAGAATCTTACCACGGGTCTCTCTGAAGATACTTACCACGGGTCTTCAACCGAATGTTTTGATCAAGATACTTTTTTAGATTTATTCAACACTCCATTCGTAGTGTATTATTGGGCATTCTGTCAACCGAGTGAGCGCAGCGAACGGTCGGAAGCGAAGCGGACGACTGGGGGCCAGAATGCCCAATAATACACTACTATAAAATCATAAATAATATTGTTGATTCTCCTTATTTAGTAAGTAGGTTATCTTTCGGGTGCTCTAGATCTAATGCGAGGCATAAAAAAACTTTTGTTCTACCATTAAGTCGGTCTAAATACAGAAGTAACTGCTTTGTTATTAGAGCCTGTAAAAAGTTTAATAGTGATTATAACCACATCGACTTATTTCACGAAAGGCCTGCGCGTTTTCGTAGCCTTTTAAAGGCATAAGTGTAACATAAGCATAAGTGTAAATGATTTGTTTATTTTTCACCTTATCTAGTTTCTTTTCAATTTTAAATTAGTAGTGAAAACTTTTAGGCTAGTGTAAAACTCATTTTTTCTATGTATGTGTATTACCTTGTAAGCTGTTTGTTTTCCAAATAAAGAAAATAAAATTTAAAAAAATAAAATTCAGGTGAGTACGGAGGTATAAATTTAAATTGTACATAGGTAGACACACAATAGCTTTTAACTTCATCCACATGGGACTGAGAAGAAAATAACTGATACAATTGATTTAGTTCATTTTGTGCCCCTTTGAAGGTTTTGGCATTATCACAGTATATTCTCTCAGGCATTCCCCTCCTAGAAAAAAAGCGCTTGAGGCATGCCAAAAATGCTTCAGTCGTTAAATCGCTAACCAACTCCATGTGGATTGCTTTGGTTGAAAAACAAACAAAAATTGCGACATAGGCTTTAGTTATTATGGGTTTTATAATTCTAGCCACCTTTAGATTAAATGGGCCACAAAAGTCAACACCTGTGACATGAAATGGTCTTAATGGAGTGACTCTATCTTGGGATAGAGACCCCATAAGTTGCATGGAAGCTCTTGCTTTGAGCCTAGCACATTTTATACATTTGTTGACAACTTTCTTGACTTCTCGTATGCCACTAATAAGCCAAAACCTTTGTGATAGAGAGCTGAAGACTAATTTAGCACCAGCGTGCATAAGACGTAAATGCTCTTTGTGAATAATAATGTATGTAAAATGAGAACCCTTTGGTAATATTATGGGGTGCATTTTATCATATGGAATCTCTAGAGCGTTATGGAGACGCCCTCCCACACGAAGAACCCCACCTTTATCTAGAAAAGGATGAAGACTAGACAACCTTGACTTTACCATACAGCCACTGTTGATAGCCTGTATTTCTTTCTGATAGTGAAACTGTTGAACACCGCGTATAAGAACAGTCATAACATTATAGAGCTCAAATGGTGACAAGGAATCAACTATCTTTTAACTAGATGGTTTAGAATTATTGCAAAACCGCAATATGTAAGCAACCACTCTCTGAAGCTTAGAGATGTTAGAAAACCTTTTAATTAATTTTATGACAATGTTTTCTGTATTATCTTCACTGATGTCACACTCATTTACACCACAAAATGTCTCTATCTCTTCAGATTCATTAAATGTGGGCAGTATAACTTCTGCTACAGTGTGCTGCAAACCCGGATTCAATAGCTCTGGTGGGCCATGCCACCATAGCTGGTTAGTTTTTAACTTTTGAGGATCACAGCCTCTAGAGAGTAGGTCAGCAGGATTTTTATCTGTAGTAATATGTGACCAAACAAAATCTTTGGTTAAAGTTTTTATCTGTGTAACTCTACCTTGAACATATGAATCTGATTTTATTTTACAAGATGCTAGCCATGCCAAGACTATCTGAGAGTCACTGTATAGAAAAACCTTTAATTCTTTGAATTTGGCATTGAGTACACTATATACCCTATTAGTTACTTGGGATAGCAGTAGAGCACTATTTAATTCCAAGCGTGGTATTGTTATACTTTTCTTGAGTGGAGCAACTCTAGATTTGGAACATAACAATCTTATAGAAACCGTTCCATCAGAATTATAGATTCTTAAATATAGGCAACATCCCAACGCTTTCATGGAAGCATCTGCATAGCCCACCAGCTCTACTGAAACCATGCTCTGAGAGCCTACGCCCCTGGGAACAGTAATAGTGCCCATTTCTTTTAAGTCAGTTAAAAATCTTTGCCATGATAACAAGCAATTTTGAGGCAATATAGTATCCCATGCTACATCAAGTGACCATAATGTCTGCATAAACAATTTAGCAATAACAATTATTGGGCCAATAATACCTAACGGATCAAACATTTTACCTATATAACTCAATATTTTTCTTTTAGTATTCATCTCATTATTATTACTGTCAGGGCTTTTGAAGGTGAGTTGATCCCTCAAAAGATCACATTGCAGACCTAACGTTTTGACTATATTATCCTTGTGAATATCAAGATTTTCAAAGTATTTTTTATCATCAGGAAGATCATCAAGAACCTGTGGATAGTTTGATGACCACTTGTGAAGTGAAAACCCACCTATACTAAGTATTTCAATAAGTTCGGCTTTCAAATTTGTTAGCTGTTCTATATTGTCCGTTCCTGCTATCACATCATCGAAAAACATATGTACTAGAAAATAAGGCCTGGGAAGCCAGTGGATAATGCTCTTTATAGCGAAGAGCCAGCTCCACTAGGCAACGAGTAGCCAAGAATGTAGATGCCTTTAGACCATATGTGACTGTTTGCAATTGTAAGCAACTCATGGGTTTATTAGGATTATCCCGCCAGAGAATGTTTTGCAGACTAGTTTGAGATGGATTAATGCAAATGCAACGAAACATCTTGGCAATATCACATGTCAGTGTGTACAGAAATGTTCTCCACAATAAAAGAATATCAAAGAGTTCACTTTGAACATTTGGGCCATTGTACATGAGGTCATTTAATGAAACTCCCTTTAAAGATTTCATTCCACCATCAAAGACTACTCGCAACTTTGTTGTTAGGCTTTGTTCATTGAGAACGGCATGATAAGCCAGAAAGTATAAAGGGCCATTTTTTACATCATAATTAGATATATCCACAGATTTAGCATGCCCCAAGGCCAAATATTCTTCAATAAATTTTTTATATTGTGCTAAATACATAGGATTTTGTTTAAATTTATTTTCTAATGAGAGAAACCTCTGAAATGCCACCGAAAACGAGTCCCCAATCTGCAGTTCATCTAAATCCTTTAATAATGGCATATCAACTCGAAACTTATTATCACATAGTGTAACTGAATTTTGAAAACATAATTCAGCCTTTTGATGTTCTACAGGTATTTTTATCGCAGGCTGGGGAGGCGCTTCCGACAACCAAAACTGTTCCATCACATCTTCCAACTTTTTCTGGTCACATATTGCAAAATTTGCTACTAAGCTATTTCTCTGTGGTGGGTGAACATTAACAGAACCTCCAACAATGTAACCAAACAAAGTGTTTTGCAATATAAGACCATTTTCAAGTTTCATATGTCCATCAAGTAGTACATTAAAGTAGATATCTGCACCAAAAAGTATTGAAATTTCTGCTGGAGTGTGAAAATCTGTATCGGCAAGCTGTATATGAGGTGGAATTATAATTTCAGAAACATCAATAACATTTTGTGGCAGCTTTGATGTAATTGATTGCACTACATTGCACTTAAGACTTAATTGTATTTCATTGCGAGGAGAATGCACTGTGATATTCACAACTTTATTTATTTTATTATTTTTATTGCCAATACTTATAATATTGGAATTCTGACACAATGGTTTTATGCCTAATCTGTCAATGAGTGACTCAGTGGCAAAGGACGCTTGACTGCCAGTGTCTAGGAGCGCTTTGACAACAATTTCACGGCCACAACGATCAAATAGTTTTACTTTTAGAGTGGGTAATAAAACATTTACAGAATTGGTTTGTGAATGCATTGTTACTGCTGGCTTTGTGTCCTGCTCTTTGACACTATCTTTATGAAGAAGGCTATTATGTTTTGCCTTACAGTTTTTGCATACAAAGTTAAATTTGCACTTGCCAGAGTGAGATTTCAAACAAATAGTACATAAGTTATGCTTTTTTACAAACTCAATACGGTCATCTATAGGGGCCGTTTTAAAACTTGGGCAAGCATATAAAGCATGGTTAGAAGCATTACAATAGAAACATGCATGGATTTTTGTGGCAACATTGGTCACCTTGTTAGTAAAGGACTTTTTTGCTTCTGTTATATTACTGTCCTCTAGGGCTATAGCGCGCCTTTCTAAAAATAAAATGAACTCCTCTATGGTTGGGAGAGTATCTGAATTTCTGTCTAATTGATAAGCTCTATTAGTGTATTGATCTAATTTTTTAGACAAAACTGAAATTAACAGCATGTCCCATTTTTCAACTGGCTGTTTTAAATTTTTTAGTGCATATAATTGTTGTTGGACTTCTGAAATGAAGGTCCTAATAGATGCCGCTGTGCCCTTCTACATAGAAGGCAAATCTAAAATATTGCTTACATGGTGCATAGTAATTCGTGCTTTGTTGTCATAGCGCTTCTTAAGCAGTTCGATAGCCTCTTTATAAGAATCATTAACAATAGGTAAATTGATAATAACAGATAAGGCTTCACCAATTAGAAACTTTCTTAAATAAAATAATCGCTGAACATCAGTAAGCGAGCTGTTTTCATGTATAACAGCTGTAAATAAATCCATAAATGGAGTATATTTGGTGAAGTCTTTTCCGTCAAATGTTGGTATATCAACATTCAGCAACTTTGAAGTTTCACTTGTAGTATGTTTTTTCATACTAACAGAATTAAGACTTTTTAAAGCAAGGTTCAATTTTGAAATTGTGTCGAAATATTTATCTTCTACAATGGAGATATCTTCAGAATCTGTATCATCTATATTCAGTACCTCTAATTGAATCCCTTCATAACTTTTATAAGTTTCAATCAACTTTTCCTTCCTAGCCTCAAGCATTTCAGCATTGGCAGGAGAGACATTTGTTGGATCATTGATGTAAGTAGCAATTCTAGTAATCATACCTTTCAACTGAGCGCGAGAGAGCAGTAATCGCTTAAGCTCATCCTTCGCCGATATCGTTGTAAACAATAACTAGCCGTAACACTTGTAATAACCGTGCTCACTTTTTACACTTTTTGAAGATGCTCCAGTATTGAGAAAGGAGCATAGACACTGCACTTCACTGTAGTTCGCCGTAGAAATCGCAAACGAAAATAATTTCAATTTCAAATGCAATAATTGCAACTTCCCGAATGCCGCCGACGTACAGGTTATGTTGTTATTCCGTTATAGCTGTCAAATGTCAACTTGCTCTGACTTCGCGCCACAGACTAAATTGTGTAAAACTTTGCGAGTTCGCGCCAAAATCTGACCGAACCGGTTTAGTCCGGTTTCCACCCGAAAATGATTTGCAAAAGTCAAAAGTCAAAAGTCAAAAATCATTTATTCAATTCAGGACAAAATTGCCACTTATGAACGTCAATAACAACATTATAGGCCCCTAGGGGGCCAGAACATGTCTCCTTATTTTTTGGGCCCTACTAGCGCTTCGAGACAAGACACAGACAATCTGGCAAGTGCTGAGAAGAAACGCCGGAACAAACTCAGTCACCACTAGCTGCCACACAAAAAATATAAACCAAAATAAACTGGCTGGACTGACCATACATTCTTGTCATCAAGATAGTCTTGAATTTTATAATACCCCTTAGACATCAGTGTAGTTTTGACATGTGACTTAAATTTATTAATAGGAAGTTTGGTAACATTGTGAGGTATATTATTGAAAAATTTAATACAATTTCCCAAGAATGAATTACTTGTTTTGGCCAATCTAAAGTTTGGGACTACAAGTTTGTTTTTGTTTCTGGTGTTATATGAATGAATATCACTTTTCTTTATAAAAAGATCTAAATTTTTGCGTACGTACATGATATTATCAAATATGTATTGAGAGGCCACAGTGAGTATGTTAATTTCTTTAAAGAAATCTCTCAGGGATTGCAAATTACAATGTTTGGTAAATTACACCAAACTGAAGAAATGCTGATGTATCCATGCGTGTCATCAATTCTTGCATTAATTTGATATTTTCTTCCGGAGAAAATATAGCTTTCTCACGAAAAGTGGAGTGGGCGACGCCGTATAGCCGGCATCGACAGCACACAAAATAGCACCCGCTGATTGCAGTTTCCGCAAAATAACACTTTATCGCGTGTACTTTTTCGAAGGACCACTAATCTGCATGTTAAATAAAATGCAGATTGAAATAATAATTATTTTCAATTTATTTAGCAAAGCACGACATGACACTTCATAATTACAAAAATGCAGAGAGAGCAAAAAATGGCGCTGTGTTGCTACACTTAAAAAACTGAAAAGTGATAACAGTCATAGAAATTAAAAATTCCACATTAATGTTTAATACCATTATTGAACAACCCAAGTTCCTAGAGTTACATTATAATATCTGACTCAAGTTAATTACTAAACTTAGCGTACACCTAACAACCTGACGGGACTGGGAGTGATGTGCGACTGGCGCATTCGCCCGCGTTCCTTCCAGCGCTACAAAATGTTTGGTCAGCATTGTGCAATCGGTGACGCCACAAGGGTAATACTCATCTATAGCACAAAAGTATCAAAGAATATATTCAACTTGAAATAATGGCAAAAGGTAATCAATATCATTGAATGGTTCATTCGTTCAAATGTAGTAATCAAAGCGACATAATCAGTGTATTCAGTTCTTTCTGGTTTTGTGCAGTACAGTATTCAATATGTATGGGCCATCGAAGACGACGGGAGTTTTGTTTAAAGCACCACACAAAGTATTTCATCTTTGATTATCAAAATTAACAAAACATAAATGCTTGTTACACCAAATTTTGTTAAACTAAGAGAGAAATCCATTGACCCTAGTGTAACTAAGCAAGCTAAACAAAAGTTTAGCTTGCTTTTGTTAATGCTATTGCTTTAGACATACTCTATCTAATCTGTGCTCCCGACCTGACACGCACTGTCACGAGCGGGGCGAGCAGGCGTTACGGTCGAGCTGTGTATTACTTACTGAGAAACTAGTTGTTTTAATATTACCCCAAAGCCTAGACATCACTATTTATATCTATATCTATATTATTATTTTTTAATCTATAATTTCCGCACCACAACACTCAAAGGTTAGTTCAGAGCACAACTCATTAAAAAATGGTAGTTGTTTAATATCAATAGACCTACAATGCAAAATACAAACTCCGCCACGTTTTTGTCCAAATCTACAGAAATAAGAACCTAAATTGTAATTTTTCAATTGTATGTTTAATTCATGATTTTGTTGAACAAAAGTTTCTGAGAGGCATATTAAGTCAATTGGTTGTTTGTATTTGGCAGATAATTCATTTAAAGTAATTTCCAACAGTTCTCTTTTATTTAAAAAACCTGCTATGTTTTGATGCATGATTCTTAATACGTTACTGTTACTGAAAAAATGTTTGTTTTCCAGGTTTTCGAAATGACCTTTTTTGACATTGTTGGTTGGAAATATTGTTCTGAAAAGATAATTTCGAATTCTGACAGTTATTAATAGAATAACAATTACAGTTTTCACTGTAATTACTATTATTTTGATGTTTAATCTGTGAATGAGACAAGTGCAATATCTTTCTATAATAATATATTGAGGTGTAATGAAACCCTTGACACATAATTTTCATTTCATAATTTAAATTAAATTTATACATTTTTGCATTACAAGGCAATCCACATATAAATAAGTTAGTATTTGAAATTGACTTTAGCCACACAAGTAAATTTTTAATTCCATCGGATTCTTATCATTTAAACCTCCAATTACAATTACTTAATCTTCCCTTGTTAAAGTACTATGACATAAAGTATTTATGACATCACACAAGTTTGCTTGGCTCTTCCAATAGCAGCATACTTCGAAGTCTGTTCCAACTAATTTTTGTAAGGCCTGTTGCATTCCTCGTCCTTGCTGGTCTGCTACTATAACAATTTTTTTCTTCCATATATTAAGAATAAGAATAAGAATAAAATAATTTATTCCAAAACCACAGATAGTTGTAAACATGAAAGAAAAGTAAAAATACAATTTTATCTTAAAATTAGTGGTTCAGAAATGGTCTCCACTCAGCAATATGTCAAGGAACCAAAAAGGTACCTTAACGCTGATCTTCCGTGGACACCAGAAAAATCAGAAAACATTTAATTTGCGCGCCAGCGCCGCGCTTGATATATTATATTACACAATATTAAAATACATAAAGGCACAGTATTTGTTGCGGGTTTAAACTTAGTAGAAGTAAAATATACAAATTAAAATAAGTAACACTGTTAAACCAGACATAAAGATTATTGCGATTTTAACTTTTGAACTTGCAAGAGATACTGTTTGAATTTATTCTTAAAAGTTATAATGTTACACAGATTTCTTATTGGTGGAGGTATATTGTTCCAACACTTAGAGGCTGCGTACAGAAAACTACCACGAAATGCGGCCGAGCACGTTTTGGGGCAGACTAGGCGAGTGGCTATCCTAAGAAGACGCCGAGAGAATCCGAGCTTATCGTACAGATATATTGGGGTTTTAGTCTTTATTACACCAAACAAAAGGCAAGCAAAATGAAGAGAACGTCGAGATTCCATTGTCATTAAATTATTTTGATTAAGGTAAGGGGTAACATGAGTTCTGTGCGGTATTGAAAAGCAATAACGGGCAGAAGCATTCTGTATGCGCTGAATGAGTTGTTTGGTATAGCCAAGCAAACATTCGCCTATTACAGTGTCAGCATAGTTAAGTCTTGAAAGTATCAGTGATTCACAAAGACTAATTCTTACATCAGTACATAGAAATGGACAAAATGAAATGGATGGAATAGTATCTGATACAACACCTTAAGTCTATAAAAACAGCCTTTAACCACGTCCACGACATGATTATGAAATTTAAGCCTACCGTCCATCAGGACGCCTAGATTGCGCGCTTCATTTACTTGTTTAATAACACTATCCTGAATTTTGACAACATTATTGAGGCTATTAATTCTATCAATTTGCGATTTAGAACCTAGAACAAGCAATTTTGACTTTAGTGGGTTAAGAACTAAATTATTACTGTTTGACCATTGAGCTATGCATTCCAGGTCATCATTAAGATGATCTACAGCATCTGAAGTATCCTTAGGCAGACAGGATGTATAGATTTGGAGGTCATCAGCGTAAATATGGTAGTTACAATTACGGATACAGCCAACAATATCAGCACAGTATAGGATAAAAAGGATAGGTCCTAGAATAGAACCCTGTGGAACTCCACGATCAACCGGGGCGGCATTCGAACGATTTTTCAAACCGGTCTCATCATAAGTCTCGACTCGCTGGGTACGTCCAGACAGGTAGCTAGAAAACCATCTCAAGGCAGTTCTGTCAAGGCCATAGTATGCAAGTTTGGATAACAGCAAATAATGATTGATTGTTTCGAAAGCACGAGAAAAGTCCAATAGCACCAATAAAGTTCCCTCTCCTTTATTGATTCCATGCAGAATGTCATCCACAACATCCAAGAGAGCAGTTGCCGTGCTATGACTACTGCGAAATCCTGATTGCTTACAGGGCAAGATGCCATTATCCTCCAAAAACTTTGTCAGTTGTTGGCAAACCACCTTTTCAATAACTTTAGACAAAAATGGCAGGATGCTTATGGGCCTAAGATCCTTAAGTTCAGACGGGTTATTTGTTTTGGGGATCGGTTTAATCAAAGCCTCCTTCCAACCCTCTGGAAAAACTCCTGTCGTAATAGACTGGTTGATGATGGCGGTAACGACTCCCAGCGTGCGCGGCAATGTTAGCAGGATCATGTCCTTTGAGATACCATCTGTTGAGAGGGTTCTCCGTGGTATGTGGCGATGTTGAGAGAAAGGAGTTTCAAACTGTAATGAGATTTTATTTAAAGAATGACCTACTTTTATACAAAACTAGATCAGTTGTAAGAATGAGACAAAACTATATTTTTATCACACACAACATAGAAATACACGAAGTAAATGAGGTACACAAATATTAATAAATAATAGACTACCTACAAAGATGTAAAATATAAATACGACCGCAGTAGGACAGAACAGTTTCACAGTTCGGCGGAAACGCAGGTATGATGTAGTCGTATGACACGTGATGTCGCCACATAGCTCCCCCTCAAGCGAAGCGTACAACTGGTTTCACTATTCTTCCTGATCGTGTCCGTGTCGTTGTTGTAATAATCGCAGGAGTCTTTGTAGTGCTAGTGTTGTGATCATAATTGTCTTCGTTCAGTGTGTATGCAGGTTTGAGTCTGTCAATCGATACGTTTACTTCGCGCTCCGGAAGTTGTATGCGAAATACTTTTTCATCGCGCCGAAGTACAGGATAGGGCCCTTCGTATGGAGCTTGCAGTGATCTTCGGCCAGAATCGATACGCAGGAATACACTTTCGCAGGATTGAAGATCTTTGTGTACGAATGTTTTAGTGTTTTGCTGTAGTGGTTGTGAGGGCTTGAAATCGTTGATAGTATGGCGTAATTGATCGACGTAGTCGTAGTCCATTGTTTGTTGTGACGTCATCGGGGTGTTATTGAAAAAATCCCCCGGTAATCTTATGCTTGTGCCGTAGGTTATTTGTGCGGCGCTTACTCCAGTATCGTTTCTTGTTGCAGCTCGCAGTCCTAGCAGAACAGTAGGCAAGGCGTCTAGCTATTTGGTGTTACGGCTGTGTAGGCTCGCTGTGAGGGCTGTCTTCAGTGTCCGGTGCCACCGTTCTACAATTCCATTGCATTGTGGATGATATGCGGTAGTTCTCGTTTTTTCAATGCCAAGTAGTCGGGCGAGTGATGTGAATAGCTTTCAAACTGTCGTCCTTGGTCACTCGTCAGCGTAGTGGGGCAGCCGAATCGGGAAATCCATCCTTCGTAGACATATTTCGCGACAGTCTCGGCAGTTATGTCGTGGAGTGGGATAGCTTCTGGCCAACGAGTTTTTCGGTCTATCATAGTGAGTAGGTATCTGTGACCGTACTGTGAAGGCGGAAGCGGCCCGACGATATCTACATGTAGATGTTGAAATCTCTCTGCTTGTTGAAACGTTGTATAGTTGCTGCTGGTATGCCGGTGTATCTTAGCCTGCTGACATGGTATACACGCTCTAGTCCAGTTACTGATATCTGCATTCATCGATGGCCAAAAATATTTTTCTGTGAGCATCTTTCGTGTTGTGCGAGTGCCTGGATGACTTAGGTTATGTACGGCGTTGAATGCTATACGTCGAAAGTCTTGAGGTAGATACGGTCTGAGGTTTGCTGTTGATGTTTCGCAGTATATTTTGCAGTTTGTATTTGGCAGTTCAATTTTTTTGAAGTGAAGGTTGCTTCGTTTAATTAGCGTTTGTATATTGCCGTCCCTTTCCTGCGCCGATGCGAGTTGAGTGTAGTCAAGGGTACTCGGACAGGATATTTCTTCGATGCGTGAAAGCGAGTCGGCAACAATGTTCTCTTTTCCGCTTATGTGACGAATGTCGCTTGTAAACTCACTGATAAATAGTAGCTGGCGGGTACGACGTGGGGTTTCAGTGTCGGATGTTTTCTTGCATAGGGCATACGTGATTGGCTTGTGATCGGTGAATATTGTGAGCTGTCTGCCTTCAAACATTTTCGAAAGTGTTTCACTGCCATGTAAATTGATAGCAATTCTCGATCGTACGTTGAGTATCGCTGTTGTGTATCGGAGAACTTCTTAGAAAAGTAGCCTAGTGGTTGCCACTTATCGTTTTGATATTGTTGTAGCACAGCTCCGGCACAGGTGTTAGATGCGTCGCACATTAAAGCGATCGGTGCGTCGAGTGACGGGTGCGCGAGTAAGGCTGCGTTTTGTAGGCTAACTTTACACGCTTCGAATGCTTCTATTGCTTCTGTAGTCCATACGATTTTTGTTTTATCTTTGCGCTTACTGTCGTGTAGGTAAGCGTTGAGTGGAGCTTGTATAGATGCTGCTCGTGGAATTGCATCTTTGAAGAAATTTACGGCTCCGAGGAATCGTCGTAGTTCTTCAATAGTGTTTGGGCGCTGATATGATTTGATTGCGCTGGCCTTGTCTTCTGGTGGTTTTATGCCGTATTGTGATACTGTGTAACCGAGAAAATTGACTTCTTCCATTCCCAGCGTACATTTAGATGGATTGATAGTGATTCCGTATTCATTCAGTTTGCTCAACACGGTGCGTAGGTGGAGAATATGAGTTTCTTCATTTTCAGAGCTGATCAAGACATCATCTATGAATGGATAGACGAAATCTAGTCCCTGAAGAACCTGGTGTATAAACCGTTGGAAGGTTTGTCCGGCGTTCTTTAAACCTGGGCACATTCTAGGAAACTCGAACAAACCAAAAGGTGTGATTATGGCTGTTTTCTCGATATGGTCGCTAAATACAGGTAATTGTTGGTAGGCTCTGTTTAGATCGATGGTGGAGAAGATCTTCTTTCCGTTTAGTTGATAGGTAAAATCTTTAAGGCGTGGTACAGGGTAGCGGTCTGGTTTGGTGATAGCATTCAGCCTTCTGTAGTCTCCACAAACTCTGAGATCACCGTTCTTCTTGGGTACTGTATGTAGTGCGCTTGCCCAAGGGCTTTTGCTAGGTCGGCATAGGCCCTGCTCCATCATGACTTCGAATTCTTTCTTTACTGCAGCATAGCGATGAGGTGGGATAGGTCTTGCTTTGCAGTACAACGGTGGTCCACTTGTCTCGATGTAATGTTCGACGCAGTGTTTCGGTGTTTCTTTCATTGAGGATATTCGAGTTATATCAGGGAATTCAGCCAGTATGTCGTGGTACTTCTGATTGGAATCGATGCTTCGAATTGTTGATGTAGGGTAGTTTGAAATAGACGTCTTCACTGATAGATTTGTGAGTTTATCTGTGAGATTTCTACCCGCAATATCCACGAGTATCTTGTGGTATTTCAGGAAATCAGCACCAATTATCGGTTTGCTGACTGCTGCTATTATAAACTTCCATCGGAATGGGCGACGTAGGCCTAGGTCTAGTTCTAACGTCTTCTCTCCGTAGGTAGGAATTGTGATATTGTTGGCGGCATACAAAGTAAACGTTGTCGACTTCATTTGCTTTCCGATTCTCTTGGGAATGACTGAGATGTTTGCACCAGTGTCGATAAGAAATATTAGTTTGCTTTTCTTGTCAGTTACAAAGAGACGGTGTGAGTGATCCCATGCGCTGGTAGCCGTCTCTGCCAACGCTGGCTCTAGTTTTCCGGGTTATTTTTCTTCAAAAATGTACAATCCTCCGCACATTTTTTTGCGTTAAGGCCAAATTTGCGATGGTAGTAACAGTAGGGTGAGTTACTCGGCGTTAGACTTCGATTCTGTGCTTTATTGCGGCTATTAGATCGTGATGCCTGGTGATTCTGCCTCCGATTCCAGTTCCGATAGGGTGAGCGTCCACGTTGATTATTGCTGTTGAATGTCACAAGTTGCGTAATTGCCTCTGTCAACTTGTCGATTTTTTCTTCCAGTGTGCGTGGGTACTTTGAGGCTGATGAGTGTTGATAGTCGATTGCGAGTGCCTCTGGTTGTGATGGAGATGGTAACTGTTGCCGTAGATTAATAGCTGATATCTCGCGTTGTGAGTGTTGGTCCATCATTTTATCAGCCATTAGTGCAACTTCACTGAGACTGGTTTTTTCGCTGATTGCAATGATCGAGCTGATATAGGCTGGGAGTTGATTAAGCCACATTCCTCGTAGCGTGACTGAAGACAGATGATCGCCGGCCAGATTTTGCATTCGTCGTAGGAGCTGTGACGGCTTCAAGTCTCCAAGCTCCATACCTGCGATAACGCGTTGGACGTTTTTTTGTTCGGAGTCTTCATATACTTGAAGTAAGCGGTTCTTGATAGCCATATATTTGTTGTGGTCGCAGTAAAATGTCGTATATCTCGTCGACGTCTTGGCGTTCTAGTTGTCCTAGTACAAGCTCGTACATAACTTGATCGCCTTTCTTCTGTGACTTCATAATGGCTTCGAAGTGCGCAAACCATCCTCGCAGTTTGTCTCGCCATATAGGAGGTATTCTGAGACCAACCGAAACTCCCGATAACTCTGGCTGTTCTTGAATCACGGGGATGACTGTAGGTTGCACGGTAGAGTAGGACGTTCCTTCTTCCGGACTTAAGCTCATATTGATGTTTGATGATTTTCAGCTAATTGATGTTCAGTTCAGACGGGGTCACCACTGTTGAGAGGGTTCTCCGTGGTATGTGGCGATGTTGAGAGAAAGGAGTTTCAAACTGTAATGAGATTTTATTTAAAGAATGACCTACTTTTATACAAAACTAGATCAGTTGTAAGAATGAGACAAAACTATATTTTTATCACACACAACATACAAATACACGAAGTAAATGAGGTACACAAATATTAAGAAATAATAGACTACCTACAAAGATGTAAAATATAAATACGACCGCAGTAGGACAGAACAGTTTCACAGTTCGGCGGAGACGCTGGTATGATGTAGTCGTATGACACGTGATGTCGCTACACCATCTACACCTTGGGCGTTGGTTGAGATATTCATGATAATTTTAGATACTGTAATCTCGTCCACTGCCCTGAGACTGAACGACGCAGAACCAAACCGATGAAATTCAAAGAAAGTAAGTTGTGAGATTGAGACAGAATTGTTACCCGGCAGATTGAGAAAGTGATCGTTAAGTTGCTTTGGGTTATTAAGAGCAGAGGGCAAAAGTGTATCTCTGGATTTAAAATCTACCACATTCTGCTTGATACCTTTCCACAGGACACGTGAGTTTTTCTTATTGTTATTGATTTTATAGTTAAAAAAGGCTACTTTTTCAGAGAACAATGCCTGATTTACAATATTTTTAAGTTGTTTGTATGAGTCAATATGGGATTGGAGTTTTGTGCTACGACTTTTTGTATACGCACGATCACGCAGTCTCATCATTTATTTGACAGTAGGTGTGATCCAGGGACACTGGTGAAAATTGATACGGCCCTTTTTCACAGGAGCATGCAGATCATAAATGTCATGGATACAGGCGCTAAACGCCCGCAGAGAGTCGTCGACGCCACCACCAATCAGCCCCTCCCAAGGAACAACTTCTACATGGTTGTTAAATTCTTTAATGTTAACGGATTTAATAGGTCTATATATAGACCATCTAGATGGCATCTTCGGTTTTTGACAGCGCAGCTCAAATGAAATAAAGGCATGCCTACTCAAATCCGGGATGCAGTCAACCTGAACATTGACAACCCTGGCACTACTACACACCAAATCAATTAGTGTCTGGGAATGGTCGGTAAAATGTGTTGCATGGGTCACATATTGCTTAAGATTTAGACAATCTAGAAAAGAAAGTAGTTTCTTGGTGTTAATGTCATTCTCAGATAACAAATCTATGTTAAAATCGCCCATAAGAACAATATGATCATACTTAGAAAAAGAGCTTACTGCCTCTGTCATGGCATCAATAAATGTATCGATTTTCAACCAGGGAGGCCGGTAAGCCGTGCCCACGGCGACCGTAAAACCGCCTACCGCTATGCCAAGCCACATTTGCTCAACAGGGAGACTCGGGGGGGGAAAGAGTTGCTTTGCCCGAAGCCCGCGCCGTAAGTAGAAGCCCACGCCTCCTCCGCGCGATTGCACGCTAGCAGATCGCGGGATGTGGCGCAGCCTGTAACCTGAAGGCACAGAAGCACGTTTTTCCTCACCCTCCTTCAACCAAGTTTCGCCGATGGCCATTATGTCAACAGCGTGACGTTCCAGAGCAACAAGAAACTCCTCATGACGAGTGCCAAGAGAGCCAGGATTTAAGTAGCCTAACGACAAATGTTTACCCCTTACAAATTGTAGCACGAAACAGAAAGAAATTACAATGTATCTAGAATTTTTCAAATATTGCAGAAATACCGTTAAGTGACGCCACGTAATATTAAATTTAAGATGTAAACTAAAGGCCCCAGCGCTTTCATAAAAAAAGGTTTCAAAATTAAGAAATATTGTATTATACCCTTTACATCCAGTCAAAGCAACGCAATTAAGCGGAATCCTAAATGGCCAGTCGTTCCAATAGAATAGGGTTATTAAAGTAAATAATGAAAACAATGAATATTGCCAATTATATAGATCAATGCTAATTTGATTCATTATTGCTGACATTAACATATAACGTGGGGTACTATTACAAATGAACAATCTCACCAATTTACAAATAGTCCTTAGACAGGTATATTTTTCAAAAAATAACAATGTGTAAATGAAAGGAAACAATTTATATGGTCTTTCTATGAAGCAACAAATAGCTAACAACATCAAGTAAATTATGCATTGTTTGAAATGAGTAAAGCACCACTTATCCACACTAAAATCAGTTAGATAAGTACAGCTACCTAAAACTTTATTATAGCAATGATTGCAATGACCCACAGCCGAGCAGTACAATGTACCTATCATCACACGTAATATAAGGTTTAAAAAAGAATAAAACACACAACGTCTTACAGCATGATACAACATGGCAGGCACACACACACACAAAATACTCAAGTTATTATGACTTTTACATAAGTACTTAGTAATGACATTTGTACCACCAAACAAGCTTGAAGAAAATAAACAGAGGTTTAGGAACTAAGCAGCAATATGAATCACAGTAAATAATCAGTAAATACTTATCACAATCTTTGCTTACATGCTGTGAAAACCAGTTTTTTATGTTCACTGCGGTGAAGCTAAAGAGATTTAATGATATAAAAACTAAACAGTCTATGTTTGTTATTACAAATAAAGTAACACAAAGAGCAAACAAAGACCTACTTTCCTTAACAACACAATGCAAAACGCGTACAAATCCTGCAAAACAGGCGGACACAAGGTTAAATTGTAAAGTGAACAAGTGAATATAAAAGCTACTAGAGGATAACAAAAAATACAGATTACAGCCCCTGCTAATACACTGTAAAACAGTATTTTCAATATTTAACTTATTGAAATAAAAAAAGTTAGTAAGTATTGCAACCAAGTAACAAATGTTAGTTAGTAAATAAAAAGTAACAAAGACGGCAAGAGAATACTTTTCATTCCAAAAACATAATAAATGCCTAAAAAATACACCTCACTTAATTTCAGACAAGGTAACAAGACACAATAAAGGCCAATTTCAGGCATACTATTAGCTTTTGCTAAAAATAACAAAGCTAGACACAAAAGTAAGTTCCGAACAATTTCAATCACTGCTAACCGAATTGTGGCCAAAAACCTTAATAAGATCTGCATCAGAGCTCAGCCGGTAACGTGCCTTTCCACTATCCTGACGGGCAAAGATTTTTCCCTCACGCGTCCATACATATTTCCAGCCCACACGCTTTGCGGCTTCTCGTGATTTCTGAAATAAATGGCGGTTAGGGCGAGTGAGACGTTCATTTATGTATGGACGAGGGGGTCCAGTCGCGCTAGAGCTATTCAGGTCAAAATCCGTAGGTAGTAGGTTGCGACGCACCCGGGCAGCCTGTAGCAACGAGTCACGAGTCGATCGGCGCGCCAGCCGCACGGCCACTGGCCTTGGTCTTGACGCCACCCCTCCCTCGGCCCACGCCCGCAACGCACCAACTCGCCATGCATACACCACGTCACGCTCATCGAGAGGCACACTGAGTTTCTTCGCGATAGACACTATCACATGTGTGGCATTCTCATTGATGACCTCAGGAAAATTTGCAATTTCTGAATCATTAGCAAGCAGATCCTGGTTACGCTCCTCAAGCTCCACCTTCAGTTGGGCAACCGACTCTTCTATTTTAGAGAAATCATGTAAGTTCTGATGTGGACCAGCATCGCATTCGAGGGCCTCAATACGGCTTTCAAGCATGTCAATTCGGGCATTCTGTGCCTTAATAGTAGCGGTTAAGTCCGACATCACAGGGTTTAACATTGACATTTCGGTACGCATAGCCCTCATTTCTTCACAAAATTCTTTAAAATCAATGCTGCAGTTCTGGGGCGATTCAACATCATGAATATCTCCATAATAATTTATACTGGAATCAGAACACTTCCTCTGTGTTGATTTGTTTTTTCCCTAATTCTTTTACCTCTGGCGGTGGTGGTGACGTATCTTCTGATCTTATATTTGTGATATTTGTGCTGAAAAGGGAACAATCCAGCTCCTGCTTTGATAAAAAAAAAATCTTATTGTTGAGGTACGGGATTGCGTGTGAATGTTAAAAGTCCGAAGAAGAGTAGAAAATGTTTAATGTTAGAAAATGTTACAAGTTTAAATGTTCGAATGCACCCGGTCGCGACGGTTCCGAAATATGCACTAACTTTGAGTAGAAAATTACATTACGAACGATGCGCGGTCACTGCTGACCACGCATAGTATTTCAATCACGTGTAAGGTGCGTTGCACCGAACATCTTGCCGGGGGCAAACGAAGAGATAAAGTAGGATAAAACTATAAACAAATAACGTTTAACTTAAGTAACAAACGTATAAAACTGTTCATACAATAATTGTCATTTAGTACAGACATAATTAGCAAAATTAACATTTATCAAAAGGAATTTTTCTAAAAATAGGGGATGTTGTTTTGTCCGTTAAACCTCCCTTCATATCGACTTGATCACATTCGCGCACTAAAACACAACCTTTCGTTTCGTTGTCACTACACTCCTGCACTTGCACTCGCGATTTATAAATTTTTTCACTTATAGGAGTATACGTATCAAGGGCGATGTCGTCACACTCGTCACGCGCTGGGCTTAGCCGGGCGGCGGGCTGCGGGCGCGGGCGCCTCGGGCCCGCACCGCGCCCTGCCACCAGCTCTGCGCTCGCAGTCGATGATGTTGCTCCCGCTGGTTGCCACCGGCATTTTACTTTCCGATACATAATAACTTGTAGAACCAAGATTCCGAAGCCTATAAGGCTATAAATGGCGGCGTATTGGTGGACATCGTGGACGGAGAAGTCTTCGGAGATAGGCTGACTTTCTTTCATCACCTTTATGTTCTCGCCGATGCTTTTTAACTCTTTTTGGTCGTATAAAGTAAAGTTATGTTCGAAGTTTGGCATAGTAATGTTTATAATGTGATTTATAGGGTCTATCTCTGGAATGTTTATATCCAATAACAAATCCATCTTATTTTCCATTGTTTGATGCGTATGTATAGAGAAATTATCTGTTTTTACGATGCAGCCTTCCTCCATTAAGATTATGTTTGCTCCAGTCAGCGTTTGTGCTGAAACTCGACTCTCGCACAATGTTCGTAATTGACACTGGCCGCAACAAAAATAGAAATAGCTATTAATTCTTGATAAACTAATCCATTTATTCTGGCATAAGTTGAAGTTTTGTTTACATTGCCGTGTCTCATGTTTCACGCAGAGATCGGTATCTGTTGTCATTTTGTAGATAGGTACTTTTAGGTAACACATGTAAATAGTTTTGTCACGTGCTAAACAATGTTGTAGATCTTTTCTTCAACGGGTAAGAATGCGTCTTTTTGTAAGTTCATTGCCACCTGTTTTTCGATTGGAGTAATAGATATCATTCTATCGCCTGCACTGTTCGGGATGGCTATAATATTGTATAGGTCATAGTTATCTCGACTTATTAGCGGGATCCGTATCTCAAATATCATAAAGTGGTTAGTGATTCTCGCTCTGATTTTCAACAGCCGGTAAATGTTGTCAATATTGTTCTGAAAGTTATCGATTGGGAGACTTAGGTCGCTCGTTAATTGTCTCGAAATAATATTGAGTTCATGTTGAAGTTGTTGAGGATCTATGATATGTATGTTTATTTTTCCATCGTACACGTTTGTAATAGTATCGATTAACGAATCCTGTATGTGTCTTAAGTGTGTCAGTAAATTGTTAGTGGCCATAGCTACTATCGTGAATTGAGCCATACTTTCAGCGGATGATATTTCTGTTTTCATCATTTTCGTAGCGTTTTCTAAACTGAGTAAGTGTTGGTTTATCATCTTATGTTGTTTGTTATTAGTATTTTCTGTTCTTTTTAAAAGGTTGTACTCGGCTTCCACTATAGATGTTTGGTTTTTCCACAAGGCGGCTAAATGTTTTTCGTTCTTGTGTATCAGTCCAATATCTCGCTGATATTGTTCTGCAAATCGGTCATCCAAAACGCCAAATAAAGTGTTCGCAAGATACCCGACACCGTTTACTAAGCCACGCCGTTTCCGTGTATTTTGTTTTAATTGATGATTTAATAACATGCGGTTGTAATGTTGTAGTTCGTCATAGCTGTGACGTAATTGCGACATAATCACGTCGCAATGAGCCAATGTTTTCACCTGTTGACATATAGTTTCAAGTTGTTCGCTGTATTTCAGGTATGCAGATGTGCCTTCCCAGTATGGATCTAAGTCGTAGTATGCAACTAACTTCCATTCATCTCTTATAATCTCTAATTTTCCGATTTTGTCAAAATACAGTCCTTGGGTTTTGTTTAGTGGGGTCACATTTACACAATTTTCAGATGCTATTATGGCCATAAAATAGACAACCATCATTATTGTTGAAAAAACTCCTCGTTTTCGCTGTTGTCTTGTCTTCCTCGGTTCCGGGTCTTTTTGTTTTTGCGTCTCATTTTCTTTTCCAGCCTTGGCTAGCGGCAGTAAAGACAGTTTCACAACTGGCCTTTTTATCAAACCATTCTTCGTTTTTAGCATCACCACTCTCACATAGCCGTCGGGGCCAGGATGAACTTCTGCAACTCTACCCAGCGCCCATTTTCCTGGCGGCAAGTTTTGTTCGTAAATAATCACTACGTCTCCTATTTCTAAGTTACGTTGCGGAGTCTGCCACTTTCTTCTCGCTGTAAGTTGGCTTAAATATTCCATTTGCCACTTCTTCCAAATGTCTTCAAATATTTTTTGCGTCAAGTGCCACCGAGTTCTCGCATCTTCGTCTGTTTCAATAACAGTCACTCCCGGTCTTCCTGTTAAAAAATGAGCCGGTGTGAGAAAACCAATGTCGTCTATATTTTCAGATAGCGAGCACAGTGGACGTGAGTTAAGGCAGGCTTCCAGCTGTGCTAAAATTGTTGCGAACTCTTCGAATGTTAATTTTTGTTCTCCCACTACGCGTTTCAGATGGTGTTTTAGGCTTCGAACTCCTCGTTCCCATAATCCTCCTGCGCTAGCCCATCCAGGAGCATTGAAGTGCCATTGTATTTGCATCTCTGTTATTTCCGTCATAAAACTGTCATTAAATATGTCACTCAGCTGGTCCCAACTCTCTTGAAGTGCTCTGTTTGCACCCACAAAGTTTGTCCCATTGTCACTGTATAAATGACGTGGTGCACCTCTTCTAGCAGTCATCCTTCGGAGCGCAGCAAGAAATGCAGAACTTGTCAGCTCTGTTACCAATTCCAAATGCACGGCTTTGGTTACCATACAAATAAAAATGGCTATGTATCCTTTCAGGGTTTTACTTCCGCGTCCTTTGTTGGCCTTGATATCTACAAATCCTGTATAATCTACCCCCGTGTGGTAAAAAGGGCTTGCTTGATTAACTCGTGCTCCTGGTAGATCTCCCATCAATTGTTTTTCAGTTTTTCCTTCATTTTTTCGGCATGTTACACATTTTCTAATCTGCTTTTTTACTTCGTTGTTCCCACCTGGAATCCAGTACTCCTGTCTTAGTTGAGCCATAGTTAAGCGGGCGCCTCCGTGAAATGTTTTTTGGTGAGCTTGCTCGATGATTATTGTAGTTAACCGGGATTGTTTCGGTATTATTTTCGGGTGTTTTGTTTCGTACGAGATTTTCGCTTCTTTCAAACGACCTCCAACTCGCAAGACTTTATCGTTGTCAATAAATGGTTTTAAATCCAAAAGTTTGCTCTTTGACTCCACACTGCCGTGTTGACGTATTTGTTTTATTTCCGCTCTAAATTCACTTATTTGTACATGTTTTATTATAACTAACTTCGCGGTTTGCAACTCTTGTAATGTGAGATATGTCGTAGGTGGTTTACTTCGCTTCGGGGTCAACGCGCGCAAAATCCAGGTTACTATGCGTTGCACTTTAGAGAATGAGCTGTGTTTTTGTAATAAATTATCAATTATGTTTTCTTCGTTTATTTGCGTAACATTGCATGACGATAATTTTTCTCTTCTTCTGTAGTTTTATATGTTAGTTTTTCAGCTTCAGGGTTAAAGGTGGGTAGCCACTGTGGACCATGCCACCACAGCGGATGTTTTAATAACTGGGTTGCAGTCAGACCTCTACTTGCAGCATCCGCAGGATTTTCCGATGACTTCACGTATCGCCAGTGATCTTCTGGCATCACTTCTTGTATCTGTTTAACTCGGTTGGCGACAAAGGGTTTCCAGCGACTTGGTTGCCCTTGGAGCCAACCAAGAACGATCTTCGAGTCTGACCATCCAAATATTTCTATTTTGTGTTCAATTAGTGACTGTTTAATCTTGTTTATAAGTTTTGAAAGTAAGTAGGCACCGCTTAGTTCAAGTCTCGGCAAAGTTAACGTTTTCTTATGCAGAACAAGTTTTGATTTTCCTGCAATAAGAACTACCTCTGTCTTGTTTTTCATCCTCGCGTACACCACACAAGCATAGGCTTCGATCGACGCGTCACAGAAGCCATGGAGCTCGATGATATCTTGTTCCTCAGATGATATCCATCTCGGTATTTCACAGTCATTAATTCGGTCGATATCCGCTTGTACTTTCGACCACACCTCATAAATGTCATCTGATACCTGTTCATCCCAGTGGGTGTTTTCTTTCCACACATTTTGAAATATTATTTTTAATTTCGTACTTATTGGAGCTAACCAACCTAACGGATCGAAGAGCTTAGATATTTCTGATAAAAGGTTTCGTTTTGTGGGTTTAGATGTGTGTTTTTTAATGTTACATTAAAAGGTAAAAGTGTCGTTTATTGGATTCCAACATAGTCCAAGGGTTTTCGAGACGTTATCTGTTTTAAAATTAAAAATTGTCTTATCACTGTTTTCCTTGTTTGTTATGTTTTCTAGAACCTTTTCGTTGTTCGCTGACCATTTTCGTAAATTAAATCCTCCTGATTTTAGAAGACTGTTTAACTCATTTATCAATTTCTTAGTTTGCTCAATAGAGTAACATCCATGTACCAGGTCATCCATGTAAAATGACTCTTCCACTACTTTCGCTGCGTTAGGGTAATTAGCACGTTCATCTGCCGCCAGCTTCCTTAATGTCATCATGGCCAAAAAGGGTGCAGCCTTAGTGCCATATGTTACTGTTGCTAATTGAAAAGATTGCAATGGTTGCTCAGGGCTCTCTCTCCATATTATCTTTTGAAGTTGTTGGTCTACTTCGTTCAATAATATTTGGCGGTACATTTTTTCAATGTCCGCGGTGAACGCATATTCATATTGTCTCCACCTTAATAACAGAGCTTGTAGGTCCTGTTGTAAGTTAGGTCCTGTGTACATCAAATCATTGAGTGAACGCCCTGTAGATGTTTTCGCAGAGGCGTTAAAAACCACCCTATATTTTGTAGTTGTTGATTCGACGCGCTCCACTCCATGATGTGGCAAAAAACAATCAAGCGAAGAGTCACTTTTTGCCGGGGTCATATGTTTTAAATCAGTATATTCTTTCATAAATGCTTTATATGCCTGAGCTAATTTTTCTTGTCGTTGAAACTTCCTCTCCGTGTTTCTAAATTGAGCTATCGCCTTTGTTTTTGATGTACCCAGTTCCGTCTGAAAATTTTCTTTCATAGGTAAACATACTACATATCTTCCGTCTATGTTTCGTTGAGTGTTTTCTTGATAATGTTTTATACATATAATTTCTTCGTGTGATAAATCTCCTTCTTCTGCTATGTCTTCGACCTCCCAAAACTGTTTAATGTCTTCTAAATTGTTGATTACTACGTTACAATAGTACGTTTTCGCGTTACCACACAGCAGCCACCCAAGTTGTGTTTGTTGTGCCATAGGCTGTGTAGAATCGTCGCTTTTTATTATCCCGCCCAAAAGAATGTTAGAGTAAATGTCTGCTCCGAGTAATAAATCTACGGGGCGGCTAATGTAGAACTCTGGATCTGCTAAATTAATGTTTTGTATAATAGGCCAAGATGGTTTAGTAAACGTTTTGTTTGGTAGATTTTTAATTAGACTATTCATTATTATTACGTCGGCTGTGAAAGTGTAATTGTTGTACATTGAGTTACAAGTGATGCTTATTTTTCCTTTACAATTATTTTCTTTCTGCCCTACTCCGTATATAACTCCTTGACATCTTTCTCTTTTTAGGTTCAGCATCTGTGCGGCTCGTTCAGTTATAAGTGAGATTTGAGATCCCTGGTCAAATTGAGCTCTCAGGGTATGAGATGAGCCATCTACTACCTTTACGTTTAAGAGAGCTGTTGCTAACAAAATCTCAGAATTATCATTTGGTGACACGTGCGAAGCATTTACTACGTGTTTATGTTCATGCTTAGAATCAGCTGTAGTACGCGATGACGCGGACGTCGCGGTCGCCGACCCAGGTGTCATGTTAACGTTAGTAACACAGGCTTCATGAATGAGTGTATTATGCTGACCACCGCATTTGTGGCACGATTTTGTTAAGTTGCAGGCATTTCCGTTGTGTGTAAATAGACAGTTTGTACAAAGTGCTAATCGGTTTATTGTGTGATATCTTTTTTCAATAGGCATTTGTAAAAAGAATCTGAAATTATAAATTCCGTGCAGGTTTTTGCATAGAGGACATTTGATGCCGGATACATGCAATGATTTCGCAACTGGTAGATTTCCGTTGCTATGGCTAAGTCCTTGAACTCCTTGATTATTGGTTTGGTTATTATAAGTATTACGATTATGAAAATTCGGGAATGTTTTCCTAACTATTGAAAATTGTTGTTGAGGGTATGTTTTTTGTGACGCTGAGTCTTGTTTACGCCTGGATGACATATAGTTTCAAGTTGTTCGTTGTATTAGTTCGTTATAGTTCGGTGCAACGCACCTTACACGTGATTGAAATACTATGCGTGGTCAGCAGTGACCGCGCATCGTTCGTAATGTAATTTTCTACTCAAAGTTAGTGCATATTTCGGAACCGTCGCGACCGGGTGTATTCGAACATTTAAACTTGTAACATTTTCTAACATTAAACATTTTCTACTCTTCTTCGGACTTTTAACATTCACACGCAATCCCGTACCTCAACACTTATTTTTACGTTTTTTACGTTTAATAGCATTTTTAGTCTTACTTTTCATAGATTCATTAATTTTTCTACTATTAGAACAAATTGCCAATAGATGTTTAATTATTTGTTCCTGGTCATCAATTTTTCTCTGCATAGAAAGTTTCTCCAGTGTAATCTCCTCAACCAAATGATTTGCTGATAATAACTGATATTTAAGGTTTACAATTTCTTGTTTAAACTCTTCAAATTCTTTGTTTTGTAGTGTTGACAAGTCTGGCAAACTCATATTGGTGGCAGTTTGAGTCAGTTTCTGATAATGCTGTTGATGATGAGGAGCAATCCGCATTAGGAAGAGATGTATGTATGTCCTTGGATAATTTTTTTCTGTACGTAACAAACTCACTACTCCTCCCCAAGCTCTCAGCTACGTGAGCCTGCCCTTGAGCAGGTGATGATTTAGTGTTGACCTTTTCAAAGTCCTCCATTCTCGGTAAAATATCAGTATCAATCCCGCCGCGTGTAGTGTTGGTGCTAGTCGAAGCAAGTTTACTAGGTGTTAGACTGTTCACATTTCTGATTTGTAATCTTGGCGTAGAAGAACACGGTGTAGGTTTGTTTTTTGTTGCCTTAATTTTTACACGATTTACATTGCCAAGTGGCTTTGTTTTTCATCAAATCGAACAGCTTAACCGAAACGTGTGCACAATCCACGTCGAAAATGTTTTGGCATAGCTTGCACTTGAGGTAATCTCTTTTAGGTATATTTTTCTTACAAATTGCAAAGGTTTTCTTACGTTCCATTGACATTGTTTGCGTAGCGTGCGCCATTTTGGTGCGCCTTCTGTTTTATCGACGAAGTTAGTCAGGGACTCGAGTGTTGCTTAAGTCGCAAGAAGTTACACACTGTTAGTGTACACATAGATGTCGCTATTAATCAAATCTTGTAGTTGCACAGGTCATGCATTCAGACCCGTCTTGACACAAATCAGCTGTTTGAATGTTTACATAAAGGTGAACGATGAATAAAGTAGTTATTTTTATTGTTTTCAGTTTTCACTCTCAGAATTTGACTATTGATTAGGTACATTTTGTAGTTCGCTTCACATATTGTCATTTAAAGGGTTTATAAAAATTAATGTTGGTTAAGGCACATATTACTGTCAATGTTCACGGAGTCATTTACATATGAAATAGTTATTGTAGATTTTCACAAACATTACTATCACTGCACAATGTGGCATACTTGATGTTTTAGCAGTTTATTTTACAATTTACCACTTATTACGTTAATAAAGAAAATTATTAACACGGACTCGATCTTTCTTTAGCGACTGCAACGCCATCTCTCATATATCTATTCAGCTTATATCTCTTCAGCTAACCGTAAACGTTTGTGTACGCGATGACTAAATTTATCTATATTCATTGCTGTCTTGATGCCTTCTTTACTGTCAAGAGACTGCTACATTTTCCCGATGGATGCTTTTTATATTCTACGTTTATGATGCCAGCTTCGTACAGTTCTTCGATTATAGCTTGGACTTCATTTACTACTCCAGTGTTACCAGCTTCCCATGATGCAAAACGTAGTTTTAGTCGCTCCACTAACTCGTTTGGATTATCCCAGTATACTAAATCAGTATCAGTATTAACTTTTTTTAAAAGTTTGATTCCTTCCCCTCGCGGTAGACTTTCAACACTACTTGCTTTCCTTGAGAATTTAAACAATGGTTTGATTACACGCATATATTTAAATCCCTTGTTGCTGTTTATTGGTTTCGACGGATTCCAGTTACGCTTATGTATATTGGTATCTTCTAGTATTAACTTATAATTTTTTAGGTCTTCCCCTGTGACAATTCGACTTCCGATTTTTCAAGTGTTTCCACGATCAAAAACACGTGTTTTGCAAGTGTGCCCCATGTATTATCTAAGCAAGTAGCTGATGTAGGAGTGGTTCTTGTAAGTTCATTAAAAAGATTATATAAATTATAAGATTTATATAATCTTTGGAACCTTGTAGAATTTTGTGTATCTACTAATAAATCAATGTGTGCGGCACTTTCGATCGCTGCGGCGGTTATCCAGCTAGAAGGACCAAAACTTGCGGGATGTTCTATTGGTTCAACTATCCCTTGTGCACCTATCGCTGGATTGCGCCTAGACTTCTATGTTGTTACTGATCGCTCGTTGTTATGTTGAGAATTCTATTTTGTACGAGGAGGACGTGTTGAAATGAAACAGGTTAGGAGGTTCCAATTTGGCAATCTTTCCTAAAGCTGTCTATTTTTCCTATGTGTTGGTCTTCCTGCACTATGTTCTCAGTTTGAAGGTGTTCCTGCACTAGTCTGCTATTTGTTGCTGTTCTTGAGTTCTTGAGTGGACTGTATACTAACGACTGGACTGTGTTCAGTACAGTGATCTAGCCTGTTTTGGCGCTACTTATATAACATTTCCCTGCTCCGAAATAGTGACTACCGCGCGTAATTTTCCTTATGAAAGAGAGGTCCGAGTCACGACAAGGACGGAGCGAGGTGCGAGCGAAAGCTATAGTGTGAGTGAGATAGCATCATGATATCTACTCGTAAAAGGCAATACCTTAATGAGAGCCGTTCTATTTTACATAAAAACCTCTTTTAGAGGGTAAGTACCTATACTATATATATACACCTATGTCCCCAGCGGGGTTGTGTACCTATATCTAAGTGTTATGATTGCCAATCTTTATTTACAAAAGTAATTAACAATAATCGAACTATAAAACG
Organism: Anania hortulata; assembly: GCA_963576865.1. Taxonomy (NCBI): domain Eukaryota; kingdom Metazoa; phylum Arthropoda; class Insecta; order Lepidoptera; family Crambidae; genus Anania; species Anania hortulata. The sequence continues at coordinate 18,105,446 of OY756402.1, read as the reverse complement.
TCCGGAACATTCTCCCGCCGTGCGTCATGATGTAGTGCCGAAGTCACGACGCATTATTCCGTGGGTAGGACGTTTTTTTCCGGTTCTGCTGTCTGTAGTACCACCAGCTTCTTGGTTGGTCTTCGTAGGACGCCGCCTTTGGTCTGTACGTCCACTGCCCGCACAATGTCATCAAGGCCGGGGTATGTGGCTATGATTCTTCCCAGCGGCCAAGTGTTGCGAGGCAGGGTGTTGTCTGCTATCAGGACGACGTCTCCGAGCTGAAGGCCGTGGGGCTCCCGCCGGTACTGTAGTTCCGGCAAGTATTCTTTCACCCATCTTGCCCAAAACATATCTGCCAGCCTTTGCGCCGTCCGCCAACTTTGTCTTCCTTGGAGGTCTTGCGGTGTTGATTCGCCCATCGGTGGTTCGAAGGCTGGTCCCAACAGAAGGAAATGATTGGGGGTCAGCGTCTCCGGGTCTTCGGGGTCAACAGAGACATGACTGAGGAAGCGGCTGTTGACGGTCATTTCGACCTCGGCGAGTAAGGTGGCGAGGGTTTCCTCCGATGTTGGCTTGCTGTTCATCACGGCTGCTAGGGCTGTTTTTACTGTTCTTACGAGGCGCTCCCAGGCACCACCCATGAACGGGGCCCCAGGAGGTATAAAGCGCCACGTAATTCTTCTATTCGCCGCTTCAGTTTCTGTTGCTGCGTTCATTGCTAGTCGAAGTTCCTTTTCGGCGCCACGCAAGTTGGTCCCGTTGTCGGACCAGATGGTCTTGGGGCATCCGCGTCGAGCAATGAATCTTCTCAGGGCCATGACTGCAGAGTCCGTAGTGAGTGATGCTGCCATTTCCAGGTGAACTGCTCTTGTGGTAAGGCATGTAAACAGGGCTACGTAGGTCTTCTTGGTTGCTCGTCCTATTGTAGTGAGCAATGGTCCGAAGTAGTCTATTCCTGTGTAGGTGAAGGCTCGTTGGTGATGAGCTAGCCGACCAGCAGGGTGGTTGCCGGTCGGTGGCTCAGGGGGCGCCCATCTTCTTCTTCTGCACGGTACACATCGGTGGATGATGCTGCGTGCCGTTGTTCTTAGTCCCAGGATGTGGAACCTCTGGCGACACTGGTTGATAGTCGCTTCCACTCCCTGGTGATGACCGACGCGATGAATGTGCTCGATGTATAGCCGAGCAATGTGGTGGCGGCCATCTAAGATGGGGGGTCGCTTCACTGTTTCCGGGATGCCTGTTGCTGCTTCTATTCTGGATTTCACTACGATGACTCCGTTGACTATTTCTGCAGCTATTTTCTTCAGCTTACTGTTGTTGTTGACGCGGCGACTGTGTGACAAACATTCAATCTCGTCCGTGAATCTTTCTTCTTGAATTGCTCGGACGATGATGTCTTCGGCTCGTAGAAGGAGTTCTGCTGGTATTCCTCTAAATCTGTCTTTTATTTCTTCTATTTTCTTGCAGCGACCCGTCTTCTTTTCTTGCTGTTTTCCCCAGGTGGGATCCGCTATTTTGTTCGCCTTTGTTCTTGCGTATGCTGATTTACATTTCATTGATCTGCATTGTTCTATAAATTGCAGAACTCTGGCTGTGGTTCTCACGAACCTTTCCCATCTGGAGAATCTGTTGGGGTCGGGGATTGCTGACAGGAGTGAGGTTTTCTTTTCTTCTATCTTCAGCGTTCTTTCTTCTCCCGATGCTAATTTCGGTGTCACGGTTTCTGTTGTCCAGGTTGCTTGATTTGCTTGATCTTCTGGACTCTTCTCTATTCTTTCTTCTATTTCTTCAAGCCTCTTCAAGGCGTGTTCTCTGTTGTCCGGCATTTTTACATCTTCTTTCTTTGACAGGAGTGCAGTTTGAATTCTTCCGTCTTCCAGCTTCGTAGTCTTTTCTTCGAGTTTCTTCATAGTTCGGGTTTTAGGGTCGCTGCGAGACTGTTTAAGTGTTACAGCCTCCAGCGAGAAGTTCTTCGGCTCCGAGTTGAGATGGTCGACGTCTTCTTTTTGTTCTATAAGGTGCACTCGATGTCCTATGGCGCGGCTGCATGCGCCGTGCAGTACCCAGCCGAGCGGTGTTAGTGATGCGATGGGTTGATGCTTCTTTCCTATTCTTTGTTCTGCAGCAAGGAGCAGTTGCCAATTGTCCTGGCCTATTAACATTTGCGGTCTTGCCCCTTGGTTTACGATGGTTTCGGCTATGTCGTAAAGATGTTCACATTTGTCTATATCTTCACTCTTGATGGTTTGTGGTGACAACTTCAGACTCTTGATCGTACGCGCCTGTATTCTGTGTATCTTGTTGTCAGACCCGCCGAGGAGGATGTTGAGCCGTCTTGATGAGGATGTTTCTACCTTGGCTTCTCCTATTGCCTCTATGTGTAGTGGCTCTCTGGGTCCTCGTAGGCCGGCTTGCTGTGTCAGGTCCTCGTCGATCAAGGTGATTGTTGACCCGTCATCTAGTAGAGCGTATGTGTCTATCTTCTTTCTAGGACCATAGATCTGCACAGGAACTATCTTCAGATATGCTTGTGTTCCTTTTCCTGTCCAAGTGGAACCGACAACTTCATTCTTTTCTTCTTGCTTGAAATGAAGCATTCGGTGGTGCCAACTGTTGCAGGCGTCGATTCCGCACTTGGTTACTCGGCAGCTATGTGTCCTGTTGCGGTACCGAAGGCATAGTCTCTTCGTTTTTGCTATATCCCATCTAGTCGAAGAGTCAGCTTTCCTGAAGTCTTGGCATCCCGCTGTACTGTGCCCCGTTTTATCACATATTAGGCAGACACTTACTGTTTTCTGCGTTGGTCCTTGTTGATTTTGTGGCTGTTCTCGCTGTTCGTGCTGTTCGTCGGACTTCTGGGTGTTGAAGGTCTTCTGCGTTGTTCTATTTGTGGCCTCCTGAACTCCCTCTGGCTGCGCGTATGGGCCGCATATGTCGGCTTGTCTATTCAGGAAGCGCGCCAGTTTCACTATAGCCGCTTCTTCTGTTGACTGTTCAGCCGCAAAGTCATACCACCGGTACTTGAGGGCAGGCGGCAGCTTCTCGATGGTGAGTTTGGCTAATTCAGGGTTGAGAAGGTACTGCTGTTTTCCGATGGTCTTCAATGTTGCCACTATATTGGCGACCTTGCTGGCAAAGATGCATAGGTCACGTGGGGCATCTGTCATGCGAGACAGGCCTCTGATCTTTTCTATTTCGGCTATAGCAATCGCATCTGGTCTTCCAAATCTTGCTTCCAGGATCTTCATGACGTCTTCTGGATTTGCACTGTAGATCAGCAAACTTTCAACGGCTTCTTTGGCTTTTCCTTTGAGACTCTTACGTAGGCGGGTCACGTTCTCGAGATTGCTGAACCCGCTTTGTGACTCGACGTAGGCAGCCTTGAATGAAAGCCAGTCCTGATGGTTTCCTCCGAAGTACGGTAGCTCGCTGAACATTCTTGAAGTGTGTTGACCGGATCTAGCTGCTTGAGTGATGGCGGCGGCTAGGTCAGACAAGTTGATGGAGTTGTTCGGTGTTGTTGTGGTCACGTTGACTCCCGCCGGTACTTGAGATGCTTCTATGGCTGTAGGCCTTTTATCTTCTATTTGCTTCTCAGGTAGCGGCGAGGCTTCTGGCTGATGATGTGGCTCGTTGGTGATGGCTAACGGCGGCGGTATACTGTTGTTCAGCCAGGTGTTGACTTTCCTGTGGTGATCCGTATCTTCCATGACTGTGTCCAGGTCTTCTTCTGAATCTGTTTCGGCTTCTATAGCTGCTATCTTCACGGCGGCAAGCTTGACTTGTAGTTGGAGTAGTTCTTCTTTTGCTTTCAGGAGTCGAGAGTTGCGTTTTGACGCAGTAGTGGATACCCTAGATTTGGGCGGTGCTGTCTTCCGATGCGAGTACTGTAGCTTCTGTAGTTCAACCGGCCGCTGCTCCTGTCGAGTTGGTGGCAGCGGTCTCGGTTCCGACGTCGACAATGGCCGCTCGTCAGCTCTTGCATGCTGTTCAGACGGCGGTGGTTGTTCCGACGTGGGCTGTTGGGGCGCCTGTGTGCGCTCTCCCTTGTCCACTGACGCAGGGTGCTGCGCCGAGGACATTTCTGTTTCTTGACTAGTCCTTGATGTATCCGGAGCCGTGGACGCTGTATACTCCGTTCCTGACGAAGTACTTTCTTCTATTGGTGTTGCGCGGGCTCTGGAACCTCCACTTTGCGATCTTGTAACGGGCATTTTTCTGTTCTATTTCTATGTCTGGCGAAATCCGGCTCGAAGGACCAAAATGTGCGGCACTTTCGATCGCTGCGGCGGTTATCCGGCTCGAAGGACCAAAATGTGCGGGATGTTCTATTGGTTCAACTATCCCTTGTGCACCTATCGCTGGATTGCGCCTAGACTTCTATGTTGTTACTGATCGCTCGTTGTTATGTTGAGAATTCTATTTTGTACGAGGAGGACGTGTTGAAATGAAACAGGTTAGGAGGTTCCAATTTGGCAATCTTTCCTAAAGCTGTCTATTTTTCCTATGTGTTGGTCTTCCTGCACTATGTTCTCAGTTTGAAGGTGTTCCTGCACTAGTCTGCTATTTGTTGCTGTTCTTGAGTTCTTGAGTGGACTGTATACTAACGACTGGACTGTGTTCAGTACAGTGATCTAGCCTGTTTTGGCGCTACTTATATAACATTTCCCTGCTCCGAAATAGTGACTACCGCGCGTAATTTTCCTTATGAAAGAGAGGTCCGAGTCACGACAAGGACGGAGCGAGGTGCGAGCGAAAGCTATAGTGTGAGTGAGATAGCATCATGATATCTACTCGTAAAAGGCAATACCTTAATGAGAGCCGTTCTTTTTTACATAAAAACCTCTTTTAGAGGGTAAGTACCTATACTATATATATACACCTATGTCCCCAGCGGGGTTGTGTACCTATATCTAAGTGTTATGATTGCCAATCTTTATTTACAAAAGTAATTAACAATAATCGAACTATAAAACGTCCGGAACACAATGTTGAAATCTCCACATACAACTACTGCTACAACAATACAACCTTGTAAATACTCTTTTAAGAAACATGCCCTGAATTGAATTAGTATCGCCTATATCGCACCGCCGACAAAACGTCTGTTTATCCTAATGGTCGACTGGTAGAGAATGCCTCATGGCATTAAATCCATCTTTTGTATGATTTTTAATCTGTGCAATAAAGTCTAAATAAATAAATAAACTATCTTCTTATTCGATTTACATACCTTTTTTAATACCTCCTCCATAGTCAAAGATATCTTTATATTGGTAGATAGACAACTCCATACAAACTTTTTCTCATTTTCATAAGTTACGACAGATGGTGTTACCTGTCTCGCATTTTGCTTGTATGTTAAAAAAATATTGAAAGAGGCGAAATATCGCATTTCTCTGTTTTGGTTTGTCATGATTATTAATTTTTGAGATGAAAACTGCATTTCCTTTATTTATTGAAATTAAAATAAGCAAATTCGATTTCAGCTTTATTTATTTTTTGATGGTTTGAACATACTGATAGATAGCACGTATAAGCACAAGTTTGCATTGCATACAGATATACTAAAATACGCTAGATGGCGCAAACTTGTTATTTTAAATAGAAGCAATTTTTTTACATTTTTAGTTAGTTTTGAGAATTACATTTTCAGTTAGTTTTATCAAAAATCTAGATTCAATGATTCCCATATAAAGTCATAATTATTTACTCTTTGCCATAACCACCATAACTTAGCAAAGTTTGAATTGACAATTTGATAAACGTAAGTAGCTAGCTCACGAAATAAACTGATACCTACTATTAAAATAAATTAAGAGATAAGACCCCCTAAATTGTGCCAATCTTAATGTGCTTTTACCTGTTACCTACTTTGTTTCTTTTATCTATCTAAAGAGTATCCAAATATCTTTTTTTAAATATAAAACAATATTGGACAACATCATATCACATATATTGCTCTGATCATATGGTAAGTAGCCAAAGCCTTGTGTTACAGAAATCAGAAACAACGACGGTACCACAACACCTAGACCCGAGAAAATACAGAAAAGTTATTGTTCTACATTGACTGACCGGGAATCGAACCCTCGACTTCAGAGACAGCGACACCAAGACCGGCATGCTCGCATCTCGGCTACGAAAATAAAAGATGTTTTATATAAGTAGGCATTAACAATTCAGTTGCACAATTATATAGACTATTTAAGAGAAAGATTTGTAATAGAAAAAAATTATAACCATGTATTAGGTATTACCCATGTTGTGACCCGTGCAAAGTTTGGGAAGGTTGGTCGATTTTGACTGTATGCATGTTACGAGACGATCATCGTATCAGAGACGCGTGCGCGCGGAGGAAGCAACGGCGGTGGTGCGGGCGCGGCGCGCGACTAGCCAATCACGGAATCGGAATGGTCTTCTGCGCATTTTTCACCCAGCGCTCCAGATCAGTGCAGCTAGTTAGTAGTTAAGTACCAGTTAATCTTGTATAGGTACCTTATTTATATTGATGAACGTCTGGTGTAATGATTCACGCCCTGGACTTAAAAGCCAGCGGTAGTGGGTTCGAATCCCGCAGGGGGCAAATGTTAGTGTCATGAATGTCTATAAATATTGAATTACTGTTGCTTGTAATCCACATATTATTTGTATGTGTGTGGGTTATGTGATTATTTGTGACTTCAGAATAAACCACAAGTTTTTATATTATTTATCAATTATCATCAACACAGATTGTTTTAATGTTGCATCGTTAATACAAATGCTAAATAGGTTTGGACAACATCACATTGCTCTGGTCCTAACACCCCTATATAAAGACAGTTCTAAGTAATTACTTGAGTAAAAGTAATTGCTAAGCAAAGATTTTGTTTTTATAGTGAAGTAATTGAGTGATGTTAGAACTGTCAAAAGTTACAATTCTTAGCCAAGTAATAGTCACCAATTCCTTTACCTAAGAATTAAGAAAATGCTTAGAACACGATTTTTTATGGTTTGAGCGGTAGTTTACGTATTGTTGTAGTATTGTTTCAAAATGGAAAGTTTCGAAGCGATTTTTTTATTATAGATGACATCGATATAGTTTTTTTTTTGAAAATATATTTTTATTTACTAGGATTAAAGATAAAAGTAAAGTTTACGCCCACAACAACCTCTTACGTCGACTGACTTTTACCAAGTGGGGAGCATCACCTGGTGTTTTGCCCACCTCCATCCTCTACAACTCCGGTCAGCACACGCGGGTCTGGTAGCTACTCGTCATGTAGCATATACCTTAGAGAGTAGAAATGTCATATGATTTGTTTGACAAAAACTTCCGCCCTTTTTAAATTTGTATCTGTGCTGTTTCTGTATGGGCGAGCGTTGACAGGAGTTGTCATTTCATTTACTAAATGTAAGTAAAAAATCACTTACTAGTTTCGGTAAAACTTCAAAACTTCATCCTATAAGGTGTAACTAAAATAACTCAAAATATTATATCCTTCTCTTTGTTTGTGTCGATCTTTGACCAACTTCCGCCTGGACAAGATTTGCCATGGCTGACTTGGGAGTCCCTAAATATAGAGCCAAGTAGGTGCAAGCAAAATCAAGGTTTTACTGGTTTCGCATTCCATTCTTGAAATGCACTTATATCTGCACGCGGAAAGAGCTTTTAAGATTATTTTGCCATCAAAATGCTAAGAAATAGATGTTTTTTTTAAAATAAAATGTAATGTTGTGTAGAATCGTTTCAGAAGTGAAACCACAGCTTCGAATAAACTTATTTATTCTTCAAATATATTCGCAGCACACAGCACAGTATTTCAAAATTAACAATTCCTTATATTATATAGATAGCTTAAACTTTTAGTAATATTTTTACCGGCATAGTAACAGTGTAACTCCTAGCCAACTGCTCTAGGCGGAGACTCTAAACAGAATGCCAGAGCGTTCGGACTGACCGATGATCCCCGCTTTCTACCGTAGTGGGAGCGGTTGTGACGTAGACAGACTACGTTAGTCAAGTTCAATATTGCAAGTAACTTGTTTGATAAAATGAACGGACTACTTTGTACTTTAGTTACAGTGAGAATAATATAAATTTAAATGAGTAATGTTTACAGCTCGGCCATCCTGTTCAAAGCGAGTCCCATCGCTTAAAATAGTTAAATAAGGTTATAATGTAATAATCAGACACTCATAAAATCTAATTATATAATAATTAAACATGCAAATCTACATCTTTTAAACCAAAGCATATTTAGGTGATTACATATTATGGGCTAAATTATACATCGTCATTATTAACTGCATTTTCCTCATTATCATTTTCATCGTCAGTTTCAATATTTCTATTAAAAGTCATCCAAGGTTGTATTTTGTCTAAGGCTACTACACTTTCGTAGCATCTGCCATGTTTTCGAGTAAGAGGAGTATCTTCTATGAGATACCTATCATTCGGGAGCACTTTTACTATACGGTAGGGACCCTGATATTTATTTACTAATTTTTGCGACTGGCCATCATGTGATATTTGTCGTTCTACCCTAACTAGTTCACCCTCTGAATATTGTGTACCTTGTTTTCTATTTTTGTTAAATCTATCCGCATCTTTTGCTTGTTGTTCTTTCATTTTATCACTAGCTTCTAGACGAATCTTAACTAACTCTTCCGGACTAGAGACATTAATTGTGTCTTCAATAACGTCATTCAAAATGCCCTGAGATCGACTGGTAATATTAAACCCAAAAAGTAGCTCAGATGGGCTTTTTTGGGTAGTCTTGTTTGTCATCGTGTTTAGGCCTACTTGAATGTCTGCGATGTGTTCGTCCCAATCTTTATTGTCACTACCATGAGATGAAGTGGATAACGCATCGAGAATAGTTCTATTAAACCTCTCTACCTGGCCATTGGCACGAGGAGTCGCGACAGCGTTTTCGATATGTTTGATACCGTATGAGGAGATAAAGTCTTTAAACGTTCTACTAGTGAAACTAGTCCCTTTGTCAGTAATAAGGCGTGACGGTACACTGAAATAACTAATGTGCTCTTTTATTACTCTAATAGTGGTCACGGATTTTGTGTTTTTAACGGGAGATATGTTGACATATTTTGTGAAACTATCAACTATTACCAAAAGGTAGCAATTACCCTTCTTGCTTTTTATGAATGGGCCGAGATGGTCTGCATGGATAGTATGAAATGGAACGCTTACTTTTTCTATAGGATGAAGTTCAGGGAACAAGGGCTTTGTGGTGAGTGCACTCGAGACATGAGGAAACATATTTTTTTATGAAGCGTCGCATCTTTGCAAACCAATAATGTTTCCTTGTGCGTTCGAATGTTTTATCAAAACCACCATGACCTACATCGTCGTGGTTCCTTTTGAATATCTGCCACCGCACTCTTTTGGGTACTAACCATTTAAGCTCTTCACCTACAACGCGATATACACAATCGTTTTTAAGCCTGTAATTAGTGTAATAATCTACTACCTGATCAGAATCTGGATCACTCAACACCTCTTTTATACGTCTAACTTCTTCATCTGCGCACTGTACTGTACTAATCCAGTCCTGACCAAGTTCTTCCAACGCAAGGGAATTAAGTACATGCGATTCGGATTGCCCAATCCCAACTGGGTTACGACTCAGTCCATCGACATGAGACATTCGAGATCCCGGCCTGTATTTAGAACAATCATATTCCTGCAGTTGAACCCACCAACGAGCAACTCGCAGAATAATATCTCGTTTCGTAAGAGTATACCTTAAAGCATTGCAATCAGTTAAGACCTTAAATGGTATTCCCACCAAATAAACGCGAAAACGATTTAGTGATGCAACTACAGCCAAAGTCTCAAGTTCGTACGAATGTAGTTTGCGCTCATCGGGTGTAGTCTTACGACTGAAGTACGAGACTGGCTGGAAAATACCATCGACGTTGTAGAATCCCTGCAAGGCCTTCTTTACTAGCATCTGTGTGCAGTTGCGTCTCAGCATTGGGATTATATAATGACAACAAAGGGCGTTGGGTCAGCAAATCTTTGATTTTAGTAAAGGCTTGTTCATGTGATGTTCCCCAAGTCCAAGGTATATCCTTTTTTAACAGATCGGAAAGAGGTGAGGTAATAATAGCATAGTCTTTGATGAAACGTCGAAAGAAGCCAGACAGTCCCAAAAATTGTCTAAGCTCATGTTGATTACATGGTTTGGGAAATTTGGACACGGCTTCAGTTTTCCTAGTTCCTGGACGAATACCTTGAGCGCTGACCTCAAACCCAAGGAAATCAAGCCTATTTTGGAAGAAATTACATTTGCTTATTTTTAGTGTAAGCCCTCCACTTTGAAGTAGTCTGAGGACTTCTTCTAATCTTTGCAGACCTTAGGAAAAATCTTTAGATGGGATAAGGATATCGTCCATATAGACAATTGCGTATTTAATTTTGGCTTCCTGCAATATTTTGTTTATGGTTCTTTGGAAAACTGACGGGGCATTTACCAGTCCAAAAGGCATACGGTTATATTCAAATTGGCCGTCAGGCGTCACAAAAGCAGTTTTGGGTCGTGATTCTTCTGAAATAGGGATTTGGTAGTGCCCGGAAGCCAAGTCAAGGGATGTAAAAAGAGTGTTGCCAGATAATCGATCTAACTGGTCTTCTACACGGGGTGGAGGGTAATGGTCCTTTTTTGTTATTCTATTTAACGCCCTATAGTCAACACATAATCGTTTTTCGCCAGTTTTCTTTTGAACTAAGACAATAGGACTCGCATATGGCGAGGACGATTCCCTAGCTATCCCACTATCGAGCATTTCCTGAACCATGTCTCTCACTAACGTGCGTTCTGACAAGGACAGCCGATATGGAGGATATACAATTGGTTGGGTGTCTTCTAATTCAATTACCATCTCGGTGATATTTGTAAGCCCTAGATCCTTGAGATCATGAGAAAAACGATCATTATATTTCGAAAGTAATTGCTGAAGTCTCAATAGCTCTTCTTTGGTAAGTGTCTCCCCACAGTTAATTTTGTCATCTAATTCAGTTTCGCTAAATAGAAGACTAAAAGTTTCAAGGCACCTATCATTAGGAATGTCTTTGAAAGAGGCTCGTGTTACCAGTAGGTTTTCGTTAAAAGTTATACAATCAGGCGTAGTATTGTACACTAAAAGAGTACTCATACCATCTCTAATTTCATATTGTCCAGGATGCAAATAATATTCCCCACCCTCGGGACCCCGCAAAGAGCCATTTGCCAGTATGTGGCCTGTTAATCGAGAATCAGACTTTACAAGAACGGTTTTCGTAGTATTACCGGGAATGTTCACGTGTTTGACAAGTTTTAGAGGTATTTTACAGTTAGAAATCCTTTGAAAGATCAGTTCAGATGGGGTTTTCGTTATAATAATGTCTGGTTTCTCTGTAAATGAGTGGCCTAATAAAATTGGTTGGTTTATTACGTAATCTTCGACAACATACATGTTAATGGTCTCTACAATATTTTGACGTTTACTGTACCCACCGTTGCTCCTACTGGAATTACCACGTTACCTCTTATACCCTTTAACATAGGCAATTCCTCTGAAGTATTAACTTTTAGCCCGAGTTCCTTCGCCTTGCTTGCTTTGATCAGGGAACACTGACTGCCTAAGTCAACGATTTAACAACACTGTCATTTAATTTAATATCAATTATGTATTTATCGTAAGCTTTATCTACGTTAAGCTTCGCGACTTGTTTTTCGTTTTTGTCCACCTCGCTAGCATTCTGAGACCGTAATTACGGTCCCCGGCAAGCTGTCTTAACCCTTTTGCAGTTAGAGGGATTAAAACCTGACCCCGATCCTTTTCTATAATTTTACTGGATTTGTACCTATAACAATGTTCTAAACGGTGACCTAGCTTTTCGCAATATGTACATTTTACGGCTGGTTTATCACATTTTCAGCTACGATGGCCGATTTCATTGCAATTAAAACATTTAATATTGTGGTTCGTAATACCTTCCCTAGAAGTGCTAGTTCTAGGGGCCGAGGTAGTTTTTCGATCATTGCGAGGCCTAAAATCCGACTGATCTCTATCTATTCTATCCCTAGTCTGACCAACTTTCACTGTTCTGAAATATTTTAATATTTGCTCTGAAAACGAAAACTGTGATGGAAAAAGTAAAATAAATCCGGCAGTAACAGAAACTCTGAATGAAAATAACAAACAAAAAGGTGGCAATCAAATTGACGAAGATAGTGATGAAGAATCTCTCTGTTAAAATAAGTTAGTATATTAGGTAGAAATAGGTACTTAAGCATATTATAATAAGTTAGTATGTTAGGGCCCTGCCACACACGGCGGATCGCGGGCGGGTTCAGAGCGGAGCGGCTGCCCAGCGCATTCTCAGCGTTTCCGTATGGCACCCACGCTACATTTCGCGACGGATGCGCGGCGCAGCCGCGGCGTCACCGTCGCGCAGCTGTGGCGCATGCGCTGCGCAGACGCTCCGCTTGGAGTCCGTCCGCGACCCGCTGAGTGTGGCAGGGCCCTTAGTAATAGTTAAGTATATATTATTATGTGTTGTTATTGTCACAAAGTTTTGCACGGCAAAAGTTTTAGAACCCGCATGGTTGATATGTGAAATAATTATGTTTAAGAAAGCATTGACGTAATCTCGTGTTCGTGATTTTGAAGGGCGTAATTTTGTAATTGTTGTTATTTTTAATATTACTAAAATAAAAGAAATATAATTTTTACTTCAATTCACTTTGTTTTAATTTGGAACTTAACCTATAGATACTGTGTGCAACAAAGGTACAAAGTACAACTCATTCTTATATTCATTACAGACAAATTTGAATTTTACATCTTGAGGACACAGGCATATTAAGGCGCGTGTTTCAGTTGACACTTTAGATTTATATATATTAAAATAACTTGACTTCACTGGCTGATCAAAAACATCAGTCAAGTCTGAAACATTTAAACCACGTAAAAAAACATTGTCAGCTTCTTTATATATATGCTTAATTTCTATAATATTATTCTCCGTGCTCATAAAGTACTTGTCTTTGCTTTTGTTACTCAGTTTAAATTCCTTGAACTGAATTTCAATCTTGTTTTTGGTAATTTGATTTCATAATCCCGCTTGGTTTTCCTTTCAGTACTGGTAATATTTTTCTGTACTCCAACTTCTTCGCTAAGTCTATTTGCTATTTGCCTTAATGGATTTTTTCCATCTCTCAGCATTTTTTTTATCAAGTATAGCTTATTTTCAAATGGATATGCACTAAAAGTTTAAAGTGGTCCAAATCTTCGGACTTCATCTACCACGTGAACTATGTTATGTACATTGCTAGTTACATAACTGGCACCATAATGATCCTTATAGTGTTCAACAAAATATAATAGAAGTTTTTTTGCCAAAGGTAATAGGCTTTCGTAAATTTTAGAAGAACATATGGTAATACCGCAAAATAAACATAAAAAATGAAAATAAGCACTTTCAGGTAGCACCTGTGGCAGTATAATAATGCTCAAATAATACAAAAATGATCTATATTCGGAGGCCTTCCAGTAAGCCAGTTGATCCAACCCTCTCATAGATCGGTGAATTTCAGAAGGCAATGTCCGGTGATTTAAAAACATTGTAACATAATTAATATCTCTTGAGCACCACTTCGTTTCATATTTGCCAAAATTCCCATCACGCCATCCGACCATTAATCTTCTCATTACTCCTAAGTCAATTAAATGTAAAGAATCTGCAACTGGCACGTCTTTGACCATATCTATGGGTAGTTGTAGCAAGGGAGAATCAGCTTTATGATGTAAACCATACATTTTCTTACGAAATTGGTCGTCTGTTCTATCTGGGCATCTACTGTGAGGAAACACGACAGTGTGGGATTGGTGAGAATACTCTCCTACTGTCACACATTTTACACAACCGTGTTTTCCATTAAAGTTGCAAACACCTGAAAAAAATAGGTTTATCAAAAGTAGCATCAGCTTTGAGATACAAATATAGTAATTAATTTGTTCAATAGATCTTCAATTGACTTCTTTTATATAATTTACTCACCTTTTACATAAGCCCTAGCTGGAGAGTCACAAATAAAACATCTTATTGCAATGTTAGCTTTTTTGCCTTGTACTGTAATACCTTCTGCAAATAAAATGTTCATTTCAGAAATGAAATCTTCTAAATAGATATTTAAATCTTTCGGTTTTCCAATCCCGTAATATATACCGATAACGAATGGTGGCTCATTTATTTCATGAATATTGCATAATATTGGCCAAAACTCTTTCTCGGAGCTATTGAAAATTGGCAGACCGTCCATATTAATATTAAGTGATATTTTGTCTGGAACAATAATTGTATTATTTACAATATTTATTAGTGTCTCAATAACACCATTGTGCCAGTATTCACCTTGATCAATAGATTTTATTAGGACTTGTCGCGGTGTTTTTAAAGTTGTCCTTGGGTCATTAGGTAAAATACCTGAAAATCTTTGATTTAAAATTACTGCCAGATCCTTTAGTGCTGCTTGAGTGATATTTTTTTCAACAGCCCATTTTCTGATGTTCTCTCGAAACATCAAGTTTTTCATGTGTTCGGTACATTTTTCTTCATCTATATCTGTACAGCTCCCATCAGATGCATAGTCTTCTTGAATAAATTTTAATTCTGTTTGATTTAATTGGTGTACGGAATCCTCTTCATTGCACAACAACTCATGATGGCTAGAACTCGGTTCATTTTTGGTTATACTATTATCACAAATCTTCTGATGACTAGAAACACTTGAACGATTGCTACTATTGATTTTTAGATATTCTTTTAACATTTTTCTTTTGATATTTCCCGTTCTTTTAAGTTTTTTCCACAATTTTCGCTCCATGTTGATGCAAACGACAACAATTTAATGCTTACAAATAGATTTTAACACAGCTGATATTAAGCTATTTGCGCTATTAGAACGTATCTGTGGTCTTTAATTTAAATAAGTAGGCTTAAAACATACTGTTATGCCGATGTAAACTGAATAATAGCATAAATAATCTCCTTTATTCAGCAGCTGATTATCTGGTAAAACATGGCATCTTATCCAGTTTAAGCATAAAATAAATACATTTATTCAGTATCAAGCAGTATAAAAGCATCAGGTAATGGCTTTATTCAGACTGTTATACTTTATTCAGTAATCGGCTGATTTAAACGGTACTAGCTTAGTAATTATTGAATAATAGCAACACTGATTATGATTATTCAGATAAATACTTTCATATGAGCTTTTTTTCAGCTTTAAGATAGCTAAAATGCGTAATGCTTAATAAGGCTTGTATAATAGTCTAATGAATATTATTTATTCAGTTTAAAGAAATAAAGTACAAATATAACAAAATTATTAAGCAATAAGAACTTAAAGAGCCCAAACTCAACTCAATTCAGCATTTAACTATTTCAAAGGCTCATATACAAATGATACTCATCATTAAACTGTAAAGTTTTCTAAATGTGTACTGTTATCTTGCTTGTGTGTTACTTGGGGGGAGGCTGGAAGTCATCGAACCTATGCGCGAGACGATTCGTGATGACTCTCGAAAACAGCTTGTAGACATGACTTAGAAGTGAGATGGGTCTGTAATTCTTCAATAAGGTTTTATCTCCTTTCTTGAAGAAGAGCAACACCACACCCCTATTCCACGCCTCCGGCGTTATTCCCTCGAGCAAGACGGAGTTGAAGAGTCTCTGAAGGACTTTCAGTATCGGTGTTCCACCCGCATTCAGAAGCTCTGATGTGATTCCGTCATCACCCGGCGCCTTGTTGTTCCTAAGCTGTTTGAGGGCCATCCTAATCTCGTATAGGCTGATGTCCGGGATATCTTCGGTATAGTGTCGGGTCAGCTTAGCTCTTGGATCTTCGGCTGAGCTACTTACAGGTTTAGTGACCGATGTATATAACTGCCCATAGAACTTCTCGATCTCCCCCAAAACTTCGGCTTTTGTCGACGTTATACTGCCATCCTCCGTCTTCAGCTTCGTTAGCTGGATTTGCCCAATAGACATGTCTCTTGCGAAAACTTTGGAGCCTTGGTTCTGCTCTATCGCCTCTTTAATACTGTTGGTATTAAAGTTGCGGATATCATGTCGCAAGGACTTCCATATCCGTCTATTGAGTTGCCGATATGCCTTAGCGTCGACGGAGGTCTGCAGTGCCATTGAACGTCGTTCTGCCATGAGGTTGAGGGTAGGGTCGGTAAGCTTTTGCGGCTTGTCTTTACGACGGGGTCTCAAAAATTTTGACCCGACCGCTTGGACAGTTTCTACGAATCTGTTGTTAATCTCGTCCACTGACTCGCAGTTCTCCAGGCATTCAAAGCGGTTAGACAACTCGAGCTGAAAGCTCTCGGGGCTGTAAATATGGGCATTGGAGGGTCGGAGCGTAGACTTCATCAAACGAGCGAGACCTTTCTAGCTTGACGTTGATATTCAATGTGCCTTTGACCATTCGGTGATCACTGCCGGTTTTCACCCTGTTGATCACGGAGACATCGTTGAATATTCGTCGCTTTGTGGTCATGATGAAGTCAATCTCATTTTTCGTGGAACCGCTGGGACTCATCCAGGTCCACTTCCTCTGAGGCGGCTTCTGAAAGAAGGAATTCATCGCAAAGAGGTCCTCCTTCTCTAGAAATTCGGCCAGCCTCTGTCCCCTGGGGTTCCGTTGCCCATACCCAAATTGCCCCACTCTCAGCTCATTATCGCCTCGAATACCCAGTTTCGCGTTAAAGTCCCCCATAACAACATTAAAGTAGGTCTTATTAGTATGTATGGCTCTACTGATGTCCTCATACATAGCCTCTACTTCCTCATCTAGGTGTGTAGAGGTCGGTGCATATACCTGTATGACCTTCAGCGAGTATCTATTAGATACTCTGAGTATCAGGTATGCAACCCTGCTCGACACACTTCCGATGGTGACGATGTTGTTAAGAAGGGACTTGTGGACGAGAAACCCGACACCACCTTGGGACAGTTGGTCGCCCTCCCGGTAGTAGAGTAGGTTGCCGGATTTTAGGGCTATCGTGTCCTCGCCCTCTCGTCGGACTTCTGATAGCCCCACAATACTCCAGTGCATCCTACCCATTTCATCTTCCAGCTCAACGATCTTCTCGTCAGTCCTCAAGGTGCGTATGTTGTATGTTACCAGGGCCAGTCGTTGTTTGGGGTGGTAGCCGGATCGACTCCGGGGATTCTTAGCACCCCCTGCCCCGCCGTCACCCTGACCGCTACCGTAGCCAGGGACAGCGGGACCACCGGAGACTGGGGGCCTGGTCCTATCTGTTCTCGTCATTTGGGGGGTATTGCCAATACTCGCCACGCTTGGCAGGCGGGTTGGCGAGCGCAGTTTTTTATAATATTTCGCACGAAAGCGCTGCTGCCCGTCTCGTACTGCAGGAATTAGTCGCCTTTTACGACACGCCTCCTGTTGGCGGTGAGGAAATGTATTCTTTACGGCCGTCCCCACACGACACACGACCTGATTCAATATTGATAAAAATTTGTTTAAAATATCAGATTCATTTAGCCTGCTCTTAGATCTAGAAACTCTTCGCCGTTTACTTGAATGAGGGTGTCTATCAGAGTCATCGGACGAAGAACTGTAACGCCTTCTCCCAGATCTTGTGTTTTCACTTACTTGACTGTCGTTGCGGTAATCTCGTTCATTATCCACTCTCATAGATTAATAGCCGGCACCCCGGCCCTGTAGCCTGGGCTCCGCTGGGTTATCACGTTTGTTACCCCGGCCCTGTAGCCTGGGCCCCGCTGGGTTATCATATTCGTCACCCCGGCCCTGTAACCTGGGCACTCCTCGGAGATTGTATCGTCCTTCTCGATCTGGTACTCCTAGGCCCGGACCTCGACCCTCACTACTGGGTACTCCTAGGCCTGGACCTCGACCTTCACGATCAGGTGTACGTAAATCTAGACCTTGACCCTCTCGGTTGGATACTCCTAGGTATGGACCTCGACCTGTACCAGGTACTCCTAGGTCGTTCACAAAATCCATTAGCCTCCTATCTTGGCTACACCTCGTATCGTGATAGTCCATAACTGAAACTAACAGTTATGCTTAATAAACACGAAAAATAAATAATTATTAAATTATTTGTCTATAATCACACCAATTATCTAGCCCCAAACCAAGCAAAGCTTGTACTATAGTAACTGATAAACATACTTAAACACATTTATAAACATTTATGACCTAGGTACAGATACTTGTGCTTATACACGTTTATATTATACACGTTTGTGCGGGCGTAGCGAGTATCAAGGGATTTACCCTCGACAGATCCCACTACTGAAACTGTAGGATCGTTTCAGAAGTGAAACCACAGCTTCGAATAAACTTATTTATTCTTCAAATAGATTCGCAGTACACAGCACAGTATTTCAAAATTAACAATTCCTTATATTATATAGATAGCTTAAACTTTTAGTAATATTTTTACCGGCATAGTAACAGCGTAACTTCTAGACGACTGCTCTAGGCGGAGACTCTAAACAGAATGCCAAAGCGTTCGGCCTAACCGATGATCCCCGCTTTCTACCGTAGTGGGAGCGGTTGTGACGTAGACAGACTACGTTAGTCAAGTTCAATTTTGCAAGTAACTTATTTGATAAAATGAACGGACTACTTTGTACTTTAGTTACAGTGAGAATAATATATATTTAAATGAGTAATGCTTACATAAGTTTATAGGCCGTGATACTAGATTAGGTTAGAGACCTTCTCGATGTTTAGGAAGACCATTGTGGCAGTAGCTCAGCACAAAGTTAACAGCTATACCAGGGCAGCTTAGCAATTGTTTGGCGCTAACCAGCAGCAGGTAGATTTCATTAGATCTCTGTTTTTCTCTCTCATTCGCGCGCGAGTGTGTGTATGCGTGTGTAACGTGTGCGTGCACAAAATAATATCGCCACTAATTAATTATTTTTTTTTAAGACTTTTATTTACATAATTTACTAAGTAGCTGTCCCGGCAAACTTCGTACCGCCTCTTCGTATCCTTTTTATCTAGATTTTTTCTAATCTTTATTATTTATTCTGCTATTCGGGATGGAGTCAAATTCAACAAACATTGATTTTAAAAATCGGATCAGCCGTTCTTCACTTATAAATTGTGTAACTAAGCCGACTTTGTTTTATATGTATATAAATAGATAGATAAGCAGAAATCACACATCTTGAAATTTTTTTTTTCTCCTAGCGAATTCGAACTTGTTGCCATAGAATAAATTGCAGTACTCGATGAGGTCAACAAGGTCTGACATGGTTCATAGTGCTACAACAAGCTTTGGGTACGCTACTACTCATTCTTCTTTTCTCACCTAATAAATTCAAATTCTTCTCGCTCTACTATGGTGTGTCCGGTTACTCATTATAGGGTCACTTGCCATTAAAATAAGAAGACGAACACTCAATAATTGTTGTTGTTTTATTTGCGCGAAAACGCAACGCTTTTAAGGCCTGATAAGGCCGCCTGATTGTACATACATACCGCGGTAGCGGTTGTGTGTTTTTGTGTTTAAGACGACTATTTCAAGTTTAGTGGACGATAGGAAATACTTATTTAATGTGAATTGGGCGGTACTTGCGAATTACTTGGCTTTGTTTAATGCTTGGACAGTTGAAATGATGCACTGTTGTTTTTTATGTTCGCAGAATATTAAAGATGCGCTTGCTGAAGTAATTCGTGCTATTGCAAGTAAATTATTGATTGTCGTGGCTTTTTATGTATTTTGTCACGGCTCCGATACTTTATTCGTAGGCGTTGACTACATTGAACATTTTAACCTGAGTTACAAATGCTGCGTTTACATAATATTAAAGACAATTTTATTTGCTCATAATATTATTATCGAATTGAGAGTTAGACAGAGTTACGAACTAGATTTGAATTGTTACAGTGATTATTAGAAATCTAAATTGCTTTTATCAAAACGTACGTGGTCTTCGCACTAAAACTAAAATATTTTATAAAAATCTTCTTAATTGTAGTTACGATATTGTGTGCTTGAGCGAGACTTGGCTGTTACCTGGTATTTTTGATGCCGAACTTTTTGATTCACGTTATAATGTGTACCGTACCGATAGGAACTACGAGCAGCGGGGCATGTCTAGGGGTGGTGGTACCCTGATCGCGGTCAGACGCGAGCTGATGGTAGACTCGCACTGCGCCGGTGCGCTTCCTCAATTTCCTGATGCTGACGTTACAAGTCTAGATATTTTATTATCCCGCGGTCCTAATGCAAAACGGATGCATTTGTATTGTTGTTACTTTCCTGACACCAAAGATCAGGTATTGTCTCAGCAATCATTCTTTGAGTTTGTATCGGAATTGAGCGTTGATAGACCAGATGATGAATATTTGGTTGTTGGTGATTTTAACATAAGGAATGCCGTTTGGCTGGAAAGCCAGGATGATGCACGTCATGATTTTATCCTGTCAAATCCATCAGCCGATGTTTTATCCTCTCAGGTGTTTACCTTTATGTGTTTTACGGGGTTTCTTCAATACAATGGAATTGCAAATTACAATAACAGACATCTTGATCTGGTCATCTCAAGTTCCTTGTGTTGCGTAACTCGTACTGATCCCTTATCTGAACCAGAAGACGGGCACCACCCGTCTTTATTAATATTATTAGAAGTGGACCCGTCAGATGCTTTCTTGAGGCAAGCACCTCGAACGGTTCGTCGTTTTCATGCCGCCGATTATGACTTGATTAAGTCAAAATTGGATGAGATAAGTTGGGGGGAGCACCTCTCCGATACTGATGTTGAGATTGCATTGAATTGTTTTTATAAATTAGTCAACGATATCATTGATAAATGTGTACCTGTGAAGTTAGTAAAAGATAATACTATTTATCCTGTCTGGTTTTCTCCCACATTAGTTAAATTAATCAAGAAAAAACGTAAAATGCATAAAAAATTGAAAATATATGGTCGATTGGCTGATTATGAAGTTTTTTCAGACTTAAGACGTTCAGTCAAAATATTAGAAGAGTCTTGCTATAACTTATTTATTACAAGATCTGAATCTAATATTCACCACTGCTCTAAACACTTTTGGTCATTTATTAAATCCAAAAAGAATATTAATAGTATACCGGATACAATGAAGTTGGACAACCAAGCGGGTAACGATGGTCAGACTATTTCTTACATGTTTAGCGATTTCTTTCGGTCAATATTTGTGGATGAATCCTCTGTTCCTCCAAATTTAATTTCTGAAGGATCGGTCAACGTTGTAATCAATAATATACAAATCACACAGGACATAGTCGAGAGATATCTCTCAAGAATTAACGCATCCAAGGGAAGTGGACCTGACGGTCTCCATCCTATATTTTTAAAAACTTGTTGTAAGCAATTGGCATTGCCCGTGACCTTGATTTTTAGATTGTCACTATCTAGTGGTAACATGCCTATCATTTGGAAACAATCTTTTGTAGTCCCTATTCACAAGTCCGGCGACAGGCACAATATCCGTAACTATCGTGGTATTTCTAAATTATCGGTCTTACCCAAAGTTTTTGAGAAAATCGTTTGTGACTCTGTATACCCTGTAATTAGCCCTCTGCTGACTGCCCACCAACACGGTTTTATTGCTAAACGGTCAACTGAGACTAATCTCTGTGAATTTATGGACTTAGTTCTCGATACTATGGATAAGGGATTCCAGGTTGATGCTGTGTATGCCGACTACTCAAAAGCTTTCGATAAAATTTCTCACTCATTATTAATAGCTAAGCTCGAGGCAGTCGGTATACACGGTGATTTACTTAGGTGGATGACATCCTACCTTAGAAACCGAACTCAAGATAGATAGATAGATAGATAGATAGATACTCTTTATTGTACACCACACAAAACAAACAAATCACAGGAAAGTAGTTAGTGAATAGCACAATTTAGGCGGTCTTATCGCTGGAAGCGATCTCTTCCAGACAACCTTCAGGTAGAGGAAAGTTGAATTAATATTGAGAGAAGGGAGGCGGTAAAGAGTTCCAAAACAAAAGTCCAAAAAATTTAACAAACTAATTAAACAAACAAATAAAATAAAATAAGAACAAATAAAATAAAATACATACTACCTAGTACATGTACATAGTAAAATACTTATATAATACAGACATAATATGAATACATACTTAAAATGAATACATGTAAATAAATAAATACCCTATTAACATGAAAAAGAATCTAGTGACCAAGATGTAGGAAAAATGGCTAAATAAATAAAGTAGAAGAAAAATAGACAGGAGAAAACTACAGTGAAAGGAGATAGGTTTTAAGTCTAGTTTTGAAACTGTGAAGCGATTCAGATTCTCGAATAGACAATGGCAAGGAGTTCCATAGGCGGATGGATTGCACAGTGAAGGAGTGGGAATAGGTTTGAGAAGAATGGAGTGGAAAAACGAGGCGAAGTTTATTGGAAGACCGCATTTCGTGACCTAGGGCAGGTTGCAAAAAATTAAAGCGCTCCTTTAGATACGGCGGTGACTTAGGATTAAATAGGATAGAAAATAGAAAAGAAAGAATGTGATATTCACGCCGACGTCGAATAGGTAGCCATTTTAGCAGAGCTCGGTATTCTGAGACATGGTCGTACTTACGCAGACCATAAATTATACGAATGCAGAAGTTCTGAAGGCGCTCGAGCTTGCTTAGGAGACTTTCGTTGAGATCTAAGTAGCTACAGTCTGCATAATCAAGAATGGGGAAAAGTAAAGCCTGTACTAGTGCAATTTTAGTAGGTTTTGGTAAAAATAAATTGGTCACAATAAAGGGTTTCACATCCAGTTTTGTTCCAATTTCATCCGGCGTTCCTCAGGGATCTCATCTTGGACCCTTGCTTTTTAATATATTTATAAACGACGTCATAAACTGTTTTTTAAACTCAAGAATTTTGTTGTATGCAGATGACACAAAAATATTTTCCGTCATAAAATCGCTAGATGATTGTAAAAGGATGCAAAGTGATTTGACACGTCTATGTGAATACTGCTCCCTTAATCAATTGTTTTTAAATGTAGACAAATGCTGTACCATAACTTTTACTAGAAAAAAGAAACCTATCCATTTTAGTTACACGCTTTTTGACAAGAATTTAAAAAGGGTCCAGGAGGTTAGAGATCTCGGTGTGCAGTTGGACAGTGGAATGTACTTTGAATCACATATTAATAAGATCACTGCTAAGGCATACCAGCTGCTTGGTTTCATTTTCCGTCAAGGTACAGATTTTAAGAAGGAGAACACCCTAATATTACTGTATAACGCGTATGTTAGATCTCAGTTGGAGTACGCGTCCGTTGTATGGAATCCACAGTATTTAAAGTATATTAACCTGTTGGAGGGCATTCAGGCAAAGTTTATAAGACGTTTAAAATATAAGTTTAAAAATTGTAATGATGGTAAATTTCAGTCTCTGGTGAACCGCCGAGAACATAGGGATCAAATATTTTTGTATAAAATAATCAACAATGTTGACAGTTCTTACCTACTGAGCAAAATAGTTTTTAAGTGTTCAAGTCTTCGATCACGACACAAAAGCACTTTTGTTGCACCCGTTTGTAGGTCCAAGTACCGGAAAAATAGTTTTATTGTAAGAGCTACAAACAAATACAATGCAGCTTTCAGTCACATAGACATTTTTAGTGAGCGTATGGCGAGGTTTCGTCGTCTTTTGAAATCCACGTAAGCCCTAACCGCACACCTACCTTCTTCTGCCTTCTATTTAAGTTAGGCATGTCTTATTGTTTAATCGATGTAGTTTTGTTTGGTTGTTGTTGCTCGATTGTTTTTTTTTTCCCGCATGTGTCTCTTATCAACACAAAATGTACCAATTAGCATTGGAAACTTTAAATGCTCATGTATAATTAATTTAATGTTAGCTATATGTATTATTAAAATGCTGTATGTTTCCTTAATAAAGATAAATAAAATAAAAAAAATCTATCTACTGCCAGTTGCGTTAATACGCCTCCGCCCCTCACCCCGCATCGACGTATTCACTCTTATGCTCTCGTTGTATAATCCCGCGCCGCTGTATCCAGACTTACGTCTCGATATAACAAAATGTTTTTAGTGGAAAAACGCAGTAAACATTCTTATTTTACTACCACGCAGAAGTATGCAGTCTTATGCTTCGGTGCAAAGAAAGTTTTTAGTGCAAGAAAGCAGTTATTGTTCTTATTCCAATTAATTTTAAGGTAATAAGTAGAGATGGCCGATTATAATCGGCGCCTTAGTTACTGTCTTTTCATTATAAAAACCTGATATATATAATTGTCGCATTCGCTTTCCTGCCCTGACCGCCGCGCCGCGTAAAATAATTCCCTGGCACTGGTTACATTTCACTTTTGACGGTTCACCTTCGATATCATCTATGAATGTCCACACTCGCGAATTCGTTTTCGACATTTTATGACACTGTAACGAGGATCCGGCGGCGAGACATCCCTAACACGCGAACCGATATTTGACAACCCTACGCGCCCGCAAGCGCTCGCGTACCAATATATAAGGCGTGGTGGGAGGCAGCTCCGGGACAGTCGTCCGAGTTCTGCGGCCCTGGCAAGACGTCTTCGCGCGCGCACGTCACCCATTTCCATTGCCTTGGCACAACGGAACTCTGACGATTCGTTGACCCGTGTTCCCTACTAACTTAGTTAAGTTACCCGATCCACCTCCCAAACCGAAGGTTTAGCAGTGCTAGCGGTTACCGTATGACGGCAAACCTTCACTCCCTAACCTTGACCGCGCTCCTGCGGTGAACCCATCCCCGGCCCGGATGCTCTTGCGGCTTAGTGTCGCATACGACTCCGCATGCCAGCCTTCATTTCCCGTAGTGAGAACGTAGATATAAACTAACCAAACACCCGCCACGCCCCGCGTCGATATACCTACCGCGTAGGACGCGATCTCGTTACCGCTCCAGAATCCGTCCCGTAGGGAACCGCGTAGATCCTCGTCGCCCTATCTCGCCGTCCAGCCGTGACGGCAGTCAGACAGCAGTCATAGCCTAGGCTTAGGTTAAGTGTTAGGAGTGCATTAACATTAAGTAACTGTTGTGGAACTGTTAAATATATAGTGTGAAAACGTCACGTTGGTTTCTCTGGTCAATCCCTGGTAGGTTACCCCAAATTAGGTACACATCCCCTCACCGCACGCACGGCGGGCTGGGGCCAGTACATATGCTGACGAGGAACTCAGGCTGAGCTAGCTGAAAGGGTTCTTCGTCACATTGGCGCCCAACGAAAAAACCCATATAAACCCTAGGGAATAGGGTACTTACCGAGCCGTCGCACCCAGGCTAGAAACCGAAAGAGAGCGACGCCTCGGGAGTAACCAGAATTAAAATATTGACCAGAAACCGAATCTAATGCCCACGTCCTGGATATATAACCTGAATAAGCAAGAACTGGAAGAAGAGTGCAAGAGAAGAAACATTGACACCGAAAACTCGACAGTGCGAGACCTGAGACAAAACCTCGCACTAGTGGTAAGGGCAGAAACCCCATCCACGTCACAAAACCGACCGGACAATACAGACCAGCCCTCCAGCAACACCGAAGGAGGTACAGACTATTCCGAACATACCGACTCCGACACAGCATTCGAAGACACAAAGATGTCACACGAGGACAAATACACCGAAGAAACAAAGCGCAGCACGCCACACAGTAATAACACAAGTGAGTGCATATTATCGAGGTGGAACTTATATTTCGACACACACGATGACCCCGTCGAGTTCCTCGAAAGGCTGGACGAGTTATCCGAAACAGGCGAAATAGAAAAGGAAAACCTACTTAAAGTAATACCGAGACTACTAAAAGGTAAGGCTGTGCTATGGTACCGAAATAACAAAGACTCGTGGACTACGTGGAAAGAGTTTATTGAGTGCTTCACGGTAACGTTCATACCGAAAAACTACGAAAATGAACTTCTAGAGAAAATAATAACGTCAAGGCAAACGTACCGACAAAAATTTACCGACTACCTGCTTAACATACAAACGCTAATGCGTAGATACGCAAAAATGAGCAAAGAAGAACAGTTAAATAGAATATATGAAAATATGAACGCAAATTATAAATTCTACATAAAAAGAAGGGAATTTAGCACATTGCACCAGCTGATTCAGTTAGCAAAAGATTATGAAGATATCACAGCCGATCGTCAGACAAATTTCATCCAGAAGTTTCACAACCGACCGTATATAATACCGCAAACCGAACAAACAGCAGAAATACCGAAAAAAGCAGCTGAACATATACACAATTACAACCCAGGTACATGCTGTTGGAACTGTGGAAAACCCGGACACATATCGTCAGAGTGCACAGAGAGAAAAATGTTGTTTTGCTCCGGTTGTGGCAAGATCGGCGTACTCAGTGTTAGATGTTGCAAAGTGAGAAGTAATCAGATACAGTCTATGTCAATCGTCACACAGTCACAGCAAGAAGACAACCGGCCGTACACTCAGATAACCGTACTAGGAACCGAATACCCGGCGCTCATAGATACCGGCGCAACTAGATCTTTCGTGAGTAAACAGATTTACGACAAATATCTACAAAGAAGCTTGAAACTAGAGACCGTGATGGAAACAGCATATATGGCCGACGGGACGACAATTGTCATAAAACAAGCCGTACCCGTAACCATGCTCATAAAAGGAGTTAAAATTAACCATTGTATGTTATACCATCCACATATTACAAAAACCCTAATAGGAATGGACATTTTGAATAGGATGGGAGCGAAGATAGTATGGCCAGAAAGCAAGAACACCGCTGAAACTACCACTAAAATGACCCACGTACCGAAACGATTAACGAAAAAACAAGACGAAATACCGCACAAAAGTACCCGAATAATACCGAACCCGAATTACCCGATTCATCAACAACCGACAAACCAACAATCCCGTCCGAAAAAGCCTATACTCAATAGTACTCATTTAATTAACCAGAACGAAAAGAAACGGTTAAATAAACCACACAGCTTATCAACATTAATCATAAAGGCAAATAAGAATACTGAGATAACTAGAAACCGGTTTTCACCGAAGCACTCGACTACTACAGCGTATTATAAAAATTGCTTCCGAAACCGAACATTGTCGCCTGGTTCGACCGACAGTATTACGCCGAAGGGACCCGCTAGGCATAGGCATGACATTGTCTCATTGAGAGCGATCGCCTCTAGCTCAATACAACCACCACCGAACCAAGTAATTACGGAAAAACGAGATACTTGCGTGAGTCAAGTCAGCACAACGCCATCTAGCGGTGCGCGACCAAACGTATCACGGAATGTGGTACGACGACGCGATGGGTCGTTCCAACCAATTCCAACCGCATGAAGACTCAACTGAGTCAGCGTATTTTATTTATGTTAATTATAAAATTATGCTTTCCGTAGCTATAGTCTTATGTTAAGTATTATTGTTATATAAATCATATTTTTACAAGTAATAACCGCAATTTATTAGAAATCAGTTTAACCGACCTCTAAAAATGAGGTGAATGAATGCTTCCCGTAAATACAAAACCGTAGCACGTAAGAGTATTTGTTATAAATTGTTAGCAACCGCAGTCTGTCAATAATCCGTTTGACCGACCTCGAAAAAAGAGGTGTGTGGTGCAAAGTTTGCAATTAATTCATAGACCGAAATTAAAAATTAATTGAAATTGTTTTTACCAGTAAACCAGATCAGAAAATTAATAAATTATTATTATAACCGACTTAAAAAAAAGAGGTGTTTGTAAGCTTTGTAATAAATTCATAGACCGTAGTTAAAAATTAAGTAGAATCGTTTGAACGTGGTAACCAAATCTGTAAATATATTGAATCCAGACCCATTGTTAGCCGTTTTGATAATAGTAGCAAAGTCATGTTTGTGAAGAAATATTATAGACACAAGACAACAAAACAAGTCTTTATTATTTAGGACTGTTAGAATTAAACAATTGTTTCAGTTAACAAAGTTTAAGAAACCGAACCGTAATAATTTTACCAGCATTAAACGAATGATAGTAAATTATACCCAGAAGCTACGTTTATTTAAGTGTTTTACCGTATAGATTGTATACCAGACCTTGTGATTTTTACAGGTAAAAATCTCCAAAAGCGGGGAGGAAGTGTAACGAGGATCCGGCGGCAAGACATCCCTAACACGCGAACCGATATTTGACAACCCTACGCGCCCGCAAGCGCTCGCGTACCAATATATAAGGCGTGGTGGGAGGCAGCTCCGGGACAGTCGTCCGAGTTCTGCGGCCCTGGCAAGACGTCTTCGCGCGCGCACGTCACCCATTTCCATTGCCTTGGCACAACGGAACTCTGACGATTCGTTGACCCGTGTTCCCTACTAACTTAGTTAAGTTACCCGATCCACCTCCCAAACCGAAGGTTTAGCAGTGCTAGCGGTTACCGTATGACGGCAAACCTTCACTCCCTAACCTTGACCGCGCTCCTGCGGTGAACCCATCCCCGGCCCGGATGCTCTTGCGGCTTAGTGTCGCATACGACTCCGCATGCCAGCCTTCATTTCCCGTAGTGAGAACGTAGATATAAACTAACCAAACACCCGCCACGCCCCGCGTCGATATACCTACCGCGTAGGACGCGATCTCGTTACCGCTCCAGAATCCGTCCTGTAGGGAACCGCGTAGATCCTCGTCGCCCTATCTCGCCGTCCAGCCGTGACGGCAGTCAGACAGCAGTCATAGCCTAGGCTTAGGTTAAGTGTTAGGAGTGCATTAACATTAAGTAACTGTTGTGGAACTGTTAAATATATAGTGTGAAAACGTCACGTTGGTTTCTCTGGTCAATCCCTGGTAGGTTACCCCAAATTAGGTACACATCCCCTCACCGCACGCACGGCGGGCTGGGGCCAGTACATATGCTGACGAGGAACTCAGGCTGAGCTAGCTGAAAGGGTTCTTCGTCACAACACCACACACAGTATTCTTTTATTTATTTCAAATAGATTTAACTTAGATCGTCGCAGCAAACACAAAACAAACAGGAAATAAAAATGTAAATAAACATATTACTACATGCTCAGCGGCCGCGCGATGACAAAGCCGAGTAATGACGAAAAGGCTCGACCACCTCCGACAAGTAGGTATTAGAATGATCGGCATTGCCGATTAGTCGGCCGACTAGTCGGCAATTTGAAAACCGATTAGTCGGCTAGTCGGCAAATACTATAGTCGGCCTATCACTAGTAATAAGAAGTAAACAGTCATACCGCTGTTTTATTTTTTAATATTTTTTTAAAAGTTAAGTAAGTGCACTTATATTATTATTGTTACCTAATTATTACAACAAATAAAAACGTAATCGTGTATAAAAGACCAGCGGTGTAAAAAAAGGAACGGATTAAAATCATAATATTTGTTACTGTTTATTTACAACATTAAATTTTAACGTGAAACGTTATATTAAGTAATACGTCTGTAGGCATCTATCCTACACTTAGTTCACATTTAACACATAACATATGAAACTACTTACAAATATCTTAAACATATTTATTTAGATGAATATACAAACTTAATGTCCTAAAATACACATAATATTTATTACTTTCTAACATTATTTATTTACACCATTTTACAATTACTTAAATCTATACTATTTACAAATTTTCAGTAACACAAATAGTCACTTACGATATGCGATGTGTACTAGATCATCGATATCGATATCGACATACAACTCGACGTTACGAACTCCCTAACGCAGAGCGCGCACATAACGGTTATATATTCGGCGAATGCACGCCTGCGCGCGCGCACTGATCTCCCCAGTCGGAACCTAACTACGGCGCGAAGCGCACGCTGCCTTGGCTAATTTTTATGCTCACGTACCGCGTTACCGCTATATACTTCTTTTCTGCTTTATGTACTTTCTGTAAATCTATCTCTGTGCTTCCCTGGACTATTTTCCGCGTGTGTGTACCTTCCTATTCTTGCTGTGCCTTCTGAACTTATATACTTTGTGTGTTGGAACCATTTTGTGGATTGGACATTATAGACGTTAAACCGTAAGTCAGACGTATTATTTATCCACCTACTGCATCACGCCGACACACCATTACACTGGTGACCCCGTTGGAACACATGGAGAAGGAATTTGAAGATGCACATGGGTCCGCGGACTTTGGACCCAGCGAACAAAATGGCGCGCAAGCTCCACCAAACCCGACAGAGGTCTACAAAGTTGCCGCTAGAGTACCACCATTCTGGCCAGAGGAACCTGAAATTTGGTTCGCCCAGGTGGAAGGTCAGTTCGACATAGCCGGGATTACGATTGACTCAACCAAATTTAATTACGTCATCGGCCAACTCGATAACCAGTACTCCCGTGAGGTTAAAGACATCATTATTAGCCCACCAATGACCGGTAAATACGAGAAGTTAAAGGCCGAGCTACTTAAACGCCTGACCGCTTCCAATGAAAAGAAGCTGAAGCAGTTGCTGATGCATGAGGAGTTGGGCGATCGTAAGCCATCGCAGTTCTTTCGGCATCTAAAGAGTCTCGCCGGAATTGATGTGCCAGACGAATTTCTGAAAACCATTTGGATGAGCAGACTACCACATGGCATTCAAACAGTGCTGGCCGGACAACCATCGACATCGACTATCGATGATCTCGCCGACCTATCAGATCGCGTAAATGATCTTGCATCATCAACGCCTAGAGTTGCTGCCATCAGTGATGCCGTTCCCAGTTCCGTGCTCGTCGACCTCAAAAAGGAAGTCGCAGAACTAAGGCGACAGTTGCAGAATATGGCGTCTAACCGAAGCAGCAGACCGCAAAATCGTTCGACGCAACAAAATAACAGCAGATCCTCGTCCAGACAGCGGTCGAACTCCAACTATAGAAAGTACCCGCTGTGCTGGTATCATGGCAAGTTCGGTGAAAAGGCGAAGAAATGTGTACTTCCTTGTGATTTTAAGGCGGGAAACGCCACTGGCAATCGATAATGGCGACTGACGATTGCCCATCAACTTCTGGTCGCCTGTTCGTCACCGATCGATCTACAAAGACGCAGTTCCTGGTCGACACTGGAAGCGACCTCTGTGTCTTTCCTCGGTCGGTGCTACGAGATCGTCGTGCCAGGACCAACTTCTGTTTGTGTGCTGCTAACGGTTCGGACATTGCTACGTATGGTTACGTACATTTTAATTTAGATTTTGGCCTACGTAGAACTTTTAATTGGCGTTTTGTAGTTGCAGATGTATCTAAACCTATAATAGGAGTAGACTTCTTAAATTTCTATCACCTTATTGTAGATTGTCGCAATAAGCGCTTGATTGACAACACTACTTCTATATCAGCTGTTGGCGCTTTTGCTTTGTGTAAAAACGTACATTCAGTGAAGGTTTCGTCTGGTGAGACTCGGTTTCATAGGATCCAAGCCGAATTCCCAGATATCACACGACCATCTGGTACATATCGCACTACACCACCACACAATACAGTACATCACATACGCACGACACCAGGTCCTCCAGTTTCTTCTTCCCCCCGCCGTCTAGCTCCGGACAAATTAAAAATTGCCCGCCAGGAGTTTGAAGATATGTTGGCCAATGGTACAGCCCGACCTTCGGAGAGTCCATGGTCTTCACCTCTACACCTGGCGCCAAAGACGGCTGGCGACCCTGCGGCGATTATAGGATGCTGAATGCCCGCACTGTGCCCGACAGGTACCCCATCAGGCACATCCACGACTTTGCCCACAGCATTGCAGGATGTAAGGTCTTCAGCACGCTGGACCTCGTGAAGGCGTACAATTAAATCCCTGTTAGCCCAGACGATATTCCGAAGACCGCGATCACTACACCCTTTGGACTGTTTGAATTTCCGTTCATGACTTTCGGTCTGAGGAACGCCGGTCAAACATTCCAAAGGTTTGTGGATGAGATGACCCGAGGGCTCGATTTCGTTTACTGTTTCCTTGACGATTTCCTGGTATTCTCAAAGAGTGAAATCGAGCACGAGGAGCATCTTCGCAAGATCTTTTCCAGGCTGCAGGAGTATGGCATGCTGATAAACACATCAAAGTGTATTTTTGGGGCACAGGAGGTAACCTTTTTAGGATATTCCATCTCGGAGCGAGGCACCAGACCGTTGGACGTAAGAGTACAAGCCGTTAAGGAGTTTCCTGCTCCCACCAATGTGCGACAACTCAGGCGATTTTTGGGCATGATTAATTTTTACCGGAGATTTCTCCCACAAGCTGCCCAAATCCAAGCTCCGTTGCACGCACTTTTAACAGGTTCTGTAAAAGGATCTCATCCCATAACCCTGGCAGGACACACCTTAGCTGCTTTCGAAGCTTGTAAGGAAAACCTTGCACATGCCGCTCTATTAGCCCATCCGAGCTGTTCAGCAAAATTGGCGCTGGTCACTGACGCATCTGACATGGCGTTAGGCGCAGTGCTCCAGCAACTCAGCGATGAAGGCGCATGGGAACCCTTAGCTTTCTTTTCCCGCAAGGTCAGTCCCTCGCAGGTAAAATACTCGCCCTACGACCGTGAGTTGCTAGCCATTTACGAGGCCATTAAATATTTTAGACACATGCTCGAGGCCAGACACTTCACTGTCTATACTGACCATAAGCCGATCAGTTTCGCATTCCATGAGAGGAAGACGAACTGTTCGCCTAGGCAGTATAGACACCTGGACTTTATCGCTCAATTCACAACCGACATTCGACACATATCCGGCAAGGACAATGTCGTAGCCGATACTCTGTCACGTATCGAAGAATTGAGCGAACCTGTCAGCCTCGAGACATTAGCAGAAGCACAAGCCTCAGACCCAGAACTTCACATGTTGTTAGACGGAGGTTCTTCTCTGCGCCTAGAGAAGCGGCACGTACCTGGGAGTCATAGCTCACTGTACTGTGATATCGGTACACTGACCCCCAGGCCTTTTGTCACCAAATTCTTCCGCAGGCAAGTGTTCGATAGCCTTCACTCATTGAGTCACCCAGGTGCCAATGCATCTGCTAAATTGGTTGCAGAGCGTTTTGTTTGGCCTGGAGTTAGGAAAGACTGCAGAGACTGGGCGCGTGCTTGCCTATCATGTCAACGTGCGAAAGTTACACGACACGTCAATGCTCCTTTAGGAACCTACCACCTGCCGCGTTCGAGATTTAAACAGATCCATATTGATCTAATTGGACCACTTCCACTCTCACAAGGCTATCGGTATTGCCTAACTGCCATAGATCGCTTTACGCGATGGCCAGAAGCAATACCGATAGAAGATATTACCGCACAGACTGTCGCAAAAGCCCTCCTGTCGTGCTGGATATCCAGATTCGGTTGTCCGACGGACATTACTACGGACAGAGGCCGGCAATTCGAGTCCTT
The DNA here is from genome assembly GCA_963576865.1 of Anania hortulata. Lineage (NCBI taxonomy): Eukaryota > Metazoa > Arthropoda > Insecta > Lepidoptera > Crambidae > Anania > Anania hortulata. Next base: position 18,072,002 of record OY756402.1, on the reverse strand, counting down.
TTTATTTAAATATCTGTCACAAATGGCTGGATTTGAACATAAGCGCACAACAGCATACCACCCGGCATGCAATGGTCTGGTGGAGCGGTTTCACAGGCAGCTTAAAGCGGCAATAGTCTGCCACGCTGATAGCAGGTGGACTGAATCACTCCCGTGGGTCCTACTGGGCGTGAGAACTGCTTTCAAGGAAGACTTGCAGTCTTCTTCAGCCGAGCTAGTGTACGGGGAGTCCCTTAGGCTTCCTGGCGAATTTTTTGAGCCCACTATTCCTGTTTCTACAGATACATCCGAGTTTACCGCTAGAATTCGCAATTTCGCTGATAAGCTACGCCATGTACCTACTTCGCGCCACGGTGAACAAAAGGTCTTTATTTACAAGGAGTTAGCTACTAGCGATCATATCTTCCTTCGTGAAGATGCTTCGCGTGGCTCACTTACTCCGGCATACTCTGGTCCACATAAAGTCTTGGCTAGAGGTGACAAAGTTTTCCTTAATGGTATGGTGTGGTAAAATCATCCTTAATGGTAAGGAAGCCACTGTGTCCATAAATCGGATAAAACCAGCTTTTATCTTATCCGACCGCAATTATGAACCAGCACCCTCTCAAACTGTACCAAAAGACGTCATTATTACTCGATCTGGACGTCGCGTACGATTTCCAGATTATTATCGACCTTGACGGTCTCTGGAGGGGGGTGGTGTAGGCATCTATCCTACACTTAGTTCACATTTAACACATAACATATGAAACTACTTACAAATATCTTAAACATATTTATTTAGATGAATATACAAACTTAATGTCCTAAAATACACATAATATTTATTACTTTCTAACATTATTTATTTACACCATTTTACAATTACTTAAATCTATACTATTTACATATTTACAGTAACACAAATAGTCACTTACGATATGCGATGTGTACTAGATCATCGATATCGATATCGACATACAACTCGACGTTACGAACTCCCTAACGCAGAGCGCGCACATAACGGTTATATATTCGGCGAATGCACGCCTGCGCGCGCGCACTGATCTCCCCAGTCGGAACCTAACTACGGCGCGAAGCGCACGCTGCCTTGGCTAATTTTTATGCTCACGTACCGCGTTACCGCTATATACTTCTTTTCTGCTTTATGTACTTTCTGTAAATCTATCTCTGTGCTTCCCTGGACTATTTTCCGCGTGTGTGTACCTTCCTATTCTTGCTGTGCCTTCTGAACTTATATACTTTGTGTGTTGGAACCATTTTGTGGATTGGACATTATAGACGTTAAACCGTAAGTCAGACGTATTATTTATCCACCTACTGCATCACGCCGACACACCATTACACGTCTTATTATTCAATTTATTTTTTGCGTTAAATTGCATATTCTATTTATCCCTCAGAAAATAGGTCATGTAGTCAAAATTCATAAAACAATATTTTTTGCATAAATTCGTCAATTTAACAAGAAAAATATGAAAAAAAATCAGCATAATAATATGTAACTTTAAACGTACTTTTCATATATGATAAAATCGATGGTTCGAAGTAAGATCACCTATGCTTTTCTTTCACTGGGGGTACGATATACTTTTATTCGAAAACAGCTTTTCAACCGAAATATTGCTTTTTATGGCAAGTTATAAAACACGTTACTAAGGCAATTTTTTTAAATAATGATAACATAAACGACATTCCACCTAATGATGCTTTAAAAAATTCAATAATTATTTTTGATGATGTCGCATGCGAAAACCAGAAAAATATTCGCAATTATTTTGCTATAGGTAGGCATAGATAAATAGACTGTTTTTATTTACCACAAACTTATTCGAAAATACCTAAACAATTAATACGTGATAATGTCAACCTCCTTATTCTTTTCAAACAAGATGACATTAATTTAAAACACATCTATAATGGGCATGTGACTACAGATATTAGCTGGATAGAATTTAAAAATCTTTGCTTATTAATATGGCTGGATCAATTCAGCTTTTAAACAATAAATAAAGATTGTGCTCTTAGTAAAGGAAGATATAAACAAGGCTTCGATACGTTTATTAATTTATAAAATTAAATAATAGATACATATAACTATGTTTCGTTCAGGTCTTCAATAATAAAGCGGACTGTAGGTAATTTAAAGGTTTAATGAAGATAAAGATTATTTAAAGTCTAGTTTGTATATTTATTTGGTGAAACGCGCGCGAGTGTCGTGAATGCCGCTCGGTAGTGCAGTGATCCGTCAAGCGCCGGCGCCCCGCGCCGCGCCGATGTCGGTCCCTGCATCCTGCGCGCGAACATCTTCCCGCCCCTTGACCTCTTCGAAGGGAAGAGGGCAAATATTGTTGAACCCTCTTGTGACATTGCCTCGTCTTGTCTTGAGCTCCGCCACCCTCGTGACTCCGTCGGGTCCAGGATAGGTCCGCACAACGCGACCCAAAGCCCACACTAGTGGTGGTAGCGTCTTGTCCCGAAGCAGCACGAGCATCCCATCATTGAGCTGGCCAGAAGAAGTGGACCACTTGGTCTTCTGTTGGAGCAATGAAATGTATTCATGAGAGAATCTTTGCCAGAAGTGCTGTCGAATGCATTCAACCCTTTTGTATCGATCAAAGCAGCTGATGTTCTTCTCCGGAATCTGCGGACATGGTACAGACGTAAGTGGTCGTCCAATTAAAAAATGGGAAGGAGTGAGAGCACAGAAATCGGACGGGTCGGAGGAAAGAGGTGTCAAAGGACGTGAATTTAGTACGGCCTCAATTTGACACAAACAGGTTGCTAACTCTTCATATGTGAAGTGAGTGAGATTTAGCAATCTCCTTAAGTGGTGCTTTGTAGACCGCACGGCTGATTCAGCCATGCCATTAAAATGAGGTGAGTAAGGAGGGGCGAACTCAAACTTGATGCCTTCTCGAGACATTTCAGATGCAACACCAGAATCCGACAAAAATCTTTGCAACTCGTTATTGGCTCCGACAAAATTCGTGCCGTTATCGGATAATATACTCTGAGGTTTACCACGACGGGAGATAAACCGATTGAGTGCAGCTATGAAGCCTTCTTTTGTGAGGTCAGTGACGGGCTCCAGATGAACTGCTCTAGTTGCATGGCAAACGAAGATGCACAGGTACGCTTTTGTGAGCTTACAGCCTCGACCTTTACGGTCAGCTATGAGTACTGGACCGGCATAGTCAACACTACAATTATAAAAAGGATATTTAAGGCTAGTTCTAGTTATTGGGAGTTGTCCCATTAAAGGCTGTAAATTTTTGCATTTAAATCTAAAACATTTTAAACATTGCCTGACGACAGATTTTGCAAGATTCCTGCCACCCAGCGGCCAATAATTAAGACGCAAGTGCGCTAATAAAAGTTGAGGACCTGCATGTAACATATTTTTATGTTGCATCTGAAACAATATTTTCGTAAGATGGTGTTTACTACAAAGCAAAATTGGATATTTTGTGTTATAGTCGTACGGAGAATTGTCGAGCCTACCACCTACGCGTACGATTCCTTCCGAATCTAGAAATGGTGACAGTGAAATAATTCTGTTTTTTCGCGGTAGAGATCTTCTCGACTCCAAATATTTGTATTCTTCCGGAAACATCTCTCTTTGTGCGCTGTGTAGTAAACACATCAATGAATTATTTAACTCATCACTTGAAAGCGAGCCATGTAATTTATAATTAGGATTTTTCAAATTAAAAATGAATCTGTTTATGTAAGCTACGACTCTTTGCAAGCGATGAAAATTAGAATGATAATGAATTAATGATTTAATGATATTAGGTGATTGATTGCTATTAATGAAATGTGAAATCACTTCAGGTAGATCCTGTTTCACGCTATTATTGGGCATAGTAGGCCAGTCACGTTCGTGACATTGTAAAAAGCTAGGGCCCGACCACCATAGAGTGGTATCACCGATTATGTCGGCCTTCGCCCCGCGCGAAACAAGGTCCGCCGGATTGTCCTTTGACGGTACGTACCTCCACTTGTGACCGGTAGAGCTTTCCAGAATTTCATTCACTCTATTACGTACAAATGGTTTGAGTTGATTTGATGGAGTATTTAACCACCCGAGTACGATCATAGAATCGCACCAAAAGAAGCATTGCATGATGTGCATAGTTAGAGACTCAAGGGCGGTTGTACACAGTCTTGACCCTAGTAAAGCGGCACAAAGTTCAAGCCGAGGAATCGTTACTGATTTTATAGGTGAGACATGGTTTTTGGACATGAGAAGATGAATCCTAATAGAGCCATTGTGACTTATGGATCGAACATAAATACATGCGCCATAAGCCTTCTCAGATGCATCACAAAAGACGTGGATTTCATGTTTCACAGAAGAATCAAACGAAACCCAGCGAGGTATTTTTAAATTGTTTAAACAAGGGAGTGTTAAAACAAACGTTGACCACATATCTACTATTTCTTGCGACAACTCATCGTCCCAATCACATTTGTGAATCCAGAGTCGCTGCATGATTATTTTTGCCTCGACAATACAAGGTCCAACTAAGCCAAGGGGGTCAAATATTTGACTGATCACTGAGAGTATGTGACGTTTTGTGACCTTATCTGCGGTGTCAATATTAATGGAAAATGATAAGAAATCGGAGTCACACAACCAATACAAGCCTAGAGTTTTGGAAGAAGTGTTGTGGTCGGCAATATTCAAGGAAGTGGAATCAGTCTCATCACATGAGTCACCTCTGATGGCCTTTAAAATAACTGGATTATTAGATTTCCATTTTCTTAAAAAAAATTGAGCCGATGACAAAATTGTGACAACCTCGTTAACGAGATTTATTGTTTCCTGTATCGTAGAGCCACCGCCTAAATAATCGTCTACGTAGAAGTCACGTGATATTGCCGATTTCACGTTATCAGTAGAGGCTGCTTCGGCTAGGCTCACTAAACATTTCGTAGCCAAATAAGGAGCCGACGCAGTGCCGTATGTGACTGTGTTGAGACTATACGTTTTTAGAGGTTTTTTGGGGTCATTACGAAATAGAATTTGTAAAAGAGCTTTTTGGGACGGTGTGATTTCAATGCAACGATACATTTTCTCCACATCACCGGAGACAACGTATTTATGTTGCCGAAATCTCAATAAAATCGACAGAAGGTCATCTTGTACTTTAGGACCTACCATTTGAATATCGTTGAGTGATACTCTTGAAGAAGAAGGGGCTGATGCGTCGAATACACATCGTAATTTTGTCGTTGTACTTGACTCTCTAATTACGCCATGGTGTGGTATGTAGTATTCAACGTGATTACCTGAATGTGGCGCTGACTTGCTTTTGTTTTCAGTCATATGACCTAGGCGTTCGTACTCAGCCATAAAATCAAGATATTTTGACTTATAGTCAGGATCACGCTGAAAACGACGCTCTAAAGACAAAAAGCGGTGCTTTGCCATAGTGTAAGAGTCCCCTAAGACAGCAGGGTCAGCCTTTAGAGGCATAGATACAACGAATTTGCCATTATCGGTTCGGAATGTGTTTTTGTTAAAGTTTGATTCGCAAGCTCTTTCTTCTTGAGATAAGGAGTGTTTGGAAGAAACAGAGTCTAATTCCCAAAACTTTGTTAAGTCTGGTTTGTCTAGATGGTTGGCAAAATTACAGAAATGTGAGCGTTGAGAAGAGGGTGAAATTGATTGGTAAACAGGACCAGACACAATCCATCCGAATTTCGTCTCACATAACTTTGGCATTTGTTTACCTAAGTTGATAGAAGCAGTACCTACGACGCTCCAAAATACTTCGGCCCCAAGAAGAATGTCAATTACAGACGGAATATAGAAGGTAGGATCGGCTAAACAAAGCCTTGATGGAATAGGAATATTCTTAATATTGACAAAAGAAGAGGGCAAAATTTTTGTAATTTCAGGCAAAATTAGGCAGTCCAAATTAACCTTATAGTCACCGTTGGAAGACTCAATGTTGAGATGGCAAGACTGTGTACTATAAGACGACTGTTGGTTGATACCTGTCACAGTGGAGGTCGCGTTACGCCGTGACAAACCCAGTTTGGTGCAGAGGCTCTCCGTAATGAAGTTCGCCGTGCTGCCATTGTCGAGCAGTACTCGAGCGTCGAACTTCTCACCGCTGTAGCTCACCACTTTCACTATAGCTGTGGACAGTAATACATTGGGTGTACTAGTTTGATGTCTAGTATCAGCTGATAAGACGACACTATTAGAAGTATCGATTGGTAAGGCGACACTAGTGGAATTACTCGTAGAAGGCATAGGATCTTGATAGGTCTGCTCGGTCGATTCAGTATGTAAAAGTGTATTATGTCTGGCTTTACAATACCTACAACCTGATAATTTGCACTTTTTAGTAGGATGACTTGAGCGTAAGCAATTTAGACAGACTTTGAATTCCTTAGCCTTTTGTAAGCGCAATTCAACAGATAAAGCTCTAAATGATTGGCAAGAATAAAGTAAATGATCATTAGAACATAAAGGACATTTTATTATTTTTTTATTTAAGTTATTATTATTTTGTGAATTGTTAGTTTGTAAGTTTTTATTTTGTACATTGCTGCTGTTGTTTAATTTTTCCCCAGTATTAGTAATAATAAAGCTTTTTTGTTTATTATTTTGAGTATGTGTGTTTAATTTAGTTTGATTATTTTCCAAAGTTTCCAATAAATCAGCCTTGTTAGCAATGAAAGTAGAAAATTGCGTTAGCTTAGGAGAATTAGACAGCCCATTGCGATACTCTTCCCAATGTCTACTAGTATTAGAATCAAGTTTCCTTGACATCATAAATATTATGAGAGTATCCCAATGCTCTGTGGGCTCCTTCAATGTCTTAAGCGCCCGTATGTTTTTATTTGTGGTATCAATAAGACGACGCAATGAAACAGACGACTCCTTAGAAACCGGTTCGACATCGAACAGAGCCTGTACGTGGTTACTAACTAAGAGGCGATTGTTATTGTATCGGTCGCACAACAAGTCCCAAGCCATTGAGTAATTCTCGCCTTTAAAGTCAATATTTTTAATTATTTCGGAAGCTTGGCCTTTAAGTGACGCACGAAGATAGTGGAACTTGTTGATGTCATCGATACAATCACTGTTATGTATTAGTGAAAGGAAGGTATCTCTAAATTCTAGCCAATACTCATAGCTACCATTAAAGTGTGGCAAATCAATTTTAGGTAAGCGCACAAAATTATGTTTAAGCGATGCACCTGATTTCGAGCCCGTCGCAGAACCCGCCTCTGAACCTGCTCGATCAGCAGCGTGGGCTGCCAGTTCCTTGCGCGCCTACGCAAGCAGCGAATAGTACCGCTCCTCGAACTGAGCTCGCTCGGCATATTCATCGTCGGGAGTGTCAGAGGCTAACTCAATTTCCACCTGTAATGTGTCGAAAGTCTCGTATAAGGCTTCAAATTTGCTTAAGCGACCCTCCAAATCGATACGTTGTAGCTCCGATAACTCTTTGGAAGTTAAAAGAATACCAAGATAATTTCCAAAATGTGTAAGCTTAGCTTTCATGCTACTACGTGTTTTAATTAGCTTTTCAGAACTCATTTTGAAGAAGATAATAATATGTAGTTACAAAAATGTGCTAGATATGCAAATAACCGAAAAAATGCACAAATAGTTGCCTAAGGCAATAAAGTAATAAAATTATGAATAGCCTATTCAAGATAATGCACAGCTGTTCGACAACAAAGAACCGTAGCAAAAAGGGTCGGCTCGGATGCGTAGGTACCTATGCACCGGACCGAGCGGCTTGCCGATTACGTAAGTGCAGTGCGAAGCGATGAATAGGTAAATGATGCGTTTAAGCAAATTTTATTTTATATTATTAATAGTTAATTAAGCACATGTGAAGAAAAGCTAGAAATGTACCTACTATGTGTTTTCAAATAAAAGGCGAAGAATGCGATAGTATGGAAATTGGAAATTAGAATAAGAAGAGTAATTATTTATTTTATTAAACACAATGATTGAAATAACTGGATAGGAAAAGGAAATTAATTGGAACGAACTCACAGATGTCCTTAACCGAAATCCGTTCCACTGTATGATGACTTGCAAAGCGGTCGACACTTCGGGTTCAAAGTCCAACACGATACACGTTAACTTTTTCTGGTTTCTTGACTTCTTTTCACGGTGAAAGGACCATTGTTTCGTTCAGGTCTTCAATAATAAAGCGGACTGTAGGTAATTTAAAGGTTTAATGAAGATAAAGATTATTTAAAGTCTAGTTTGTATATTTATTTGGTGAAACGCGCGCGAGTGTCGTGAATGCCGCTCGGTAGTGCAGTGATCCGTCAAGCGCCGGCGCCCCGCGCCGCGCCGATGTCGGTCCCTGCATCCTGCGCGCGAACAACTAAATACATTTGAAAATGAGTTATTCTAGTTGAAATATTTGTAAACAACGGTTGAGTGTATAGTTTGAAATGGAGACAGAAATAAAAAAAACAATTAATTAAATCTGTAGATAACATAAAAAATAAAATTCAAAATATAGAAGATGACACTAATTTGAAATTAAAGAAGGTATTTAAACCTATCACAGACAATTTGGAGACAATGATCAAAACTAATGATAAAGAAAAACCTACACTAAATGTTTCAATAGATATCAGTAAAAATGATAGTATTGATGATCTTAATTTCTCTACAAACTATGAAGATTTTACGAAAAACATTGTAATAGATTCAAATGAAAACTCTCAATATTATGATTTTACTGATGAAGATAGAAGTCCTCATAAAAATATAAATGATACGCTAATGTCTCTAGACAAGGAAGAATTAATGAATATCTATGATCATAATTTAAATGTACCTTTTGTAATACGTTGTGAAAACAAAAACCCGACGGTGGGAAACTCGAAAGTAACATTTTCTTCTACAAGTAATGCATTAAAATCAGATAAAAACTATTTAGTGACCATTGGTGACAAACGCTATAAATTAACGTCTGGCTTAAGGGAACTTCTTATGTTAATAAAAACAAAAACTTGTTGTTTGTAGTAGACAACGTTTAATCTTTAAACTTATTTGAGTTTACAATGGTAATATTAATTTTAATTACAAAATGCGTCTGCGCGTTTGTCATGGCGGTCGCGGAAGGGAGTAGAGTACGGCAGCCGCCAGGGGGCACCACCGTGTTCCTTTTGCGTTTCGTTTCATGCGTAGACATCTTCGGGGGCCTTGAAAGGGTTCCTTTCAAGAGTTACTTGGTATGATGCACATTTTATTGATAGCTCTTCTTATTGTGCCTCTTGCGGTTAAAACATCGGCGACTCTACTGATCCCATCGGTCCCGGGATACAATTTGCTGACGCGAGCTAAACGCCATTGAAGTGGAGGAATGTTTTCTTCTTTGAGAATGACTAGATCACCGATTTGAAGTTCTCGCTGTTTAGTTCTCAATTTCGTCCGTTGTTGCAACTCAGCCACGAACTCCCTTCGCCATCTCTCCCAAAAGTGTTGTCGCAATTTCTCGATGAGCTGGTATCGGTTGGGGTGCTTCGCTGTGATTGGAAGCGACGGTACACTGGTGAGTGGTCGACCGATCAGAAAGTGGCCTGGGGTTAGAGGAGTTGGATCATTCGGGTCAGAAGATAAGGGTGTCAACGGACGGGAATTCAAAATCGCCTCTATCTGCGTGAACAGAGTAGCCAGTTCCTCAAACGTTAGGGAATCGTTACCGGCTATACGACGTAAATGATGCTTAGCCGACTTAATACCGGCTTCAAATATGCCTCCAAAATGAGGCGAATATGCTGGACTGAACACAAATCTAAAACCTTCATTGGAGGCATATCCGCTAACTGACTCGCGGCTGGATCTGACAATTCTACTCATTTCATTGCTTGCACCCTTAAAGTTTGTACCATTGTCGCAAAAAAATGAGTTAGGTTTGCCTCTTCTAGAGACAAACCTTCGCAAAGATAGAATGAATGCATCGGTACTCAAATCACTAACTCTAAATGTATCGCTTTGGATGCGAGGCATATAAATAAAGATAGGTAACATTTAGATATGCGATTGCCCTTACCTTTGCGACTAGATATCATGAAAGGTCCGGCAAAATCAACACCACACGAGTAAAAAGGGTATGAGTAGCTCCTTTCAGCTGGTAGGTTGCCCATAAGAGGCTGCAGCGTTTGACCGCGCAAGCCAACACAGATGACGCACTGCTTTACCGTGTTGCGTGCCAGACACCTACCACCTATAGCCCAAAATCTCTCCCTGACAGATGCTAGCAGATGCTGCGGACCAGCGTGAAACAATCTTTCATGTTCACTTTTAAATAACAATTTAGTAAAATAATATTTTGAGTCAAGAATGAAAGGATGTTTTTTATCATAGTCAAATTCAGAGTTACGGATTCGACCACCGGTTCTTAATAAACCATTCGAATCCATAAAGCAATTTAAAGGTAACAATTTTGATTTTTTATGTAAAGTTTTTTTATCTTTTATTAATTTAATTTCTTCATTATAGCTTTCTGATTGACAACATTTTACTAACAACAACAATGAAACATTTAATTCGTCAGCATTCAGAGGTCCAGTGGTTTTTGAAAACTTGTTTTTACAGTTATTTATAAAACGCAATACGTAGCCATAAATTCTTTTCAATTTATTGAGACTAGAATAATTATCAAATTGAACAACTGTATTGACAGTGGAAACATGACATTTAATCGGATTTTTTACTTCTGGTAAGCCAATAGGAGTTTGTGTACATTTTTGAGTAGGCCACTCAGATTCATTGCTCGCGAGGAACGGAGGACCTGCCCACCAGAGAGAAGAAGAATGTATCTGTTTAGGGGTCACGCCACGAGACGCCATATCGGCTGGCTTTTTATCTGTTGGGACATGACAAAATGTAAATCCACCGGTGAGTTCATTTATCTCATTTACACGATTACACACAAAGACTTTAAGATCTTTAGGAGGAGTTTTCAACCACCCTAATACTACCATTGAATCTGTCCAAAAGTATTTTCGAGTAATATCCAATCGTAACGATTGTAAAACCTTCGAGCACAGACGAGCACCCAGCAGAGCACCACATAACTCCAGCCGAGGTATAGTTGTTGGCTTCAGAGGCGAGACTCTTGCTTTAGCACACAACAATATAACCATGATATTAGTTTTATCATCTTTATTTATAGAGCGTAAGTATACGCAAGCCGCGTAGGCTTGTTGGGAGGCATCGACGAAACAGTGCAACTCTACGTCACTAGGATTATCACACAGAGCCCTACGAGGAATCTCTATTGATGACAGATTAGAAAACTCTTTTAAGAGACTTGACCAATTTTTACAGAACTCTGTAGGAACAGGATCGTCCCAGTCAAGTTTAGAAGAACACAACTCCTGCAACAATATCTTAGCAACAATTATGCATGGACTTAGCAGCCCTAAGGGATCAAAGACTCCAGAAGTAGCTGCAATTACTGACTTTTTAGTAATTTGATGAGATGACTCAATATCTGTACTAAATCGTAATAAGTCCTTATTAAAATCCATCGATTTCGATGCGTCAATTTCATAATCCAATAATTGAGGACAATTAGTTCGAAATTTCCTGAGAGGCAAACATGCAGAATTTAAGACGCTCACTACCTGCTGATAAGTGTACTTAATACCCTCTACAGTATCTGATCCTGTATTTAGGTCATCAGCGTAAAAATCGTGTTGGATTATAGTAGCGATAGACTTATCCTCACATTCATTTGCTAGCTGCAGAAGACATCGAGAACTTAGAAACGGTGCAGAGGCAGTTCCGTATGTGACTGTATTGAGCTGCAAAACGTCGAAGGGATGATGACTTTCCTCGCGCCACAGAATGAGCTGCAGGTGGCGCTGCGATCGATCTACTTCTATTTGTCGAAACATCTTCTCAATGTTTCCTGTAAGAACGAATTTATGCATACGAAATTGAAATAAAATTGATATTGAATCGCTTTGTACTACTGGCCCTACCGTTTGTACATCATTCAGTGATTTTCCGGAGCGAGTTTTAGCAGACCCGTTAAAAACCACCCGTAGTTTCGTGGTTTCACTTTTTTCCCAGATTACTGCGTGATGTGGCAAGTAGTAACCAAAATCAGGTCTATTTATTTTAGTAAGATGCCCTAGAGTGGCGTATTTATTTAAGAACTCTTTATAGCTCACTTTTAATTTTGGAAATTTAATAAACCTTTTTTCTAGACATTCTAGACATTTTTTCGCAATGTAATATGAGTCACCAAGCTCTTGCTCTGGTGCTCCTTTAAAAGGTATTTTTACTGAGAACCTACCGCTTGGGAGACGTGAAACATTAGATACGAAATGATTTTCACAAAGTTGTTCTTCAATGGATAATGTTTTTGTATGTAGTGGTAAGTCATCAATATTCCAAAACTTTTTTAAGTAATCTTTTATTTCTTGAGTGAAGTTGCACTGAACCTCATGAATTGACTGACTTATTAACAAGGGACCACCTACAAGCCAACCTAGCTTAGACTCTTGAAGAACCGGTTTATTCAAACCTAGTTTAATTGTACTATCTCCAATTATGTTCCAGTAAACATCTGCTCCTAGTAAAATATCAACATCAGCAGGGCAAAAGTATTTAGGATCGGCAAGTTCAATATTACTTGGCAATTTTAGGTATTCAGTGTCTACTACTGAGTTAGGTAAAATACCAGTGATGCGAGGCACAACCAAACATTTAACTTTAAATTCAAATGGCATCACTCTTGACTTTATGTTAACGACACAACTTTGGTTTATTTTAAAACCTAAATTATTTATTCCATTAATGTTTATTGAGTTAGATTCACTAGTGGACAGCCCTAGTCTTTTTCTCAAATTTTCTGTAATGAACGAGCTCTGTGAGCCAGTATCACACAAGACCCGAGCCGGATAAGTTTTATCATCAACAATTATTTTTACTATAGCCGTGCACAGCAGCACTTGACTGACTTGAGCCTTCGACAATTCTCTATGAGATGCCATCAAGGAAACAGGCAGCGAAGATGAACTTGATTGTGTTTCCACCGTAGGTAAGTTTTTATGTATAAGAGAGTTGTGCTTCTTTTTGCAAGTAAGACACAAACCTCTAAGATGACATTGAAAAGAAGTATGGCCACTACGTAAGCAGTTTTTACATAATTTTAAACGATTAACCTCAGCTAACCTGTCATCTACATTCAAGTTTTTAAATTGCAAACACTCATGCAATGGATGCGACTGGTTGCATAAAACACAGTTACTTTTATTAATTTGCTTATGAGAAGACACTAGAAAACTCTTGGAGTGAGAATTTGACTTTTGTTTGTGATCAGCTGTTTTATCAAATCGGTTAGAATTACTTTATGCAGTCTCTAGAACGTCAGCACGACTACGCAAGAATGAATAAAATCCACTCAATGTTGGTAAATCACTTAGATTACATTTATGCTCTTCCCACTTCTTACTCGTGTTCATATCAAATTTTGCCGATACCATAAATATTATTAGGGCATCCCACTTAGCGGTAGGTTGACCTACAGTATCGAGAGCACGTAAATGCTTAGAGATATGATCCACAATAAAACGTAAGGCTTCAAAAGATTCTGTGCGCAAAGGTTCTATATTGAACAGGGACTTTAAGTGATTATTTAAGAATATTTTTGTTATCAAATCTTTGACATAACAAATCCCAGGCAATACTATAGTTTTTGGCACTAAACTCTATAGATTTAATTACCACAGCTGCACTACCTTGTAGCGAGGAGCGTAAATAGTGAAATTTATGTATTTCAGGGATACTTTCATTACTATGGATCACTGACTCAAAAGTGTCCTTAAACTCTAGCCACTGTAAATAATCACCATCGAAAGTGGGTAATTTTATAGTAGGCAACTTTATTGTGTTAGCCGCAGAGGAAAGACTGCTATCAAAATCATCCTCAAGATTTTTATTCTTTTGACTTTTATTTGGCTGTTTATCTAAAAGTTCTTGACAGTTTGAAATTAAATTAAAATATTGGTTTTCTAACACATCTCTTTCTCTACATCTCTCTCTTTACATAAGGAATTTCCTTCAATTTTTGAAAATTTGAAACGTACTCATTAAATTTTGTAAAACGCCCCTTTATAATGCCTCTTTGCTTTATTAAAATAGACAACTCTGCTTTCCTATCAGCAAAATCAACAGATTTAAGTTCCTCAACACTCATTGTATCTGATTAAAATAGTAAGTCGGGCAACAAACTATAAATAAATAAAATAAACAGTCAAGCCTGATTTTAAGGAGATGAGTCGCTCCAGATCCAGCCGCAGTCAGCACTGCCCGTCGTTCAGGCTAGCAGATAAAGCTCCAGTAGTCACCACAGCACCATGCAGTGCAGGCCAAGGACAGGGAGTGGGGCTTTGATGTTCACCCGATGCATAAGCTGGAATAGTCGGCCAAAATACCGTTTAAATATTGGAAAATGTAGCTTGTTACAGGCTGTGTGACAGACAGAATGGTGTGACTTGAGTAAAATATTAAATATTTCAATAATTAAAGCAACCAGCAAAGCCTAAAATTAAGTACAGCTTTATTTTAGTTAATTGTGCAGTATGGTGCAAATGGATGCAAATAGCTTGTAAAGACTTGTGCCACTAGCCGATTCAATTATTAAAAGCATAGCGGGTTCAGTTTTTTCTTTCAGAACAAGATCAAACAAGATGTTGGATGCGTACATGTACTAAGTTTAAAGTATTGAAAGGTATATCGAAAATGCAGAAAACCACACACTTTTAGCTTTTCGTGCCTTATTTTTAACCGATAGACTTGCTCAAAGCTAGATTAGATACAATTTATTGGATGTACCTAACGCTTGAGTAGCAAGTTGGCTGTTCCGGACGTTTTATAGTTTTATAGTTCGATTATTGTTAATTACTTTTGTAAATAAAGATTGGCAATCATAACACTTAGATATAGGTACACAACCCCGCTGGGGACATAGGTGTATATATATAGTATAGGTACTTACCCTCTAAAAGAGGTTTTTATGTAAAATAGAACGGCTCTCATTAAGGTATTGCCTTTTACGAGTAGATATCATGATGCTATCTCACTCTCACTATAGCTTTCGCTCGCACCTCGCTCCGTCCTTGTCGTGACTCGGACCTCTCTTTCATAAGGAAAATTACGCGCGGTAGTCACTATTTCGGAGCAGGGAAATGTTATATAAGTAGCGCCAAAACAGGCTAGATCACTGTACTGAACACAGTCCAGTCGTTAGTATACAGTCCACTCAAGAACTCAAGAACAGCAACAAATAGCAGACTAGTGCAGGAACACCTTCAAACTGAGAACATAGTGCAGGAAGACCAAAACATAGGAAAAATAGACAGCTTTTGGAAAGATTGCCAAATTGGAACCTCCTAACCTGTTTCATTTCAACACGTCCTCCTCGTACAAAATAGAATTCTCAACATAACAACGAGCGATCAGTAACAACATACAAGTCTAGGTGCAATCCAACGATAGGTACACAAGGGATAGTTGACTGAATAGAACATCCCGCACATTTTGGTCCTTCGAGCCGGATTTCGCCAGACACAGAAATAGAACAGAAAAATGCCCGTTACAAGATCACAAAGTGGAGGTTCCAGAGCCCGCGCAACACCAATAGAAGAAAGTACTTCGTCAGGAACGGAGTATACAGCGTCCACGGCTCCGGATACATCAAGGACTAGTCAAGAAACAGAAATGTCCTCGGCGCAGCACCCTGCGTCAGTGGACAAGGGAGAGCGCACACAGGCGCCCCAACAGCCCACGTCGGAACAACCACCGCCGTCTGAACAGCATGCAAGAGCTGACGAGCGGCCATTGTCGACGTCGGAACCGAGACCGCTGCCACCAACTCGACAGGAGCAGCGGCCGGTTGAACTACAGAAGCCACAGTACTCGCATCGGAAGACAGCACCGCCCAAATCTAGGGTATCCACTACTGCGTCAAAACGCAACTCTCGACTCCTGAAAGCAAAAGAAGAACTACTCCAACTACAAGTCAAGCTTGCCGCCGTGAAGATAGCAGCTATAGAAGCCGAAACAGATTCAGAAGAAGACCTGGACACAGTCATGGAAGATACGGATCACCACAGGAAAGTCAACACCTGGCTGAACAACAGTATACCGCCGCCGTTAGCCATCACCAACGAGCCACATCATCAGCCAGAAGCCTCGCCGCTACCTGAGAAGCAAATAGAAGATAAAAGGCCTACAGCCATAGAAGCATCTCAAGTACCGGCGGGAGTCAACGTGACCACAACAACACCGAACAACTCCATCAACTTGTCTGACCTAGCCGCCGCCATCACTCAAGCAGCTAGATCCGGTCAACACACTTCAAGAATGTTCAGCGAGCTACCGTACTTCGGAGGAAACCATCAGGACTGGCTTTCATTCAGGGCTGCCTACGTCGAGTCACAAAGCGGGTTCAGCAACCTCGAGAACTTGACCCGCCTACGTAAGAGTCTCAAAGGAAAAGCCAAAGAAGCCGTTGAAAGTTTGCTGATCTACAGTGCAAATCCAGAAGACGTCATAAAGATCCTAGAAGCAAGATTTGGAAGACCAGATGCGATTGCCATAGCGGAAATAGAAAAGATCAGAGGCCTGTCTCGCTTGACAGATGCCCCACGTGACCTATGCATCTTTGCCAGCAAGGTCGCCAATATAGTGGCAACATTGAAGACCATCGGAAAACAGCAGTACCTTCTCAACCCTGAATTAGCCAAACTCACCATCGAGAAGCTGCCGCCTGCCCTCAAGTACCGATGGTATGACTTTGCGGCTGAACAGTCAACAGAAGAAGCGGACATAGTGAAACTGGCGCGCTTCCTTAATAGCCAAGCCGAAATCTGCGGCCCTTACGCGCAGCCAGAGGGAGTTCAGGAGGCCACAAATAGAAAAACACAGAAGACCTTCAACACCCAGAAGTCCAACGAACAGCGAGAACAGTCACAAAGTCAACAAGAACCAACGCAGAAAACAGTAAGTACCTGCCTAATATGTGATAAAACGGGGCACAGTACAGCGGAATGCGAAGACTTCAGGAAAGCTGACTCTTCGACTAGATGGGATATAGCAAAAACGAAGAGACTATGCTTTCGCTGCCTTCGGTACCGCAACAGGACACATAGCTGCCGAGTAACCAAGTGCGGAATCGACGCCTGCAACAGTTGGCACCACCGAATGCTTAATTTCAAACGAGAAGAAAAGAATGAAGTTGTCGGTTCCACTTGGACAGGAAAAGGAACACAAGCATTCCTAAAGATAGTTCCTGTGCAGATCTATGGTCCTAGAAAGAAGATAGACACATACGCTCTACTAGATGACGGGTCAACAATCACCTTGATCGACGAGGACCTGACACAACAAGCCGGCCTACGAGGACCCAGAGAGCCACTACACATAGAGGCAATAGGAGAAGCCAAGGTAGAAACATCCTCATCAAGACGGCTCAACATCCTCCTCGGCGGGTCTGACAACAAGAAACACAGAATACAGGCGCGTACGATCAAGAGTCTGAAGTTGTCACCACAAACCATCAAGAGTGAAGATATAGACAAATGTGAACATCTTTACGACATAGCCGAAAACATCGTAAACCAAGGGGCAAGACCGCAAATGTTAATAGGCCAGGACAATTGGCAACTGCTCCTTGCTGCAGAACAAAGAATAGGAAAGAAGCATCAACCCATCGCATCACTAACACCGCTCGGCTGGGTACTGCACGGTGCATGCAGCCGCGCCATAGGACATCGAGTGCATTTCGTACAACGGACAGAAGACGTCGACCACCTCGACTCGGAGCTGAAGAACTTCTTCTCGCTGGAGGCTCTCACCATAACCCCAAAACAGCCTCGCAACGACCCTGAAGCCCGAGCACTGAAGATGCTGGAAGATAAGACTACGAAGCTGGAAGACGGAAGATTTCAAACTGCACTCCTATGGAAGAATGAAGATGTGAAGATGCCGGACAACAGAGAATACGCCTTGAAGAGGCTGGAAGCAACAGAAAAAAGAATAGAGAAGAATCCAGAAATAAAAGCAAAGGTCATAGAACAAATGGAAGCATTAATAGAAAAGGGGTACGCCGAGCCTGCGTCAGAAGATAGAAAACAGAATAGAACATGGTACCTGCCGTGTTTTCCGGTATTCAACCCTCAGAAGCCAGGAAAAATACGGATGGTGCACGACGCGGCAGCTACGACCCAAGGAATGTCGCTCAACGACGCGCTACTCACCGGACCAGACCTTCTCCAATCTCTTCCCGGCGTACTGATGAAGATGAGACAGCACAAGATAGCGCTTTTGGCAGACATAGCCGAGATGTTCCTACAAATCAAGATCGACCCGGAGGATAGAGATGCAATTCGATACCTTTGGCGAAACTGTGACAGAAAAACACCACCAAAGGAATTTAGAATGACGTCGCTAATATTCGGCGCGACGTCATCTCCGGCAACAGCGATCTACGTCAAGAATAGGAATGCTGAAGATTACAAGAAACAATACCCAACTGCATCTTCAGCCATAAAAACAAACCACTACATGGATGACTACATACAGAGTTTTGAAGATGAAGATTCCGCCATCGAGACAGCAAGTCAAGTTCGTCATATCCACAGCCAGGCGCACTTCCACTTAAGAAAATGGGCGTCTAATTCAGCAAGAATCCTGAGTGAATTGGAAGAAGAAACAGAAAAGGCCGAACTCTCTATCGGCCCGAAAACAGAAAAAGTCCTCGGGATGATTTGGCAGACCTCAACGGACACCTTGAAGTACAACCTGGACCTCTCCAGACTGCCGGAAGATATCCTGCAACAGAAGCCTACCAAGAGGCAGGCCCTACAGATTGTCATGTCACTCTTCGATCCGTTGGGGCTCGTCTCTCCAGTAACAGTAAAGGCCAAGCAGATACTACAGGAGATCTGGAAGAGAAGTACCGGGTGGGATAGCCATTTAGATGAAGATCTCGCAAAACAATAGGAAAAATGGATACAGCAGCTGGAAGCTCTCAAGAACATCGCAATACCAAGATGTTATCCGAACTACAGCCGAGGTAAGAATCTACAACTTCATGTATTCGTCGATGCAAGTGAAGTCGCCTACGCTGCAGCCCTCTACTGGCGAGTTGAAGATGAAAATGGAGAGATACATACCTCCCTGATTCTTGCCAAGAGCCGGGTTGCACCATTGAAGACCACCTCAATCCCCCGCCTGGAACTGCAAGCGGCAGTCATGGGCGCCAGAATGGCAAGGTGTGTCATAGAAGAACACGACAGAAAGCCAGAGTTACGGATGTTTTGGACAGACAGCAAGACAGTCCTGACCTGGCTAAGAACAGGCGCGCGGTCTTACAAACCCTTCGTCGCGCACAGAATAGCTGAACTAGAAGAAAACACAAAAACAGAAGAATGGCGCTGGGTCCCTACTAAAATCAACGTAGCTGATGACGGAACTCGGGACGTGCCAAAAGACTTCAACGAAAACCATCGTTGGTTCAGCGGTCCCAGTTTCCTTAAAGAAGATCCAGCAGCATGGCCAACAGAAACCGTGACACCGAAATTAGCCTCGGGAGAAGAAAGAACGCTGAAGATAGAAGAAAAGAAAACCTCACTCCTGTCAGCAATCCCCGACCCCAACAGATTCTCCAGATGGGAAAGGTTCGTGAGAACCACAGCCAGAGTTCTGCAATTTATAGAACAATGCAGATCAATGAAATGTAAATCAGCATACGCAAGAACAAAGGCGAACAAAATAGCGGATCCCACCTGGGGAAAACAGCAAGAAAAGAAGACGGGTCGCTGCAAGAAAATAGAAGAAATAAAAGACAGATTTAGAGGAATACCAGCAGAACTCCTTCTACGAGCCGAAGACATCATCGTCCGAGCAATTCAAGAAGAAAGATTCACGGACGAGATTGAATGTTTGTCACACAGTCGCCGCGTCAACAACAACAGTAAGCTGAAGAAAATAGCTGCAGAAATAGTCAACGGAGTCAGAAGCGACCCCCCATCTTAGATGGCCGCCACCACATTGCTCGGCTATACATCGAGCACATTCATCGCGTCGGTCATCACCAGGGAGTGGAAGCGACTATCAACCAGTGTCGCCAGAGGTTCCACATCCTGGGACTAAGAATAACGGCACGCAGCATCATCCACCGATGTGTACCGTGCAGAAGAAGAAGATGGGCGCCCCCTGAGCCACCGACCGGCAACCACCCTGCTGGTCGGCTAGCTCATCACCAACGAGCCTTCACCTAAACAGGAATAGACTACTTCGGACCATTGCTCACCACAATAGGACGAGCAACCAAGAAGACCTACGTAGCCCTGTTTACATGCCTTACCACAAGAGCAGTTCACCTGGAAATGGCAGCATCACTCACTACGGACTCTGCAGTCATGGCCCTGAGAAGATTCATTGCTCGACGCGGATGCCCCAAGACCATCTGGTCCGACAACGGGACCAACTTGCGTGGCGCCGAAAAAGAACTTCGACTAGCAATGAACGCAGCAACAGAAACTGAAGCGGCGAATAGAAGAATTACGTGGCGCTTTATACCTCCTGGGGCCCCGTTCATGGGTGGTGCCTGGGAGCGCCTCGTAAGAACAGTAAAAACAGCCCTAGCAGCCGTGATGAACAGCAAGCCAACATCGGAGGAAACCCTCGCCACCTTACTCGCCGAGGTCGAAATGACCGTCAACAGCCGCCCCCTCAGTCATGTCTCTGTTGACCCCGAAGACCCGGAGACGCTGACCCCCAATCGTTTCCTTCTGTTGGGACCAGCCTTCGAACCACCGATGGGCGAATCAACACCGCAAGACCTCCAAGGAAGACAAAGTTGGCGGACGGCGCAAAGGCTGGCAGATATGTTTTGGGCAAGATGGGTGAAAGAATACTTGCCGGAACTACAGTACCGGCGGGAGCCCCACGGCAAGGGACCATCACTTCAGCTCGGAGACGTCGTCCTGATAGCAGACAACACCCTGCCTCGCAACACTTGGCCGCTGGGAAGAATCATAGCCACATACCCTGGCCTTGATGACATTGTGCGGGCAGTGGACGTACAGACCAAAGGCGGCGTCCTACGAAGACCAACCAAGAAGCTGGTGGTACTACAGACAGCAGAACCGGAAACAAACGTCCTACCCACGGAATAATGCGTCGTGACTTCGGCACTACATCATGACGCACGGCGGGAGAATGTTCCGGACGTTTTATAGTTTTATAGTTCGATTATTGTTAATTACTTTTGTAAATAAAGATTGGCAATCATAACACTTAGATATAGGTACACAACCCCGCTGGGGACATAGGTGTATATATATAGTATAGGTACTTACCCTCTAAAAGAGGTTTTTATGTAAAATAGAACGGCTCTCATTAAGGTATTGCCTTTTACGAGTAGATATCATGATGCTATCTCACTCACACTATAGCTTTCGCTCGCACCTCGCTCCGTCCTTGTCGTGACTCGGACCTCTCTTTCATAAGGAAAATTACGCGCGGTAGTCACTATTTCGGAGCAGGGAAATGTTATATAAGTAGCGCCAAAACAGGCTAGATCACTGTACTGAACACAGTCCAGTCGTTAGTATACAGTCCACTCAAGAACTCAAGAACAGCAACAAATAGCAGACTAGTGCAGGAACACCTTCAAACTGAGAACATAGTGCAGGAAGACCAAAACATAGGAAAAATAGACAGCTTTAGGAAAGATTGCCAAATTGGAACCTCCTAACCTGTTTCATTTCAACACGTCCTCCTCGTACAAAATAGAATTCTCAACATAACAACGAGCGATCAGTAACAACATAGAAGTCTAGGCGCAATCCAACGATAGGTGCACAAGGGATAGTTGACTGAATAGAACATCCCGCACAT
The DNA here is from genome assembly GCA_963576865.1 of Anania hortulata. Lineage (NCBI taxonomy): Eukaryota > Metazoa > Arthropoda > Insecta > Lepidoptera > Crambidae > Anania > Anania hortulata. The sequence continues at coordinate 18,050,074 of OY756402.1, read as the reverse complement.
TGGCCGTAACACAAAATAGAAGCGACTGAATTGAAGGAATATCAGGTTAGGAATTGGAAAGATTTTGAGTATGAATTAGGATTAAGGCTCACTCTCCTCGGATTAGACCTCGACGATCACGACGATAGGCTCCAAAGACAGCAAAATCCTCTTTCCAATAATTCCAACAGTCAAGTTCGCCGTTCCGCTTTCAAATTGGTGACGCCGCCACACCACGCCGACGCCGTTGTGTTGTACCAACCCTACCCTTGCAAATCAAGAATAAAAATAATTGATTAATAAAATAATAATTAAAAATATATAGAAAATTCACCTTACTAAATAAATGACATGATTATAGGACGAATTTTCCAATGACCATGCTTTCTACTTTATTTACCTAAAGCGAAACTTAACACTTATAAAACAATGTAGCTATGATGGAATAATAAATAGTCAAATAAACAATTACATTGAAAATCTGATAGACTCAGCAATGCAATGCGCGGGCGCACGTAGCTAGGGCGCATGCTGTTGACGTCGAACATGATCATTTCGGACATAGGGTGCAAAATAGTATGTCAAAGCATTAACAAACTTTCGAGACGGACTAATAAATAAAAAAATGCGAAGGTGTACAAAAAAAAAAAACCGAATTAACAAAAGGACACTGAGTAGTCACACCGTTGATTCAAGAGGCGAACTCACGTGCACGCCATACAATTGGGCTAAAACACGAAGTCAGATGTTGTCAACGTTTGAATGATAACGTTTTACTGTAACTTATTAAGATTTGATTCGTCATAATTTATTTAATGATCGTGAGTCTGGGATGTGCTTTATTTATAGGATACTTATAATATCAGTAAAGATTATTGAAATATTTACGAAGTAATTAAACGAAAATAAAGGAAAAAAAAACTAACAATATTTCCAGTCAATAATATTCATGTTAGTTTTTGTTTATAGTAGGAAAACTAAAATGATTTAGACGATGAGAAGTTAGTACTATGTATTTGCAAATCTGTCAAAATGTTACGCTAAATTAAGACTCGTATATTATTAAAGGTTGAGTACCTCTGAAAATTAGGAGAGTTCGGGTGTCAGCTTTAAAACATGGGACGCGGGGAAGAGATTTGGGTTAAATAGGTTTAGCAGCTTGGTCTCGGGGCAGTTGGCTGTGAGTTTCGGATTCGATTGCACCCTGATGGGTGGGTGACGTGTGTGAGGCTTCGGCTGCGTCCGTGAGTTACGTTAATTAGTTAGAATACCTGTTGAAAAGTTAATTAATTATATCTAATGTCAAAGTTTTGTTTAAATTAGTATTTCCTAATCCTTTTGAATATTAATCTCTATAATTTTTATGGTTTTTATATACACAATTTCTTTCAACAGGATTTTAACAGTTTTATTATTTAATTATCATTAGGAAATGGAAAGGGGTATATTTAAAAACCTTTTAAACAATAAATGTAATAAATATATTAAACTTTAACCACATATATCTCAGTTTAGTAAGTAAATTATTTAATTGAAATTTATTCTATAAATTGTTTGTTTTAACATTTTCAATTTATAATTGTTAGAATTTGTGCATTTTGAATTACGAGTATAGTATTTGTTTAAAAGAACCCATTTCCAATTTCTGTTGATGTAATGCATGCTAGTTTTACTTGTGTTTTACCTTTTTTTAAATTTCTTTACAGAAAATTAATGTTGTGTGTTTTATAGCTCAATTGAGTGTATTTTACGTACTGTAATTAATTGAATTTTATTTGACGGATTACGGGTTATCGGTACCGGTACGATTTTTGTTTGGTGACATTTTATTTTTGAAATCGGTTATTTTTATTGATGAATCTTTAATTTGCAATTAAGTCTACATATTATGCAGTGCATAGTTGAAACTTTTACATTTAACTCTTACTAAACTTATTTACTTTACAATTTGAAATCACGTTTGAATATTGGGGACATATTATTGAGTTCTAATATCATACATTTAAGGTAATTTATTTATTGTAGGTATTTAGAGTGATTCATACATTCCAGTGTGGCGACATCTGACTTTAATTAAAATAATTAAATTAGAATTTAAGGCATGATAACAAAACGTAGCCTCGCCATACGGCTAATCACAACCTAATAAATATTATTAATTATAATATTTTGACTGAGGTTTGAGAAGTTCGATAGGTTTCAGTAAATCACATAGGCGTTTGTTTTAAGGTTTCTAGGTTCGTAAATATGTAGTTTAGGTGGAGGTACTGTTAGGTAGGAAAACCCATAATCCTATCCTAATCTCTGTCTTTTCCTGCACTCTAAAAATAGTTCCATTCATGTAGGTTTTAATTTAGGTAGTTAGCGAATGGGCTATTTTTAGGCTTCCATCCTTATTAAATCCTTTATACCTAATTCCTATATCCACAGAACTGAGAAAAGAATTTAATATGAATTTTGTGATTTTTACAATTATTTAAAAATTTAATTATTTTTTTAAATCATATTTTTTCTTAATTCCGACTATCATGAATAGACTACCAAGGGACAGTTATACTTGAACGTTTTAAATCCGAATAATGCGTGCTGATGTGGGGATATCGATGGCTTTTTAGGTTACATCTCAAACACTATTACCTCGCTACCACTACTACCTATAAAGAAGTCGTCGTCTCGTAGCATCTCACTTAGCACATTTATTCAATGAATGTATTGATCAAGGTCAATTCCCTACTTTAATGAAATATAGTAAGATTATACCTTTGTTCAAATCAGGAGAAAAAAGTGACCCAAGCAATTTCAGGCCAATTTCCATTCTACCTACTTTTAGTAAAATTTTTGAAAAAGTTATATTTAGTCAATTACTCTCCCATTTTAAACTTAACAATTTACTGCACGAGAAACAGTTTGGTTTTTCTAAAGGTAGAAATACAACAGATGCTGGGGTGGCACTTGTCAAACACATTTTGGATGCGTATGAAGATAGGCATGATGCGATAGGTGTGTTCTGTGATTTATCGAAGGCGATTGATTGTGTCGATCACCAAACACTTATTATGAAGCTAAAACATTACGGTGTATCTAATAACGCATCAAAATTGTTAAATTCTTACCTCTCAGGCAGATTACAAACAGTAAACGTTAATGGTACTAACTCTTCTGGCGCCCCGCTTCAAATGGGAGTGCCCCAGGGCTCAATATTGGGACCGTTGCTATTTTTGATCTATATTAACGATCTCCCTTTCTATTCTAAAGACTCCTGTGAGATAGTTCTGTTTGCTGATGATACTTCTTTAATCTTCAAATTAAAAAGAGGCGAAGAGGTATTTGACGATGTAAGCGGAGCTCTCTCTAAGGTATTAAATTGGTTCACAAGTAACAACTTACTTCTTAATACAAAAAAAAACAAATGTATTAAATTTACTATGCCTAACGTGAAACAAGCTAACACAGTAATTTTACTAAATGGTGAAAAACTTGATCTATCAAACTCCACTGTTTTTCTGGGCATTACATTGGATTCGAAGTTGCAATGGGGACCACATGTTGACACTCTGGCTGGGAGACTTGCTTCAGCTGCCTTTGCGGTTAGAAAAATTAGACATCTAACTGACGTTGTAACGGCAAGGCTGGTGTATTTCAGTTACTTTCATAGTATTATGTCTTATGGTCTTCTCTTGTGGGGTTCTGCTGCGGACATCGATACCATCTTTATTTTACAGAAAAGAGCTATTCGTGCTATATACAAACTTATTCCGCGTGAATCCCTGAGAGATTTCTTTAAAGAAATTAACATACTCACTGTGGCCTCTCAATACATATTTGATAATATCATGTACGTACGCAAAAATTTAGATCTTTTTGTTGAATAATATGGACACAAACGAACGCCTGATCCACCCTAATGGCAAAACCACCTTTGACAAACTTAAACTACGCTGGTTAGTTAGGCACCCTCTCTCTCGCCCTCTGCGCAATACATACGTCACACACTCGCATGTGCTCTGTAATTATTTAAAGAAATAAATACGTTTTCAGTCAATCTTGCGTTTAATTCAACAGGTTATGGGCCCAGCGCCTCCTGTGAATTATAGGTTTCGTGAAGTTTTACGTAATTACAGTAAAATAGTATTAACAAAAATTCATAACCTCAAAAGTAGTCTTCCAGGTCGCGAGTGAATTTTATTTTCAGCAATTTTCTCTTAACAATGGCAACAAATAATGCAATAATATCTATTGAAAAGCTCGTTGGCCGAGATAATTGGGCAAGTTGGAGTTTTGCAGTGAAGGCTTATTTTCAACACGAGGAATTATGGGAATGTATCGAAAATGAAGGTACTTTGAGCGACTCAAAAAAAGACTTAAAGGCAAAATCAAAGTTAATACTGTGAGTAGACCCTATTAATTACGTCCACATACAGGATGCTACATCGGCAAAAGAGGTATGGAATAATCTTTCACGAGCATTTCAAGATTCTGGTTTACTTCGCAAGGTTGGTTTACTGAAAGACCTAGTAAACACGACTTTAGAGACGAGCACAAGTGTTGAGGACTATGTAAATAAAATATTGTCAGCTGCTCATAAGTTAAGGAATATATCATTTCAAGTTGACGATGAATGGCTCGGTACCTTGATGTTGGCAGGATTGCCAGACGAGTACAAACCGATGATTATGGGAATAGAGAGTTCCGGAGTTAAAATTAGTGCAGATTTAATAAAAACAAAGCTTTTACAAGAAGTAAAACAATCTGACACTACCGCATTTTACTCAAATTCCAAGAACTTTCCTTCAAAAGGGAATCTATCAAAATCAAAAGGGCCACGGTGTTTTCATTGTAACAAATATGGGCATATAAGCAAAAATTGTTGGCATAAGAAAAATGAATCTGAAAATAAAACTAATAGTGAAGATAATCATAATGGATTTATTGCAGCTTTTTCAGCAATGAAGTTGAATGATTGTACACACTGGTATGTAGATTCTGGCGCATCAGCTCACATGACCATGCACAAAGAATGGCTGGAAGATGAGATAGCTCCACCTGTACGTAACATCAGGATTGCTGACAACAAAGTGTTAAATGTTGAAAGTTGTGGTAATGTTACAATACAAGTGCCTACCCAGGACGGGAGTAGCAAAGCTATTCAGGTGAAAAGTGTGCTTTATATCCCAGAGCTATCAACTAATTTATTATCAGTGAGTAAAATAATAAAAAATAACTGTAAAGTTGAATTTAATAAAAATGGCTCTGTGATATGTGACCAAAATGGGCAAAAAATTGCCAGTGCAAATCTCATTAATGATACATATAGATTAAATGCCAACAATAAAACAATATTTGCCATGACAGCTGCAGCAGAGACCGATGCTTACCTATGGCATCAGCGTATGGGTCATTTGAATCTTACTGATGTCAACAAAATACCAAACTGTGCTACAGGTGTCAAACTATCACCGCAGAAAGAAAGTTGTATTTGCATTTCATGTCTAGAAGGCAAGCAGACGAGACAGTCATTTCCAAGGGTCCCGAGCAAATGAGTTGCTAGAGCTAATCCACACTGATGTTTGTGGTCCGATGCAAGTTGCTTCGTTTGGTGGTGCCAGGTATTTTGCAACTTTTACTGATGATTTGTCACGTAAAGTATTTGTGTATTTTATTAAAAGTAAAGCAGAGGTATTGGATAAGTTCATTGAATTCAAAAATCGTGTAGAAAATGAACTAGACAAAAGGATAAAGGCTATAAGGAGTGATAATGGGAAAGAATATATTAATAGAAACTTTGATTTATTTCTTAAAAAACATGGAATTTTGCATCAAACTTCGAATCCGTACACGCCTGAACAGAACGGTTTGAGCGAACGAATGAACCGTACACTAATTGAGCGTGCTAAGTGTATGATATTAAATTCTGATTTACAGAAGGATTTCTGGGCTGAAGCTGTATCAACAGCAGCTTACATCATCAACCGCTCACCAACACGTGCCCTTGCTGACATCACCCCTGAAGAAGTATGGACTGGCAAGCAACCAGATTTAAGTCATATGCGTGTGTTTGGGTGCAGCGCAATGGTGCACATACCCAAAGAGAAGAGACAAAAATTGGATGCAAAATCATGTAAGTTAATTTTTGTTGGATACTCAGATTGTACAAAAGGATATCGATTTATCGATCCTAAAAGCAAAAAAGCCTTAATGAGTAGAGATGTAGTATTCCTTGAAGAAAGTGTCAAAAGAAATATGATCTGCACTTCTCCATCTGAAACAAAAACAGAAATAAATAAAAGTAACAATGATACAAATGAAAATGATACAAATGAAAACAATATTAATAGATATAAAAGTAAAACTCACTTACCTATTAGTACCTGTCCATTGGAGGACCCTACAAATGGAAATAATAATGTTCATGATAGTTACATAACATCACCGAGAACTCCGATTAATTATGCTTCTGATAATTCAAGCTCAGCTAACACAGACATTGATAATCATGATGATACTTACATACCCGATGAAAGGTTTGATACTCCTCCTGATTTCAGAATGAATTTAAGACCACGTCGTCGTCAAGAATTGTATGAAGAAAACCCTACATCTTACTTGTGTTTGAACGCTGAATCCGCATCAAGTTTATTGAACAATGACCCTCAAAGTCTTGATGAAGCTCTGAAAACCGACAAAGCAAATGAGTGGATGGAAGCAATGAAAAATGAATATAAATCATTGATAGAAAACAACACTTGGTCCATGGTTAACTTACCAGCTGATAAGAAAGTTATACCTTGCAAGTGGGTTTTCAAGACAAAGTTAAATGAATATGGAGAGGTCATACGCTATAAAGCCCGCCTTGTCATAAAAGGCTTTCAACAAAAGAAAGGCATCGACTATAATGATGTATATGCACCTGTAGTTAGATACACATCCATTAGATACTTATTTGGACTAGCTACAAAATACCAATTAAATATTCATCAAATGGATGCTGTCACTGCATTTCTTCAGGGTGATATAGATGAGGAAATTTACATGTCTCAACCACCATTATTTGAGCAAGGAGAAGAAGTCTGCCGCTTGAATAAATCTATTTATGGCCTAAAACAAGCCAGTAGATTATGGAACCAAAAACTGAACAATGTTCTTTTAGAGATTGGAATGACTCGCTCAAAGATGGATCCATGTATATATTTCAGGATTTTGAACAAGGATGACATTTTTTTTATCTCAGTCTATGTCGACGACATGCTCTGTTTTTTTAATAATAATGATACAGGTGAAATGATCAAGAACAAACTTAAAACAAAATTTCATATGAAAGATATGGGAAAGGCAAGGCAGTGTATTGGTTTTCGTATAACAAATGAAGAAAATAAAATATCTTTGGATCAATCAATATACATACAGAAACTTTTAACTCGATTTAATATGAATGAATGCAAATCTGTATGGACTCCATGTGATGCTAATTTACAACTTAAAAAGGCAGAAAATCAAGAAGACGTTTTAAGGGACATACCATATCAAGAAGCTGTTGGCTGTCTCCTTTATCTGTCCCAGGGAACTAGACCTGACATTACTTATATTGTCAACATGCTTAGCCGTTTTAATAATCAGCTAACTGGACAACATTGGTGTGCAGTAAAAAGAGTTTTAAGATATCTAAAGGCCACAATAAATCATACGTTGTCTTTTACTCCAAATGAAGATAATATTGTTGGCTATTGTGATGCTGATTGGGCAAGTCACTCGGAAGATCGAAGGATATATTTTTATTTTTCAGGGTGCTGCCATAAGTTGGTGCTGTAAAAAGCAGCAAACCATTGCACTTTCGAGCACTGAGGCAGAGTACATGTCTTTGGCCGCATCAATCCAAGAAGCTCTCTGGCTTAAGCAATTAGAGGAAGAATTCTGGCCAGAGTTATCAGAAACATCCTTAATAATGTATTGTGATAATCAAAGTGCCATTAGTCTTTCAGGTGCTGAAGGTTATCGAGCAAGGAGCAAACATATTGATGTTCGCTACCACTTCATACGAGAGAAAATTTCAGCCAATCAAGTCTCTGTGAAGTATGTGAAATCTGAAGATATGGTGGCTGATGCACTCACAAAAGCTCTGCATCGTCCGAAGCATGAAGTGTTCCTCAGCTCAATGGGTTTGTGTCCAGGAGAAGATGTTGAATAATATGGACACAAACGAACGCCTGATCCACCCTAATGACAAAACCACCTTTGACAAACTTAAACTACGCTGGTTAGTTAGGCACCCTCTCTCTCGCCCTCTGCGCAATACATACGTCACACACTCGCATGTGCTCTGTAATTATTTAAAGAAATAAATACGTTTTCAGTCAATCTTGCGTTTAATTCAACACTTTTTATAAAGAAAACTGATATTCATTCATATAACACCAGAAACAAAAACAAACTTGTAGTCCCAAACTTTAGATTGGCCAAAACAAGTAATTAATTCTTGGGAAATTGTATTAAATTTTTCAATAATATACCTCACAATGTTACCAAACTTCCTATTAATAAATTTAAGTCACATGTCAAAACTACACTGATGTCTAAGGGGTATTATAAAATTCAAGACTATCTTGATGACAAGAATGTATGGTCAGTCCAGCCTGCACTAAACTGATGTACCTACCTGTTTATTTTGATTTATATTTTTTGTGTGGCAGCTAGTGGTGACTGAGTTTGTTCCGGCGTTTCTTCTCAGCACTTGCCAGATTGTCTGTGTCTTGTCTCGAAGCGCTAGTAGGGCCCAAAAAATAAGGAGACATGTTCTGGCCCCCTAGGGGCCTATAATGTTGTTATTGACGTTCATAAG